>CM055265.1:142080679-143280679 GCA_029237695.1 Conchocele bisecta
GTATACTTTTCTAGCAAAGTATACTTCGATGGAGTAATCATTTATTTTTCCTGAAATGCATTATTTCATATAGAATAACGACTGATTATATTTGATGATTAAAAGTATGCAGAATTATTATACTGAATTTATTACATTATCACAGCCAAAATGGCTGTGATAATGTAATAAATTCAGTATAATAAAAATTAATATATTTCTCCTAAATTTGAACATTTCTCCCTCAAAGTATACTTTGCTAGAAAAGTATACTTTGCAATGTTGGTGAAATAGGCTACTGACTACTGATTTGGTTGCAAAGACCATAATACTTATTTGCCATGTTACAGTCAGATGCATGTTTAAAGGTACATGCCCACTCAGTAGGCACAAAATGTTCTTTATAGGAACTAAATAAGTGTATAATTGTGTCACTTTTCAACCAGTTCTAAAAATTACAAGTGCCCACTTTACATATATAATCATCTAGTAATATTTATTTTACTGATAGTGACTCGTTAACATTTCAAGGAAACATGGTTATCACCGCTGATATCAGTGTGGAAATTTACACCGATATAAAATGTATAATAATGCCAAACACTATGTGGGGTAATGGTGAATGAATGTTATATTGCCAGAAAATGTCATATCTACAGAATATACAAAACTATCTGTCTCCCTATATTATAACCTACTGAGTGGGCATGTACCTTTAAACCCCTATATTAAACTGTCTGGAGACAGGAAAATGGTGCTGGGTTGTCCATCTATCACACAAAGTCGATCACAAAACTTCTATTTTGTTCAGTGTATAGCACACACACGCACAAACAATACCAAGACACATTTCTTTGTTGATGCACACAGTTTCAGAAAAACATGAGACCACATTTCTCTCAGTAGATAACTTGTCTCTGCAGCGAGAACTACATCTTTGGGAAGTTTGACACATTCTGTAAGCGGCTGGAACGGATCGCGGACATGGTGAGCACAATCGAGATGTTCTCCACGCTGCAAAACATCAAGATAGAGGGCATTGACGTGATCGCGGTAAAGTTCAAGAACATTGTGGAGAGTGCCAAGAAGAAAAACTATGATATCATGGACCACAGGAAGGGCGAGGTAGGGAATTGTAGACTGTCTGAAGTGTGCTGATCAACTCAGTGTGTTAACATCAACTGTTGGAGAAATAATTGAAATACTTTTAATAAGTGCAATTTGGATGTGAGGTCCCTTCTCTATATGTGACAGGAGAAATGGAGCTTATGGGTTGTGCGATCAGTGTAGATCCAGATCAGCCTGTGCATCCACACAATCTGATCAGGATCTGCACTGTTCACCATTCCATCAAACAAATCCCATATGCCCTATTTCTCCAGTCACAGCCACATATGATCGGAACTGTTTCAGTGATGTAAAACCAGTTTACTTCCACTGACAAAATTTCCACAGTTTTGTAGGTAATGTAGATCCAGACACAAGTTAATTTGAAGCAGCTCCGTTTACAATACAGAGCTCCAGATAAGGTGCTTATTGGCGTATTTTACGCACTTATTTTAGCAGAATACACAAGGATTATCAAAAGTGGGAGTACAAAATACTCACACCAATGTGAAAATACGTATTGATTTTCAAATAGATTAGTGAAAATACTGTAATGAAGTTGAAATTTACTTAGTTGAGCTGCAAACTGTTTGCTTTTTGCAGCTCATATAAGTTAATTTTTAAATGTGTTTTCTTTTTTTGTTCCCTATTTAATTAAAGGAAGTAAATTAATAATACATTTGTAAATGTAAAATACGCATTGAATTTGAAATCTGTGGGTATACTACCGTTTAGTTACAAAACTTATCTGGAGCTCTGTAATATTAGGTATTGCATGTGAATTGTGAATGGAAACTATAGACATAGCCCCATTGTTGCACTGACATGTTCACTTGTGTGTTTTAGTTTGACAACGACTACCTGGAGTTCCGTAACCAGACCGAGGGTATCCGGGCCATGTTGCAGACATTCATGGATGGCTGGTTTGCCAGACCTCTCACCGTGAGTAGATATTTCAAATAATTTCACATGCAGTTTTCATCCGATGGGAAAAATATCTCGATCTGCATGCTAAAACAACATGGAAATTTTCTATTTTTATGTTAATACAGTCGAACCTCCCTGAACGGCCGCCTCTACAACACCCTCTCTGTAACAGCCACTATTTTATATCCCAAATTGATGATGTCCACTATATTTTGACTGCTGAGCACGAAAATTGTCGTCTGCTGTTGCTTTATATTTTGCCTTAATTCTCAATAAAAACATGGTTTGGCAGCACTTCAGATTCTAAAATGCTGTCAAAACATGTTTTGAATAATCAAATAAAATAAATAAACAGCAGACGACAACATTTAATTCAGTATTAACCTCCCTACAACAGCCACCTCTACAACAGCCAGTTTTGTGTCTTCCCATGGGTGACTGTTGTAGAGAGGTTGCACTGTACTAATAATTTCTGGTAAAAACAAATAGATAGTAATGAATTTGCCTGTATACCTTGTCATTGTTCTTCCCCATCCAACGTTTTATTGTTTCCTAACTTACCTCTATCTTTGGTTGAAGTCTTTCATGTTCTACAATGCAACCTCTCTACAACAGCCACCCATGGAGAAGACGCAAAACTGGCTGTTAGAGAGGTGTCTGTTGTAGGGAGGTTAATGCTGAATTAAATTATGTTGTCCGCTGTTTATTTTATTTTATTTCCAATGGAAATGATTCTAAAATGCTGTCAAAACATGTTTTTATTGAGAAAGAATGCAAAGCAACAGCAGATGACAATTTTCGTGCTCAGCAGTCTAAAGGTTAAATATAGAGGAAATCATCCATTTGGGATATAAAATAGCGGCTGTTACAGAGAGGGTGTTGTTGTAGAGAGGTGACTGTTCGGGGAGGTTCGACTGTATAATGCAGATTGCTTTCATCCAACATAAAGGACTGCTCTTACACATCCATCTGTGCACAACAAATGCATTATATAAGTCTCTTGTGCTTACTTGTAATCATTGTAAAATATAATAAGTGGAACTATTTCTAACTAGAGCAGTGAAGCTGCATCAACGGTTTGAGGCTTGATGTACTGACAAACGTACACTGGCAAAGTGTTTAGAAGACATTGCCAATGACGAAAACATATGAAACTCAAAAAAAATTGATGCAATTCCAATGAAATTGAAAAAATAAAGTTTTGTATTTTCAGAATCGCTTGACTATCCTAAGCATTTTTCATTATATAACGTTCTACGAAATGTGTACCGTTAACCCCCTAGTCTGACATTGAAGTTGAGACGATTCTAAAGCACTCACAGCATGTCAGTTCGTATATAAAATGAAAATTGTTTAAGTTCGAGTCCAAATCTAAATCTCCACGTAACTCGTTCCATTTGTGATTTGGTCGCCAATATTAACCACTATATCTCTCTCTCTGTACTGCCTGTCCCTCAGACATTTCGCCTTTTTTTTGGCCGACGCCGTTTCATACAATTTCCGTCCTGGACGTTTTCGACATGTTGATATTCTTGTTTACGTATTGGGAAGCCGACTGGCGCGCGTAGTATACTGCGCATGCGCACCGCAAGCCGTGATGTGAAAGTCGTCGTCCACGCACATTATCAAAATAGACTGACCACCGCCGCGCGTCGCTAACAGTAAAATTGATAATAATAAATGATTATATTTGTATAGCAGGGCACTCGTAATGTTTAAGAACTGGTGGAATAGTGACATAATTATACACTTATTTAATTCCTATAAAGAACAATTTGTGCCTACTGCGTGGGCATGTACCTTTAACAAACGCTGGTCAGTGGTCGCATAGAGTTAACACGCGAAGTGTGCCATCCAACTCTAGACAGTGACCTCATGAACTTAACACGTTGCTAAGATCAAAGGATTTAGCCGCAGCCACAGGCATTTCGGCCTGTTTCGGCTTTCATCGGTATAATATCATGATTATGTTGAACAACAAAGAAAATAAAAAAATGAAAGAACCAAACTTCAAATGCCTACAACTCTCTCATTTGGGCAGATAGCCAAAAACTACCAGTGAAACGGAGATAGAGAATTTTGTTGGCTTTTTAATGGAAAAAAAATATTTGAAATCGGTTAGATAATAACAAAGTTATGAACATTTAAAATTTGAAAAATTGAAAAAAAAAACTTCAAATGCATGTAGCTCTCTCATTTGAGCAGATAGCTAAAAAATGCAGAGATAGAGAATTTTATTGCCTTTTTAATGGAAAAAAAATATTTGAAATCGGTTGAATAATAAAAAAGTTATGACCATTTCAAATTTAAAAAAATGAAAGAACCAAACTTCAAATGCCTACAACTAGATAATAACAAAGTTATGAACATTTCAAATTTGTAAAATTGAAAAAAAAACGTCCAAGTTTGAAAGGCAATAGAATCGGAACTCTTCAAGCTATAGCTCTGAAAAGTATCATCTTTTGTGCGGATGAATGTCCCGCGTCACGCTGTCAAAAAATTATGTTGCTGAGATTACTGTACAAATTGGAAACTGTTTTCGAAGACCACCCGTTAAAATAAAAAAGAAAATCCGAAATTGTTGATTTTTTCATTTTTCTCAACTTCACATGTCAATAGCTCTCTCATTTGAGCAGATAGCCAATAACGGCCAGGCAAGCGAAGATAGAGATTTCTCGCAGCTTTCGAATACAAAAAGAATTTTTGAAATCGGTTGGAAAATAAGGAAGTTATAGGGAATTATATGATATATGACGTCACTTCCGGTTTCGTAAAAAGTGACGTCATGAGAATTCTGAAAATTGAGTTATTCTCGTCTCACTGTTGATGCGAATCGGTATACAAAATTTGAAGTCGATCCGACCAGCGGTTTGGGCTGTAGTCTCGACGGCTGAATAAAAAGAAAAAGAAAAAGAAAAAAAAAACCAACGAAAACAATAGGTTTTCGGCGCAGCTGAAAGCCGCCTCAAACCTAATAATAGGACTGATTTATCTCTGGGCTGTATCAATCGTTTGTTCTGAGAAAGTGAAAAGTATTGCAATACTTTTGCAATACTATTACAATTGCAGGTATCAGTGATTCTATATTTTATGTACATCTGGTGTCCCGGTGGGCTGTATCAATCGTTTGTTCTGAGAAAGTGAAAAGTATTGATTGCAATACTTTTGCAATACTATTACAATTGCAGGTATCAGTGATTCTATATTTTATGTACATCTGGTGTTCCGGTGTAATTTACTGACAAATCACACAATTTATAAGGAAAATTATTTTTTTTTCAGTAAAGAAACTATGTATAATACCAATCCATTAAGAAAACAGTATTTACAATTCTTGTTATGTGTGTTTAGTTATTATTTTCTGTTGTTGGCATACGTATGGTGCACCAACTGGGCATGTCCCGATCATCAATCAGCACAGTTCACAAGCCCGTAATTCTCAAATCTTGTCCATTTGTACTTTACTATACATTGCATCTGAATTAAAATAGTTTAACATTGACATTTAACTTATTCTGCAATAAATTTGCCTTTTGTTGTCAAAAATACTGATGTTAATGTATCTGTCCCGCGAAATCGAATCATTACCGTTACGCTGAACAAAAAATGTAAAATCAGAGTAACCTCCCTTTCCTACTCTCAGCTACTAATGCAATGAACACTGTTTATGGGCGCCCGATTTATAAATATACACGGTGGTAACACAACTTAAGTTATTGCCGAGAACGAGGCCGGTCTGTATTCGGAATTTTAAGGTTACACATTACATGCATCATTACCGTTCAGGGTTTATACACTCCATATGTATGTAGGTCGACTGAAACCCAAAATGGTAGAGACACACTTACAATGTTGCCTTTGCATATTCTACCTTCATGATGCGTTGTATACAGAGGGGTGAAAAATGGGAGTTTTTAAAGAAAAATCATTACCGTTACAAAATTGTGTAACGGTAATGACGATCGTGTAACGGCAATGATAAATTACCATACTAACCAGTCAGTTGATGCATCAATTAGATATAAACCAGGTCCCATCAGTTGTCGGTCAGTAATGGCACATTTATTCAGACCTACAACATTTATATATCAGGATTTAATTAGTAAAAGCTCTGAAACAACAAAAAACAGACACAGCTTCAAGGAGTATGGGTTTCTATTGGCAATCACATTAAAAGTAAACACTAACTTGAAGTTATATTGTACAGCATATTCAAAGTATAAATATGTTTGTTATATATGCTGTATTAGTATTTTAAATAAATGGAAAGTCATTACCGTTAGGTTTTGTCATTACCGTTACATAATCATTGCCGTTACGCCCATATTTTTGGAGGCTGTGCTATTAATTAAATGTAGCTTTATAACGATGTTTGGTACATGTGGTAAAATACGGCATTCTGTTACATGCCAAGCTATTTTGTTTTGCTTAACTTTACTGATTCATATTAAATACATGTTGGGTTACTATAAATGAGAAAACTAATATAATTAGCTTACCATATTCTTGACACTTTTCTAAATAGATGCCCCTTCAGTTTTATGTTTTATGCCGTTGAAAAGAAAAAAATGTAAACGTAAAGCTATATTTACGTCATGTAAATGTACATAACGGAAATTACATTTCTGAGACCCCTGGTCCCTTGAAGTGGAAATAAAATTTAAAAAATGATGAGAACAATTGGCTATACTATTATAAATGTAACAACTGGACTGTCACCCAATGGAATAAACACAGTTTAATGAATTATTGGTTCTACATCGAAACTAGAAAAACGGCACCAATATGTACATAAAATATAGAATCACTGGTATACTATTGTGATGCATTGCGATACTGTTAAATGTTTATGAATTTGTGTCGAATAGACTACTTTTGGCAGAATGAAAATATATTTAAATATAAGCAGACAGACAGAATATATCTAATCAAAACTGTTATTGACCCAGGATGTACACACTCACAGTTAATTGCTGCATACAGTGTTTATGAATACAAATACATTCAGATTGTGGAAGAAATGTCATTCCTGAAGGAAAAATCCAATTGCAAAAGTATTTCGATTGACATTTACTATCATGATAGTACTATTGCGATAGATAATTGTATTGATGCATAGTTACAGTCCTACTCAAAATTAACTATTTCACCCAGTTACCGATAAAATTTCTGTGGGCCGATTGGCTACTACTCGTGTCCCGAGGAAACAGCTTTTATAATGCAGATTGAGAAGGCTGTGGAACTACTTGGAAAGTTTGAAGACATCAAAGGCTCGAACCTGGACATGAATGAGAAGTACATGAAGGTGTTGATGAACTATGGCCGAGAGCTCGAGACCATTCGCAAGCTCTACCAGAAATTCAAGCAGGAGCCTCCGATTCCGTGGAACCTGCCGCCCGTGGCGGGGAAGATAGCGTGGTCGCGCCAGCTGTACAGGAAGATAGAGAACCCGATGGCAGTGTTCCAGACTCGACCGAGATCTCAAACACCCGGACCAAACAGGACGCCAAGAAGGTGGTGAAGAAATTACAACAAGATGGCTATCGTTCTCATGGAGTACGAGGTATGGCAGAGCTCTAGATATGCTTTGTGTCTAAAGAGTATATATCCCCTGATTTAAAATTCAATGTGTATTTTATTTTTACAAATGGGTTGTTGATTTTCTTCATTATTAAATATGGAACACATGATCAAAACATAAAACAAATTTAAACATTTACTGTTTGCTTTTTTACAGCTCAACTAAGTACTTTATTATTGTAGTTTCACTACTCAATTTGAAAATCAATGCGTATTTTCACATTGCTGTGAGTAGTTTGTACAGTCGAACCTGCTCGGGCGGTCACCGCCGTTAAGCGGCCACTTCAAATTCCTCCCGCGCATTTTTGCTATATAAAACGCTTTCATTCAACGGTCACTCGTCTAACGCGGCCAGCGGTCATTAATTATCGTCCCAAACTAGTGATCCAATTTCATTAAACGGTCACCGCTAATCTCGATTTCAATGTACCCTGCGGCGGTCGTTACCAAAGCGCGAATTAACAATGATGTCAGCAGTCAATGCGGGTAATTAAAACACCTAACACGTCGCCGCTCGGCCGATATTGAGAGGGTATGTTTCACAGGTGCAAATTGTGTTGCCCGAATTGTTGACTCATTATTGAAAGAACAGCCTATCGCATCCGGGTTCTTGCACCCTTGTCCGTCGATTCGTAATTTCTATAGGTTACTGACACAAATGTTGTAAAAAGGAACAGCCCATTGACAGTTACCAAATTGACAAAACACGAATAGCTGATATAATTGGTGTGTATTGCACAGGACCGAGTGTAACCGGCTCAAATATAATTCAAGCAAATGGCCTCATATGTCGAATATGAGCCGAATGTCTCACTTATTGACTGCTTTTGCTGACATCGCCTATGCATTATTTACATACACAATTGGAAATGAATCCAAATTCGACTTGACCAATACCCGACAAAAAAAAAAAATACAATATGAATCTTGCAGATTAGCAGTTGCAGTAGGCTGTAAAATAACAACAAAAACGTGAACATTGGTGTTTTTATTTGTTGACAGATTTTTTATTTCATTAAATGATATAATCCACTCATTACATGTTCAGGTTCAATTTTGAAAATATTAAAAAATATAAAGATACACATTTATATTGCATTAAAACATACATATTTAATCAATATGGTACTCTAAATTAATCATTAATATTATTTATTACATTTGTATTATCAAGTCAACATACATGTCTATGTTATCTTTATCTTCATTTCAATTTTCAAAATGTACCTGAAATGTACCTGAAAACACAACCCTCTATTAAGAGGTCACCTCTGTTAAGCAGCCAGTTTTGTCACTTCCCTTGGGTGGCTGCTTAAGACAGGTTTGACTGTACTCCAACTTTTGATAATCAATGCGTATTCTGCTAAAATAAGTGCGTAAAAGATGCCAATACGCACCCTATCTGGAGCTATGGTACGGGGCATGATGTGTTGTCTAAGGCCAGGGATTGTAATCTTTCTGTCTGAGCATGTACTCTTTTCTTGTGCTCGGAATCAGGTAGTTTGAATGGTTGAGACTGAGCACAGTCAATGAAACTGATGTTATACACACATTTGCAGGGATTCCGCTGGGGAAAATAAAAAAATCGCCACTTCAAAAAAAATAAAACAATTGGCGATAAAAAATTACAATTTTCGAAAAAAATATTATTATTTTTTTTCGGAAATTGTAATTTTTTATCGCTAATTTTAGTTTTTTATCGCCAATTGTTTATTTTTATCGCCAATTGCGAAAGTGGCGATCGCCAGCGGAATCCCTGCATTTGGAGAATTTACTCTGAAAGTGTTATAAGCATGATCCTTGTTTTATTTTTAGCTCTGAGCACATTCGCGAAATTTATACTAGCAGTCAAGCAGTTTGATTGGCGGACAGCTCATTTCTCTACCAATCAAGTGTCCTCCTCATTTTGAGCATGAGAAACTGTTCATGCTCAGAAAGTTTTATCATCCCAGGCCCTGGAAATGGCTTATTAGTGGGTATACATTGAGCTTGATATTCTGAGCTGTTATTTAGTTGTTACAATTATGTATTACCTTCATTTCTTGACACCCTATACTATAGATGCTGTACTACCGCGGTTGGTTGCGGGCCGTAGACGCCGCCAAGTCTGGCCTCAATGCCTCACTCCTGGTCCGCCACGGTGACACGGATGCGTTGTTCGTGAACTTTGACCCTGCAATCGTGGAGCTGGTGCAAGAGGCGAAGTACCTACAACAGTTTGGGCTTGACATCCCAGAGGTCATCAAGGGGTTAAAGGGCAAGGAGAATGAGCTCAAGACCTACAATATCAGGTTCGGCCATCTGAATCAGGCCTTGCTTTCACCAAACATTACTCAGTGTTGCAATATTGCACTTGAAAAGTTAACAACTTACTGTCTGTTCACACATTAATTTTAGTACTTTTTCATCAATAACAAAAACGTCACCCTCCCCAATTGTTGTTATTTGATTAAATTCAATCATGTATTGATTTTATTGCAAAAAACTTTTCCTATGGGAATTGAACATGGACCTCTGTGTAATGGGTTATTGTCTGTTCCAGCCTACAGGAGATGTTGAAGGAGTACAGGTGTATCCTGGGGGCCATCTCCCCCTACACAATGCCCCTCATGATGCCCTACAAGGACCGCGTGGAAAAGGAGCTGCAGGAGGAGTGGGTACCCTCACATGGTCATCCACCAATGTTGACTTGTGTGAGTTGGTGTTCTTTTTTATTCATTTTCCAAGTTATTGGGCCGCATTTAATTCCTATCCCAAAAAGTATTTTTTTCCGAAATAAGATTGCCAAAAAAGTACACAAGTAGGTTTGACGCATACTGACATTACCCTGACAGTTAATACATTGTTCCATATGCTTTGTCAATTTATCATGGTTTTGCATAAATAATAATATGAATAAGAATGAGAAAATGATAGCAAACTTTGGTTTCTTCTTTTTTGTTATTAAATACTGTTTTTCCAAATTTGTATTTGTTTTAATAGTTTTTCACCTTTTCAAAAATCACATACCCCATTCACAAAATACTGAAAGGGAAAGGGAACAACATTCCACTATATCATGTCCATCCAATTACATAACTTAACTGAGAATTGATTATACGGCTCTGTATATCAATATATTATTCTAATAAATTTTTTTTTTTCGGGGTAGCATATAAATTATGAGGGTGGGTGAATAAGTAGTGTCACTCAACCATTATCTTTCTAACAACTCGTCCAACTTGAATATAATTTGGTACTTGCATTCATTAATGTTATTTCGCATTTATAACGTTCTTTGCGTCGATTCAGTACATGACGTCATAATGATGGCATCATTTATGATGTCATGTCTGGCATTGCGGTCAGAAATCACTAACGAAAAACAAATACGGTGTATTTAAATGGAAGCAATAAGAAGGAAAACAACCGCAGAAATACGCCCATATGCAGCAGCGCGTTTATAAGAAGCCAGTGCTACTTTACCAGCCAGTCAGAAAATGTGTGGCTACTTTCAGTGCTGGACGGGAGACTACAAAATATGGAACTGCTGGGAATTACAGACGCAGATAATGTTGAGAAAATTATACACATAAATGACATAACTGGGCAACTTAAGGGGAAATAGATTAGTCATGCATACAACATATCTCAATAATATTTTGAAAATGAGAACAATTTCCGCAAGGTGGGTGCCTGATAATCTTCGTTCTGAGAAAAAGTAAGGATATTTTCAAATCGCACGGAAATCGCACAAACTACATGTAATGGAGAATACACCGTCACGTCTTTATGTAGTTATACCTCCCGCAACGAGTTATAACTTCTATTTCCTTTATCTAAAATGCTTAATATTTCACATATGCATTCCTGTAAGGCTCTACTACCATGCTGTGCCAAAAACACGACCGTCCAACCCCCGCTGATCCCAAGGTCAAGGTCAAATACTTAGTCTCTTTTTCCTTCATTTAAAATGCTTAATATTTCACACATGCATTCCTGTATTGAAGGCTCTACTACCATGCTGTACCAAATCCACGACTGTCTAACCCCCGCTGATCCCAATGTCAAAGTCAAATACTTGGTCTCTACAAAACTTAACATCGGAGAAATAAGTTATAACTTCTATTTCCTTCATTGAAAATTCTTAATATTTTACTCGTGCATTCCTCTAGGTTGTACTATCATGCTGTGACAAATCTACGACCGTCCAACCCCCGCTGATCCCAAGGTCAAGGTCACATACTTGGTCTCTTTTTGTTAAAGTTTTACGTTAAAGTTTTTCAAATTAAAGCTATCTCTCTGACTGCTTGGATATCAACTTGAAACTTTATATACACATTGATCACCATCCATATTTTCATTGTATACACTACCCATGCTGCCCAGGAGCCCAAGGTCATGGTCAAATGACTTTAAACCTTTTGTTAGTTTTACGTTAAAGTTTTTCAAATTCAATTTAATTCAAATTAACATCCAAATATTTATTGACTAATAAACAAAACATTGCGTTAAACCTTTTTAGAATTTATCTCTGTTACCAATTGAGATTATGATATGAAACTTCATATACACATTTATCACCAGTTATTGTGATTAATAAGCATACTACACCAATACCCATGGTCAAGGACTTTGAATTTCAATCCAGGCGTCATCGGGGAGCATTTGTCGGATATACCGACCATCTAGTTTTGTCAAGCATGCGCCAGTACTGAGATCAGCAACATCACATAACTTCATATTACCCAGACCTAATAAAGAGATTTATAAACAAAGCATGGCATATGCAGGTCCAATTATATGGAATAGCTTGCCAAATGACATAAAACATGTTAAAACTATTGACTCTTTTCATTGTCATTTCATTAAATGGATGTTAAAATAATTACATTTGTTTACATGAGATAGATACATGTATATGCATGGTCTTTAATTTTCCATTTGATACATGTCAACTGACCTTGTAAATACTTGTGAAATAGTGTGTGTGCGCGCGCGTGTGGTTCATGTGGGTGCAATGTTTAGTGTGTGTTTAAGTGTAAGAACAAAATGTTTGTATCTGTTGGTTAGTCTGCTCCTTAACTAGTACGGTAATCGAATGCAAACCACATGGGGTCATGTTGCTAATTCACAATTATCATCATAAGGTGTCAAGTATTATCACATTTGTCATTCTCACTTCTCTTTGGGGCATTATCATAATTTCCCCTGATCAACGTAATTAAACATTTGGTGTAGAGATGTCCTCAAATCCATTATAGCATTGCATTCAGAATACATTACTAGGCATAATTATTACAATCAAATTTAAATACAATTTGTTTTTCTTTAATTTTCCAAAAATTTTACCAAATATTTTGTTACCACTCTTTTAACCGTTTTGTTTTGTTGAAAATTAAGTTATTTAATATGTTTCATCTAGGTAGTGTATTGCTAGAATGCAATGGGTTAATGATATCCTGTTGTTTCCTTACTCTGTATTTTTGTACATGTAACATGTTTAAATTCTTGCCTCTGTCATACATGTGTGTATATAATAGAGGGCCACATGGAAGATTAGTGAAAACTAAATGTGTTGCCCTCTCAAAATAAAGACTATTATATTATTATTATTATTATTATTATTATTATTATTTAAGCATTCTTATTCAATAAAGTAAATGATATATAATTTCATATAAATGGCTGAGAAAAAAAAAATTATAACCTGTGCCACCACATAGCCTGCACATCCACAAAGTATGCTGTTCACCAAGCAATCACTGATGTAGGCTAAGTGACATCAACATTAAAAATACTGAATGAAACTTCAACAGAACCAAACTTCTCAATTGCAGTAAGAATTTTAAGGTCCTTTTCTCTGACGGCTGTCAAATGCTATATGTTTCTCCTACAAAATTTCAGTCATCAGTAAGAGCTACAGGGCCATGTCAAGCCTGGACAAACTCACAAAGACGGTGAAGGACATCCTGGACTGCCGGATAGAGGCGGGGCTGGAGGAAATGTCCACCACCGCCCTCTGTGACCTGCCCGAGGATGAGCCAATCACGATGGAGAACTTCCTGGAGATGACAAGCGAGGTCGTGGAACGCTGCTCCAAGTACCTCGCCAAGTACGCAGACTGGTTTCATTGTGGTGGGCCAATTCACATTTATTGATTTCATATGGAACACTATTCCAAGTATCTCGTTAAGTATGACTATTTCTTTCATTTAGGTATCAAACAGTAGTGGGAAATCAGCATTTATTGTATTTCGTATGTTTATTTGCTCCAAATATCTCTCTAAGTATGTCTAGTTCTTTCACTGTTTTACCAAACCGTTATGAATAAATCTGCATTTCTATTTTTCATTTGGAACACTGCTCCAAGTATCTATGGTCTTTCGGTTGACAGTTCAAACCTAGATTCCATCTCTACCTGATCATAGCCGTTGCTGAGACGTTACACACATTCACTTTCACTTCTGCAAATATCTTGCTAGTTATATCTCGTTCGTTCGTTGTGGTGCCTAACTGAGTGAAAAATCTGCATTTATTTTATTTGTAAGGAACACTGCTTAAAGCATCTCGCTAGCTAGATAAGTACGGCTAGCTCTTCATTGTTATTATACCCTGGCATACAAAGTATGTTGATGGGTATATTGTTTTCGTCATTCTGTCCATCAATCCGTCTGTTCGTCTGTCCGTCCATCCGTCCGGCAGATTTGAGTTAAAGTTTTCGGCTACCCATTATCTCTGCAACGGTAAGTCAGATTGACTTCAAACTTAATATACTTCCTTATCATCATCCATATTTTCATTCCATACCACACCCATGCAGCCTTCATGTCAAGGTCAAATTACTTTTTTAAATTTGTGTTAAATTTGTTTTTAAATATTTGCTTTAAAGTTTTTGTTTGTCGGTCCAGGTGCGGGTGGGGTATCCGTGAGCCTATGCTCACTTGCTCTACTGTCTGTTTCACGAAAGCTGCCCAAATTTTGCGGCCATATAAACAATTCAAAAACAATATTTTTGTTCAATAATATTAAATTAAAGGAAACTTTAAGAATGAGCCTTCTTTTTATTTCGTGAAATTTTGTCAAATATTGATTTTATTGCGAAAAATTTCAATTTCAGTAATCCTGGACCGATTTTCAAAATTTAACTTTTGTTTTCTTAGATCATTTCCAAGCTATCTAGCTAGGTTTCAGTCAATTTCCAAAAAAATTAATTTTTTGACTCGCCCCACACTCCCCCCCCCCCCCCCCCCCTCCCCCCCCCCCCCCCCCCCCCCCCCAGTTAAATTCCCATAGAGAAATCAATTTTTCGTAATAAAATCAATATTTGACCAAATTTCACGAAATAAAAAGAAGGCTCATTCGTAAATTTTTTTATAAAATTTAACATTATCAAAAAATAATTGTTTTTGAATTTTTATATGGCCGTAAAATTTGGGCAGATTTCGTGAAACAGACAGTACATGTAGTATCAATCATCTGTTGTTTATCTGCATTTGTTTCATTCCATTTGGAACACTTTTCCAAGTATCTTGCTATGTATATAGAGATCTCAAACAAGTTTTCATTTGATATTAGATTTATGAGATGAGTTTCATAAATCTCATATCAAATGGAAACGACTTTGATATTCTGTTTATCACATGACTTCACACCCCAAATAACAGAAAACTTTGGAGAGATCCAATACGTTTCAAAGAGAAGAGGCCATTGACTATTTTCCCCTCAAGTTGAAAATATCCACCGAGAAAAAATTGTTTTAATACTATCAACAAATCTATTATAAATATGCCATAGTATAGGTTCCCGTTCTTTTTAAACACTTCGTATTACCAAATGGGAGCGCAATTTAGCAATTGTAATGACTTTACAGAGTTACCAACGCTTCTAATGACGTTTAAACCAGGGTATAGTCTAAACAACGTTGTTTTGTCGCACCATTATGATTGTTCGTTTTATTTGGGATAATGTTAGCACATAATACGAATATGTAATTAGGGTGATGCGGCCAGCCAATCAAATTTGCTGCAGGTGTTATTACACATGTGTCGTATCACATTTATGAAATGGGTTAGAACATGTCATAACAATGTTTTCATGTTGTAAGTCTATTTCTTTCATTGTGCTCATTGTGCTATCAAGATTGTTGTGGGAGAATCAAAATTTTGTATTATTTCATAATTCCAGCACAAAAATATTTACACAATTCCCTAACATTTGATTGGCCCGTAGCAAGTCTCTGTCCAAAATTTATATCCCAGTAAAACTCCTACGCCGAACTACTTTCAGTAACATTCTTAAGAAAACGGAAAATAAACACATTTTCTTGATGAATTTATTTCAAATGCTGGAATTATAAGGAATGAATGGCCATTTTGTGGAATTTATCGGGATTATAAACTTGGAAAAGTCGCGGGAATACTGGACAAGGTCTTCCGGCCTTCCTGCAGTATTCCCGCGACTTTTCCAAGTTTATACCCCGATAAATTCCACAAAAAGGCCATTCATTCCTATATTGAATTCTCATCCAAGTATCTCGCTTAGTATGGCTAGTTCTTTCACTGTTGTGGAAGAATCAGGAGTTATGTTAGTACAACCAAAAGTAATTGCATGTTGCTACCAATACGTACCTGCAAGCTTAGCTATGACACATTTTCTTGATGAATTTACTTCAAATGCTGGAATTATAAGGAATGAATGGCCTTTTTGTGGAATTTATCGGGGATATAAACTTGGAAAAGTCGCGGGAATACTGGACGAAGGCCTACTTGGAAAAGTCGCGGGAATACTGGACGAAGGCCTTCCGGCCTTCGTCCATTATTCCCGCGACTTTTCCAAGTTTATATCCCCGATAAATTCCACAAAAAGGCCATTCACCACCCAACCGTGAAGGTGATTGATCTGAGACCAACCTGGCGTTTTCCGCAGCAGTTGTATTATGCTGATATTAAATTATTGGGCATTATCAAACTTTGTATGCTGTCATATTTATTGCATATCGAAGAAAGTTAATTTTGATGTTCTCAGCTGTTGCACTTGGAAAGTCCAATAATTATGGTTTTGAAATTTATATCTCAAATTGAAGCCACAGTCTATCAATCAATTAACTAACCAATCAATCGACCAATCTATTCCCCTGCAGCCAGAGCCACCTGGTGGAGAAGGCAGTGTGTGACCTGGTGGCCACCCTACAGACGGGACTGAACGAGAAGGAGCAGCAGACCCTGCTACCGGAGGACGGCTACCCCTGCCTGCAGCCCGACCACAAGAACAAGAAGGCGCGGTGCCAGGAATGTCTCGCCTGCAATTACTACGCACTCCTCAACTACTTCACACAGAGGAACACTGAGGCCCTTGTTAAAGGTATGACATGACAGTAACATAATTATTATAGGTGGGTTATGGGAAAGATGTATATGGATATTGGAAGATAAGATGTATGTTATTATTGGTACTCTAATGATATTTGTGGTCTTCATATGACCTTTACATGCTTTTTTCACTTCAAATACCTTTACCAGTACAACGTCATAGCATGCATTAACATGTTGAATTCCACAGAGTAAAGATCAAATATTTGCAAAAATGGTAGATTTAGATGAGTGTGCTTATAACAATACATTGAATCATGATTTTCAATGTTTGTCATTGAGTCGGATGTGTTAAATACAAATTTACTGGTTGATGGAATAGTCCAAAAATTAGCAGAGGTGAAAACATTTAATGTGTTACTTTTATTTATCGGGTAATTCACTATGCATAGACCAAACATATCTGGGTCACAACTAATTTCGCTGACGTTCTGTTGGTGGTACGGCATCATATGACATTGCCGAATGACAACAGTGTCATGACGAAATGTGAACAAGTCCGTCTTTTTGTGAACAAAGATCATGTTATCTTTGCCCATCCTCTAGCATGATATGTTACCTTATAAATAGAATACCATGCCCGGCTTGACAACTCGCTGAGGAATTCCTACACGTTTCCTAGCCTTGCCTGATAAATTTGATATGAAAAGACAACCGCCCAGTATTCTCTATTTCCCTTTCTGTCAGAACGCGTCTCTCCTTGGACGCGATCAAACGTCGCCTACAGACGTCCAACAAGTACACGAAGGACACGCAGTTCAAGGACAAGGACCAGAAGCCCCCGCTCTTTTACTCGGACATCGTCCTCCAGATCCCGAATGTCGTGATGAAGCCCAGCCTTGACGACCTTCAGTCGTCCTTGAACCGCGCTGTACAGATCATCCTGAAGGCATCACAGGACATCCCGCAGTGGGAACACCTCGTGATTAACCAGAAACAACTGCAGAAGGTAAGGCATCCATAACAATACATACTTTTATCAACTTGTTGAAAATATGGTATAGATATTTATGTGATCTGGCCACCATCAAGGTGCATGATCACGTGGTTACAACAACAACAACGTCGCCCACTCCAAAGTAAGCATTATTTGATAGTTTTCTTAATATATATGCAACGGATTTTGATGAAATATGGCGCAGCAAACGCGTCTTCATGAGCTGCATTTTGTGGTCTATGCAGTTTGTCACAGACTGATGTCGTTTTTGCGAAGAATCGATTTCCGTGTTGGAAACGACATCAGTTTGGGCGAAAATACAGAGACCACCAAATGCAGCTTAACAAGACGCAAAATCCGTTACGTAATAAGGACACTATAAAAGAATAAGTACTTTGAATCGGTACCTGTTGTTGTTGTTAGTACCACGTGATCATACACCTTGACCATATACAATCTCACATATGTTAGATGGTATGTGATCTCTAGATTAGACCAGTAGGTTTACTCTGGGTACTCCGGTGTTCTCCCACATTAAGGACATCAATCTAGATCATGCAAGAAATATGGACTAAATACAACTAAATTCATATGCAAATAATATTTTTTCAATTATGATCTGATCTTAGGTAAAGCAGCCTTTGAGATGAACAAGTTTATACTTAATTCCAGAACATGCTCATGATCCACAACTCCCGTTACATTATATTTCACATACTTGTTGTTAAGTACATGAAATAGGCTATGAATGATATGATATTTGCAGAAAATATTGCATAATCAAATGTGCAGTGTAGAAGGCCTAGAACACGAAGAATGTGCTTTGTTCGCTAATAGTCTTTATTTGAATTGTCATATATATACAGAGCTCCATGGCAGTTAAGGTGCATAATTTGACCAACTTGGGGTGAAATTTTGTGATTTCTTCATCAAAAATGGCAAGTTGGGAGTCCTTTAGAATCGTCTCATTGAGACGATTCTAAAGCACTCCCAACTTGCCATTTTTGATGGAGAAATAAGAAATTTACCTCCAAATTACGCACCTTAACTGGAGCTCTGATATATAGTGATTCTGCCATTTGGGTGATACAGACAGGTGATTGCTATTTGGCTGATACAGACAGGTGATTGCTATTTGGCTGATACAGACAGGTGATTGCTATTTGGAGGTGGTCTTTGAAACATGATTGGCAGTTCTTCTATATTTTAAAATTAAAATCAGAAAAATATTTGCCTGTAGTAACTCTAAATGTTCGGACACATTTATTCTGGGAAATATGTAGGGTTGGTATGTTTGTGCTATGTTAGAATAACAATATTTTGGGATATATTATAGGGGTTTTCCAAAACAAATGGGTGTCAAAATAGTTAGGGTTATATATGGCAAATAAATATCAGAAACATAGGTAAATGTTGCAATGTAGATAATTGCTGTCAGAGCCATATCTTGACGCATCATGATGATATAGGGTATTATAGGAATAAATGGCCTTTTTGTGGAATTTATCGGGGTATAAACTTGGAAAAGTCGCGGGAATACTGGACGAAGGCCGGAAGGCCTCGTCCAGTATTCCCGCGACTTTTCCAAGTTTATATCCCCGATAAATTCCACCAAAAGGCCATTCATTCCTTATAATTCCAGCATTTGAAATAAATTCATCAAGAAAATGTGTTTATTTTCCGTTTTCTTAAGAATTATTTTAACTGCGCCTCACGGTTACGGAAAGTAGTTCGGCATGGGAGTTTACTGGGATATAAATTTTGGACAGAGACTTGCTACGGACCAATCAAATGTTAGGGAATTGTGTAAATATTTTTGTGCTGGAATTATTGACCAATAAAGCACACTCGGCAATCTATTTAGTATGTAACAAATTCACGCTTACCTGATTATTTTTAAAGAGATCCATGTCGATTGTAAAGGTTTGTAACATTTTGCAGTGATTGTGTCACTGTGTCGGTGTTAATCCTGTCATGGATTGGACATTTTCTTTATCCACTATGTAGTCAATGTCGCTACTACTTTTTCTGTCCAAAAAATAAAAAAATAAAAGAAAAAAACACATGCTGTAATATCCTAAAGCATGAATTATGACAATTCATACTTCTTGATATTCCAGCGTGGCTGTACCTGCATACTTGTGTGTTATTTACATAAACCTATTAACTTCTATTTTACATAATTATACTAAATATTTACATCACCTAAAATGACATGTGCGATGTTTGTCGAGTCCGGTGAGCTGGACATTGATCAGAGCTCCAGATAAGCTGCGTATTTGCTTAAATCAAAATTGCCAGAAACCCAATTGAAATCAGAAGTAGCGAGTATCAAAAAGCAACAACAATTTTGTGGTACCTTTATCATGCTGCAGAAAACAATAAACAGACCACAAATATAGCATATTTTTCTTATTTTCCATGAAAACACATCTTGGTATTTCATTAGACAATTCTAATGAAATGCCATGACATGTTTTAATTTTGAAGCAAACTATTCAATAATTGCTGTCTGTTGATGTGTAAACAGTAGTGTGATATTATTTTACCCAATTAAAATTTTGAAATACCAAACTTGCTTCAGAAATGATGGAGTGAAAATGCTCAATTACTAGTTTCTTATCTGGAGCCCTGCATTGATCACAATGATGTTCAGCTGACTGGCGAACATCTATCTGCTTTAAAAACAAAATTTCAATGACACCGCCTCGGCATGTTTGGCATGGTGGTTGTGGTCACCAGATTTGAATGACTGTCTGCAATTGAAATTCTTTACTTTATCTGCAATTTTTGTGAGCTTTATATAATTATTTAAAAAAAAAAAAAGTTTTAGTTTGCCAAGCCATTCATCTCTAATAGCATGTGTCATCTCATTTGAGCTGCCGGCAGACACAATATACATGAGGATCATTGTAATTACAAACTGAATGTGCTCTCTATTAAGATGATAAATGAACTGCTCTGATTGGTTTATCTGCATGGATCTATGTCGGTCATGTCACAATAGTTGTGTGGTATTTTTTGCCAGCCGATGGCCACATTAATACGGCTAAACCATTGTGATGGTATCACATTTTCATCATTCTAATATTGTACATGTAGTAACTTGTTTCATTGACAAAATTCTAAATCGCTCGGCTTCAATAACATTGATCATCGCTAATATCTAGCATCCAGTTTGCAGTAGCTGCTGTATCTTAAAGTGACACAACTAAATATTGTTCCTTGCTGTGAGTTATCGATGATATGCCACAACCAGAGGATATTTTGTAAATCATATATTTATAGCATTCAACACAGTAATATATACCTTTGGTCTCACAGGATAGTTTGCGTCTATGCTCAATATGGTGTCATGATATTTTTCGTTTGTTTCAGCACTGACCCTACAAGTTGCACATGTGTGTCAAAAAATAGATGTATGAATATTTCTTCAGTGTGTGTGGCTGAATGATATGTATTTATGAATGAAATTAAATTTCGAATTCAGAAAATTCTGTTCACTCATAATTGCAAATGGCAGCCCCTCGTCAGATATTGTGAACAATACAAGTGTTGCATATGTTATGGAAATTTCATATGGAGATTTCAAAAAGGTGTAATGTAGTTTTATTATTCCCAAGATGGGATATAGCGTTAGTCCATGTACTACGTACGCACGTACGTACATGCATACGTTAGTAACACCTTTCATTTTTATCACGCCCGCTTGTGGTCGGCATGATATAGTCATGCTCATAAAAGTATGATAATCACAGTACCCGATAAAACACACTATATTATATATAATGCCACAAATACTTGTTACCTCTTGTATGTGTATGGTTTTAAATTAACTAGTTAGGAAAAAGGCAATAAATCACCAGGTCTGTTGGCCAGAGTCAGAGACAGCCACTGGCAAGTCTGTTGAGAGTCTGGCCACCAGACTGTCAACAGACTTGCCAGTGGCTGTCTGAGAAGCTATTCCACAGTTTGTTAACATTGCTTAATCTTATCATCCACAAGTACATGTGTGTGGGTTACTAAAAGTGACAAAGTGTCAACTGATATACCATCTGCATTTACTTACATGTACATGCTTTCTCCTTTTCAGAATTAATTTTTAGAGTACTACCAAAATATATAGAAATGAATGGCCTTTTTTGTGGAATTTATCGGGTATAAACTTGGAAAAGTCGCGGGAATACTGGACGAAGGTCAAGTTTATATCCCCGATAAATTCCACAAAAAGGCCATTTATTCCTTATAATTCCAGCATTTTGAAATAAGTTCATCAAGAAAATGTGTTTATTTTCCGTTTTCTTAAGAATTATTTTAACTGCGCCTCACGGTTACGGAAAGTAGTTTTGACGTGGAAGTTTACTGGCATATAAATTTTGGACAGACTTGCTACGGGCCAATCAAATGTTAGGAATTGTGTAAATATTTTTGTGCTGGAATTATATTTCTATGAAAAAATAACAAATGTTAACAACAAACTTAACAACAAAAAAAATACAAATATTCTATCCAGCCATTAACTCTTTGCATGCTGGGAAACTTGTGGGCTATATATTGTTAAAAAGTAGTAGATGAAAATTTGTTGTATTTTGTTTAATTTAATTATTCCTGTAAATATCATGAACATGTCTTGGAATTTCATTCTGGACTCGATTCTAATGAAACCCCCGAGACATATTTACAGAGAGAAAGAAGAACAACACTATTAATTTGTTGGCTGTTATTTTCACCGCTAGCTTGCAAAGAGTTAAATGTTTAGATGATACTCAGCTGGCATATTGTAGGAGCTGGATCAGGTCCAGGCGGAGCAGACAGAGGAGGGGGCCATCTTGAAGCCCACCTCCACGATCAAACCCCTACACAAGGTGATCAGTGAACACAAGGATGTGCTGAAGATCGTCATTCAGCTCAACTCCATTATCAGTACCTTCAAAGCAGACGTTGTTGAGCTGCTCAGTATCTTCTCTGATTATGGACATCTCTGGGCCAAGGTACTGGTAGTCTTATTGAAAAAATAGAGAACACCAGTAGCCGATTTGCACCAACATTGCAAATATACTTTTGTAGCAAAGTATACATTTGAGGGAGTAATCATTTATTTTTCCTGAAATGCATTATTTCATATAGAACTAACGACTGCATATATTTGATGATTAAAAGTATGCAGAATTATTATACTGAATTTATTACATTATCACAGCCAAAATGGCTGTGATAATGTAATAAATTCAGTATAATAAAAATTAATAAATTTATTCTAAAATTGAAAATTTCTCCCTCAAAGTATACTTTACTAGAAAATAAGTATACTTTGCAATGTTGGTGAAATAGGCTACAGGATAGTGCACTTTGATATGAAGTTTATCATGCAAGGCTAGAAAACATGTAGGAATTTTGAGGCTCAGCTTATCGGCAAAAAAAGTATTTATGCTAGATAATGGACAAAGATAACATAGTAATTGTTTGAAAAGAACACAGACTTGTATACATTGCTTCAGTACACTTGTCATTCACTAACATTCATGTGACATAGTTTGACCAACGAAATGTCAGCAAATGTAGTTTTGAATCCATTGTGACCCAGATCTGCATTTCTAGTCAATGCAGGATACAACAATTTGTTATCATTCATTGTTACATGGTTTCCGTTGTTTGCACATATGTGCAAGCACATATGTGCAAACAAATAGCGCGTGCTGTTTGCACATGGCTTTACGCAATGCTCATTCCGGGGCCACGCGTAATGGAAGTGCCTTCATGACGTCACTACGTGGAAGTGCCTTCATGACGTCACTACTTCATGGCGTTCATGGCGTTCATGACGCGGCCCCGGAATATGCATACCGAAAATTATCTACGTGAATGGGACGATTTTATAAAAGTAAACAATAACGTTTGATCATGTCTGCCGTGTGAAAACGTTTGCTGTGGCCCTCGGGAACTGTTTGAACCCGCGGCCTGCGGCCTTGGGGTTCAAACAGTTCCCTCGGGCCACAGCAAACGTTTGCACGGGGACGGCTGGACATGATCAAACCTTATAATATATATTAGTCCAATGTGAACTCCTTTCCTGATAAAAACTTTATATTATTTACTAACTGTGTCAGTGATTAATAAACCTATTGAACATGTACACAATATGCTTGGAATTGGGAAGTTTAATAATCGTGCTTACTGGTGATTTTGTTGAAAATAAAAGTTTACATCTTACCAGACACTGGACTTATCTGGACAGCGTTCGATTGACTATTCAAATATTTGGAACCACACGACCTCTATATTTCCTCACTAAACCACAAAATATCTCGCCTATACAATGTGTTATAGCGTGTCGAAACCGCTGTTTCATGTGGGTATCGGCATAAATTTTACAGTTTCCACAAATTAATACACATTTTCAGTCTTATTTCACATACATTATAACCAGCACCGGCGCCGTGACCCAGCTGTGTTATCTGGCACTACTTGCTGGAAACCGATCATCGGGAACCAATCAAAGGTGACACATTGACCATATCTACACAATTTCATGCTTAAATATGAATCTTTTCCTTGCCATAATTCTATCTCTAATGACAATGTATGTTTTTGATTGCAAAACAAACATTTATGCCTTGGAGTGCTCGTGAGCCTGACTTACATTGGAATCTCTCTAAACTGGTTGCCCTGGAGACCTCAAGGTGTCTGGTTTAAAGAGGTTCCACTGTAAATGTACACATTACATTAATATTTAACAAGGCAGGACATGTGTGCTTCTAAAAGAAGGAAAATGCTGTTCATGAAAACTACTTGTTTTATTGTAGAGCCCGGATGAAGCAGTTCGGGAATTCATGGAAGAGAAGCCTATCTTGTCAGAGATAGAGTCCCAGATCAAGTACTACCAGGTATGAAGCTATTTAAAAGTTTATTATAGGAATGAATGGCCTTTGGTGGAATTAATCGGGGTTAATAAACTTGGAAAAGTCGCGGGAATACTGGACGAAGGCCGGAAGGCCTCGTCCAGTATTCCCGCGACTTTTCCAAGTTTATATCCCCGATAAATTCCACCAAAAGGCCATTCATTCCTTATAATTCCAGCATTTGAAATAAATTCATCAAGAAAATGTGTTTATCTTCCGTTTTCTTAAGAATTATTTTAACTGTGCCTCACGGTTACGGAAAGTAGTTTGGCGTGGGAGTTTACTGGGATATACATTTTGGACATAGACTTGCTACGGGCCAATCAAATGTTAGGGAATTGTGTAAATATTTTTGTGCTGGAATTATAAGTGTATAACCATATTAAATTCTCTAAAAATGTTGTTTATTCCTATAATATTTACTTGAATTTGTTATGCACATAGGACGTAAATATATCAACCCCTTTGTTTAGCAATTTCAACCCTACAGACCATAAAGCAAACATTTACAATCACTGTAGATCCAGATGAGCTGGCTTGTAACAATCCGTCTCATCAGGATCTGCAGTGTTTGGTAGTATTTTCCTGATATTTAAATAAGTGCCCATTATCTGTCTATTTCACCAACATTGCAAAGTATATTTTTCTAGCAAAGTATACTTTGAGGGAGAAATTTTCAATTTTAGGATAACTTTATTAATTTTTAGCCAGGTTTTTGGAAAAAAAATCCAGGCTATTGGATTGGCGAAAGCCGGGCGCGGCGGGCGGGTGGGCGGCGGGCGGGCGGGCGGCTTCCACAATCAATGTTAAGTTTTCGTGTTTCAGTCCATTTCTTTGTTACTGTACCACCTAGGACCACCAAACGTTCACAGCTTCATAATCAAGGGGTGCCCACCACATATCACTATCCAACATGTTATCTTTTTTTGAACTTGACCCATTTTTTCCGCGCAGTCGACTTAGCCATTTTCAATGTTAAGTTTTCGCGTTTACAATGTTAAGTTTTCGTGTTTAAGTCCATTTCTTTGGTACTGTACCACCTAGGAGCACCAAACGTTCACAGCTTCATAACCAAGGGGTGCCTACCACATACAACTATCCAACATGTACCATTTTTTTTACCTTCACCTATTATTTCTACATAATTGACTTAGCCATTTTCAACGTTAACTTTTTAATGTATGTCTGGTTAAAGTTCTTTGCTTAAAACTTTTTCGTTATACTATATCTCTGCAACTGCTTCGCCCATTACCTTGAAACTTCACATGGGTGTTTATCATCATCCATATTTTCATTCTACTACCCAACCCCCCCCCCCCGTGCGGCCCCTTGTGCCAATGTCAAGGTCTGTCTAGTCTACAAAAAGTGGGTATAATTATGTTATCCAAGTGTCTATGCTTGGAAAAAACCTGGCCTTCGTGGCTTTGCCTCGTTTCTTGTTATTATACTGAATTTATTACATTATCACAAAGTATACTTTGCAATGTTCGTGAAATCGGCTACTGATCAGTGGAATAGTCCAGAAATGAGCTTGGAACAATTAATTAATATCAAATATGTAGGGGTGAAAATGTTATAGATGAATCTATTTGTTTCGTGGACAGAAACTGGAGCTGGAAGTGGAGGAGAACCAGACGAGTTACCGGTGGGTGGGTCCGTCATGGTATTAGCTGACCCCCTCTCATACTGGCCCTCGTCACTAGGCGAAGAACTGGAAACTCGCATTCTCCAAGGCCCTCAACGAGAAATGTGCCAGCGACATGGACGAGATACTCGACTTCACAGACAACCAGATGAAGAAACTGATGCGGCCGTGTAAGGATCTGGATGACATCAGGTGTGTATGACTGACAGTCTGTAGCCGATTTCACCAACATTGCAAAGTATACTTATCTAGCAAAGTATACTTTGAGGGAGTAATCATTTATTTTTCCTGAAATACATTATTTCATATAGAACTAACAACTGCATATATTTGATGATTAAAAGGATGCAGAATTATTATACTGAATTTATTACATTATCACAGCCAAAATGGCTGTGATAATGTAATAAATTCAGTATAATAAAAATTAATATATTTATCCTAAAATTGAAAATTTCTCTCAAAGCATACTTTGCTAGAAAAGTATACTTTGCAATTTTGATGAAATTGGCTACTGTTCACATGGTATGGTCACGTAGCTGCAGATGAGCTGACACACACATGCAACCCGACGCTAATCTGAAGTTTTCATTTGCAGCCTTCATGAATGTTTCTCCATGAAATAGTGAATAGTTTGTAGTCAACTGAATACAACTAACATATGAAGGGATAAGTGAAAGAAGGGGCGTAAGTCCCTTATTATCGACTTAATGTCCTTCTTGCACTGACCCCTACATATAGATGAAGACAAAATCTCAATGTTTGTAATTAAAGTCGGACTCTTCTAACAATTCAAAGACTGCAGTGGTACAAGAATTAAACCTATATGGCACGTCTCACAAGTATGATTGGTTTATCAGATCCCATATGTCGTCACTGAACGAGATCCGCCAGGCAGAGATCAGAATCGACATGACCATCACCCCGATTGAAGAGGCGTATGCGATGTTGAACAAGTACAACATTTTCTTCAACGATGGCAATGCCGAACGTGTCGATTCTCTGTCCTACGGGTGGAAGAAGCTCATGGCACAGGTACCGTTTCATGGATTGTTTAATGACTAACACTTGGGGTATGCTTTATATTTGTACAGCACATGCGCCCATGTGCGCAAGGTCAAAGTTAAATGGTGTGTTACCGCAAGTCGGATGGCTTGAAACATGATTATTAGGCATCATCCATATTGCCCCCGGTCTCGGTAGAGTCGGAGGCACATAGTATTTGGACTGTGTGTCCGTGAGTCAGTCCCTTCATCCGTCTGTGTGTCCGGCACATTAAGAAGTTCTCTGGAATTTCTCAATTATGTCATAACTTCTTTTTCCCTCGAAGGATAACTTAAATATTTTAATGCAGACGATGACTTGGAAAAGTCGCGGGAATACTGGACGAGGCCTTCCGGCCTTCGTCCAGTATTCCTGCGACTTTTCCAAGTCCGGTGTGCACAAATGTCACACAATCATGCTGCCTTTAATATGACCTTCACCATTGACCTTCACCATTGACCTTCACAACTGTGCTTATGAATACTTATCATGTTTGGTTAATTAACTTTGCCAGTTTCTCCAATCTGCCACCAGGGACATTTGTGTGCCGACAGGCCACATTTTCTTGTTTCATTTTGTGACCCACTCGTGCGGCCCCTGTGGCCAAGTTAAAATGACTTGGAAATATGCGTTAATGTTCTGGCAAATATTTTTTAACTTTTTTATGTATACCAAATAAAATTTTGGGGTACATGTAGTCGCCACCCTGCCTGTCCATCCATCTGTCTGTCTGTGATACGTTGTTAAAGTTTTCGGGTACCTATTATCTCTGTAACCGTAAGTCGGATTGGCTTGAACATTTATATCTGTATTTATTAGTCATCATCCATATTTTCATTCTGTGGCCCACTCATACGGCCCTTGTGCCAAAAGTCAAGGTCAAATTACATAGAAATTTGCGTTAAAGTTTGATGGATATATTCATCAGTGTTAATAATTTCTGGTTTGTTAGTCCAGGCTTCGTTTCAGGGTACATCCATCACTTACTGATTTCTTGTGTTTCATTGTAACAGGCAATCGATGTCCAGACGCACCTCCTGCAAATCCAGCCAGAGTTCAAATCGAACCTTCTGAGTGGCGTTGAGCTGTTTCATACAGATTCGACAGATTATGTTGGTGATTACAGCACGAAGTAAGAAACATATTTCTTGCCTACTAAAGGCACACGCCACTCAATTTGGATTTAATAACACATTGCACACACATTACACAATTTGTGTAAATTCTGAATATCATCTATATAATGAAGCAATGTAGACTTTATTTCATTACAAAAAAAGTGTTGGGAAATCAGTTTGAAATTGAACGGATTGGTTTGAATAGAGATTATATAAAGTTTTATAATCACATACCATGATTGCCGAAGAGTTCATACATATTCCAAGCTGAATACTATCGTCAGATAACCCACATACATATGACCAGTTTTATAAATAGGTTACCGAAAGTCATTAGTAACTTTCCTTGGAACGACTTCCGGGACATTCTTCATGTTGGGAATGGAGCAATTTGCTGGTTTGATGTTACATTGCTGACTTTGATTGATTGTTGTCTTACCCCATTGCATCTTTGGTATTCGAGTTGGCACAGTTTGTCCGATTCACATCACCTCAATTAGTTTAACCCTTCCTACGCTGTTGACGGAAATTCCCGTCTGCTGTTTTTCATTTTTGCTTTAATTCTTAACAAAAAACTGGTTTTGACATCACATGAGAATCGTCTCCACTGGAGACGATTCTCATGTGATGTCAAAACCAGGTTTTTGTCGAGAAATATTGAAAATAAAACATTTCCAGCAGACGACAACATTTAATTCAGCGTAGTAAGGGTTAAGTAATGAAATTTCAAACCTCCTAATTCGACCAATGTAACGTCACAGATACCCTAGAAGTTGTTCTAAGAGAAGTTACTTTTCCAATTTCCAAGTTCTGTAATGTATATAAGGTTATATATAAGAGTGGTCTATTGCACGCAGTGATTTGGCTCACTTGATTGCATTGGCTTGTGTGTATTGATATGCAAGGTAATAGTTCCAATTCTTGTATTAAAGAAACAACCTCATGATGTATTTATTTTATTAACACTAACAAATTCTTTGTTGGACATTTTGCAAGTTTATTTGAGAGCTACATATATTTTTACATGAGGTTGTGTTCTACGTTGGATATATATAATTAAAATTGCAATGCACACATGCTGAGTCAAACCACCTGAACCCATGCGGAAAACAATAATATTGCATGCATGTTTCTAATTTGTTTCCAGGGGACCCATGGCGGACGGCATAGAGCCACGTGAAGCATCGGACAGACTCAACATCTTCCAGGCCAAGTTTGATGACCTCTGGAGGAAATACATCACATTCTCTGGTGGTGAAGAACTCTTTGGCCTCCCAGTCACACCGTACCCTGAACTACAAAGGATCCGCAAGGAACTGAACCTTCTCCAGAAACTGTATCAGCTGTACAATGTGGTTTTGGAGAATGTGAACGGATACAACGACATTACATGGATGGACGTTGACATTGAGAAAATCAATAATGAGTTACTGGACATGCAAAACAAGGTTCGTAAACTCCCAAAGGCTTTGAAGGAGTGGAAAGCATTTGAGGAGCTGAAGAAAACGATTGACGACTTCAACGAGACATGTCCACTGTTGGAGATGATGGCAACAAAGCGATGATGCCACGGCACTGGGAGAGACTGGAGCAGATCACGGGTCATACGTTTGATGTGGAGGCAGACAGCTTCCAGCTGAGGAACCTTATGGATGCCCCACTTCTGGAGAACAAGGAGGACATTGAGGTTTGTGATTCATGTAGTTACCTTTATACATCGAGACATTTGGTTTGAAGGAAAATATTAAGTTATTGACTAGTCCAAATTACTAACCGATTGCCTATGTGTTGTTGTATTATTTATTTTGCAAATTAATTTTGTAATACTTACTGAAATAGTTTAAAACAAATTATAATGCATAAATATAAATTATTATGTTCATTGACTGAAATGGTGTGCAAAGCCTAAAATGTACCTTGCTATGACAGTCATGTATGTAGCTCATCTCTATATTTCAGCACAGTGTGTCATCCAGGGCCCGATTGTTCAAAACATCTGTTAGCTTAACGGACTGTTAAATCCTTAACTGAATGGTTAAAATCTCTGTTAAACAGAGATTTTAACCATTCAGTTAAGGATTTAACAGTCCGTTAAGCTAACTGATGTTTTGAACAACCGGGCCCAGAACTATTACACATGTGAATTATAATAGAATAATTTGACCATGAAAATTGCAATCAAGGAATTAACATATGCTAGTATAGTCGAGTAATAAACAAGAATGTAACACTGGTTATTTAGAAAATAGAATTGATGAGTGCCATATGAGAGACATGCTTGTGACTTGGAAATAACAAACAATCTTTTTTATATATACGACGTGCAGTCAGTTCTCGGACTCTCTTGATAAAATGTTTAATATAACTGCCACATTGCTCATCTTTATATGACATTTACATGTGGTTAATCAAATTGCTTTGAAACCATACTTTTCTACAAACTGTTTGCACATAATGCGTAACTATAGCGACAAAATAACGTCATTGCGGAGCAGTTGAAACATCCAACATTTCATGAAATACCTTTGTTTTTTGTTTCATGGTTGTATGGAGTATGTGATGCCGGACTATATCTGTATTGCTCTCCATCAAAGAAATGACTGAAGTAACCACTGGCCATGTTTCGGCCGGCTTTGTTCGTTAGAAAATAAACATTATAGGAATGAATGGCCTTTTTGTGGAATTTATCGGAGTATAAACTTGGAAAAGTCGCGGGAATACTGGACGAAGGCCGGAAGGCCTTGTCCAGTATTCCCGCGACTTTTCCAAGTTTATATCCCCGATAAATTCAACAAAAAGGCCATTCATTCCTTATAATTCCAGCATTTGAAATACATTCAAGAAAATTTGTTTATTTTCCGTTTTCTTAAGAATTATTTTAACTGCGCATCACGGTTACAGAAAGTAGTTTGGCATGGGAGTTTACTGGGATATACATTTTGGACAGAGACTGGCTACGGGCCAATCAAATGTTAGGGAATTGTGTAAATATTTTTGTGCTGGAATTATTAGAAAATAAACATATTATGTAAAACAGATGCAGGTATTGCAGGAAATTCACAGTCAAAATTTATGACGTAACATAAATGAACGGAGCAACTTTCAGTGGTTATTTCTGTGTTTGGTTGCATTGTGACTTCAATTCACACGTGTGCATTCTGGCACGGTGTTGAAATATCATTGCAGATCTCTTACACATGTATATTGAAATTATATGCAGGTGTTATTAATTAATCCATGATGGACATAATCAAGTGTTGAATGACATTGTAATATAGAAAATAACAGGTAACCAAACATGCGCCAAAATACAGCAACTATTACAAGTGCCATCCAGTATAATTATTTTAATAGAGCATTGGATGAAAAAAAATTTTTTACAATGAAACCGGTTACAGTACAATAAAAATCGACAACCAAATGTCGAATCTGCGATAAAAACTAGGTGTATTTTGACTTACGGACAGTACTTTGAAAGTGAATGAAACAATGTTATTTAACTCTTTTCATGCTAGCGGCGAAAATATCCGCCAAACGAATTAGGAGTATATGTTTTATTTCTCTCTGTAAATATGTCTTGAAATTTCATTAGAATTGTGTCCTCTGGACACAATTCTAATGAAATTGCCAAGACATATTTATGACATTTATAAGGAGAAATAAAAGAAAATATAATGAATTGTCATCTGCTATTTTTGAACTATTTATAGACCACAAATTTCCCAGCATGCAAAGAGTTAATCATTTACGGTAATATTACGTAATGTTAGACGACATCAAACTGCTCCGTGGCAATGTAGATGCCTGTGAATAATTGAATACTGTACAAAATTATGCGATTTACTTCATGGAACCGAAATGTTATTGTTTTCGCAAATGAAGCGGCTTTCTAATGACATATTTCAAAGACTCATTTAACCAAATGATTATTTAGATATGAACACAGTCCTAAAACTTTATTACTGCACCTCGTTTATGTATACACATTCGTGACCAAGAAATAGCATCCATGAAATTCATAATTGGTATTACAGACGGTATGAATAAAATTAAGTATGTCTCTTTCAGCGATTTCAAAAGCTGACCACAATTGAAGCGATTACTCTTGTCAATGTATGTTGGACTTCCTTGTCAGGATGTGTGCATCTCGGCGGTGAAGGAAAAGGATATAGAAGCGAAGTTGAAACAGGTCGTCAATGATTGGAGTGCCCAGAACTTCCTGTTCGGCGGCTTCAAGACCAGAGGCGAGCTGTTACTGAAAGGTTAGTATTTCCCTCACATGGGCTATCTATCTTTATGCTTACTTAAAATTCATCTTGTATCAACAGAGAACAATATTGATGTTGCATAGATTTTCTTTGTATTCTTTACAGAAGTAAATTTAGTCCCCACTTATACTATCTTGATTGTGTTCCAATGTGGACAGAACATGTAATTTCCAGGTTGAGTAAAAATAAAGGCATTACATGTCTTCAATTTTTAATAATTCCAGCATTAAAAATATTTACACAATTCCCTAACATTTGATTGGCCCGTAGTAAGTCTCTGTCCAAAATTTATATCCCAGTAAACTCCCACGCCGAACTACTTTCGGTAACCGTGAGGCGCAGTTAAAATAATTCTTAGAAAACGGAAAATAAACACATTTTCTTGATGAATTTATTTCAAATGCTGGAATTATAAGGAATGAATGGCCTTTTTGTGGAATTTATCGGGGATATAAACTTGGAAAAGTTGCGGGAATACTGGACGAGGCCTTCGTCCAGTATTCCCGCGACTTTTCCAAGTTTATACCCCGATAAATTCCACAAAAAGGCCATTCATTCCTATAATATTAATAAAGAGTAAAGAAGCATTCCGAATGTATCCCATTGAGATTAACGATGAATCCATCCTTGGGGATTCATACCTTAATGGTGTATCTTACTGGGATCCACACCTGGGGGCCATTTCACTAAACTTCGTACGACTAAAATGTTCGTAAGTGCAAAATTATGATAGTCTGTAAATTTCACATTAACAATGTTTTCTTGTAAACAATTATTGGATTTACATTTATTGAGCATAGGCTGTGTGCAGCCTATGCTCAATAAATGTAAATCCAGCCTATGCTCAATAAATGTAAATCCATCAATTGAAATTTCCAGACGATCCTAAATTTGCACTTACGAACATTTTAGTCGTACAAAGTTTAGTGAAACGGCCCCCTGGGACCAAATGATCTTGTGTAGTAGGGATGTCTGGAACTGGATTAGGACACGCTCTTTCAGTGTTGAAAGTGTGTATTGTAATATTTTGTACTGATTGTACACAACTCCCACATACAGGTATTTTCCAACTGGTATATGATCTTGCAGTTGTCCGGATGGAAAACTCCAATCAGTCAATGTGAATGTATTCCTTTATGCATCTAACCAGTTTGGTTTTGCATTAACAATAAATGTCAAACTGATACTTATTAACCCTTAGACCGCTACACACAACAATTGTCGTCTGCTATTGCTTTTATATTTTGCCTTTTTTTCTCAATAAAAACGTTTTGACAGCACTTCAGAATCATTTCCAAAAGCATGTTGTAAATTATTCTAAAGTGCTGTCAAAGCATGTTTTTGATGATAAAAATAGAAAAAATACAGCAGACAACAAAAAAATTAAGATTGCTGTGTAAGGGTTAATGATAATCTGTGGTAGCATTATATTCAACAATAGGAAAATGATGTAAACATTTAGGTAAACATTTTGCTTTGGCATTTTACACTATATATTTAACTCCCTTGTTTACCATCCTTCAGGTGAGACAACCGCAGAAACGGTTTCCCTGATGGAAGACAGCTTGATGGTGCTCGGTTCCCTACTCAGCAACAGGTACATGGTGACGTTTGTTCACTGTGACCATTTACATTGTGATAATTCCAGCACAAAAATATTTACACAATTCCCAAATATTTGATTGGCCCGTAGCAAGTCTCTGTCCAAAATTTATATCCCAGTAAACTCCCACGCCGAACTACTTTCCATAACTGTGAGGCGCAGTTAAAAAATAATTCTTAAGAAAACGGAAAATAAACAGATTTTCTTGATGAATTTATTTCAAATGCTGGAATTATAAGGAATGAATGGCCTTTTTGTGGAATTTATCGGGGATATAAACTTGGAAAAGTCGCGGGAATACTGGACTTCGTCCAGTATTCCCGCGACTTTTCCAAGTTTATACCCCGATAAATTGGGCCATTCATTCCTATAATAAATATTCGAACAATGAGCAAAAGGGCCATTGGCAACTGACATGATTTGTCTCTCTTCATGAATAGTCATTTCTGTGACAAGTAAATACGGATTAAATCTTTGAGTGAGTTTGCTGGGTGATAATGTCTCATCATGCTGCTGTTGACCAATGTGATAAACTCTGAACCCAAATGAATCGTGCGACGACAAACAAATTTTCTTTACTTTTCACATGATGCTTTTGGGTACATACTCAATGAAGTTTTTGTCTCACCCACTATAGTGGAAAGTGAGACATGGCGGTCACAGTTCCGGCGTCGTTGTCGTCATCATCGTCGTCATCAACAATTTGGGACATAACTTTCGGACATAGTCCAAATTTCACATATCTCTAGATTCGTTAGCCGGATCATTACCAAATACATCCAGTGTCATTCGGGTGACCTTGACCTTCATCTTGGTAACCTCAACCTTCGTGTCAATAAGTTTGGATGTACGTTCGAATGTTGAAGACCTCCTGATTCGTTTCTTTGGATCATTACCAAACTTCACCGATAGCTTCCTCACATTGGTGACTATCCAGCCAGTATCTTTCTGGTGACATTGACCTTCACCTTGGTGACTTTAACCTTTTTGTCAATAATTTTGGACTTTCGTCCAAATGTTCATCGATAGCTTCATCACATTGATGGTTATTCACCCAGTGTTATTTGGGTGACCATTCTCCTTGGTGACCTTGACCTTGGTTTTACGTCCAAATGTTGAATATCTCCTGATCCATTGGTTGGATCATTACAAAACTTCATCAATAGCATCGTCACATTGATGAATATCCAACCAGTGTCATTCGGGTGAGCATGACCTTCACCTTGGTGGCCTTGACCTTCATGTCATAAATGTTGAATATCTCTTGATACATTTTTCGGATCATCTCCAATCTTCATCAATAGCTTCCTCACATTGTTGGATATCTACCAATATAATTCGACTGACCTTGATGTTGGTATCAACAATTTTGGACATATGTCCAAATGTTGAATATCTCTTGATCCGTTAGTCATATCATTTCAAATTTCATAATTAGCTTCCTCAGATTGATAGCTATCCATCCAGTATCATTCAGGTGACCTTGACATTCACATTGGTGACCTTGACTTTTCTGTCAATAATTTTGTATGTACAAATGTCATTTGTGTGACCTTGGTGACTGACTTTCGTATCAATCATTTTGGACTTGTGACATTGACCTTGGTGATCTTGACGTTCGTGGCGATCGCCTTGTTTAATGGGTGAGAAACTCCCCGGTGATCACCTTGTGTAATTATGAGCATATGTTTAGAAGATCTGAATATTCAGAGAAAATATTAAAATCCATGTTTCTCTTTTAGGTACAATGCACCTTTCAAGCCCAAGATCCAGGAATGGGTCCACAAATTGACAAGTACCACAGAGATCATTGAGAACTGGCTGATTGTGCAGAACCTCTGGATCTACCTGGAGGCCGTCTTTGTCGGGGGTGACATTGCCAAGCAACTGCCACAGGTATGAACACAGAGAATACAAAGCTAGTGTCTTTTCATATCAAGTTTATCCGTCTCGGCTAGGAATTCCTCTTGTTTCTGTTATGATATCAAAAGACACTAGCATGGTATTCTATGTTTCAGGTAACATGCTAGATAATGATCAATTAGCAGTTGTTTTAATTGAAAAGAATGCTCTGTCATTCTGTAATGTATTGTGATGTTGTTTGACTGTCAGCAAAAGTTGCTTTGAATCTATTGAGACTCGCATGTGCTTATCTAGTCAATAATGCAAGATACGTCAATTTGTTATCAGTCGGTATTTATTAAGTCAATGCAAAGCTCATTATCTGATATAGAATAAACAGTTGCTCAGTGATGTTTTTCTGCTTTCAAACATGACGAATCGGCTCATGATTATCTTTTCCCACTTCTTCAGCCATGGGATTATTTACTGACTAAGTGAAGGAGTGAATGCAAAATATGATCTGGGTCTAAGTTGAGCATAAAGTCACTGGTTAGAATATACTTTCCTAAAAGTTGTTTGTTTTGTTTTCATGCACTAATATGTTTAGAATTGTTCTCTCAAAATAATATGTGTATATATTTTTCTAACATTTTAAGTCTGATTTCTCCCAGTCACATATTGACATACTGGTTTTATAGGAAGCCAAGCGATTCGCCAACATTGACAAGTCGTGGATCAAGATCATGCAGCGTGCCCATGAGCAGCCAAACGTTGTCCACTGCTGTGTGGGGGACGACACAATGATGCAGCTCCTCCCCCACCTGCTGGAACAGTTGGAGATCTGTCAGAAATCCCTCACTGGATACCTGGAGAAAAAGCGATTGGTCTTCCCGAGATTCTTCTTCGTGTCTGACCCGGCCCTGCTTGAGATCTTGGGTCAGGCGAGTGACTCGCACACAATCCAGAACCACCTGCTCAGTGTGTTTGACAACACAAAACATGTGACATTTGATGAGAAAGTATATGACAAGATCCTGGACCTCAACTCTCAAGAAGGGGAGACAATCTCTCTGGAAGCTCCTGTCCTTGCCACAGTAAGTGACAACATGTTATTGTATACTTTGTATTCCAACCCGAAGAGGTATTTAGATTTCCCTTTCGTCCTGTCATGTGTGCACGAGTCTATGTGTCTGACCTTGACTTTTGTGTTAACATATTTAGTCGGCCATATGTATGATTGACTTGAATATTATTGTTTGCTACCATCTATTTTTACATTCTATAACTCACCCATGTGTCCCAAACAGCGTAATATCAAGGTGTATGATCACGTGGTACTAACAACAACAACAAGTACCGATTCAAAGTACGTATTATTTTATAGTGTCCTTATTACGTAACGGATTTTGATGTAATATGGTGCATCAAACGTGTCTTGTTAAGCTGCATTTGGTGGTCTCCTTATTTTCGCCCAAACTTCTGTCGTTTTTGCGAAGAATCGATTTCCGTGTCTCAACGTCTGTACCAAAATCCATAGACCACCAAATGCAGCTCATGAAGACGCGTTTGCTGCGCCATATTTCCGTTGCATATTAAGGAAAATATCAAATAATACTTACTTTGGAGTGGGCGACGTTGTTGTTGTTGTTGTAACCATGTGATCATGCACCTTGAATATCAAGGACAAATGATTTTCTACATCTGCAAAATTTGGGTTGAAAGTTATGTTTGGTCCATGTAGCTGTTCCAAGAAATGTGTTCTTAATGTATTCAGTTATATACTTTGCAGACTGTGATAAATATGGGACATAATTTAGGTAATGGATTGTTATAACTACCAGTAAACATTATTTATGAAACATAGAGCTAATTTTTTGTGCAATTATCACTAAATTATATAGAACAAAATTGCCATCTTAGACACCACTTTAGTACTTACCGTATTTTGCTGGTTATAGGTCGCAAGAGTATAAGACGCACCCCTATTTTCAATCCAAAATCGGGGGGAAAATGTCTACATGAGAATGTAAGACGCACCCAATTTTCCTAACAAAATGAAACAAAAAATTTAAAAAAGTTGTTTATTCCCCCACTGTTTTTTTATTCGTACCTTGGACGTTTTTGTCTGTATTTTCCCAATCATAGTTTGCTATGTCCGTAATTTGCCGACTCTATGTCCGTGATTCCCCTGTCCGTATTTCACTGTTTTCTAGTATCTTCAATTACTCTGTGAACCCGGTAGTGCATATTTCACTATCACACATGCTCGGTTAGTACACGGTTGTGCCTTAATGGGCTCCTGATTTTTTTGCCTATTTGTATATCAAAATCGTGTTAAATTTGTAACCGACTATTGCCAGAATTCGTGTTATATTTGCGAACATATTGCTGTCGAAAGTGGTATTATATTGTTAATTATTGATTGCGGTATGTATTATCTCTTTTCAACACCATTTACGGAAAATATTTTCGAAATCAATATCGGCGAAATATGGCGACATATCTGCGTATAATCCAGAGTGTTTTTTGTTTACCCATTACTTTTGAATACACATTTACGGATATGAAATTTATTAAATATTTTATTTTTATTTTTGTTATTTCTCAATGAAAGTATGTTGTGACCACTTTTTTGAACCATCTCGGCGAGATGGTTTAAATGGTGGTTGCGGCATATACTTCTGAGTGCATAGAAGGAAAATATTTAGGATTTTCCGCAAACATAAGCGTATCCTCGGCATGAAATGGGTTACTGATTGTCCCATGACGCGACGTCTGCGGCACATCAAAAGGCGTGTTGACCAATCAGAGCAATTTCAAAACATAGCCTAAAGGTCACACAGTTTACAGCCTCGTGCTGAATGGTGTCATACGATAAACACCTAGCTGTTAGTTGACACGGCTGGGTGTTATCGATTTTTTGCACAAAGCAACACACAAATCTCGCCTGTGTAATATTTCAAAATCAGTCGTATCTTCCGTAAACAGAAATTTCAGAGCAGTGCAGCCGAAATGACGCTGAAAGCAGCCTATAGCTATGACGAATTTGCATTGTCCGCTGACGTAATTATGATGTTTTTAATTAGAGATTGGCGAACATTGTAAACCATGTGCAGACTACTTGAATCCACCGCCTGGTCTGGCTGCTAATGCAATAATAGAGATAGAGATAGAGACCCAATTCACATAAACACGTTTGCCGTGTCATAAATAGACTGGTTCCCTGTAGAATTGTTTCACTAGGCACGCATCAGACGGGGTACGAGTCTAGTGACGAATACGAAACTGACGTCAGCAACCGCGTGTATTGATATTTGATATGGCTTCGTGTTGTAAATCTTGACACGCGGTGTGTTTGATGTCGGCCAGCTGACTTAGGCTTGCCACTTTGGACGAATCAGCATCGTGTAAACACACAGTTTCGAAACTAATGATGGAGTTTTATAACTTGCGTTGAATTGCATTATGTATATTGGGATTTACCGTTAATGGCGTCATGCAATTTGTTTCATAGCAAAATGACACCGACCGATATGGGCCCGGTAAATGTTTTCAAAACAGGCCCGTAGCCAGGGGGGTCGGAGCGGTCGGACGACCCCCCCGCCCAGCCTCGAGGTTCACTTTTTTAGCCTTGAGGTCCACTTTTTTAGACCCCCATAGATACTTCAGACCCCTTGAGCCTTCGAAACGACCCCCCCCTTCAACAGGTGGATACTTCAGACCCCTTGAGCCTTCGAAACGACACCCCTTTCAAACAGGTCTGGCTACGGGCCTGCAAAAGATAATTCAAATGATAGAGGCCAGATTGGGATTTGGCAGAGAAAATGTCGACCGAATGTGACTCAGCGTCGAAACCACAGGCATTCGGCGTGTTTCGGCTTTCGTCGGTATAACTCTATATATATATATATATATGCAGTCATACCGATGAAAGCTGAAGCACGCCGAATGCCTGTGGTCGAAACGAGTAAGGCGCGAACTGTTTAGAATACGAATCTGAGGCTACTTTTCAAATTTCAAGCGGATGTTACCGCAAAGACTAACAACAACAAATATAAAAAAAAATCTTTATTTTATGATTTATTTTTCATTTTTGTCGATATTTCAAGGTGGAAAAAAATGCTCTTGTATCCAAACATGTGTATAAGACGGGCTTTGTGGGATGAAAATCTGGATAAAAAAAGTGCGTCTAATACACTGCAAAATACGGTAAATGTTTTATATGCAGTGAAACCTCTAAACTAGTCCCCAGGGTGTCCAGTTTAGAGAGATTTCACTTGAGAGAAAAATTACATTTACCATCAGTAGCAGAATAGAAGCAGTATATGTCTATATCATTCATGTGTGTCATTGCAACAGGGTAACGTGGAGAACTGGCTGGGTGAACTGCTGGCCATGTCCAAGAAGTCTGTCCACTCCATCATCCGCAACTGCTTCATCTCCCTCGGTGAACAGAACTTCAATTTGATTGAATTTGAGAACACGTATCCAGCACAGGTAATGAGTTTTGCTTTGTTTACATGTGATTGACAGATATTAACCCTTACACCGCTATCTTAATTTTTGTCGTCTGCTGTTTATTTTCTATTTTTCGTTTTTATCATCCATCAAAAACATGCTTTAACATCACTTTAGAATAATTTACAAAATGCTTTGACAGCACTATAGAATCAGTTTCATTGGAAATGATTCTGAAGTGCTGTCAAACCATGTTTTTATTGAGAAATAAGGCAAGATATAAAAGCAACAGCAGACGACAATTATTGTGTGTAGCGGTCTAAGGGTTAACTTTCAGCCATAAGTATCGGACATGGACTACTACATGTTAACATAAATGTTAAAAGAGGCTGATGTTGATCCGAGTGCTCTATATGAGCGAGCTCATTTGGATCTACATTTTTACAAGCACTGTGGTCTGTTGTGTTAAAAGGGTTTAATCCCATTCATTCACCAACACTCCAGTACAGGTTACTTTCCGAAGTCTGAAATGCTGTGAACCTAACTTTAGACTGCATATGTGAAATTTCACTGTTTCAACTGAAACGTATTATCCACCCAGCCGTTGTAGAGGCTTGAGACCCAAGTCCTGACATGTATGTGTCTGTAACATGAACATTTTGTCTTATGGCATTATTGGATGTTCAAGCTTCTGTAGCCTATTTCACCAACATTTCAAAGTATACTTATCGAGCAAATTATACTTTGAGGGAGTGATCATTTATTTTCCCCGAAATGCATTATGTCATATAGAACTAACAACTGCATATATTTGATGATTAAAAGTATGCATAATTATTATACTGAATTTATTACATTATCACAGCCAAAATGGCTGTGATAATGTAATAAATTCAGTATAACAAAAATTAATAAATTTATCCTTAAATTAAAAATTTCTCTCTCAAAGTGTACTTAGCAAGAAAAGTATAATTTGCAATTTTGGTGAAATTGGCTACTGATCTTCTAGTTCAGTCCTGAAGCCTCATAAGTATCAAAACTTTTAGTTAGAAGCTTTACGAGTGTTTCATTCACTGAATGGCCCATAAGGGCCATTATGAGCCATTTCTGCAGTCACAGCCACATGTGACCATTGCCATTACACACACACAAAAAACACAGTAATATTATTTTATTACATATACCAAACTGCATCAGTTTTAGTATTATGTGTGTGTTGTGTCTTGTGACGGTATGCATTGCTGTCCATGTTGACTTATTTTTAGAATAATATTCCAGGGCCCGGTTGCTCAAAGCTTCTGTTAGCTTAACAGACTGTTAAATCCTTAGCATTGCTAAGGATTTAACGGTCTGTTAAGCTAACAGAGGTTTTGAGCAACTGGGCCCAGTTCTTTTGGAGTTGCTGATTCTATTTTCTTGTCTCTGTATCTTACCTGTAATGTTGCACCAGAGAACATTAACATACTGAATTTTTAATTTGTATAGATTGGATTGATGGGAATCCAGATGATGTGGACTCGTGACTCGGAGGATGCATTGACCAATTCCCGCGTGGACAAGAAGATCATGATAAGCACAAACCAGAAATTCTTGGAAATGCTCAATGAGTTGATTGATATGACGACCACTGACTTGAAGAAGATTGAGCGGACAAAATATGAGACACTGATCACGATCCACGTCCATCAGAAGGACATCTTCGATGACCTTGTAAGTATACTTCTGGGCCCGGTTGCTCAAAACCTCTGTTAGCTTAACAGACTGTTAAATCCTTAGCAATGCTGTCTGTTAATAGTCTGTTAAGCTAACAGAAGCTTTGAGCAACCGGGCCCTGATGTATTCTGACAATGTTGGACTTTTATAAATATTTAAATACAATTTTGCAAACACCACATTGCTGAAAGTTGCAGTCTGGAATGGTTAAGATGAAGAAAATGGTTTTATAGATTATTTTGTGACCTACTGTAAATGTAATTCTTGGTTATTCATATCTCATGATATATCCATCAACAATATTTCACACTACCGTTGATGAAATGCCAGTATTCCATGCCTTCTCTGGAATTGGACACCAACATTATGCTTTAGAGAAATAATATGGAACAAATATTGATAAATTAATTTATATATGGTACAAGCTTATTTCAAACCCCTGTATATAATTTCTCTTGCTTTGTACACTAAATATATTAACGCTTTGAACCCGAAATCCCGCTATATCGGTTTATGCAAAAAGTGCAGATCCAGATGAGCCGGCTCGTAACGAGCCGTCTCATCAGGATCTGCACTTTTTGAAAGTAATTTTTGGTCGGAACATTAGCATATCACAGTCCATTCCAGTTCCTTAGGGTTGAAAGGGTTAATACATAGTGTTAAGACCAAATGGTGGTAACAAGACATTCATAATTTCCATTGTACTTCTATTGTAGGTGTGGCTGCACGTCCGGTCACCAGCAGACTTTGAGTGGCTGAAGCAGTCGCGGTTCTACTTCAAGGAAGACATAGACACTTGCATGATCTCCATCACAGACGTCAACTTCAGCTACCAGAACGAGTTCCTGGGCGTCATGGAGCGGCTTGTCATCACACCCCTCACTGACAGGTGTGTAGTGACAATCATTCAACACTATTTCAAATGAGTGTCAATATGGCTGAAATCAAAATGGCGATCAAAGCAAACAACGAGAAATTTGCAAATCACCTTCAAAACCTAGCCTTTGTTACTGGAAATCATGTAACAAAAGTTATATTTTGGATATCGGTCTAAAATTATTAAGTTATAATTCCAGCACAAAAATATTTACACAATTCCCTAACATTTGATTGGCCCATAGCAAGTCTCTGTCCAAAATTTATATCCCAGTAAACTCGCACGCCGAACTACTTTCCATAACCGTGAGGCGCAGTTAAAATAATTCTTAAGAAAACGGATGAATTTATGAATTTATTTCAAATGCTGGAATTATAAGGAATGAATGGCCTTTTTGTTGAATTTATCGGGGATATAAACTTGGAAAAGTTGCGGGAATACTGGCCGGCCTTCGTCCAGTATTCCCACTACTTTTCCAAGTTTATACCCCGATAAATTCCACAAAAAGGCCATTCATTCCTATAATTAATTAATTTTTGCTTGTTTATGTTGCCCTGACATCAGGCGATATTTGTAACATCATGACGTGTTATAATTTGGCGTCATATTTCTACAACGTTATACATGTCCAAATACACTTATATACCGTAAAGATTCTAATAGACGCCCGGCCATCTATTAGAATCACCACTGGCTCCGAAGTCCTGGGTGGGCATTTAATAGAGGCAAGTGTTGTTTAGCAAAGGGAAAATAATAAAAAACATAATGAAGGGATGTCACTCTCAAACGTCTGCCGGACGTTTTGGACCAAGATGTTTTGGCCCACTTTTGGTCATTATTGTACAGTCGGTAAAAGTGGTTAAATACTGGTAATGTGTATATCAAGACAGCGTCAATCATTAGTGGTGATCCGATTTACGCATATATGTACATACGTTTCGGACTGTCACTATTTCGGACCATGGATGTTTCGGCCCGTTGACGTTACGGTCCGTATCAGTGTGAGTATTTTCGGCCCACAGCCAAGTTCAGAACAAGCCATATTTATTTTTGCTCATCTCCTAGGAAATATCTGCCAACAATCCAACATTACATCAATTTCACCCATATTATACGAGATGGGTTTCAGATGCTTTGAAAATGTCGTCTCTGTAACCATGTAAATTCTGATCGTCCTGTGTCCGTGCAAATAGCTACTGCCGATGAGGAATTTACTGTGACACCGGAAACAGTTGAATGTCGCTTCCGTGTTTGAAAGTGAAAGTAGCAATTATGTTTTATCCCTCGATTTTCAAGTAAGTTGCCTTTGAAATACTGGAAAGAATAGAAATCTAGTTGGAAAATTAGCCCCGATTTTATTTCAAGTTAGCACTGGGCGTTTATTAGTCAATAATTCCAGCACAAACATATTTACACAATTCAGTCAACATGGTGTCATATTGCCCATCTGAAACTATTCCCCACTAGGCTGCTCTCAGGTGAATATTGATTCAGATGGGCAATATGACACCATGTGAACTATGTAGAATTACAATAACATCTAACATATCAGGCTACACTACTGTGCTGTTTGATCAGATGCTACGCTGGTCACAATATCATAAGCCCCATTTCTCCTGTTGTAGCCACATTTATCTGTCCACAGATGTTACATCTCGCTGGCACAGGCCCTGGGTATGTCTCTGGGAGGTGCCCCTGCCGGGCCCGCTGGTACCGGCAAGACTGAGACAGTCAAGGACATGGGCAGGTGTCTCGGCAAGTACGTCGTCGTCTTCAACTGCTCCGATCAGATGGACTTCAGAGGTCTGGGCCGTATCTACAAAGGTTAGGATCTAGTTGCTCGTTTGAACTTGTATATTAGTTTCTTTCAAGAATGCCTGATGCTGATTATCCATTCCATCATTAAAGAATATTATTCTAGTCATTTGTGTTTCAAGTATAATTATTTTATTTAGTATGTATACTCGTGTATAGAAATCAAATATATGTAGTTTGAATGTTGCGATGACCTGTACATCTGTATTTAACAATTAAAGACTTCAGAAAATGAGCAAAAATGGTATTAAAATACATACAATGATATACCAATCACATTCAGATTCGAAATACATCTGGTTCCTAGTTACCTCACAATGCGATATACAAATATATTTTTAGGTTTGGCCCAGTCCGGATCATGGGGCTGCTTTGACGAGTTCAACCGTATTGAGTTGCCCGTGTTGTCCGTGGCTGCCCAGCAGATTGCCATTGTACTCGCCTGCAAGAAGGAGAGGAAAACTTCATTCATTTTCATGGATGGAGACAATGTCGCCATGGATATGGAGTTCGGCATCTTCCTCACCATGGTAAGTTTGTGTAATAGGGCCTCTGATTGACAAAGGGAACCTTATGTCAATTACAAGAATATTATTATAGCCCCAGCTTGCAAAGTATGTCAAGGCGTATACAGTGCGACCCCCCTATTGCACGGAAGTCCGACGATATACGACCTTCCGTGTTGCTTATCCGAACCGTGCAATATCCGTGCTCGCCCAAGACGCACCATAATGTCAACAAAAAATACATGTACATTCTTCGAACGATTTCGCCAATGCCTATAATATGCCATAAATTTCCATCTACATCTTCACATGTAATAAATATATTGAATCGACCAAGAATTGTTACCGTCATGTTTTACTTTATAATTTATAATTTATCCATGTAGAATGTAGGTCTACGCAGGTCCATGCAATGCATTATTGTAAACACGTGTAGCCATCATCATTCGATGACAAAATGACCCAATTACCGATATCCTGTTCCATCAGCCCAAGCTCATGCGTTGCAATCTGTGTATACTCAAACCCCGCTGGTCATTATGTTAACCCTTTCAACGCCACAGACCTGTACACCCCTTTTCAGCTCACCTGAACAAAGCTCATGTGAGCTATTGTTACCGCAATCGTCCGTGTCCGTCGTCGTCCGTCGTCGTCGTCTGTGAACATTTTCAAACGTCTTCACCTTGGTAACCATTGGGCCTATAGTCACCAAACTTCATGGTCATGGTCCTTAGATAGGGGGATTACAAAATTGTTAAAATGACGTCATTACGTAATCCAAGATGGCCGCCATCTAAAAATAGCACAAATTCTTAAAAAATCTTCTTCTCCAGAACCGCCAACTGGATTTCGACAAAACCTAGTAGGAATGATCGATGTACAATGCTCTTTCAAAGTTGTTAAAATGGTGACCCCGGGGTCAAAAATGGGCGTGGCCCATGGGGTCAAATTGGGGTCAAATTTTATTTTTGACTGAATTTGGTCATATCATATATCAAATCGAAGTGATCAACGAGGCGATCACTCTGGTGCATTTTTTGTCGAAATCGGATGGTTATGTCATCCAAGATGGCCACCAAAAGGTCAAAAGGTCGTTCTTTTATTAGAGATTTCAAAATTCTTCTTCACACAAACTACTTGGCCCATGGTGGCAAAACTTCACAGTTATAGTCCATGGGTGAAGCCTTTTCAGATTTGTTAAAATGGAGGTCGTCGCTAATCCAAGATGGCCGCCGTCTGAAAATAGCACAAATTCTTAAAAAATCTTCTTCTCATGAATCGCGAGCCGGATTTCGATGAAACTTGGTAGGAATGATCGATGTACAGTGCTCTTTCAAAGTTGTTAAAATGGTGACCCCGGGGTCAAAAATGGGTGTGGCCCATGGGGTCAAATTGGGGTCACATTTTATTTTTGACCGAATATGGTCATGTCTATATCAAATCGAAGGTATCAAAGAGGCGATCGCTCTGGTACATTTTTTGTCGAAGTGGATGGTCATGTCATCCAAGATGGCCACCAAAAGGTCAGAAGGTTGTTCTTTTATTAGAGATTTCAAAATTCTTCTTCACACGAACCGCTTGGCCCAAGGTGGCCAAACTTCACAGTTATGGTCCATGGGTGAAGCCTTTTCAGATTTGTTAAAACGGAGGTCGTCGCTAATCCAAGATGGCCGCCATCTTAAAATAGCACAAATTCTTAAAAAAATATTTTTCTCAGAAACCACATGGCCGATGCTGGCCAAACTTCATAGTAAGTTAAGATCCTTGGGTGAAGCATTTTCAGATTTGATAAAATGAGAGTCATCACTTAATCCAAGATGACCGCCATCTAAAAATAGCACAATTTTTTTAAAACACATGAACTCAATGTCACATTCTCCTCTGGTGTTCATGGAGTCAGGTGAGCGAATTAGGGCCATCATGGCCCTCTTGTTTATAAATGGACTAGTCTGAAATTTATGTCAATTTCAATGCCATTTACGGAAGACAGGACCGATTTTGAAAATCAATATCGGCAAAATACGATAATGTCTGCTCCGAAATTTATGTCAGTTTTCAACGTAACTTGCAGAAGTCGATTCTATTTTAATAGTACCAGGGGATAAGAATTCCAAATCCGAGATGCGATTACACCCGACACATATTACACGGACGAAATTTGTGTGTTGCTTTGTGCAAAAAGAAATCGATAACACCCAGCCGTGTCAACTAACAGGTGTTTATCGTATGACATCATTCAGCACAAGGCTGTAAACTGTGTGACCTTTAGGCTATGTTTTGAAATTGCACTGAGTGGTCAACACACCTTTTGATGTGCCGCAGACGTCGCGAACGTGTGACTTTCATCATCGCAGTCACGCAGTAACCCATTTCATGCTGAGGATACGCTTATGTTTTCGAAAATCCTAAATATTTTCCTTCTATGCACTCAGAAGTATATGCCGCGACCACCATTTAAAAATGAGTGGTCACAACATATACTTTCATTGAGAAATAACAAAAATAAAAATAAATCATTTATTCAATTTCATACCCGTAAATGTGTATTCCGAAAGGAATGGGTTATAAAAAACACTCTGGATTATACGCAGATCTGTCGCCATATTTCGCCGTTATTGATTTCGAAAATATTTCTGGCAGACTTTTATGTTACTGTGATATTTTCTGTAAATGACGTTGGAAGATGAGGAAATGCGGAATTGTACTAACGTACGTACATACAAGTACTACCTTTATTTCTTAACTTCAAACACACAGAGATAATACATATCGCAATCAATAATTAACAATATAAAACCACTTTCGGCAGCAATATGATCGCAAATATAACACGATTTCTGACAATAGTCTGTTACAAATTTAACACGATTTTGATATACAAATAGGCAAAAGAATCGGGAGCACAACCGTGTACTAACCGAGCCCGTGTTATAGTGAAGCGTGTACTATCGGGGTCGCACTGTATAATTTTCACCTTTCCGTCCTGTCGTCCGTCCAACCGGGGTCTTTGTGAGTTGGAGGTGTATCCTAAGGCAAAAGACAATGTAACTTATTACGTACCTCCTAAGCCTATTGTTTCTTAAGAGGGTCATTCCTCTGTTTGAAAGCAATATATGTACCACCTAAGGCATCACGGGATGGTTGAAAATAGCCAAAATTTACTGCATTTCTGAGGGCGGCGGGTGACTTATAAAAATCATTGCCTTTCACAATCAGTTAAGGAGGCTCTTGCGACAAATATTGAAAAATATTCGCAAATGAAGTACAAATCGCGCGCCACAATAAAAATGCAGTAACCGCATCAGATGAATTATTTTTTACAAAGTTACCCCACCCACCTATTTTTGGCCAGAAATTTCAACACGACTGAATTTGTTGGAATTGTTTTCATGAAAACATGAGGCACAGACACTTTGTTATGTCTTGTTCTATCACTTGTAACCCCACACCATTTCCTGAAAATGATTCCAAAGCGGGGTCATAACCACCTCAAATTTTAGCTACAAATGCCCGAAAAATACCTTAAATTCTGACGCGAAACCGTACCGGCGAGACAGCATAGCATGCGGCATTTTCCAAGATACCAAAATCAACCAGAGCTATCATTCAGTTTCGTAGAATTATGAAATACACCTAGTCAAGCCTCCCGAAGTCAAGAAATATTCATAAACCTATTTTTCTAGACACTGGTGTAACTTGCAGGGTCGGTAGTGAAGTATATAGAAAATCTCCACCCCCTTTTTAAAGCTAGCCGCCCACTGTCACTGTGGGGAGGAAGTGTGTATTCGTGCCTGGCTAGCTCAGTCGGTGATGGTACGGTAAACCAGAGGTCCCGGGTTCGAGCCCCGGGCCGGTGCACATTTTTCTAACCCTGTGACATTTGGCGCCCAACGTGGGGCCGTGACTGATATAATACTACCCAAAATGTACCAAAACTATGGAATTCAGAGACGAATTAAATATAGAATTCGGGGGACGAATTCCAATTTGGCGGGGAAGTATGTCACGGTACGTAACTCACTGTGGGGAGGAAGTGTGTATTCGTGCCCGGCTAGCTCAGTCGGTTAGAGCGACGGTACGGTAAACCAGAGGTCCCGGGTTCGAGCCCCGGGCCGGTGCACATTTTTCTCACCCTGTGACAGGAGTAATGTAAGTTTGTCCGTCCGTTCGTCCATCCGTAGCACATAAACTTCCGTCCAGTCGGCAGCTAGGGCATCCGCGAGCCCCTGTAAGCCCATTTCACCAACAGTGTAAAGTATACTTTTCTAGCAAAGTATACTTTGAGGGAGAAATTTTAAATTTTAGGATAAATTTATTCATTTTTAGCCAGGTTTTTTGAAAAAAAATCCAGGCTATTGTATTGGCGAAAGCCGTGCGGGCGGGCGGGCGGTCAGCGGGCGGTGTCCACAATCAATGTTAAGTTTTCGTGTTTGAGTCCATTTCTTTGTTACTGTACCACCTAGGACCACCAAACTTTCACAGCTTCATAATCAAGGGGTGCCCACCACATATCACTATCCAACATGTTACTTTTTTTTAACTTGACCCATTTATCCGCGCAGTCGACTTAGCCATTTTCAATGTTAAGTTTTCGCGTTTACAATATTAAGTTTTCGTGTTTAAGTCCATTTCTTTGGTACTGTACCACCTAGGACCACCAAACTTTCACAGCTTCATAATCAAGGGGTGCCCACCACATATCACTATCCAACATGTTACTTTTTTTTTTAACTTGACCCATTTTTTCCGCGCAGTCAACTTAGCCATTTTCAATGTTAAGTTTTCGCGTTTACAATATTAAGTTTTTGTGTTTAAGTCCATTTCTTTGGTACTGTACCATCTAGGACCACCAAACTTTCACAGCTTCATAATCAAGGGGTGCCACCACATATCACTATCCAACATGTTACTTTTTTTTTAACTTGACCCATTTTTTCCGCGCAATCGACTTAGCCGTTTTCAATGTTAAGTTTTCGCGTTTACAATGTTAAGTTTTCATGTTTAAGTCCATTTCTTTGGTACTGTACCACCTAGGACCACCAAACTTTCACAGCTTCATAATCAAGGGGTGCCCACCACATATCACTATCCAACATGTTACTTTTTTTTTAACTTGACCCATTTTTTCCGCGCAGTCGACTTGCGGGCTTCATAACCAAGGGGCGCCTACCACATACAACTATCCAACATGTGACCATTTTTTTACCTTCACCTATTATTTCTACGTAATTGACTTAGCCATTTTCAACGTTAACTTTTTAACGTACGCCTGGTTAAAGTTTTTTGCTTAAAACTTTTTCGTTATACTATATCTCTGCAACTGCTTCGCCCATTACCTTGAAACTTCACATGGGTGTTTATCATCATCCATATTTTCATTCTACCCCCCAACCGTGCTGCCCCTGTGCCCAATGTTAAGGTCAAATTACTTTGAATTCTTTTGTTAAAGTTTTTTCGTGTACTATATCTCTGCAACTGCTTCACCCAATACCTTGATACTTCACATGGGTGTTTATCATCATTGTCGCACCCACTTGCGGAAAGCGCGATATCGTCGGCATTTTGGCGTACGTCCGTACGTCCGTACGTCCGTACGTCCGTGTGTCCAGTTAAAGGTTTTTTCGCTAAAGTTTTTCCATCTACTATATCTATTTTTTTAGTGTCCATGCCTCGCCCCAAGGCGCGACATGCAGGCCACGGCCATCTAGTCTACCAAAAGTGTGTATAATTATGTTATCCAAGTGTCTATGCTTGGAAAAAACCTGGCCTTCGTGGCTTTGCCTCGTTTCTTGTTATTATACTGAACTTATTACATTATCACAGCCAATTTGGCTGTGATAATGTAATAAATTCAGTATAATAATTCTGCATACTTTTAATCATTAAATATATGCGGTTGTTCGTTCTATATGAAATACTTCATTTCAGGAAAAACAAATGATTACTCCCTCAAAGTATCCTTTGCTAGAAAAGTATAAAGTATACTTTGCTAGAAAAGTATACTTTGCAATGTTGGTGAAATCGGCTACTGGTCACTTGCTATAGTCATGATAGTAATAGATCCTTTAACACATCCACACATTATTTACATACATATATTATTAATTTGGACCTCAGCAATTAGCTGATAATAATGCTACTTTACTGCTTGGATTCTGTTCCTGATCAGACTGCAGATGATTCAAATATGTAATCACTTTTCTTCTTGTTACATTGAATTTCGGATCACTGAATTTTTTTTGGGGGCAAATTTACAACTATTGGACCCGTCAGTAGCAGATTTTATTTTGTGTCGGATGTCAATATCTTCTAAGTGGATTATTTGTCAATGATGATTATGATTATGCGAATTAATTATTTATTTTGTTGAACTATTTCCATTTCTTTGCTACCATATAATCCTTATCATTTATAATAGGGATGGGTTGTGGCCTTTGGGTTAGAACACCTGAGGTTATGGGTTCAAACCTCGCCTTAGGCATCAAAAAATACTTTCATAGTATTTCCATCCCCCTGGTCTGTCGGCAGAGACTTTAAACTGTGGTCCTGTTTCTATTTGGCCTTAGTTGTTGCTGGGACGTTAAACCGATTCACTTTCATTTATAATACTAGTAAATTTGCTCAAGCTCCGAGATTTGTGTTCATGTTTATTATAAAGGCAAGGTAAATAATAAAATGTTTCCATTTTTCTACTAGAACCCAGGTTATGCTGGACGTCAAGAGCTGCCAGAAAACCTGAAGATCAACTTCCGTACCCTCGCCATGATGGTGCCAGACCGAGCTATCATCATCCGTGTCAAGCTTGCTAGCTGTGGTATCCAGCAGAACGTACTGCTCGCCAAGAAGTTCTACACGCTCTACAAACTGTGTGAGGAACAGCTGAGCAAACAGGTGACTGCTATGCATTAACCCTTAGCCTGCTGATCGCGAAAACTGTCGTCTGCTGTTGCTTTATTTTTTGCCCTGTTTCTCAATAAAAACATGGTTTGACAGCACTTTAGAATCATTTCCAATGGAAATGATTCTAAAGTGCTGTCAAAGCATGTTTTTGATGAGAAAAATCGAAAATAAAACATAAACAGCAGACGACAACATTTCATTCAGCAGGCTAAGGGTTAACATGCCTACACGCATTACATACGTACTTAAGATACATCATTTTATTGATGGATATTTGCAAATAATTTATTTAATTCTCACAAGAAGTCTTATGCTGTGACCACCAATTGAAGCGGCTCCTCATGATGATTCAATTGAGTGATCACAGCATATACTTTTGTATAACTTTCAAAACTTACGTGCACCTCAAAGTGTATTTTGAATGTACAGTCGAAGCTGTGTTAACGACCACCTGGGAATAGCGACCACCTGTCCACAACGGCCAGTTAATAACCCCCCCCCCGTTCAATTTTGTTCTTTATACGACCTTGGAATAACGACCACCCCCGAACTGCGACCAGTTTCCAGCTATTTTCATTCCCACACGGCATTTTTGTATGTGAACAGCGACCATGTCATGTTTTTTCCTTTCATCAAAATCTGTTCGCTATCATCTGAATTGCAACTGGTCGTAACCAATTAGTCATCAATTACATTCTTTTGAAAACATTTACCTTGCCCGATATGGTCGGTGTCATTTTGGCATTTTCCATGAAAAATATTGCATAACTCCATTAACGGTAATTCCCGATATGTATTCCGTGTCGTGTATTCCAATAGGCATAATGCAATTCCGCACAATTAGCTCCATCATTAGCTGGCAAACTGTGTTTACACGATGCTGATTCGTCTACAGTGACAAGACTAAGACTTCAAACACACCGCACTTGTCAAGTGTAAATTTCACACCGCGGGGTACAAGGCCATATCAAAGATCAATAACACGCGATTGCTGACGTCAGTCACGTAGTCCACACTAGACTGGTACCCTGTCGGATGCACAGCCTAGCGTTATTCCTAGCGACCGGGAACCAGTCTAAAGTTTATATGAATTGGGTCTCGATCTCCGACAAATCCCGGCTTATTGCATTAGCGGCCAGACCAGGCAGTGGATTCGCGTAGTCTGCCCATGGTTTACAATGCTCGCGAATTTCTAATTAAAAACATCAGTAATTACGTCAGCGGACATTGCCAATTCGTCATAGGCTGCTTAAATATTCGGGCTCGACCAGGATAGTATACATTGGCAGAAAGCAAATAAGCCTGGTGTTCTCTCCTGATTTGGACATTGGACACCGAGCTTGTGTGGGTTACTCGACTTGACACATTCAATGAAATATTTTTGTTACAAAAAAACTCGCGATTTTCACAGGCCGCGCCACATAGGCTATCGTTTTAATAAAGACTATATGACTGTTATTAATTTCAACTGATGGTGTGAAATTGAGAATAAGAAAACAAAATACTAATGGTCATGCTAAATTAAACCACTTACATGTAATTACGACAAGCTATTAAATGGTGCACCAAAGCAAGCCGCGGGATATACTTATCGTGAAGATAATTACTCCCCTTTGTATATAATTTCCAAAGCGAGGCTGGGTTCAGAACACTAACAACAAGATGACAAAACAAAATAAATTTACTATTTTAGCCACTTTCATGCAATTTTTTATTGATGAAAAGCAGATACACTCTACGATCGTGCAATAGCGAATCGTCAGGTGGAAGTGTATACAGCCAAGACGTTTTCTATGCATGCATATAGATTACAATATAATGCTAAATACATGGCCGACTTTGTTGTGAAACCGGGAAAATGTTCGACCCTTGGAACAACGACCACCTGTCAACAACGAACACTTTGGCCACTTCCCTTTGCCGGTCGTTGTTCACAGGTTCGACTGTAATTAGTTAAGTCTTCTGTATCTCTCTGCATTTTGCAATATAGATTACGATTGATCAATCATAATGGCTAAATGTGTACCACATGTTGAAAAGTACATTTTGTCTGTCATTTTGTTTGTCTACCCTTATGATCATTATATCTGTGGCTAAATTGCTCATATTGTACCATCCCCTCAACATCTTTGTGTTGGTTGTGCAGACCAGTACACTGCTAAGTTTCAATTCATGAAATGCTTCACATTTATAAGCCATTCATCATTACTAATGAGCTTTCTACATTTAGGTGCATTATGACTTCGGGTTGCGGAACATTCTGTCCGTGCTGCGAACCCTGGGAGCTTTCAAGCGTGCCAACCCAGACAACCCAGAGCCTGTGTGCGTGATGAGAGTGCTGAGAGACATGAACCTGTCCAAGCTGGTCGATGAAGATGAACCACTGTTCATGTCCCTGATTGATGACTTGTTCCCCAGTATTACTCTGGACAAGGCTGGCTACCCAGATATGGAGGCCGCCATTGAAAAGAAGGTAATTGAGTTATAGAGAATCTACGGTCTGTTCCACGTTTTTCTGCTGAAGAAATTTTGGCTATTAAACACATTAAATCAGTACTTTTTCATCAATAACAAAAAAGTCACCCTCCCCAAAAAAATTTGTTTGATGAAATTCCATCAAATATTGATTTTATTGTGAAAAAAAAGATTTTCCTATGGGAATTTAACATGGGGAGTCAATTTCCATTTTTAATGAAAAACGAAAAAAATTGGAAATTAACTCCGAAACCTTGCGAGATAGCTTGAAAATGATGTAATTAAGAAAACAAAAGTTAGATTTTGAAAATCGGTCCACTAATAAAAAAAATATTATTTTTAAAAAATCTATTTTTAGCCCCCATGTTAAATTCCCATAGCAAAATCGTTTTTTCGCAATAAAATCAATATTTGATGGAATTTCATCAAATAATTTGTTTTGGGGAGGGTGACTTTTTTCTTATTGATAAAAAAAGTACTTACTTTTAAATATTTTTTAGATTTAATAAACAGACAGTAGGCCGGCCAATGTATTTTGACATAAAAAAAAATGAACATTGTTTTTTATAGAAAGAAACACAGATTTGTTTATCTTGTATCATTGCATTCACATCTTTGAAATTTTTGCTTTTTTTATATATCCGAAAGATTTCCTGAAACAGACACTGTCAGACAGTATTGTCTTTTGATATCAAGTTTATCACTGAAGGCGAGGCAATGCATAGGATTCCGAGGTCACCAAGCCTGAAAAACTTTATATCATAATTATGCTCTTTATAAGGTAATATATTATGCTTAGAATGTGCGTGTATAACATTGTTTTTGTTGAAAGAAAGGCTTATTCTCGTTTCGTCTTCGCAATGTATCTGACAGCGTCAATGCCCACTACAGCATTTTATTTATCAATCAGTCCGTGTTCGCTCAATCCTCAGCTAGTTACCTGACAAATTTCTGTTTGTGGTTATTTCCCCAAGTAGATTAACCTTTTAGAAAAAGGGTTGTAGACGATTGAATCTACATGTTTTTAAAGAATATAGACAGAATTGCCTCTTGTTTGTAATATTCACTATTAGTTGTTATGTCAATGTAAATACTATTCTTAATTCCGTGTTCCCCTCAAAAGAGTCTTGAAACATTTGTTGTTGAAGTTAAGCAGTTATGTGTGCTCTTATAATCATGTCATAGACGTTCTCACTTTGCTTTATGTACATCAATATTCCAGGTTGGAGAGGCTGGATTGGTCCATTATGATCCATGGGTGCTGAAGTTGATCCAGCTATTTGAGACCCAGCGTGTACGCCACGGCATGATGACCCTGGGGCCCAGCGGGGCAGGCAAGACCAAATGTATCCACACTCTGATGAAGGCGATGAGCGAGTGTGGGGAGCCCCACAAGGAGATGAGGATGAACCCAAAGGCCATCACAGCCCCACAGATGTTTGGGCGTCTTGATGTGGCCACCAACGACTGGACGGACGGAATCTTCTCCACACTCTGGAGGCGAACTCACAAAACCAAAAAGGTGACATGGGCTTGTAATTATATATCATTTCATGCATGTACATAAATGTAAATCTTGTACTTGACATAATTTTTACATCACCATAAATGTTCACAAGCAAATTGTTTGTACATTTCTGCTTTCAGTGGGATTATTTAGTTTTGTGATTCTTACAGTTCATTTACAGTCATGAATATATTATCCTTGAAATTCATGCATTGTATAAACTAAGTGCTGAAAATGGTATTCACACATGCTGGTTATAAATATAATGTACATGAAATCTGTGCAATATATGCTTGTTAAGGCACATGCATGAAATGAAATTAGCATCCATTTAATTTTACCCACTTTTTGAAGAAAAAAAATAGGTAACTTGATTTTGTCACGGGTGTCCGTCCGTCTGTCCGTACGTCAGTACGTCGCGTTTCTTGTAAGAAGTAAAACTTTTTTACCATAATTGGTAGGGACTTCAAAGTTGGTGTGTGCCTTCCTTGTGGTGTTTAGATGCGCAAAATGAATTTTGATTTTTTATTCGACCCCCGGTCATGATTATCTTTCCCTTTTCGACTTAGAATTCGCCAATTTTGCCTAGTAAGAAGTAAAACGTTTTACTGTATTAGGTAGGGACTTCAAACTTTGTGTGTGCCTTACTTATGGTGTGTAGATGAGCAAAGTGAATTTTGATGTTTGATTCGACCCCCAGTCATGGATTGTCTCTCCTTTTTTGTCTTAGAATTCGCATATTTTGTCTTGTAAGAAATAAAACCTTTTCACCATAAGAGATAGACACTCCAAACTTGTTGTGTGCCTTCCTTATGGTGTGTAGGTGCAAAAGGCGATACTCAATTTTTAATTCAGCCTTTTGGGTATTGATTATATCCAATTCACTGTCTATTGGCAGAGGAAAAGTGGGTATTTTGAGATGGCGCACCATCGACTTTGCTCGAGTTCATAAATTATATTATAGACAAACTGCTGCCCATGAACATAACAACCTTGGGATTCATCAGTGGTATTATTTTTATGTCAACAACCAATAAAGATTGTAATTAGTGGTGGAAAGAAGAGAATACACATGTATCGTGTTATAATTAATTGCTGTCAGAATTAAAGAGTTGCAAAAAAACACATTTCACCAAACCCTCGTGTATGGGAGTTTATGTTTAATAGGCATATGTTGTTGTTACAGTTTTTGTTTTTATGCATTCAGGGAGACCATGTCTGGTTGTTGTTGGATGGCCCAGTGGACGCTATCTGGATTGAGAATCTCAACTCTGTCCTTGATGACAACAAGACATTGACCTTGGCCAATGGTGACCGTATCCCCATGGCGCCCAACTGTAAGATCATCTTCGAGGTGCACAATGTGGACAATGCGTCGCCTGCCACCGTTTCCAGGAACGGGATGGTGTTCATGAGCAGTACCATTCTCGACTGGAACCCTATCCTCAAAGGTAAATACAATATTGTTTTATAAGGGAGTTTTTCGGCATAATATTACTTGTGTGTGAGTAACTGATGGAGTCTACGGAAGAAGGTAATTTAACTGCCTTATTCTTATAACCACTTCAATTTATGTTGAAGTTTGTCACAATTTTTCCCACTTGCAATTCTGATACTATCTAGTCGTAATCGTGTTGGCAATTCTTTAACACAAAACTTTGTCCCTCACCACACATCATTTTAAAATGCAAAAACTACAAATTGATGAATGCTGTTTCTAAATAAACACTTATCAATGTCATATTAATATTAAATAAACACTTATCAATGCCATATTAATATTAAATAAACACTTACCAATGCCATATTAATATTAAATAAACACTTATCAATGTCATATTAATATTAAATAAACACTTACCAATGCCATATTAATATTAAATAAACACTTATCAATGCCATATTAATATTAAATAAACACTTATCAATGTCATATTAATATTAAATAAACACTTATCAATGTCATATTAATATTAAATAAACACTTATCAATGCCATATTAATATTAAATAAACACTTATCAATGCCATATTAATATTAAATAAACACTTATCAATGCCATATTAATATTAAATAAACACTTATCAATGCCATATTAATATAAATAAACACTTATCAATGTCATATTAATATTAAATAAACACTTATCAATGTCATATTAATATTAAAGTGATTCCAATTTATTATCACAGCATTAGTCCATGTACATACATGCATACGTATGTTAGTAACACCTTTCATTTTTCAATAACTCCTGAACCGTTTCACCGATTTTGATAATATTTGGCCACTCTGTGTGTCTTAGAGATGGTGTTTTGTTTTGCATACGATCCACGTTCAACCGCCGAGGGTCAATGTCACTGAGGACTGATGTTCATCTTGTTTGTAAGGCAAATGTGTTAAAAAAAAATTTTATTGTCGTGCCTGCTTTAGCAGAAGGCGCAACTATAGTCGCCGCTTTTTCTGTCGCCGTTGTCCGCGTCAACATGTCAAAAAGTTTGTGCAAGTTTTTTCATCATGATATAACTTTAATATTTCTTTATAGATTGTTTCAATATTTGGACACTTGATGCATGTGAGCAAATATGTAACACAATCATACCACCATAAACATGACCTTGACTTTTTTTACCTTCATTTAAATTTAATATTACTTGATGGATTGCTTCAATATTTGGACACTTGATACATGCGAGCATTTGGAACACACTTATGCCCCCATTATCATGACCTTGACCATTTTGACCTTCACATTGTTGTGGAAAAACCTTTTTTTTACGTCAAAAATTGTGTACAAGTTTCTTCATCATCATATTATAACTTTAATATTACTTGCTGGATTGCTTCAATATTTCGCCACTTGATACATGTAAGCATTTAGAACACACCCATGCTGCAATTAACATGACCTTGACCTTTTTTACCTTCACATTGTGGCAGAAACACTTAGCCATTCATTTGTACGTAAAATGGTTTGTACCAGTTTCTTCATCATCATATACCTTTAATATTACATGATGGATTGCTTCAATATTTGGACTCTTGATACATGTACGCATTTGGAACACAGTCATGCTACCATTAACATGGTGTGGCGGATTCTTGTTATTATTGTCAGGGCTGCCAGCGAGGGGATTAGCTTAGTGATAATGATGCCCTTGTTTATGTTGTTTCACCATTATATAACAAGAAAGCAATGTTCATTAGGAATGAATGGCCTTTTTGTGGAATTTATCGGGGTATAAACTTGGTAAAGTCGCGGGAATACTGGACGAGGCCTTCCGGCCTTCGTCCAGTATTCCCGCGACTTTTCCAAGTTTATATCCCCGATAAATTCAACAAAAAGGCCAGTCATTCCTTATAATTCCAGCATTTGAAATAAATTCATCAAGAAAATGTGTTTATTTTCCGTTTTCTTAAGAATTATTTTAACTGCGCCTGACGGTTACGGAAAGTAGTTCGGCATGGAGTTTACTGGGATATAAATTCTGGACAGAGACTTGCTACGGACCAATCAAATGTTAGGGAATTGTGTAAATATTTTTGTGCTGGATTTATGACTCCGTGTTCAATGTAGTAAGGCGATTTGGGCCCATGTGCCTTTACAATAATCCGATGTGTAAAAATTTGGAAAAATCCACTCGCCTTGCAGGACTACTAGAAGCTAAAAGCTACTCGCCCTTACCAATGTACCACTCGCCCTGTACAATCCATGTAACTTGACTGTATAATGGTGTGCAAAACATTATTTTCCCACCTGCTGTATACTATTGTATCCTCTTTAATCGTGTACATGTAATTAAACAGCATTTATGTCAATAAATAGTTAATAATGTAGTAAACAGATTTATAACGCTAGTCTGTACTATACAAGCACAATCTACTGAGATAGTACATTTCTCATTGCCTTCTGACTATTGATTTTTAAAGTTCGATAACATGACTGGTATATGCAAACATAATTCCAGCACAAACATATTTACACAATTCCCTAACATTTAATTGGCCCGTAGCAAGTCTATGTACAAAATTTATATCCCAGTAAACTCCCACGCCAAACTACTTTCCGTAACCGTGAGGCGCAGTTAAAATAATTCTTAAGAAAACGGAAGATAAACACATTTTCTTGATGAATTTATTTCAAATGCTGGAATTATAAGGAATGAATGGCCTTTTTGTGGAATTTGTCGGGGATATAAACTTGGAAAAGTCGCGGGAATACTGGACGAGGCCTTAACAAATTACAATTTTCGATTTTTTTTAAAAAAAAATCAAAAAAAATCGCTTCATCCAGTATTCCCGCGACTTTTCCAAGTTTATACCCCGATGAATTCCACAAAAAGTCCATTCATTCCTATAATAAACGTAAAAGTACTGAGTTCATACATTTTAGCTTGGCTGCTGACAAGAACACCCATGCAACAGGATGTGATCTTCACAATGTTTGAGACACTGTTTCCCGAAATCTACAACAACCTACTACAGTTCATGGAACCGAAGATGAATGTATGTCTTCTCATATGTATGGCCAGTCTCTTCATCCTTTCAAATGGCATCTTCATATTTTAACAATATTTTTAAAGTAATAAATAATGTTGAAAATTATCAGGAATATCATTTAAGTTAGAAGATATTGAATACTTTTATTATGTAAGCTGAATACTTCTGCACATTAATTTTTCTTACGGATTTGCAGTAATTATTTTCAATATACCGAGGCTTATCTGGATCTAAACTAAATAAAACATATGTTCACTTCTGAGAAAAATGCTCCGGCCTCATTTGGTATATTCATACCTTTGTGCAAATACCTTTTTCGGCAGTTGTATTTATTGATGAGTTTATCTGACTACTAACAAAGAGTGGAAAGGTGGAACATCTCAAAATCTCAAACTGGACACCATGGGACGGTTTAGAGAGTTTCCATTGCAATGCAGCTTTATAAGCACTCCAAGTTGTGTTTATAGGAATGAAGGGCCTCTTTGTGGAATTTATCGGGGTATAAACTTGGAAAAGTCGTGGGAATACTGGACGAAGGCCGGAAGGCCTCGTCCAGTATTCCCACGACTTTTCCAAGTTCATATCCCCGATAAATTCCATAAAAAGGCCATTCATTCCTTATAATTCCAGCATTTGAAATAAATTCATCAAGAAAATGTGTTTATTTTCCATTTTCTTAAGAAGTATTTTAGCTGCGCCTCATGGTTACGGAAAGTAGTTCGGCGTGGGAGTTTACTGGGATATAAACTTTGGACCGAGACTTGCTACGGGCAAATCAAATGTTAGGGAATTGTGTAAATATTTTTGTGCTGGAATTATTTGTGCTTGGCAGTCATATGCAGACTTTATCTTTAGGCATAAATATCAGTTAAGCTTTTAAATATGATGTTTTCTGTGGTTGATTCTTTTATGTTAATACACATAAATACTTTTGCATCAATCATCTATTAATCTTGCTTTCTATTGTTGCCAGATTCTGCAGTGCAACTACATCCGTCAGGCAATAGACTTACTGGAGGGCCTCATCCCGCGGCGAGACGACAACAAGGACATCAGTCGTAACCAACTGGAGAAGCTGATCATCTTCGCCATCATGTGGTCCCTTGGGGCCCTGCTGGAAATCGCAGACAGGAGGAAGGTATGATAACTGCTGGCTTGTGATGTTGGTAGCAAATTTTAACTGGTATGCAATCTTCCCCGTTAAATTCAAGCTTATTTAATTTATCATAAAATGGGTAATTTTTATAAAGATCAGATAGTATCAACGCAGAAGCAGAGGCAGCTCATTTCAATCTACAACATTTGCAAATATTGGCATTGTGGAATGTATAGTTGAAAGAGTGAAACAATCTGTTGAAAATTTATCTTTTTATCTTTCACTAGTGGCTTTTAAAAATAACAAATAATAATTACATGTACTATATAATTTAATTTAATTCCATTAAACATAGTTCCATTATTTTAATTATTTGAAATAGAATGATATATTTGTTGGCAATATCCAGACATTGATAAAGGAAATCTATTTTGTTTGTGTTTTTCTTTTCCATATAGATGAATATGTACACACTTGTTTTCAATGAGTGAATGAGACGAGCGTTTACACTAATACCCAAACATTTTTGCTTGGCATTCTCAGTAGCCTATTTCATCAAAATTGCAAAGTATACTTTACTAGCAAAGTATACTTTGAGGGAGTAATAATTTATTTTTCCTGAAATGCATTATTTCATATAGAACTAACAAATGCATATATTTCATGATTAAAAGTATGCAGAATTATTATACTGAATTTATTACATTATCACAGCCAAATTGGCTGTGATAATGTAATAAATTCAGTATAATAAAAATTAATAAATTTATCATAAAATTGAAAATTTCTCCATCAAAGTATACTTTGCTACTAAAGTATACTTTGCAATGTTGATGAAATAGGCTACTGAGGCCATGATCATATGACACTTGTGTGTTTGCAGACCTTGTGTAAATACTGTCAATGTCCAGTTACTTTCATGCATTAGCTTTCTACTCTCAGATTGATGAACTCATCCGTGCCAACACGAGTATCAACCTGCCCCAATGTGAAGGAGAAGACACCATCTATGAGTATGTTGTCAACGATACTGGCAACTGGGAGCACTGGTCAGACAGGGTATGCTTTTCTTCTGGGGGCCGTTTCACTAAACTTTGTACGACTAAAATGTTTGTAAGTGCAAATTTAGGATCGTCTGGAAAATTCAATTGATGGATTTACATTTATTGAGCATAGCAGCCTATGCTCAATAAATGTAAATCCAATAATTGCTTACAAGAAAACATTGTTAATGTGAAATTTACAGACGATCATATTTTTGCACTTACGAACATTTTAGTCGTACAAAGTTTAGTGAAACGCACCTCAGGATCCTTGGCTTGCAATTATAATTGATTCTGAGCAAGTATTTGATATTTAAACTCACTACTCGGATTTGATTTTGACAGTCAGATTCTTGTGCTTTATCTTATTTCAAATGTTTTATTGTCATTGGGTTAATTTGCAAACAGTACACTCTGATCAGGCTTTTGTCATCAATTGTGGTTACACCTTATTTTCAGTCATTATTAAAGTAAAGTACTTTATTTGTATTAACTTTCATAAGAAATTTGGGGAGTATTACAATCTTGTTTATCATGTTTATGGTCTTACCGAAGTTAATATTCTTTTCAGTTGTCTATGCAGTCTGCACTATATGAGCATTTAGCATCTGTAGCTGGATATTAGAAAACACTAGCATTGTATTCAATTGATCAGGTAACATTTTATGTGAGAGAATGGGTAAGCATGATAATCTTTGAAAATAACACAGACTTCTTTATGTTGCGTCATTACACAGCCAACATTCTGTATCGTCATGTCATGTCGTTCGACCAGTTCAACATCAGCGAAAGTAGTTTTGAATATGCTGAGGCCACGATGTGCATATCTAGTTGATGCATGATAGGACTATTTGTTATCAATAAGTCTGTATATAGACCAATACAAAGCTCATTACCTGATACATTGTTAGCAAGTTATGTGAATGTGACTCCACAGTATACGACACACCTGTGAATGTTGATGGTACTCGCTATATTCCAGGTGGAGGAGTACATTTATTCGGCCGACACAATCCCAGATTTCATTGACATTCTTGTGCCGAACGTGGACAATGTGAGGACAGAGTTCCTCATCTCGACGATCGCGAAGCAGAGCAAGTGTGTCCTCCTGCTTGGCGAGCAGGTGTGTGTTGTTGTTGGTGTGTGTTGTCCATGGAGGATAGACCTGTCATATATCGATGGTCTAGTAACATAAGATCGTAACTGCTATGCTAAAGCATAGCAGTTACGACCTTATGTTACTAGACCATCGATATACCAAACCAAACATAGAAACTCACAAGTACCTTCCCTTAGAATAACTTATGGGACATCTTTGATGTTAGAATTGGCGGAATTGCTCAGATTGAATTCATACTAAGCAATGTGATGTCAAACTGACAAAGTATGCCACTTATAAATAGATTACCAAATTTGGAAAAGCACAAGTTATTTCATTTAAAACAACTTCTTGGGCAAATACATTAAGTTGTACAATTCAATCCCTGTGATTTTACTATTATATTTTCAAGAAAATTGTTGTGTGCTTGGTTTTAATCTTCTACCAAATATATTGATCTAGTGTTTCCTCGACATAGGAATAGGATGGCGCGGCGCCCTGCCCCTTTTTGGGACTTTTGGTTTTGCCTTCCTGCCCCTTTTTCCATAATTGTCTGCCCTTTTCTGGCCGAATCATTAAATCACATATGTTGTCTTAATTCACGCTCTGAATCCCGAAAATAATACACAATACGTCGCAAGCCACTGTTTATTGATGTAACTTGTGAAAGTACACACCCCGATATGGATATCCCGATTAGCAGCACAATACACAGCTGCTAAGTGAAGTGTTGTGTATTACCAGATATTGATTTTCTAGCCACACTCGACAATGTGACGTGTTGTGTGGATCAATTAAGGTGTCGTGTCACCAAATATTAAAGAGGCAACGTCCATCTGAAGGTGCCGACAAATCAGTCACTATCCACACAAAGTGTTGCTATGTTTCCAGGGTACAGCCAAGACGGTGATGATCCAGGGCTACTGCCTGAAGTACGACCCAGAACAACATCTCTTCAAGAGCTTCAACTTCTCGAGTGCCACGCTGCCAATCATGTTCCAGCGCACGATTGAGGGCCTTGTGGACAAGCGGATGGGCACGACGTATGGCCCGCCCGCAGGCAAGAAGATGACAGTGTTTGTGGACGACATCAACATGCCTGTCATCAACGAGTGGGGAGATCAGGTAGGATTGGTGGCTATTGATCTGCAGTAGAATCTCAACTGGACACCCAATAACTGTCTGTGTGGTTCTTATGATGGTTTTGGTGTAATTGATCTCTAATGATAACGCATGTTCGTGAATTACAGTGCAATGTATCTGCCGGGCACTCAGAGGACCTCCTGGAGTTTCTGGTATCTTGTTCCATTGTGAGAACTACATATAGAGAATACCAGGCTAGTGTCTTTTGATATCAAGTTTATCAGGCAAGGCTAGGAAACACATTCCGAGGAATTCCGAGGCTCGTGAGTAATTCCTCCCGTTTACAAACCGAGCCTCATAAACTTGATATCAAAAGACATGATGTTTCGTTGACGTCATTGGATGGTAACGTCATGTGACGCCATTCGACCAATAATAGCTTGTTATCTGATAAATATTCTGTGTATGTTATAAACGTAAATAGGTGATGTGATCATGCACAACACTATTGATGCTATTGGGCTATGAAATCTTTATTTGTGTCATTTGTGTCAGGAATAACAATGTTGAATTCAACAAAATCCTGCATTTTAAAGAGAAAACCGAGGCACACAATTGTTGAAAACTGCTGAATTTTTATCCTCCTTTGTTGCAGATCACGAATGAAATCACGCGACAGTTGATTGAAGCCAAGGGATTCTACAACCTGGAGAAGCCGGGAGAGTTTACAAACATTGTCGACATCCAGATGATGGCCGCCATGATCCACCCGGGCGGGGGCCGGAATGACATTCCCCAGAGACTGAAGCGACACTTCAACATCTTCAACTGTACCCTGCCATCCAACTCGTCTATTGACACAATCTTCAGGACCATCGGAAACGGCTATTTCATCAAGGTGAATATTCAGGAAGTGTGATTTCTCTGTGAAAGTCTTCTACGAATCATTTACAATCGTGCATCATCTTATTCCACTGATATGTACATTCTGAGTTGTGTTTACATCTCAAAGACAATAATCAATAATTCCAGCACAAAAATATTTACACAATTCCCTAGCATTTGATTGGCCCGTAGCAAGTCTCTGTCCAAAATTTATATCCCAATAAATTCCCACGCCGAACTACTTTCCGTAACCGTAAGGCGCAGTTAAAATAATTCTTAAGAAAATGGACAATAAACACATTTTCTTGATGAATTTATTTCAAATGCTGGAATTATAAGGAATTAATGGCCTTTTTGTTGAGTATTTGTCCAGTATTCCCGCGACTTTTCCAAGTTTATACCCCGATAAATTCCACAAAAAGGCCATTCATTCCTATACTGGTTTCTCGGAAGCAATGACCAATGATATTTTTTGCTTTATTCAAAATTCTTTAACCCTCACCTTTGATTATAGAATACCGAAAAATCAGAACATAACATTATAAGTTATTTAAGAATTAATGGCATAATTTAATTCACTCCTTTGTTGGCGATAAATGTTATTTCCTACACCTGATTTTTATATATGTTATTCACTGTTATCATATTTTAGAATTATGATGGTGTATTGTGTCAGGTGTGTAGTTGTTCTGTCACTTCATATAACTCCATCGACAAGGGAATACAGAAAAGATTTGATCCTGAGGCAACTATGGAAGTATGAATACAGAATTATCAGCCCCTAGAATAGCCACACATTTCTTAAGATACCTTATCTGAGCCAGTGACTGAATTGTCTGTTCCAGAAACGTGGATTCTCCGCTGACATCTCTTCCATAATTGACAGCCTAGTGATCGCCACACGTAAACTGTGGCAGAAGGTTAAGGTCAAGATGTTGCCTACACCCGCAAAGTTCCACTATGTTTTCAACCTCCGTGATCTCAGCAGGATCTGGCAGGTAAACTCATTAAGATCAAAGATCAAGCAAATTACAGGCATCCAAAATTAGTAGTTGTGTCAATAAATGAAACTACAATTTATTTCTATGTTCAACGGTTTTAGTCCTGCCGAGTGACTACATCATGTGGCCTGTAATTTGGATCCAAGCTGACTAATGGTGGAAACATACCTTTTGCCATTCACTGATATGAAGTGGGCATCAAACTGCACATCAATCGTGATCTGTAGCCGATTTCATCAACATTGCAAAGTATACTTAGCTAGCTAGCTAAGTATACTTTGAGGGAGTAATCATTTATTATTCCCGAAATGCATTATTTCATATAGAACTAATGACTGCATATATTTGATGATTAAAAGTATGCAGAATTATTATAATGAATTTATTACATTATCACAGCCATTTTGGCTGTGATAATGTAATAAATTCAGTATAATAAAAATTAATAAATTTATCCTTAAATCGAAAATTTGTCCCTCAGAGTATACTACACTACAGGTATACTTTGCAATATATTTGATGATTAAAAGTATGCAGAATTATTATACTGAATGTATTGTACAGACAAATCAGGATTTAGATTTTCCCGCCTTGGTTGATTTAAATCTGTTGACCATTATACAGGGGATGCTCGTGTCAACATCAGAGGTCGTGACAAGCGTGCCCCTTCTCATGTTGCTATGGAAACACGAGTGTTACCGTGTGATCGCTGACAGATTCACAGAGATGTCGGACAAGGACTGGTTTGAGAAAACCATCAGAGTGGTAAGGGCCATGATTGTAACTTTTTCAGCATATAAGCATATATGATTCTCAAAATGAAGCAGTTTGATTAGTTTAAGCCTAGCTTTGTTCATCGTTGGCCTATCAAAAAAACAAAAAACAAGCGGTATACTTCTGAGAATGTGCTCAAATATGATGCTAGAAATTTAGCAGTCGGATTCATCAAGCCTGAACTCTGCTTAGGATTAGCCAAACATTGTTTGTCAGCTCATATTGGCATGTTCATGATTACTGGCCATTTTTTGGTAATTTTCATCGTAAAATGGGTCTTTTAAAATGTTGACAAGTGTAACTCGTGATTAGCTAGCTGACTCATCAGATAATATAAACTCTTTGTGTACAAATTGTATAGGGTATTTCTATGGGCAAGGTACTTTTGTTCATGCCCATGTAAACTCTCTCTAATCAGAGTTTTTTATGTCATATTATAGGAATGAATGGCCTTTTTGTTAAATTTATCGGGGTATAAACTTGGAAAAGTCGCAGGAAGGCCTTCGTCCAGTATTCCCGCGACTTTTTCAAGTTTATATCCCCGATAAATCCAACAAAAAGGCCATTCATTCCTTATAATTCCAGCATTTGAAATAAATTCATCAAGAAAATGTGTTTATTTTCCGTTTTCTTAAGAATTATTTTAACTGCGCCTCACGGTTACGGAAAGTTGTTCGGCATGGGAGTTTACTGGGATATAAATTTTGGACAGAGACTTGCTACAGAGCAATCAAATGTTAAGGAATTGTGTAAATATTTTTGTGCTGGAATTATACACCAAACGATCATCGACCCTTTGACACCACATGTTATAAAGTGGGTGGTAGGTCGGGCGAACATGAAGACGTAAATTAACGGTAGGGGTTCCTCCTTATAGGAATCATGATTTGCCTGGTTTGGCCCACAGGTACGTTTTTATCTTTGGCTCTTTTGTTACCTGGGAGTTGAATTGGGCTATTGCCCATTATAAAAGTAGTAAGATTATTACTGATTATTACTGATCCTTCTGATTTTGGGAGGGGGCCAAGTGATTCTGATGTGGCGCGGACCATATGTACATGTACTTGAACTTGTACAGGTAATATATGGGATTTAGTATTAAACCCATTGACCCGGCCTTAAATGACCTTAGCTGTTGATAGGCCGTTAAACCCTAACAAACAAACAAACAAACATGTTATAAATACAAACGCTGTAGTGGGCGGCTTATCTGGATTGACAGTGTTTATACATATTGGATTTATAGTTTATTTACTGATTCAAATGTGTTGTGTATCGGCAAAAATATCATGATTGTGGAGGTCACCCACTTACTTAATTTATTTGTCTCTCAGCATTGTTCAATTGCCACTCGGAGAGATCCATACATATGATGGGGGAGTCCCGTCTATATTAGTGTATACCTTAACCAGTCTGCACATTAGGGGGCCGTTTCACTAAACTGTGTATGACTAAAATGTTTGTAAATGCAAATTTAGGATTGCCTGGAAATTTCAATTGATGGATTTACTTTTATTGAACATAGCTCAATATTAAAATGTAAATTCAATAATTGTTTACAAGAAAACATTTACAGACTATCATAATTTTGCACTTACGAACATTTTAGTCGTACAAAGTTTAGTGAAACGGGTCCCTTCAGGAGCAGATTGGTGAAAATTTCATAATATCTTTTAATAGCCACATTTCTGATATGACTGAATGAATCAATGAGTCAGAGATTTAATCACTGAATGTGGCAGAGACTGGTGACAAATGCCGTGCCCCATTTCTTGAGTCGTATATAACTGATCCATCCATCCATCCATCCATCCATCCATCCATCCATCCTCCATCCATCCATCCATCCATCCATCCATCCATCCATCCATCCATCCATCCATCCATCCATCCATCCATCCATCCATCCATCCATCCATCCATCCATCCATCCATCCATCCATCCATCCATCCATCCATCCATCCATCCATCCATCGGTCAATGAATTAATGACTGCAGGTTGCAGAGGAGGAGTGTGGGGCCCCGGCCGCTGTCAAGATTGACGAGGAGCCGTACTTTGTGGACTTCCTCCGTGAGGCACCAGAGGCCACAGGTATATAACCACATGTTCATTTGTACCTTTATCAACTGTATATGCGTGGAAAATAGATTTTTGTCATATGTATTTTTACCTGCCTTCCACTCAATAATGATGATTATAATGTTGTGCTGCTGGCCTCCGTCTGTCACAGACTTCATGTTGATGATTATAATGTTGTGCTACTGGCCTCCGTCTGTCACAGACTTCATGTTGATGATTATAATGTTGTGCTGCTGGCCTCCGTCTGTCACAGACTTCATGTTGATGATTATAATGTTGTGCTACTGGCCTCCGTCTGTCACAGAACTTCATTTGAGATTATAATTGTTGTGCTACTGGCCTCCGTCTGTCACAGACTTCATGTTGATGATTATAATGTTGTGCTACTGGCCTCCGTCTGTCACAGACTTCATGTTGATGATTATAATGTGCTGCTGGCCTCCGTCTGTCACAGACTTCATGTTGATGATTATAATGTTGTGCTACTGGCCTCCGTCTGTCACAGACTTCATGTTGATGATTATAATGTTGTGCTGCTGGCCTCCGTCTGTCACAGACTTCATGTTGATGATTATAATGTTGTGCTGCTGGCCTCCGTCTGTCACAGACTTCATGTTGATGATTATGTTGTGCTACTGGCCTCCGTCTGTCACAGATCATGTTGATGATTGTTATTATGTTGTGCTATGGCCTCCGTCTGTCACAGACTTCATGTTGATGATTATAATGTTGTGCTGCTGGCCTCCGTCTGTCACAGACTTCATGTTAGGTAACTTACTTTTCATATTTCAAATTGTGTATATTTTGTTCAATACATTGTGCAGATTGGTCATGTTACTAAACCTTGTTGTTGAACTCGTAGTAAAAGCCAGAGATGAAAAATACACACGCTAAACTGTAGTACCTTTTGGCATACAAACCAACAGATGGGTATATATTATTCACCTTTCTGTCCAGTTGTACCTTGGTGTGTTTGAAACCTTAACGCTCGGGTAAATGACTTATCATTTCTGTTTCCTTGTTCGGATCTGCTTCACATTTCACACATGCATTGCTCCAATGGTCCTCTACCGCCCTGTGCCAATCCATATTCGTCCCGCCCCCGCTAAGCCCAGGGTCAAGGTCACAGACTTGGTGCATTCGAAACCTTAACTCTCGGGTAAATGGCTTATAATTTATGTGTCCCTGCTCGGATCTGCGTCACATTTCACACATGCCTTGCTCCAATGGTCCTCTACCACCCTGTGACAAATCCACATTCGTCCCGCCCCCGCTAAGCCCAGGGTCAAGGTCACAGACTTGGTGCATTCGAAACCTTAATGCTCGGGTAAATGACTTATAATTTCTGTTTCCTTCCTCGGATCTGCTGCACATTTCACACACGCATTGCTCCAATGGTCCTCTACCACCCTGTGACAAATCCACATTCGTCCCGCCCCCGCTAAGCCCAGGGTCAAGGTCACAGACTTGGTGCGTTCAAAACCTTAATGCTCGGGTAAATGACTGATAATTTCTGTTTCCTTCCTCGGATCTGCTGCACATTTCACACACGCATTGCTCCAATGGTTCTGTACCGCCCTGTGACAAATCCACATTCGTCCCGCCCCCGCCAAGCGCAGGGTCAAGGTCACAGACTTGGTGCGTTCGAAACCTTAACGTTCAGGTAAATGGCTTATAAAATTTTGTTTCCTTGCTCGGATCTGCTTCACATATCACACACGCATTGCTCCAATGGTCCTCTACCGCCCTGTGACAAAGCTACATTCATCCCGCCCCCGCTAAGCCGAGGGTCAAGGTCACAGACTTGGTGCGTTCAAAACCTTAACGCTCGGGTAAATGGCTTATAATTTCTGTTTCTTTCTTCGGATCTGCTTCACATTTCACACACGCATTGCTCCAATGGTCCTCTACCGCCCTGTGACAAATCCACATTCGTCCCACCCCCGCCAAGCCCAGGGTCAAGGTGACAGACTTGGTGCGTTTGAAACCTTAACGCTCCGGTAAATGGCTTATAATTTCTGTTTCCTTGTTTTCAAATGTGTCTCGTTTTATTTGGCTGCCAGCGGGGGCATTCGTGTGCCGACAGGCCACATTTCTAGTAACATCTGTTTCCTTTCATGGAACGCCTTGATATTTCATACATGCATTCCTCAGATGACACTCTATCATGCTGTAGCAAATCCATGACCCACCACCCAACCCTTACCCCAAGGTCAAGGTCACAAACTTAGCACATTCATAAACATAACGTTGGGGTAAATGTCTTATAACATCTGTTTTCTTTCATGGAACACCTTGATATTTCATTCATGCATTCCTCAGATGACCCTCTATCATGCTGTAGCAAATCCACGACTCACCACCCAACCCTTACCCCAAGGTTAAGGTCACAAACCTAGCACATTCATAAACTTAACGTTGGGGTAAATGTTGTGTAACTTCTGTTTATTTACAGGGAATACCTTCATATTTCATACATGCATTCATCTGATGATACTCTATCGTACTATAGCAAATCCATGACCCACCTCCCACCTCTTTCCAAAAGGTCAATGTCACAAACTTAGCACTTTCATGAACCTCACGTTGGGGTAAGTGTCTTATAACATCTGTTTCCTTTCATGGAACGCCTTGATATTTCATTCATGCATTCTTCTGATGATACTCTATTGTGCTATAGCAAATCCATGATCCACCCCTTACCCCCCACCCCTTACCCCAAGGTCAAGGTCACAAACTTAGCACATTCATAAACTTAACGTTGGGGTAAATATCTTATAACATCTGTTTCCTTTCTTGAAATGCCTTGATATTTCATACATGCATTTCTCAGATGACCCTCTATCGTGCTGTAGCAAATCCACAACCCACTACCCAACCCTTACCCCAAGGTCAAGGTCACAAACTTAGCATGTTCATAAACTTAACGTTGGGGTAAATGTTGTGTAACTTCTGTTTCTTTACAGGGAACGCTTTGATATTTCATACATGCATTCATCTGATGATCCTCTATCGTGCTATAACAAATCCATGACCCACCCCCCGCCCCTTTCCCCCAAGGTCAAGGTCACAAACATAGCACATTCATAAACTTAACATTGGGGTAAATGTCTTATAACATCTGTTTCCTTTCATGGAACACCTTGATATTTCATACATGCATTAATCTGATGATACTCTATCATGCTATAGCAAATCCATGACCCACCGCCCACCCCTTACCCCAGGGTCAAGGTCACAAACTTAGCACATTCATAAACTTAACGTTGGGGTAAATGTCTTATAACATCTGTTTTCTTTCAAGGAACGCCTTGATATTTCATACATGCATTCCTCAGATGACCCTCTATTGTGCTGTAGCAAATCAACAACCCATTATTATTATTTTGATACATTATATTACTATTATAAACCAATTTTGCATGCGATTTATGAAATCGCCTCGTCTAAGACCTGATTGCAATGGAGTAATAGTTTGACAGTCGAGATAGAAGTTGCTTGTGAATAATTTTTTCAAGAGATTTTCCAATAGTGCTTAAGAGAGAGATAGGCCGTTTACAACTTTAGTGGGGTCATCCTTTTTATAAACAGGAGTTACGTTCGCTTCTTTCCAAGCTGAAGGAACAGTACCAGAAGAAATTGAATAGTTGAAAAGATCACACAGAGGTTTAGATAAAGGTACAGCTAATTCTGTAGCCGGTTGTTGATTCCAAGTGGTCCCGATGCCTTTCCAGTTTTTAAGCTAAGAAGGGTAGAGGTAACTTCATCTGGAGTTCGGACCACAATGGCCACAATGTGTGTCTAGGGATGGTGCTTAGCTTTGCAAATGACCCACGTCCGACTGCCCAAGGTCAAGGTCACTGAGGACTTATGTTCACCTTGTTTGTTTTAGCTTGCTGGCCGCGCGATATAGTCGGCACTTTGGCGTATGTATGTACGTACATGCGTCCGGGTTAAAAGCTTTTGGTTAAAGTTTTCCGGTATACTATCAAAGCCTCGGCGGGCGCGACATGTGGCCGACCACCAAAGGCCAAGGTCATTGAGGACTTAATGGTTTTATTTTTTGTTATCGTCAGCGACGGGATTAACGATGCCAGTTCTTGTTACACGGTCATTTAGCGAATGAGTTTAGCAAAGTGTTCTGGTTGCAGGAGAGGATGACGATGAGGATCTAGATGCGCCGAAGATCTACGAGCCAATCCCGTCTCTTGATGAGCTCGCAGAGAAACTCAACAACTACATGGAGCAATACAACGAGACGGTCCGTGGTGGCAAGATGGACCTCGTCTTTTTCAAGGTATGATGGAGCCTCTCTAAACCAGGAAACCAAGTCAACGTGTGTGTATCCAATTTGATGGGGTCAAATTTGTGTCTGATGGTAAAAGCTGTTTACGATTGTGAATCACATAAACATGTCTTGGAGTGTTTGCAAACCTGAATTGCAGTGGAATGTCTAAACCTGACACCCAGAGTGTCAGGTTTAGAGAGGTGTCACTGTAAAATGAGACGGTCCACGATGGCAAGATGGATTTCGTCTTCTACAAGGTAATATTCTACTGTCTGTGCCATGTTTGTCTGTCTACCTGCTATTATATTCATTAAATCAAGAAACTTTAAATTAACTATCTTTTCATGAAGTAAATGTCACCCTCCCCTATTTATTCTTACTTGATGAAATATTTGTTTTATTTTGAATAAAATGAGAAACAACAAATTTACTTGCAAAATATGCGAGATGGGTTTTGTCGGAGAGGTTAGAGTAGTGGGCTTCCAATACCAGATGTTGTGGGTTAAATCTCCACCATGAAAAATACTTGCATAATATTTTCATCCCACTGGTCTTTCAAATGAGACTTGAAACCAAATTCCCTGTCTATACCCATTCACTTTCACTAAAACTGGTATGTGAGATAGCTTGAGGATGATCTAAGAAAATGAAAGTTAAATTTTGAAAATCCGTCAGCAAATTCTAAGATTATTTTAAAATCCCATAAAAAAATGTTCTTTTCGCAATACAATCAATATGACTGGGTTCATTGATTTGGTTCAATACATAACCAAAGCTTTATAGGTGAACCGTGTTATGTCCATAATGAAAAATACAAGGGCTTCATTTGCTGGAACTGCATTTGAACTGGGTCATTCATGGCGCAACACATTTTCAGGATGCCATGACAAATTTGGTGAAGATTTCTCGCATCATTCGCATCTCCAAGGGGCATGCCCTCAACGTGGGTGTTGGTGGATCCGGCAAACAGAGTTTGACCAGGCTCGCCTCCTTCATCGCTGGATACAAGATCTTCCAGATCACCCTGACCAGGTATAGTCATGATGCTACCAGTGTAGATACTGTAATAACCCTAAATATTCGGACACCATAAAATATGGGTTTCCCAAAATAATTTGCATCCAAATATACAAGGTGTATGATCACGTGGTACCAACAACAACAAGTACCGATTCAAAGTACGTATTCTTTTATAGTGTCCTTATTACGTAACGGATTTTGATGAAATATGTCGCATCAAACACGTCTTGTTAAGCTGCATTTGGTGGTCTCTGTATTTTCGCCCAAACTTCTGTCGTTTTTGCGAAGAATCGATTCTTTGCCAAAACGACATACGTCTGTGCCAAACTCCCTAGACCACAAAATGCAGCTCATGAAGACGCGTTTGTTGGGCCATATTTCATCAAAATCCGTTGAATATTAAGGAAACTATCAAATAATACTTACTTTGGAGTACGCGATGTTGTTGTTTTTGTGACCACATGATCATGCACCTTGATATATTATTATTGTGAAAAATCAGTACAACCACACTAACCCTAAACATTGGGACAATCTTTGTTGTGGGAATCCATATATTTACAGAGCTCCAGTTAAGGTGCGTAATTTGGAGGTAAATTTCTTATTTCTCCATCAAAAATGGCAAGTTGGGAGTGCTTTAGAATCGTCTCAATGAGACGATTCTAAAGGACTCCCAACTTTCCATTTTTGATGAAGAAATAACAAAATTTCACCCCAAGTTGGTCAAATTACGCACCTTAACTGGAGCTCTGTATTTATATGTTTTTCCTACAATAAATTGTGTCCAAATATTTATGGTTATTGCTGTACTGATTATTTGGTATGGTCCAGCATCCCTGGGATATTAAATGTTTTGACCATTACTTTGCTCTTAGACTTCGCAAATATATTGTCTTTATGATATATGAAAATTATGCATATATTTGTATACCTGCAATGGATTAAAATTTACAGAAATGACATTTTCAATGACTTTTCAAGAATTTCCTAGTTATTGATATCTTTGTTTGGCATTACTAACCCATATTATTCACAATGAAGCTATTCAAATGGTGGTCACAACATACAAATTTATAGATATAAGAAAAGTAGTATTGTTCTTTCATCAGCAAAATGATGTATGACCATATTGTATTAGGCTGTAGGATATATTTTCTGGGTGAATCCATCCTTAGCAGAATTCCAACCTTAATGGTGAATTCATTCTTTCCGGGATGTTCGTAAGTGCAAATTTAGGATCGTCTGGAAAATTCAATTGATGAATTTACTCAATACATTTTATTGAGCATAGGCTGCATATGCTCAATAAATGTAAATCCAATAATTGTTTACAAGAAAACAGTGTTAATGCGCAATTTACAGACTATCATCATTTTGCACTTACAAACATTTTAGTAGTACATAGTTTAGTGAAACAGCCCCCAGTAAACCAACTTGCCAGTCAATCAGCCAGTAAGTGTCTACATGTCCTAGGTCGTACAATGTGGCCAACTTGATGGACGACCTGAAGTACCTGTACCGCACTGCAGGCCAGCAGGGCCAGGGCATCACCTTCATCTTCACGGACCAGGAGATCAAGGATGAAGCCTTCCTCGAGTACATGAACAACATCCTGTCGTCTGGAGAGGTCGGTGTTATTTTAATTCCCATGTGACAAATGTCTCACAGAGCCAGTGGCATATTTCGTTTGGACTTTCCTTCTCTATCCGTCAAAATGTTATACCAGTTTCTTCAACATGCCACAACTTCAATAATGTTAAATGTTTGGACACTTGTTACTTGGGAACGTATACCACACACTCGTAGCATCATGAACGTTATTTATCACACTTGAAATGATTTTTGCCAGTTTCTGTAACAAGCCACAACTTCAATATTAGTTGAAGGATTGCTTACACTTATGAACCACATCAATATTATGCCCACTGAGATTTTTACATATCTGTAGCCGATTTCATCAACATTGCAAAGTATACTTTGAGGGAGAAATTTTCAATTTTTTGAAAAATTTATTAATTTTTATTATACTGAATTTATTACATTATCACAGCCATTTAATGGTTGTGATAATGTAATAAATTCAGTATAATAATTCTGCATACTTTTAATCATGAAATACATGCATTTGTTAGTTCTATATGAAATAATGCATTTCAGGAAAAATAAATGATTACTCCCTCAAAGTATACTTTGCTAGTAAAGTATACTTTGCAATGTTGATGAAATAGGCCCCTGGTTTCGAGAGGGTCCACTCTATTATATTTACTTTGATCTCCAGGTGTCGGGTCTGTTTGCCCGTGATGAGATGGATGAGATACTGAACGAACTGATAGCGCCGATGAAGAGAGATTTCCCGCGTCGTCCTCCCAGCAATGAGAACCTGTATGAATACTACTTCAACCGATGCCGTGAGAATCTCCATATCTCCCTCTGCTTCTCCCCGGTACGTGATTGGGATTACACCACTGAATCATGACAGTGGAGATCATGAGATTAAAGGGATCAGTGGGCGAAGAGGACTAACTCCCTCATGGAGTTAGCCCTCATCTTCCACTGAGCTTTATATTGTTGTGTAGCTCGTTGTAAGGAAATAACTCCCTCATGGAGTTAGCCACCCTCCTTCCACTAACCCCTTAAATTGTGTCTGGATAATTGAATGGGTCAGTGGAAGAAAGAGGCAATCTTCCTCATGGAGTTATCCCCCTTCTTCCACTGACCCCTTCAATTGTAAGGAAAACAATGTAGAGCCTGATCAGGGTTGCACTGATTGTGAAGGAATTTGAAATGACCCCACTGGCGATGTCAGCAGCACAATTGCTCCTGATCAACAATAACCACTGCTTGTTGTAATAGTTGAGTGAAGCAGATTGTTTTATTTTTGTTGAGCTCACTTGCAGAGAACAAGAACCTTCTGCATTTAGTCCTGAATTAATATTTCATCCATTCCATATATATGGTTCTTCTCTGACAGTTATTCATCTCTTCCAGACGTTATTTATCCTTAAACCGCTATCTTAATTTCTTGTTGTCTGCTGTTTATTTTCTATTTTCCATTTTATCATAAAAAACATGCTTTGACAGGCACTTTAGAATAGTTTACAACATTCTTTGATAGCACTTCAGAATCATTTCCGTGCTGTCAAAACTTGCTTTTATTGAGAAATAAGGCCAGATATAAAAGCAACAGCAGACGACAATTGTTGTGTGTAGCGTCTAAGGATTAAACAGACTTTAAACCTCTTTAGTTAAGTTCTACTTAGCCAACTATCTCTTTTAGACTAAACAGATTTTAAAGCTTTTTGCGTAGGTTCTGTGCCAGACCTTCCTTATGAAACTGATATTAAATCTATTTAACCCTTTCCCTGATAGAAACGACTTTTCACGCCTCTGCAAAAGATGTATTTAGAAAACATTGTGGGAAAAGGAGAAATTGCTTGTAAACAAGCAATTTCTCCTTTTCCCACAATGTTTTCTACTTTATCAGATAATTTAACCATCATTTGACCCAGCATTTGATTCTTTTATTCAGATGTTTTTGATTTGGAAGAGTTGAAATATCGCAAAACAGGGAAAGGGTTAATCAACCAAATCTATCATGTTTGGTCATGTTGTAAATATATATTCACAGGTTGGGGAGAAATTCCGAAACAGGTCACTGAAGTTCCCAGGGTTGATCTCTGGGTGTACGATGAATTGGTTCCAACGCTGGCCAAAGGATGCCTTGATTGCTGTGTCCAGCTACTTCCTGATCAGCTTCGATATGGTGGCATCACCCACAGTGAAGACGGCCATCATGAACACCATGGGTCTCTTCCAGGTACAGCAGAACCAAGAAAATCTCTGTACTAAATGTTTATGGAATTCATTGTCATCTCTCTTCAATCATAACGCATGTTCACAATGGCATTTAACATGTGCATTGAGTGCTTATGTGCCTAATTTACAGCGATACATATTGGTTCATGCTTGCATAGCACACAAGCATGTCATAGTGCGGCCATATGCCTGATTTACAGTGGAACCAGACTGTCTGGTACCTCTCCGTATGTTTAGAGAGATTCTACTGTACAATAAATTATTGCTGGTGGACCGTAAACTATTCCTTCATCATGTTGTTTCCACTCATTTGAACATGAAAGAGTTGTCAGAATAATTTATACAAAACTAGATTGGTGTAAGGTATATGCACAGGCTGGTTGACATTGCCATAATGTACCTTCTGTCACCTGGTAGCCTCTGATGTGTTGTGTGTCTTCTTTTCTGTATGTGACTGGAGAAATGAGGCATGAAATTTGTGACCAGATTACCTGTGCAGCCTCGCAGTGTGATCAGAGTCTGCACTGTTCGCCATTCACTAATGGAAACACCCATCAACAAACAGTACAGCACCTGCACTGTCTGCTGTAGGGTACTAGAACACCTCCATTCTCCAGTCACAGTCACAATAATGGAATTGTCTGAAAATTCACATCGAAGAGCCACCTAATGAAAGATGATAATGATACATTCGTATACAAAAGCATGACTAAATATTCATTGTAAACTATTCAATCTGGAAATGATTTTATAATTTAATGTTGCTGCACATGTTTTAAAGGCAAAGGTTTGCTCATGTAATGTACCTTTCAGGACTTGGTGGCAGAGTATTGTATCGACTACTTCCAACGCTACCGTCGCCAGACGTATGTGACTCCAAAATCCTACCTCTCCTTTATTAATGGCTATAAGGAGATCTATTCACTGAAGAAGAAAGAAATTGGCATCCTTGCTGACAGAATGAATACAGGTTTGTACAGGGTTGAGCCTTAAAACTGTCACATTAATCAGTAGCTCTGTGCATCACCAATCTCCCTTTTATCCATAAATGAATGCAAATGAAATCTAGGAATTGGTGTCATTCACTAGATTCAATTTCTGGATTTCAGTTCTTAAAAATTCTACTTACTTTCATGACATATGTAATGATGTAGTTTGCATGTATATTTTTATTGTGTGAAATTGCGTCATTCATGACTTGCCTTATACCTATATTATAGTCATGAACTTAGAACATTTGGCTTACAAACGCTTGTGCTGGATATTGCATAAGCTGTCGCTTACACTGCAAAATGTGTCATATTTGAAATTCATGTCATATGCCTTACATATGAAAAGCATATGATTTTGTTTCATATGAATTTCATATATGACACATTGGCCAGTGTGCTGACATATCCAGTTATTTTTTTCATGAGTGCTGTTGCATGCTCCAGTAGCCGATTCATCAAAATGTCTAATGATATATCGATGGTCTAGTAACATAAGGTCGTAACTGCTATGCTTTAGCATAGCAGTTACGACCTTATGTTACTAGACCATCGATATAATTATCTAGCTAAGCATACTTTGAGGGAGTAATCATTTCTTGTTCCCGAAATGCATTATTTCATATAGAACTAATGACTGCATATATTTGATGATTAAAAGTATGCAGGATTATAAAACTGAACTTGATACATTATCACAGCCAAAATGGCTTTGATAATGTAATAAATTCAGTATAATCAAAATTAATAAATTTATTCTTAAATTGAAAAATGAGCATGATAAGTATACTTAGCAATTTTGGTGAAATCGACTACAGGTCTGAAGAAGCTGGTTGAGGCCTCGGAGTCAGTCAACGAGTTGTCCAAGGAACTAGCAGTCAAGGAGAAAGAGTTGGCTGTCGCGTCCAAGAAGGCGGACATCGTGCTGGCCGAGGTGACCACCAGTGCTACGGCTGCCGAGAAGGTCAAGGCTCAAGTGCAAGTGGTCAAGGACAAGGCTCAGGCCATTGTGGACAGCATTGGTGTAAGTATTGACTAACTCTGTATGTCTATATACATGTACCTGGTATTATGATTATCATATCAAGCTTTCTGAGCATGATCTTCGTTGTTATGCTCGCAATCAAAGAGTTTAATTGGTCGTGGCTGAGCTGTGCTCAGTCTCGGCCAATCAAACTGTCTGATTTTAAGTACAAATCTGGAAATTATTGCTTAAATGTGTGCATAGCAACTGTATAGGGGCCCTATAATTCACTGAAGTATACTTGAACCTCATTATAAATCTACTTGACAATGGACTGGGCTGCAACTGCAGGTACTAAAGTTAAATAGAAGCTTGAAATAGTAGAATCAGAATGCCAATAGGCAGCATACCTAATATTAAGCAGTGGCACCTTGTGAGTAAAGGCGCTAACCTCATGTGCCCTAATCTTTTCATAAAGCATAGGCTCCTATTGGTTAGACCCTGATACAATCTCGAGGTAGCCAGCTCGATTCATCTAGAGATGGTATCCTTGGAAACGTCCTGCTCACAACTCATGTTTTTCACTGACCTCAGATAGAAGTGTAGAGCTCTAACTGGGCACAGAAACCCTTTCCACATCCTGTGGTCCCACTATATTTGTGAGACGCAGGATTTGGATAGGGGAGGGAACAGATGCTGGAAATCTCGCTGACTGCTAACGGTCGTAGCAATGTCTACCAGAAACGCTGTATTGATAAACAGATCCAACAGTGAAGTTCCTGACAAACGTTCATAAGGAGCTTTTGTTAGAGCCAGAAGTGCGTCAGGGGCGAGCCCCATGTAGTGGCGCGAGTACGCCTAGCGTACTCGCGCCACTACATGGGGCTCGCCCCTGACGCAGTACCAAATTGAGGTTCCATTTTGGTGTGAGTGAATGCGAGACAAGACAAGTTTTGTGTTTATGTTGCAATTCTGTCTAAAAACGCATGTTATTAGACAACATTGCCCTATTTTCTTTGATGATCATAGGGTGGCAAACCCAGGACTCAAACAGAAAGGAGAAGAATTCCGCTATGAGCGGAATTGAGTAGACCGCACGATCGCGATGCAAACCAATGAGTGAACATTTTCCACTTTTTGGACAGACGTCTTGCGGTCGAGACTAGTCAGCAATCTTAGTAAAAGTTTTCCCTCTCTGATTGAATCCTTGACAACAACATGCAACCGTGAAGGTGGAATATGTCAGGATTGCCGTGCTGGTTGTGCTGAGTTGACAACCTGGGTATCGATGGAATTGATCTGGGATGTCTGTTTTAGCTGATCGAACAGGTCGTTGAACCATGATATTCGTTCCCAACAGGGGCTATCAGAATGATTTGAGCATTCAACACCATGACCTGGTGGATAACCTGATGTACCAGCCTTTGTGGTGAAATAGGCTACTGGTGTGTAGGTGATATATGAGCGTTGGAGTGGATTACGAAGTATGTCGAGGGGTATATAGTTTTTCGTAATTAATTAATTCAATATTACGTGAAGGATTGCTTCAATACTTGGACACTGGAATCACCTTTACATTTGTCACACTGGAATCACCTTTACATTTGTCACGCACTTGCGCCATCATTAACATGACCTTGACCTTTTTCACCTTCAAAATGTCGCTGAAACACTAGCCAGTTTGTTTTGTGGCTCTGCCTCGTTTCCTGTTCTTTTTTATGGTCCAGTATGCAGGGGGCATACCCATGTTTTACAAACATAATCTCTAGTTTCTTGTTGAAAAATCCCTGTATTGCAGGCTGACAAAGCTATAGCTGAAGGTAAGCTGGAAATTGCGAAACCGGCCCTGGCGCGAGCTGAGGCAGCCCTGCAGACCATTAAACCTGCCCACATTGCCACAGGTAACACATCAATGCATACAGAGAATACCAGGCTAGTGTCTTTTGATATCAAGTTTATCATAAAAGGCTAGGAATACCGAGGCCCAGATGTATTTGCTAAAGGATGGGATGATGTAAGATATTTTGTTGTTGAAAATAATGCTTATTTGTTTATGTTGCATCATTAACTGATGTCATTCTGTAATGTGATGTGATGCTGCTCTACCAGTGGAATGTCAGGAGAAATAGGTGTGACAACACATTCCGATGTATTTCAGTGAGGAAGTTGGCCAAGCCGCCCCATCTGATCATGAGGATTATGGACTGTGTGCTGATTCTCTTCCAAAGACGTGTGGATATAGTGAGCCAGGACCCAGAGCGCCCATGTATGAAGCCATCCTGGTCGGAAGCCCTCAAGTTCATGTCTGGTGGTGGCTTCTTGCAGGGACTCCTGAACTTCCCGAAGGTGAGCAATATTTGTGACCAGTGTGGCCCAAGTTCAGCTTACATTTTTCACATTTTTGTTAATGATGCATAATTAGCCCATCAACTGAAGAAAACGACCTTACGACATTTGTAGCAACTCCATGTGATTAGTGTAGGCCCTGATTAGGCTGAGCATTTGGACTAGCTCAGACAATCGCAGCTGCAATGGCAATTTAAGTATCTTATATCTGTGTTACCACATTAACTAGCTGAGACAAAGATGGCTTAAATGGCACTTTAACCCATTGCATTCGAAATACACTTTTAAGCATATGCATATTTTGCAATAATTTCTTCAATATTTTTCTTATTTCTCAATGAAAGTACATGAATATGTTATGACCACTCAGTTGAACCATTTTGATGAGACTGTTTAAGTTGTGGTCACAGAGCCATTATTGAGTCTATTGTATATTTCTGGCTATAATCCGCCCTGAGACGTAGTCTCGTTTATAAGTTGAGGGGCTTCTATACCGAAATCAGAAAATGCTTTTTATTTTGTTTCTTCGAAATTGTTTATTTACATTATCCCGTAGACGCTTGCATCTGCATAGCCAGACTTGATTTTTGGTCACCGCTAACTTGCGTGTTCGTCCCAATGACTTTTCGTCCTCGGCCTGTTCGTAGCCGTCACACGTGAATAATATAAATAACGTATATGTTTGAATATGCATTTAATGGCGATAAAGCAGCATTGGATGTTAAGTGCGCCGATTAATTATCATAAAAACGTTACCATATGTGACTTACATGTCAAATAAATAATTTTTGTCTCGCCCGCTTGCGGACAGCGCCATATAGTCGGCACATTGGCGTCCGTACGTGTGTCCATTTAAAGTTTTTTGGTTATAGTTTTTCGGTATACTATCAAAGCCTTGTCGGGCACAACATGCTGGCTGCGTTTATCTAGTTAATTATTAATTCCAAAATTCAGTTCCTGTTTGTGTACCGATACCTTGATTCGAAGTCGCTGTAGATTTTCGTGACCTGCCGATACTATATTTAATGATATGATGTAATGCAGCTTCCCACGATACTATTTTTAATCGTATTTTATTAGCAATAGAGTGATATGTAATATATGCATATAGTCATATATCTATCTAGAGTCTATATGCATAATACATCGCAATTGAAAGTTGGCAAATTATTTCGTAAATATTGCCGATATCAATTTTTACCAGTCATTAACCTGGATCTGATTACCTGTAAGCGACAATCAACAAAGAAGACACCAATATTGCACTTCAGGGCAAATGTTAATACGGTAACAATGTACTATACCTTTATTTATTCATAACACGTAAAGCGAGTGATTTTCTTGGTGTGTCGATAATGGGAAGGCGGGTTTAATTATGGCCAACAAAGGGATAATATCGTAATTTTTTATTTATGTATTATTTTTAACATGATAATATGTGACCTAATATTAATTACACATAAATCTGCAGTGTTGTGCCTTCCATAACAATCCACCCTTTCAACACTATAGACCTGTATAGTGGTATTGGCAAACAGTGTAGATCCAGATGAGCCAGCTCGTGACGAGCCGTCTCTCCAGGATCTGCACTTTTTCCAAGTAATTTTTATATTTTTGAGAACAGAAACACCCCCTTTTCATAAATGGACTAGTCTGAAAATCATTTTGTGATGGTTGGATTGGTTGCAAAATTAACATATCAAAATCCATTCCATTCCAGTTACTTAGGGGTGAAAGGGTTAAGTGTTGATGAGATTGTCAGAGGCATAACACAATGTTCGATTAACAGAATTGTAACCTAAATGCAAAGGTCCTGATCAAACGATTGGTTTGGTTGCAAAATTAACTTATCAAAATCCATTCCAGTTGTGAAATGGTTAAAGGCTAAACAGACAGGTAACACGCATCAGAATAAAAATGACGTCATCAAAAGTGATTTCCAGTCGTCATGTATCGATAGGAAATCATACGCAATTTATTGGCCAAAATTGACCGTTAAAATAGCCCTTTAAAATAGCCAGAAGTTGGCTTGATCTTTAAAATCAAAACATTCCACCTATAAGTCGACCCCCTAACTCTTTCTTTTTTTTGTTTACAAAATAGGTTTGACATATCGATGGTCTAGTAACATAAGGTCGTAACTGCTATGCTTTAGCATAGCAGTTACGACCTTATGTTACTAGACCATCGATATAGCCGGAAATATACGATAGTTCTCCATTCGAAGGGGACAATTTCAGGTTTGGCTCCCCTTCCCCATAATATGGCAATGGGAGATGCTCTTATTTTAAGGGACATGGGCATTTGTGCTGGGATTATGTCACATCTGGTTCGCTGAAGGCACAACACTGCAAAATATAGTTCTGATGACAAATTACTTGTGTATCTAAATACAGTACCTTAAATCTCTCTTACCGCATTGAGTAGCCTAGACAAACACAGTTACTGATACAACCATTTGTGCTTGTGTCAGGACACAATCAATGGAGAGACAGTGGAACTTCTGGCGCCATATCTCACAATGGAGGACTACAACTTGGAGAGTGCCAAGAAGGTGTGTGGTGACGTTGCTGGGCTCGCAGCCTGGACTGAGGCCATGAGTACCTTCTACGGAATCAACAAGGATGTACTGCCACTGAAGGTACATTGTTGGAAACTATCAGTAATTTTGGCAGTTCTTCAGATATTTTGGATTCCAGACTTTTAAGACATCGGTGGAAATGCCATGTTCAACATAAAACAGTTTACTCTGCCTCCAATCAAGCTGCAGATATACTTGGGGGTGCCGTGCGGGTTAATGGTTGGGGAGGAGGTGGTAGGATATATAAAAAAAAAAAAAAAATTACGGAATTATCTGTTAATAGGTTACAGTAGTTACTTCCAAATAATAATTCAACAAAAAATAAAGATATCCAATAAAAGGCTAACAATTTTAACCCGTGCCCAGCCCTGAACATTCTCACATATATGTATTCCCAAAACATGCTTTTTTAGCATTTATTGAAAGTAAAAAAAACCCAACAAATATCACTTGATTGCTATTCAGACAACTATCATTTAACAAACAGTAAAAATCATTATCAAGCTGTATGAATACACTAGCAGATCAGTAGCCGATTTCACCAACATTGCAAAGTATACTTTTCTAGCAAAGTATACTTTGAGGGAGTTTCCTGAAACGCATTATTTCATATAGAACTAACCACTGCATATATTTGATGATTAAAAGTATGCAGAATTATTATACTGAATTTATTACAATTTGGCTGTGATAATGTAATAAATTCAGTATAATAAAAATGAATAAATTTATCCTAAAATTGAAAATTTCTCCCTCAAAGTATACTTTGCTCGAAAAGTATACTTTGCAATGTTGATGAAATAGGCTACTAGAGCTAGTCTCGCCAGGCTACTGGAGCTAGTCTCGCCACAAATACCATACGTTCCATTTCTCCAGTCACAGCCACATTGTTGGTTGAACAGATGTAAAATCTCATTTAATCAATCATCAATCAGTCAACTAATCTATCATCCATTTCTCACCACATTGCTGTTGAACAAATGTAAAATCCCATTCAAGCAATCAGTCAACCAATCCATTAATTAGTCTTGTGTGTGTATCTGCAGGCCAATCTGGCAGTACAGGAGGCGCGTCTCCTGGTGGCCATGACTGACCTCAATGACGCCCAATCACAACTGGATGAGAAGAATCGAGAGCTGGCAGAGGTGATGGCCATGTATGATGCTGCGATGAAGGAAAAACAGGTACAGTCACACCATACCTGAGCCAATGTTTTTATAAATGTTTCTGAGTACATACTCTGTGGTCATGTTTGATTGGTCATGACTTAGCACAGCTCAATCTCGACCAATCAAACTGTCTGAGTTTAAGTATAAATCTGGAGGATTGAAATGCTGGCCTTGAATATCTGACACTGACTTCCTTTCCAATGATAAACTGATGTGATTTTCAGTATGAATTGGCAGAATATGCTGAGAGTCTTTTATAAGCACAGGTCCTGGAGAGATCAGAATGTTTAGAGTGGTGACTGCATATGAAAATTCAGTATAGGAATGAATGGCTTTTTTGTGGAATTTATCGGGGTATAAACTTGGAAAAGTTACAATTTTCGAAAAAAAAAAAAAAAAAAAAATATTTAAAAAAAATATTTCTTTTTTTTCTTGTTGTTTTTTTTTCGAAAATTGTAATTTTTTAAGGCCTCGTCCAGTATTCCCGCGACTTTTCCAAGTTTATATCCCCGATAAATTCAACAAAAATGCCATTCATTCCTTATAATTCCAGCATTTGAATTAAATTCATCAAGAAAATGACATGTGTTTATTTTCCGTTTTCTTAGGAATTATTTTAGCTGCGCCTGACGGTTACGGAAAGTAGTTCGGCATTGGAGTTTACTGGGATATAAATTTTGGACAGAGACTTGCTACGGACCAATCAAATGTTATGGAATTGTGTAAATATTTTTGTGCTGGAATTATACAATCATACTGTTGTGCTGTGTACGTACCAGTGATCAGGAATAGACATTATCATTAGATATAATAAATTATAGTCAAACCCATCAACATTATATGTGAAGGTCCCTAGTCAATACTATGTATGGTTTAGAGAAGTTTCACTGATATGCAATGTGGATCATTCAAATTAATACCATTCACATAAATCCAGCTGTACCAGACTGTAGGCCATATTGTCTGGCTGTAACATAATGAACATAAGCCAAAGTGCTTATGTTTTTGTCAATTCGTCCTGACCCATTTGGGAATCCTTCCAATAACGGAATTTCCTTCTTGTTACCTGAAATGCACAAGTTGAGTTTTGAAAACCTATTTAATTATATGTTTCAACTTCGTATTGCAACAGAATGTTCTGAGATAATTTCCTGATTACTTTCCTTCTGATATGTTGTTGCTAAACTTTCAATAAATGAAAGAGAAAGTGATTTACGTCCAAACAACACCAAGCATCATATAGAGATGGAATCTTTGTTTCAATTCTCATCTGATAAGACTAGTAGGATGGAAATATTATAAAAATATTAATGTATACTGAAAGCGGGGTTTGAAATTAGGACCTCTACTATTGAAGTCTGTTGCTGTACCACTTGACTATCAACTTCACCCGTTGGAAATATGTGATAAAATATGTTTGAGGAACATGGTAGAAAAGTCAATTAGCCCCTTTTTGCCATGGATTTTATGTTTTGATTTACACAGACACTATTGGACGATGCAGAAGCCTGCCGTAGGAAGATGAACAATGCGACAGCCCTGATAGAAGGCCTGGGCGGTGAAAGGCAGCGATGGACTGCCGCCAGTAAGGGCTTTGAGGCACAGATACAGCGACTCGTCGGGGATGTATTGTTATGTACAGGCTTCCTGTCATATGGAGGACCGTTCAATCAGGAGTTCAGAGCATTGTTGAATAAAGCCTGGAAGAAGGAAATGATTGCTGCAAAAATTCCATTCTCAGATGTATGTATGAGTCAGTCATTGAAACAACAAACGTGACAATCTCCGATTTCTTACAGTATGATTCATTAATTGCAACTAAAGTACGAGTATGTTTTATCTATTGATTGCACTGATAATCATAATCTCAGATGATTGTTCAGTAGCCGATTTCATCAAAATTGCAAAGTATACTTTAGTAGCAAAGTATACTTTGAGGGAGAAATTTTAAATTTTATGATAAATTTATCAATTTTTATTATACTGAATTTATTACATTATCACAGCCATTTTGTCGGGCGGCGGGCGGGCGGGTGTGGGGGGGGGGGGGGCGGGCGGCTTCCACAATCAATGTTAAGTTTTCGTGTTTGAGTCCATTTCTTTGTTACTGTACCACCTAGGACCACCAAACTTTCACAGCTTCATAATCAAGGGGTGCCCACCACATATCACTATCCAACATGTTACTTTTTTTTTAACTTCACCCATTTTTTCCGCGTAGTCAACTTAGCCATTTTCAATGTTAAGTTTTCGCGTTTACAATGTTAAGTTTTCGTGTTTGAGTCCATTTCTTTGGTACTGTACCGCCTAGGACCACCAAACTTTCACAGCTTCATAATCAAGGGGTACCCACCACATATCACTATCCAACATGTTACTTTTTTTTTTAACTTGACCCATTTTTTCCGCGCAGTCGACTTACGCATTTTCAATGTTAACTTTTCGCGTTTACAACCAAGGGGTACCTACCACATAGAACTATCCAATATGTGACCATTTTTTTACCTTCACCTATTATTTCTATGTAATTGACTTAGCCATTATACTATATCTTTGCAACTGCTTCGCCCATTACCTTGAAACTTCACATGGGTGTTTATCATCATCCATATTTTCATTCTAACCCCCAACCGTGCGGCCCCTGTGCCCAATGTCAAGGTCAAATTACTTTGAATTTTTTTGTTAAAGTTTTTTCGTGTACTATATCTCTGCAACTGCTTCACCCAATACCTTGATACTTCACATGGGTGTTTATCATCATTGTCGCACCTGCTTGCAGAAAGTGCGATCCTGTGCCAATGTCAAGGTCAAATTACTTTGAATTTTTTGTTAAAGTTTTTTCGTGTACTATATCTCTGCAACTGCTTCACCCAATACCTTGATACTTCACATGGGTGATTTATCATCATTGTCGCACCTGCTTGCGGAAAGCGCGATCCTGTGCCCAATGTCAAGGTCAAATTACTTTGAATTTTTTTGTTAAAGTTTTTCGTGTACTATATCTCTGCAACTGCTTCACCCAATACCTTGATACTTCACATGGGTGTTTATCATCATTGTCGCACCTGCTTGTGGAAAGCGCGATCCTGTGCCCAATGTCAAGGTCAAATTACTTTTAATTTTTTTGTTTAAAGTTTTTTTGTGTACTATATCTCTGCAACTGCTTCACCCAATACCTTGATACTTCACATGGGTGTTTATCATCATTGTCGCACCTGCTTGTGGAAAGCGTGATCCTGTGCCCAGTGTCAAGGTCAAATTACTTTGAATTTTTTTGTTAAAGTTTTTTTTTTTCGTGTACTATGTCTCTGCAACTGCTTCACCCAATACCTTGATACTTCACATGGGTGTTTATCATCATTGTCGCACCTGCTTGCGGAAAGCGCGATCCTGTGCCCAATGTCAAGGTCAAATTACTTTGAATTTTTTTGTTAAAGTTTTTTTGTGTACTATATCTCTGCAACTGCTTCACTCAATACCTTGATACTTCACATGGGTGTTTATCATCATTGTCGCACCTGCTTGCGGAAAGCGTGATCCTGTGCCCAGTGTCAAGGTCAAATTACTTTGAATTTTTTTGTTAAAGTTTTTTCGTGTACTATGTCTCTGCAACTGCTTCACCCAATACCTTGATACTTCACATGGGTGTTCATCATCATTGTCGCACCTGCTTGCGGAAAGCGCGATCCTGTGCCCAATGTCAAGGTCAAATTACTTTGAATTTTTTTGTTAAAGTTTTTTCGTGTACTATGTCTCTGCAACTGCTTCACCCAATACCTTGATACTTCACATGGGTGTTTATCATCATTGTCGCACCTGCTTGCGGAAAGCGCGATATCGTCGGCATTTTGGCATACGTCCGTCCGTTCGTCCGTGTGTCCGATTAAAGTTTTTTGGTTAAAGTTTTTCCATCTACTATATCTATTTTTTTAGTGTCCATGCCTCGCCCCAAGGCACGACATGCAAGCCACGGCCATCTAGTCTACAAAAAGTGGGTATAATTATGTTATCCAAGTGTCTATGCTTGGAAAAAACCTGGCCTTCGTGGCTTTGCCTCGTTTCTTGTTTATAATGGAAATTGCAATCTCAAAGGTATGATACATTATGATTTATTATTTGCAGTGAAAATTGCTATCTCGGATATATGTGAGAAAAGTAACCTGATGATGGGTGTGACCAGTAGCCAGTATCTTCACCTGTAGCCTATTTCACCAACATTGCAAAGTATACTTTTCTAGCAAAGTATACTTTGACGGAGAAACTTTCAATTTTAGGATAAATTTAATAATTTTAATTATACTGAATTTATTACATTATCACAGCCATTTTGGCTGTGATAATGTAATAAATTCAGTATAATAAGTCTGCATACTTTTAATCATCAAATATATGCAGTCGTTAGTTCTATATGAAATAATGCATTTCAGGAAAAATAAATGATTACTCCCTCAAAGTATACTTTGCTAGAAAAGTATACTTTTCAATGTTGGTGAAATCGGCCTACACATGTTGCCATTCAGCCAAGCTGATGTTCATGTCACATGTTAACATGTTTTGTCAGTCTATCCATATCATTGCAAATGATGAACAGGAACACTGGTCACATATGGGTCTTCTGTTGATACAAAAGTTGCCCTATGACATTTGTGTAGCCACAAAACTGCCTGTGCATCAACACATCTGACAGGGTGTCTACATTAATCGCAGAAGTAGCCTTACTGTCCACAGCTGATTGATTACTTTTAATACTCCAATGGTGTGAATATGCAAGTTGGTCATGATTTACAAATGTTGAAAATGTCACAATGTACATTTTTGCTGTTGTCAGTCCACAGGTGCTTTTTATGTTGTTTGACAGGAGCTGAACATAGTGAGCATGTTGGTAGACAATCCCACAATCAGTGAGTGGAGTCTGGAGGGACTGCCTAGCGATGACCTGTCCATCCAGAATGGCTTGATTGTTACCAAGGCAGCCAGATTTCCACTCCTCATTGACCCTCAAGGTCAAGGGAAAATATGGATAAAAAATCGGGAGAGCAATAACGAATTACAGGTATGAACATTGGTTATCATGACGTGTTTTACATTTTTCCACAGATCCAATTCATTCTTTGCATACCTAATCACCATCAAGTGCAGCAGTACGGAACACACACACACAGGGCTCCAGATAAGGAATTAGTAATTGAGTATTTTCACTCCAGCATTTCTGAAGCAATTGGGTATTTCAAAATTTTAATTGGGTAAAATAAAATCACACTACTGTTTACACATTAACAGACAGCAATTATTGAATAGTTTGCTTCGAAATGAAAACATATCTTGGCATTTCATTAGAATTGTCTCCTTGGAGACAATTCTAATGAAATACCAAGATGTGTTTTCATGAAAAATAAGAAAAATATGCTATATTTGTGGTATGTTTATTGTTTTCTGCAGCATGATAAAGGTACCATAAAATCTTTATTGCTTTTTGATACTGGCTACTTCTGATTTCAATTGGGTTTTTGACAATTTTTATTGGGTATTTACGCAAATACGCACCTTATCTGGAGCACTGCAAACGTTTTCGCTCCACCTCAAATTCTTATTGTGTTATTCCCATTTTTCGACTCCGAAATGTCCAATATTGGCTTGTACAGCGAATTACTCCTACATTTTCCCATTGATCCAATTCATACTTTGCATACCTAACCACGTCACGTGACTCGGTTCTTAACAATAAAATGTTTGCTCCGCCCTCTATCCCTACAGAGTTATGCCGCTTTTACAACTTCAACGTTGAACTTGTCTGCCAAACTACTTCAACCTGCAATGTGTGTCACTGCCTACAATTGTTACAGTTATTACCCAATTGTGTTAACGTTTTCTTGGACAGGCATATCTTGGCCCTAATTGACACTCTTTTGTGTTGATGGGCTGTAAAGCACCATTCCATTCGACGGGCGTACACGTACATTGTGAATTCCAGAACCCTTGTTTTTTCTGTGTTGGTGTGAAACTACCCATATGCTTTCGGTCAAATACAATGAACTATTGACATGCAATTGTATTTAACCCTTTCAACCCTAAGGAACTGGAATGGACTGTGATATGCTAATGTTCCGACCAATCCAATGGTCACAAAATGTTTTTCAGATTCGTCCATTTATGAAAAGGGAGTGTTTTTGTTCTAAGAAATATTAAAATTATCAAAAAGTGCAGATCCTGCCGTGTGGCCACAGAACTGATAACATGGTGCGTTACAGTTATGCATGTCAGATCAAAATATATTAAGTTTTAATGAAAAATCAAATATTGTGAAGTACCCATTTGTGGTATTTTTAATGTAAACATTTTAAAACCCCATGTTTAACCAATACCAGTAGCCTTTTTCACCAAATTTGAGGGAGAAATTTTCAATTTAAGGATAAATTTATTAATTTTTATTATACTGAATTTATCACAGCCATTTGATATAAATGTAATAAATTCAGTAAAATAATTCTGCATACTTTTAATCATCAAATATATGCAGTCGTTAGTTCTATATGACATAATGCATTTCGGGAAAAATAAATGATTACTCCCTCAAAGTATACTTTGCTAGATATTAAAGTATACTTTGCAATTTTGATGAAATCGACTACAGGTGACATCTCTGAACCACAAGTATTTCCGTTCCCACCTGGAGGACAGCCTGTCACTGGGGCGCCCCCTGCTGATAGAGGATGTGGGGGAGGAGCTGGACCCTGCCCTCGACAACGTACTCGAGCGTAACTTCATCAAGTCTGGGTCCACATTCAAGGCAAGTGTAGAATTATATTGTTAAATGTTCATCAGACGTTTGTACTGCTTCTTTATCATGTTTTGATAACTTATTTTTAGTGTGATTGGTATACTCCTCAAGAAACACAGAAGTTTGTACCATTTATAATAAATTTAGTAAATTCTGTGGAATGTTGCTGAAATGTTTACAGAATATGCATGAATTGTGATATGTCCTCACTAAAATTTATTGAACAGACATTAAAACATGTTTGTACCATGACTTGATAGTGTTATATACACATTTTTATTACAACAAATAATTCTAAAAAGTAGAGGGAAATGCAGATATAAATTTAAATATTTTGCCAGTGTTCGTGTTATTCATGCAAACTAATTATTTACAAGAATCACTTGCCTGATATTTTGATATTTGTGATATTTTGTCTTGGGAGATATTTTTCATGTTGCTAACTGTAAGCTAGTGATTCCTTATATTCATACCATTACAGGTGAAAGTTGGTGACAAGGAGGTGGACATCATGAAGGGTTTCCGCATGTACATCACAACCAAACTGGGTAACCCCACATATACACCTGAGATCTCTGCGAGAACATCAATCGTGGATTTCACCGTCACCATGAAGGGATTGGAGGACCAGCTACTGGGCATTGTAATCCTGACAGAGAAGCAGGTATGTCTATGTGACGGTGACTGATGAAATTGGGGCTTATGAACTCTGTCGTCAGTCATGCTCCTAATCTGCTGGCACATGCCTGCCTCTTGATAATTTGTTATGCGTGTGCCGATCCTGATCATCACTTGTTGTAAAGACTATAATCACCATTTCCCCAGTCACCGTCACGTACGTAAGTATATGGAATGGGTATAGGGACCTTACTTGCAGATCACAATTATTTGATCATAATCCATTTGACCATATTTGTCTGAATGTGCAGGAGTATCAAGATCTAAAATTGTTGCAGACATCTTGTTTGACATCTGGCAGCCCATATGTAACTACAAATGTTTCTGGTCTTTCTCTCTTATATTTGGCGACTTTCAAACCTAATAAGATTGAACTTGTTTGAGTAGCAGATTATTCCGTAAATATTCAGAAGTACCATGTCATCGATAGTGTCTCTTATCACCTTTGGTACTCATCCTTCTATGTTAATGGAAAAGTATTGACATGCTTCTGTTGAATTGCAAATTTCTTTGTTTCCTGGTACAATTGAAGAAAAATGCAAACCAAAAAGCAATATCAGTTATTGCATGGCCTATCTAAAACTATACATATTTATATTGCCCAATTCACTAGGAATTGGAGCAGGAGAGGACGAGCTTGCTGGAGGAGGTGACTGCGAACAAGCGGAAGATGCAGGAACTGGAGGACAACCTGCTTTACCGCCTCACCTCCACCGAGGGCTCCCTTGTCGAGGACGAGTCACTCATCGAGGTCCTCCGCGTCACCAAGGCAACCGCTGAGGACGTCTCAGAGAAACTCAAGATTGCTGCCGAGACAGAGATCAAGATTAACACCGCTCGTGAAGAGTTCAGACCTGGTACAGTAGTTTGCTTGTCTAATTAATTTTCTGATGTTCTGTTACCAGTAGCCGATTTCATCAAAATTGCAAAGTATACTTATCTAGCAAAGTATACTTTGAGGGAGTAATCATTGATTTTTCCGAAATGCATTATTTCATACAGAACTAATGATTGCATATATTTGATGATTAAAACTATGCAGAATTATTATACTGAATTTATTACATTATCACAGCCAAAATGGCTGTGATAATGTAATAAATTCAGTATAATAATAAATAATAAATTTATTCTAAAATTGAAAATTTCTCCCTCAAAGTATACTTTGCTAGGAAAGTATACTTTGCAATGTTGGTGAAATAGGCTACAGATACCACCTTGAAATAAAGTGCTATTTTATTGCACCTTTTCATTTGTGACACAAACTGTCATTGACATAAACAGCTCCTAATTATGCGAAACCCAGTGCAGTGTGCATGGTGTATGACGACTACAATCATGAATTAAATGTTCACAACTTTTGAAAAAAGAGTCATGCTTAGAGCTGATATCTGACTCGTAAAAGATGGGCCTGTGATGATCATAGGATGAGGATGAAACATGGTAGTGTCATTTGCAATCGCCATAACATCAAGACAGCTTTCATATCTGCATTGTCTGATAAGGGCATACTCACAAATTATCTCTTATGCAGAATGGTTCTAAATTTTTAATTGGATGTTGTTCTTTTTTCAGTGGCTACACGTGGCAGTATCCTGTATTTCTTGATCGTGGAAATGTCCATGGTAAATATAATGTACCAGACAGCATTGCGGCAGTTCCTTGGATTGTTTGACCTGTCAATGGCCCGATCTGCCAAGTCGCCAATCACCAGCAAGAGAATTAACATTATCATAGAGTTCCTGACATATCAGTCGTTCTGCTATACCTGTCGAGGTCTCTTTGAGAAAGACAAGTTCCTGTTCACTGTTTTGTTGACTCTTAAGATCGACATGAATGCTGGAAAGATCAAGATTGAGGAGTTCCAATGCTTCATCAAAGGTAATGTGTTTTGTTTCCAATGTAATAGGCATCCATTCACCTTTAATGATTACAATAGATTACTACATAGTGACTATGTTACCCTTCATTCCTAAGACCATTACCGGTATCTTGAATAACACTAATTTATGCATGGCAGTATGAACATACAGATGGCGTAAATATGTTTATCACATGAAATCCTTATTATGCCGGTTTTTTTTATAAATGTGTTATGACACACATGTTATATGGCATATTTATAATAATCTCACTGCTAGGATTAAAACTAGTTTTCTCTGTGGAGACTTTCAACTAGATGCGAAAATAGTCAATGGCGTCTGCTCACGTATTGGATATATCTCCCAAGTTTTCTGCTTTTTGGAATCTGAAGTCATGTGATAAACAGAATCTCAAACACGTTTCCCTTTGATATGATATTTATGAAACTCATCTGCAATGTTATGCACCTCGCCAGAGGTTCGTTACTTAAATTGTGTGTGACTCGTTTCATAATCTCATGGATCCTCTATATATTGATCAATAGATACCATCATACTTGACCATGTAAATGAAATCCATTGAATTGATATTTAGTACTAATGGCAGTGTAAGTTATTGATTAATGTTTGATGGCATAGATGCACTCGTGAAATTTGTGCTCTTGTCTAAAGACACATTTCAGAACTAAAATATCACTTGTGTATGAACTTATTAAATATTGCCAGATAACATACATATTTAGTTTGAAAAAAAGTGGGCTAACAAATGATTTTTGTCAGATCCTGAGGACCTTATGCTGTCTGCCAAATAGTAAATTACAGAGCCAATAATGCACGGACACATTGACATGAATGGAAATATTGTTTGCTAGAAACAATTGACCACTTAAATGTTCAAATCTTGTGTCAGAGATGTCTTGTTCTGAACCGATGTCAACAAAGGTTTGCAATAAAGGAAAAGGCTTTTGTTACAAAGCTAGTATTTATGCTAATAGCGCTATGCTAGCAAGATATTATTTCCACCCGGTTACTTATGTATGCACAATATTTAGGTGGTGCCGCCCTTGATCTGAATGCTGTGGAACCAAAGCCCAAGAAATGGATCCTCGATCTCACCTGGCTCAACCTGGTCGAGTTGAGCAAACTTCCACAGTTCTCTCCGATTCTATCTCAGGTGGCCAGGAATGACAAGGTGAGAATATATGATGGGACAAACGGGTTCACAATTGTATCCAGTCCATCACCACTTCTGCCAGTGCATAATTATAATATTGTAGTTTTCACTGTTGATAATCTGTTTAATTGATACTAATAACTCCTTAATAATTTAAATCCTTATTATATTGCATGAGTGTGCTTTCTTACCCTTAGAGCGCTATCTTAATTTGTTGTCGTCTGCTGTTTATTTTCTATTTTCCATTTTTATCATCAAAAACATGCTTTGACAACACTTTAGAATAATTTCTGAAGTGCTGTCAAACCATGTTTTTATTGAGAAATAAGGCAAAATATAAAAGCAACAGCATACAGCAATTGATGTATGTATCAATCTAAGGGTTAAAGGTACATGCCCACGCAGTAGGCACAAACATGTTCTTTATATCAGAGATATCATCTGAAACATTCATTCACCATTACCCAACGTATTGATTGGCATTATTATACATTTTATATCAAAAGTAAATTTCCATACAGATAATAGGGGCGATAACCGTGTTTCCTTAAAATACTAACGGACATTACTATTTATTCTCTGTATTTATTTTTCGATGTGCAATGATCATATTTTATAATCTGTCGAAAATATAATTTGTTCAGGTGACGCATTTAATTAATATAAATAATTAAAAAAACAGCATGCCTCATTTGCATATGGAAATAGCCTGATACCACCGCGCGTCATTATCAGTAAAATAAATATTACTAAATGATTATATCTGTATAGCGGGCACAAGTAATTTTTAGAACTGATGAAATATTGACACAATTATATACTTATTTAAATCATATAAAGAACATTTTGTGCCTACTACGTGGGCATGTACCTTTAAGATATCAATTTGGATTCCGGTCACATAATTGTACAACAGTTATCCATGGACATTTGTGAAATGAAATTCCTTGTCTAGTAAATCTTGAGTCACTAGAACAGTATTCTACTGATCCATAGGCATGGAAAGCTTGGTTTGACGAGGACATACCTGAGGACGCCCCGATACCTGAGGGATATTCTACTACACTGGACACCTTCAAGAAGCTTCTGCTTATCCGGTCTTGGTGCCCTGACAGATGTATTCCCATGGCCAGGAAATATATTGCCGAGTCCATGGGAGCCAGGGTATACCAATAAGACATAGGCACAGCCAATGAAACGAGTTGTTACAATTATCACAATGGCATGAACATTACAAATTATCACACATTTTTCTGCCATCCATTCAACTGCATGCCATGTTTTCTGCCTAGATCAGGATCTTGTAATTTTAGTAAATTCTGTTTTTGCCCTACCTAGTTTCCCATACTTTGTTAAACAGATGATAATTATGATTGAATAAAAAGTTGCATTACTTGATAAACCAGTTTTGCTTTTCCGGAGTCGGCGGCGTTGTCATCCTCGGCGGCGGCGGCGGCGGCGGCGTCATCATTCAATGTTAAGTTTTCGTGTTACGGTCATTACTTCAACACCTTATCAGCTACAGTCATCAAACTTTATACATACCTTTACTATGATATGTACATGAATATAGGACTATTAAAAACAATTTTGCGGGCCCCAGGGTCTCCAGGGTCAAGGTCAAACTCTATTTGTTAATACATTCAATGTTAAGTTTTCGTGTTACGGTCATTACTTCAACACCTTGTCAGCTACAGTCATCAAACTTTATACATTCGTTTACTATGATATGTACATGAATATAGGACTATTAAAAAAAAATCCAGGGTCAAGGTCAAACTCTATTTCTTTCTATTCTACAAACTGAACATTAATGCATGAAGAGCCGTTTTCTCGTGTGCTCTGTACACCTTACCTGTAGAGTGAACAATTTCCTTCTCCATTGAACAATAGTGACTGCCAGAGCCCTTCACTTGTGCATGTGCAAGCATGTGCAAATGTCCAGACTGACCACTAACTGTCCAGGTAAATTATTACAGGTAATTTATACAGGTAAATTATTATATTACATTTCCGTAAACTGTGTTGACAATATTGTGGCAATATGTGGACCTGTGCAGATATGATATGTAGATAAATATAGGACTGATTAAAAAAAAATTCTGAGCTCCAGTAGCGAGCATTTATTTTTTTAATTTTTAAACTTTTTTTTTTTTTTTTAAATTTCCATTTTTGTTTTCAAATTCTTTTTCAATTTTTTTTTTGTCTAGTAGCATAAGGTCGTAAGTGCTATATACGGACTATTATCGTATAATAAAACAATTATTGACTAGTGAGCCATAGAATATAATCTGATATTCTATGGCTCACTAGTCAATAATTGTATAATATGTTCGGGCCATTGAAAATTGCTTTCGGGCCCAGGCTCGAGGTCAAGGTGGGACAAGGCAAGACATTGATTCCGCGGAATTCATGTTTTTTTTATACTTTTCTGTTTATCATAGTTTGCTGAATCTGTTATTCTGGATATGGACGCGATGCATGGCGAGTCCAGCATTCGAGTACCATTTATCTGCTTCCTCTCGATGGGCTCGGACCCCACAGAAAACATCATGTCACTTGCGAAAAAGCTTAATAAAGGTAAGCTAACTATTGGAGTGTGAATAAAAGTCTCTAAGGCCTAAAAAAGTATTGTAGAGCGGGCAACCCAACCCTACCTGATGGACATGAATATGCCACCAACCCTAGACTTTTTTTGTCATTTAAAAACAAAAGTTAATTTTCCATCCTTTGTGTACATTAACCCTCACTACGCGGGAAATGGCCGTCTGCTGTTTTTCATTTTTGCCTTAATTCTTAACAAAAAACCTGTTTTGACAGCAAATGAGAATCGTCTCCAGTGGAGACGATTCTCATGTGCTGCCAAAACAGGTTTTTATCCATAAATATTTAAAATAAAACATTTCCAGCAGACGACAAAAATTAATTCAGCATAGTAAGGGTTAAAGTTGGCTTTTCACACTTGATGCCGAACCGTTTCCACCATATTGGCACATATAGCATTCTAGTAGTATTTAGAAAAAAACATACCCTCAGGCTTTTTTATAGGCCTAATCATCCTCTCATAAATTCATGCTTAAAATCAAGGGACATATAGTGTAGGTTAGAATGCTAGATTTTAGCTGGAGGTCTCGGCATGAAAAACTATCTTCATTTTGTGTTATTATGTACATTATATCATCCGATAATCTGTTCCTTGTTTTCAGTTTGTGGGTGCATTTCTATGGGTCAAGGCCAAGATGTGCATGCCCGACGCCTGATGGGCATCTCAATGACAGAAGGCAAGTGGGTTCTACTCCAGAACTGCCATCTGGGTCTCGATTTCATGGATGAACTCTTGGATACCGTAAGTTGTACAATAATTCCAGCACAAAAATATTTACACAATTCCCTAACATTTGATTGGCCCCATTTTCTTGATGAATTTATTTATCGGGGATATAAACTTGGAAAAGTCGCTGGAATTTTATTTTTCGTAATAGCAATTGGCCATCTACCTTTATTACAAGGATTGAAATTGTCTGAGTTTGAAATGATAGTCTGATAATTAATTCAACGTTGAAGGTATTCTTAGCTTTCTCCATGAAACCATCTTGTGTCAGAAAATCTAATTTTATCATTTTATAAATGTTGCTCATTTATATTCTTCAGCATATTTTTTATTTTTACTCTAATCCTTTGATTGCATACCACATCTACTATTTTACTATTAATTTTTATATTTCATCTAAATTGCTTGGCTCTAAATGATACTCTATTGTGTTGGTGGGCCGTTAAGCAACATTCCATTCCATATAATTTCATTCCATATAATGTTTCCTCATTTGAATATAATGTTTCTCAAATTTGAATAATAAGCTTCACTAGTAAAATAAACTACATTGAAAATATGTGTGGATAAGAAGTATATATATTATAAGAAGTTTCGTTAGAACCAAGTCTGCATATCATAATGAACAAGATTCCAGAATAGAAGTGTCCGGAATAGACAAGTTACGGATTGTTACAAGCCAGCTCATCTGGATCTACAGTGATTGTAAATGTTTGCTTTATGGTCTGTAGGGTTGAAATTGCTAAACAAAGGGGTTGATATATTTACGTCCTATGTGCATAACAAATTCAAGTAAATATTATAGGAATAAACAACATTTTTAGAGAATTTAATATGGTTATACACTTATAATTCCAGCACAAAAATATTTACACAATTCCCTAACATTTGATTGGCCCGTAGCAAGTCTATGTCCAAAATGTATATCCCAGTAAACTCCCACGCCAAACTACTTTCCGTAATCGTGAGGCGCAGTTAAAATAATTCTTAAGAAAACGGAAAATAAACACATTTTCTTGATGAATTTATTTCAAATGCTGGAATTATAAGGAATGAATGGCCTTTTTCTGGAATTTATCGGGAATATAAACTTTGAAAAGTCGCGGGAATACTGGACGAGGCCTTAAAAAATTACAATTTTAGAAAAAAAATCAAAATAAATAATTTTTTTTTTTTTTTTTTTTCGAAAATTGTATATTTTTTTTCACTTCGTCCAGTATATAAATTCCACAAAAAACTTGAAGGCCATTCATTCCTATAATAATATCTTTTGTAGGTGTTGACAACAGAGTCGATTGCTGATGATTTCCGTCTGTGGATGACGTCTGAGGAGCATCCAAAGTTCCCCATCAACATGCTGCAGACGTCGATCAAGTTCACCAATGAACCACCCATGGGCGTGAAGGCTGGTCTCAAACGAACATATGCACTGGTCACACAGGTATGTAACAGTAATTGCTAGTGGATGGAGATTTGTACTGTTTATCAGATATATATATAGATACATTGACAAAATACAAGTTCACTAGCATGAATTGTTTATGTCTACATTTACTTTATTAGGCTCATATCTGAAATGGCAAGCCTCTGAATTTCTACATCCACATCCTATCCTCAAGTAAACGTTTTATATGAATGAATGGCCTTTTTGTGGAATTTATCGGGGTATAAACTTGGAAAAGTCGCGGAATACTGGACGAAGGCCGGGCCTCGTCCAGTATTCCCGCGACTTTTCCAAGTTTATATCCCCGATAAATTCCACAAAAAGGCCATTCATTCCTTATAATTCCAGCATTTGAAATAAATTCATCAAGAAAATGTGTTTATTTTCCGTTTTCTTAGGAATTATTTTAACTGCACCTCACGGTTACGGAAAGTAGTTTGGCGTGGGAGTTGACCGGGATATAAATTTTGGACAGAAGAGTTGCTACGGGCCAATAAAATGTTAGGGAATTGTGTAAATATTTTTGTGATGGTATAGCTTGGTAATCTCCATGTATCGGTTGGGTTACCGGGTGACAAACTTATCAGACACAAAGGCCGAGCTGAACCTGCATATATTAGAGATAGCAGCGCTGACCATATTCAGTGAAATGTATGTTACTTTACTATACCACTAGACAATAAAATGAGATTCATATGTATGTAATAAACCATGAATATGCATGATAGTAAACTTTTCGCAGATATCATTTTTTTGCTGCCGCTGTCCTATTTAACCCTTTCCCTGTTTTGCGATATTTCGACTCTTCCAAATCGAAAACATCTGAATAAAAGAATCAAATGCTGGGTCAAATGATTGTTAAATTATCTGATAGAGTAGAAAACATTGTGGGAAAAGGATAAATTGCTTGTTACAAGCAATTTCTCCTTTTCCCACAATGTTTTCTAAAGACATCTTCTGCAGAGGCGTGAAAAGTCGTTTCTATCAGGGAAAGGGTTAAAGTATTGTGAGATACATGTCCCGCTTGACCAAATACTCAAGCTTTGAGTTGTTTTTTTAAAGGAACAACTGGAATACAGCAACTTGCCGCAGTGGAAGCCGATGCTGTATGGAGTTGCCTTCCTTCACACAACCGTGCAGGAACGCAGAAAGTTTGGGCCAATCGGCTGGAACATTCCGTATGAATTCAACCAATCTGATTTCACATCTACAGTTCAATTTGTACAAAACCACCTGGATGACATTGACCCAAAGAAGGTATGTATTTTTAGCACATACTTGTTGATAGTCAAATGTGGTAGTGAACACGTCCATATGTGTATCAGCAGTTTGACATATATTTCTTTTCAGAATTTTAGAAATGGGACTCGCAACTTCAACTTTGAAATTGGAATAGAAAAGAAGCTTTTTAGTCTTTTACTTTATATATATAAGTGAAAAGAGTACTAAAACAATGACAAATTCGGCACTATAGTAAGAATGGTTATTTAATAATTTAGAATAAAAACTTATTCTTGTACAATTGTAAGTCCAAATTAAATTGTCCCCAAAAACTGATGAAAAGGGATACCAAAGGTAATTAACATTTCAATTCTTTAGCAATGCTAGATATTGCCAGGATATACGTATAATAGAAATGACTTATACATTCTGCATTTGTCAATATAAACCTGTAGCCTATTTCACCAACATTGCAAAGTATACTTAACTAGCAAAGTATACTTTGAGGGAGAAATTTTCAATTTTAGGATAAATTTATTAATTTTTATTATACTGAATTTATTAATACATTATCACAGCCATTTTGGCTGTGATAATGTAATAAATTCAGTATAATAAGTCTGCATACTTTTAATCATCAAATATATGCAGTCGTTAGTTCTGTATGAAATAATGCATTTCCGGAAAAAATAAATGATTACTCCCTCAAAGTATACTTTGCAATGTTGGTGAAATGGGCTACTGGCCATCATCTGATACATATTAAATTTAACATTTTTGCTACTTAATTTGATTTATAGAATGCTACTTTAATATATTAAGTTTGATAGTATTATTTGTCAAGTGAAACGTTTGGTGAAAATTGAACTAACAAATATGAGACTTGAGTACATACATAGGCACATTTTATGCTTTAATATTCGACAATTGCCTTCCAATACAGGGTGTGTCTTGGACGACGGTGCGCTACATGATCGGGGAGATTCAGTATGGAGGCCGAGTGACGGACGATTACGATCAACGCCTGCTCACCACATACTCGCGTGTCTGGTTTGATGAGGGCATGTTTGGTGACGCGTTCAACTTCTATACAGGTACAGTGATTGTCTGGTGGCTACCGGTATATGTAATTTATGAACTTGAAATCAAGGTGAAGGTGAAATGTGATGCAATACCTTGCAAATATTGGTATCTGGCTAACAAAAAGGACCTTTGATGACATTTGTACGGAAGCACATTAGGGCCACTTCACTTGTTTTACCTTTTCTTGAATTTTCGAGATCTTTTCTTGAATTTTCAAGATGTTTTCTTGAATTTTCAAGTTCTTTTCTTGAATTTTCAAGATCTTCTTGAAAATTCAAGATAGTCTTCGCAAAAGAAAAGAAACTGAAAATTCAAGAAACGAACTTGAAAATTCAAGAAAACATCTTGAATAGATGGAAATTAAAAAAAAGTGAAGTGGCCCTAATGGGCTTCTGTACATTTGTGACCAGTGTAGTCACTGTCGTATACTTTATCAATATCATGTAGCTAATTTTATTATTTTGTTCAATACATCTACATCAGTAGCCGAGTTTATCAAAATTGAAAAGTATACTTATCTAGCAAAGTATACTTTGAGGGAGTAATCATTGATTCTTCCGAAATGCATTATTTCATACAGAACTAACGATTGCATATATTTGATGATTACAACTATACAGAATTATTATACTGAATTTATTACATTATCACAGCCAAAATGGCTGTGATAATATAATAAATTCAGTATAATAAAAATTAATAAATTTATCCTAAAAATTGAAAATTTCTCCCTCAAAGTATACTTTGCTAGGAAAGTATACTTTGCAATGTTGGTGAAATAGGTTACTGGTATGCCAGACTGATCTGATGCTACACTGCATGTTCACCACTATCATAAATGTTTCTTCTGTCAGCAGACGGCATACCATTATTATTAACCCTTATACGCTGAATTAAATTTCGTCGTCTACTGGAAATGTTTTATTTTCAATATTTCTCGATAAAAAGTTGCTTTGACAGCGCATGAGACTCGTCTCCACTGGAGACGATTCTCATGTGCTGTCAAAACAGGTTTTTTATTCAGAATTAAGGCAAAAATGAAAAACAGCAGACGACTATTTTCGTCTCCCGCGTAGTGAGGGTTAAGTATGTCATGCAATGATGTCTATGATTTTGATGAATGGTTGGAAACTATCCATGATGTAATTATACATGGATATCAATCACATAAGTACAAGTAGTGTTTGTATGGGATATCACATAAAATTGTTGAAATTCTTCATCTGTCACATTATTATAGGAATGAATGGCATTTTTGTGGAATTTATCGGGGTATAAACTTGGAAAAGTCGTGGGAATACTGGACGAAGGCCTCGTCCAGTATTCCCGCGACTTTTCCAAGTTTATATCCCCGATAAATTCCACGAAAAGGCCATTCATTCCTTATAATTCCAGCATTTTAAATAAATTCATCAAGAAAATGTGTTTATTTTGACAGACGGCAGTCATTTGTTTACATTGACAGCACTAACAGCGCACCTGTAGAAAGTAGTTCGGCGTGGGAGTTTACTGGGATATAAATTTTGGACAGAGACTTGCTACAGGCCAATCAAATGTTAAGGAATTGTGTAAATATTTTTGTGCTGGAATTATTACCTCATTAAACATAAGGTTTTTTATACCACAATTCAGGTGCTATCAGGATTAGAATGTTGTTTTGTTTTTAGTTTCCATTTCCTTAAAACATTTTTCACAATGCCGGTTGCTCTGTATCAAAGAATTATCCCTGTGATGTATACTAAGCCACCTTCAATTTTGTCAGTGCTCCATTGAGAACTCTTTTTTCAGGATACAAGATCCCGAGGTGTAAGAATTTAGCGGAGTATGTGACGTACATCGAGAGTCTACCCCTTGTTGATTCTCCAGAGTGTTTTGGACTCCATTCCAATGCAGATATCACGTTAGTTATTTTTTTGCTTTCGTATTGTAATAACAATGTTAACAATCATTATAAATAAACTATAAACTTAATCTGGCAATTACTGTATGCTACAACCTAAAATGTTTAAAAAGAAGCGGTGTGTGGACTGTGCAGTCTGGCTTGGGGGATACACTTTGTCACAAACAAATTGAGAATTGTGGAGTTAACAGTTGCCAGGCTGTCGGTCCGAAAACTTGTCACATAGTCCTCGAACCAGCTATTACATTATATGGCTTTCAGGTTTTGGGTATATTATAGGAATGAATGGCTTTTTTGTGGAATTTATCGGGGTATAAACTTTGGAAAAGTCGCGGGAATACTGTAAGAAGGCCGGAAGGCCTCGTCCAGTATTCCCGCGACTTTTTCAAGTTTATATCCCCGATAAATTCCACAAAAAGGCCATTCATTCCTTATAATTCCAGCATTTTAAATAAATTCATCAAGAAAATGTGTTTATTTTCCGTTTTCTTAAGAATTATTTTAAGTGCGCCTCACGTTTACGGATAGTAGTTTGGCGTGGGAGTTTACTGGGATATAAATTTTGGACAGAGACTTGCTACGAGCCAATCAAATGTTAGGGAATTGTGTAAATATTTTTGTGCTGTAATTATATTGATTATAATTTATGGTATTAAACATTAATAATATATCATGTCAAACTCTTTTGTCAGACAGTCGTGTTGGAACCATCAGTTTGGTTGAGAGAGTTTAACAAGTTGGGTTTTGTAGGTATTACAAAAGGTTTACACAGCATACATTTTTAGCAAACATGTCTCGAATCAATAATTACCAGTATAGTGGAAACACCGTGATCTACACAGTAAAATTAAACATGATCGATGGTGTCAGTAGCACAGTCACGTAAACACTGAGGAGAGGTAGAGCCTAGTTTATATCAATGCCTTTCAATATTTGTAGCCTATTTCACCAACATTACAAAGCATACTTTTCTAACAAAGTATACTTTGAGGGAGAAATTTTCAATTTAAGGATAAATTTATTAATTTTTAGCCAGGTTTTTTGAAAAAAAATCCAGGCTATTGGATTGGCGAAAGCCGGGCGGGCGGGTGCGGGGTCGGTCGGCGGCGCGGGCGGCGTCCACAATCAATGTTAAGTTTTCGTGTTTGAGTCCATTTCTTTGTTACTGTACCACCTAGGACCACCAAACTTTCACAGCTTCATAATCAAGGGGTGCCCACCACATATCACTATCCAATGTTACATACTTTTTTTTTTAACTTGACCCATTTTTTCCGCGCAGTCGACTTAGCCATTTTCAATGTTAAGTTTTCGCGTTTACAATGTTAAGTTTTCGTGTTTAAGTCCATTTCTTTGGTACTGTACCACCTAGGACCACCAAACTTTCACAGCTTCATAACCAAGGGGTGCCTACCACATACAACTATCCAACATGTGACCATTCTTTTACCTTCACCTATTATTTCTACGTAATTGACTTAGCCATTTTCAACGTTAACTTTTTAACGTACGTCTGGTTAAAGTTTTTTGCTTAAAACTTTTTCGTTATACTATATCTCTGCAACTGCTTCGCCCATTACCTTGAAACTTCACATGGGTGTTTATCATCATCCATATTTTCATTCTACCCCCCAACCGTGCTGCCCCTGTGCCCAATGTCAAGGTCAAATTACTTTGAATTCTTTTGTTAAAGTTTTTTCGTATACTATATCTCTGCAACTGCTTCACCCAATACCTTGATACTTCACATGGGTGTTTATCATCATTGTCGCACCCGCTTGCGGATAGCGCGATATCGTCGGCATTTTGGCATACGTCCGTCCGTACGTCCGTACGTCCGTACGTCCGTACGTCCGTGTGTCTGGTTAAAGTTTTTTCGTTAAAGTTTTTCCATCTACTATATCTATTTTTTTAGTGTCCATACATCGCCCCAAGGCGCGACATGCAGGCCACGGCCATCTAGTCTACAAAAAGTGTGTATAATTATGTTATCCAAGTGTCTATGCTTGGAAAAAACCTGGCCTTCGTGGCTTTGCCTCATTTCTTGTTATTATACTGAATTTATTACATTATCACAGCCATTTTGACTATGATAATGTAATAAATTCAGTATAATAATTCTGCATACTTAATCATCAAATATATGCAGTCGTTAGTTATATATGCATTTCGGGAAAAATAAATGATTACTCCCTCAAAGTATACTTTGCTAGATAAGTATACTTTGCAATTTTGATGAAATTGGCTACAGGTACTCGACAAACACAGCCAACTCTATGTTGGAGACCATTGTCAACATCCAGCCGAAGGACGCCGGTGGTGGTGGTGGGGAGACAAGAGAAAGTGCTGTCTACCGCTTGGCTGAAGATATGTTGGGGAAACTGCCCGATGACTTTATACATTACGAGGTACATGACTGTATTTTGAAACTTGGTCAATTATAAATAATTCCAGCACAAAAATATTTATACAATTCCCTAACATTTGATTGGCCCGTTGCAAGTCTCTGTCCAAAATTTATATCCCAGTAAACTCCCACGCCAAACTACTTTATACAGGTGCGCTGTCAGTGCTGTCAATGTAAACAAATGGCGGCCGTCTGTCAAAATAAACATATTTTCTTGATGAATTTATTTCAAATGCTGGAATTATAAGGAATTAATGGCCTTTTTGTGGAATTTATCGGGGATATAAACTTGGAAAAGTCGCGGGAATACTGGACGAAGGCCTTTCGGCCTTCGTCCAGTATTCCTGCGACTTTTCCAAGTTTATACCCCGATAAATTCCACAAAAAGGCCATTCATTCCTATTTATAACCCACAGACATGCAAAATGCCACAGATCTAGATGTTGGCATATGGTTTATCATCAATATTTTTCAACAATAACTGTGAGGTTGCTCCGTCATTTTCATCAGTAAAATGGCAGTGTATGAGATCACATGATTTTTATCATCACGTTTGAAAAAACTGGAATATTATGTACTGTATTCACCTTGTACGGGTGGGTGGGCAGGCTCAGCTTGTCCACGCAATAACTCTTTGATGGATCGAAACCGAACTTGTTATACATGTTTATCATGGCAAGACGAACCTTATTGATTTTAAAAATTTCCAATGACTTATCTTCCGTTTCCATTCATTTTCCACACAATAATCATAACCAAATTTGGTATACATGTTTATCACAACAAGACGAAGAACCCCATTGATTTTCCAAAATTTCCTATGACTTATCTCCCTTTGGCAGCCATTTTAAATTTTCACACTATATCCATGCAACAACTCAAGTTCTACTTGATGGATCACACCCAAACTCGGTATACATATTTATCATGGCAAGATGAAGAACTCTATTGATTTTCAAAATTTCCGATGACTTATCTCCCCATGGCGGCCATGTTTAATTTTTGCTCTCTGTATCATTGCCCACCCAATAACTCAAGTTCTACTTGACGGATCGTAACAAAATTTGGTACTCGCATTTATCTTGAGAGTATTTTGTATACTTATATGCAATAACTTGACAGTTTATAACCAAATTCGCTACACATGATTATCGTGGCAAGAGAAAGAACCCTATTGGTTTTCAGTGAGTTGTCTCCCCTTGTTGACTGGCCATGCCTCGACGGGCGTTTATTGTGCGCTTCGACACAATCAAGTGACATAATGTGAACAGTTGATTTTCTTTAAAATATTTCTAGCTAACAGCTGGATTTTGATAATATATGGCCACGAAATATGGCAAGTTCACAATTTGTACGGTTGCACTAAATTTTCTTAAGATCTTATAACTTTCACAAAGAATCATGCATTGTTTGTTTGTTTCGGTCATATGCTCAAGAATTTTACTTCAATTGTCATTGCTTTATTCTTGGACAAAACGATGTTTTGAATTTATTTCTGCAATACAGTGGAAGATCGATCTCTCGAACCGGTAACGGATTTGAATAAAAGTTTGAGTCAGGCGTAGTTCGAGGGAAATAAAATCAATACTAGTCAGTGATTTCATTCCATTTAGGAATGACATTATTCATTGATGTTTGTATGGGACTATGGCCTTCTGGAAGAAATATCAAATAAACTAATATAAAGAATTAATTATTTTATTTCAATATGTACATGTATGCATATACGTAAATAAATAAACTGTTAATTAAACTGAATATTACACACGGACGTCTCGTCCTTGTTTTGTTTTTTCATATCGAAACCGGAAGTTGTCATGAGCAACATTCCCATTGTAAACGTGTTTATTTTACTATGCTATAATTAAGCTTGACAACCACAACTTCACAACCATGGACCATTTTTAGCTCGACTATTCGACGAATAGTTGGAGCTTATGTAGTCACCCCAGCGTCGGTGTCGGCGTCACCCTCACGCCTTGGTTAAGGTTTTTAGTCAAGCTTGTATATGGAATACTCCTGGCCCTACACCCACCATACTTGGACAACTTCATCTCCTAGTGATGTACATCAACAACCCCTGACCTATATTTGACCTTGACCTACATTTAACCTTGAATTACTTAGTGAATTCCCCTTGGTTAACATTTTTAGTCAACCTTGGCTTAAGGTTTTTAATCAAGCTTGTAGATGGAATACTATTGTGCATACAGACACCATACTTGGACAACCTTTTCTCATAGGGATGTACATATAACCCCTGACCTATATTTTACCTTGACCTACATTTAACCTTGAATTACTTAGTTATTTCCCCTTGGTTAAGGTTTGTACTCAAACTTGGTTAAGGTTTATAGTCAAGCTTGTATGTGGAATACTCCTTGGCCTACATCAACCATACTTGGACAACTTCATCTCCTAGTGATGTACATCAATAATCCCTGACCTATATTTGACCTTGACCTACTTTTACCCTTGGATTACTTAGTTATTTCCCCTTGGTTAAGGTTTTTAGTAAAGCTTGTATATGGAATACTCCTGGGCCTACAGCAACCATACTTGGAAAACTCCATCTCCTAGTGATGTACATCAATAACCCCTGACCTATATCGACATTGACCTACATTTAACCTTGAATTACTTAGTTAATTTCCCTTGGTTAAGGTTTTTAGTCAACCTTGGTTAAAGTTTTTATGTGGGCCGTGGCCACATTCTTTGTCAAGCTATGTGTACATCGACAACCCTCGTAGTCGAGCTATGCTGTTCTCCTACAGCTCTTGTTATTGCTAGTGAATGTTTTTTTTATCACAGATCATTTGCATACACAAGCAGTAAAGTCTTTGCAAAAGATCGGCATAAAATAACATTAAAAAAACAAAAGTATACAGGTGCGAAACATCATATCCCAAGAATGTGTCTATAAATAGCACACTGGTTTATTAAATATACAAACTGTACAAATAAAATTAACAAAATTGCACAATTTGGCATTTAAAAATGTTAAAGGCTGAACACTATTTTCCAAGCATTCGTCACTCAGGAATACAAATACTAACATGTCCCTTCATATTAAGACGTCAATGAATATTTCTAAAAGCGAAACAAATCAAACAGACCGCCAATCGTGATATTCACACCTCGTTAGGCAAACAGATCAGCTGGTGACAGACTTACCTGTACAAGCTATAAATAGCACTTTACGTTGATTGACTGACCAAGGGACCGTGACTTCGGTTTGAGAGTTTGACTTTGTCGTAGTTCGAGATTTAGGTAGAAAAATATATGATTTTATAGGGAAATTTGTCAGGACCACAGAACGAATTCGAATTTTCCGGAGTGTTCGACAGATCGGTTCGAGAGATCGATCTTCTACTGTATCTACTGAAAAATGACATCGAACATTTTTGTTATACCACATGTTCCCACACCCTGAATGGTGTATTCCTCACAGTGTTAATCACTATCTGTCTACAGTTATGTCTCCATGTGCATTCTTCCAATGATTTTCGGATTATAGGTGGTCATTGAGCATGACTGTCATTTCGATATTTTTGCACATTATGCCTATTTTTAGTATTAAATTGTGTCACAGTTTACCTATGCTGGTGCTAGGAGGCGTTTGTGTCCTGGACTGTGACAATATTGACATAGCCCATGACAGAAATGACCAGGTGCAATGAAACCGTACTTGAGATATACATTGTACATTCGGTATTCGGACACCATTTATTTCGGGAAATGCGTAAAGTTTATTAATAGTATGGTAGTACTGGTTTAATCACAATAACAATGTACTGGTTTAATCACAATAACAATGTACTGGTTTAATCACAATAACAATGTACTGGTTTAATCACAATAACAATGTACTGGTTTAATCACAATAACAATGTACTGGTTTAATCACAATAACAGTGTAATGGTTTTATCACAATAACAATGTACTGGTTTAATCACAATAACAATGTACTGGTTTAATCACAATAACAATGTACTGGTTTAATCACAATAACATGTACTAGGTTTAACACAATAACAATGTACTGGTTTAATCACAATAACAATGTACTGGTTTAATCACAATAACAATGTAATGGTTTTATCACAATAACAATGTACTGGTTTAATCACAATAACAATGTACTGGTTTAATCACTGGTTTAATCACAATAACAATGTACTGGTTTAATCACAATAACAATGTACTGGTTTAATCACAATAACAATGTACTGGTTTAATCACAACAATGTACTGGTTTAATCACAATAACAATGTACTGGTTTAATCACAATAACAATGTACTGGTTTAATAACCATAACAATGTACTGGTTTAATCACAATAACAATGTACTGGTTTAATCACAATTACAATGTACTGGTTTAATCACAATAACAATGTACTGGTTTAATCACAATAACAATGTACTGGTTTATCACAATAACAATGTACTGGTTTAATCACAATAACATGTACTGGTTTAATCACAATAACAATGTACTGGTTTAATCACAATTACAATGTACTGGTTTAATCACAATAACAATGTACTGGTTTAATCACAATTACAATGTACTGGTTTAATCACAATAACAATGTACTGGTTTAATAACCATAACAATGTACTGGTTTAATCACAATAACAATGTACTGGTTTAATCACAATAACAATGTACTGGTTTAATCACAATAACAATGTACTGGTTTAATCACAATAACAATGTACTGGTTTAATCACAATAACAATGTACTGGTTTAATCACAATAACAATGTACTGGTTTAATCACAATTACAATGTACTGGTTTAATCACAATAACAATGTACTGGTTTAATCACAATAACAATGTACTGGTTTAATCACAATAACAATGTAGTGGTTTTATCACAATAACAATGTAATGGTTTTATCACAATAACAATGTACTGGTTTAATCACAATAACAATGTACTGGTTTAATCACTGGTTTAATCACAATAACAATGTAGTGGTTTTATCACAATAACAATGTACTGGTTTAATCACAATAACAATGTACTGGTTTAATCACAATAACAATGTACTGGTTTAATCACAATAACAATGTAGTGAGGTGTTTCCCAAAGCAAATTGTGTCCGAATATTTAAAGTTAACATGATTGTCATGTTTTTCTGATAGACGTGCACTAAAGCCGCACTTGAAATGTATATTTTTTTCTGGTGGTTGTGTTCGGCGATTATCCATCATCTCTTGATTTTGTCTTGTAATTGTGTGGCACAGGTGAAGGAGCGTCTACGTAAGATGGGCCATCTTCAGCCAATCAACATCTTCCTGCGCCAGGAGATAGACAGAATGCAGCGCGTCATTGGAACTGTCCGTATCACTCTAAAGGACCTGAAATTAGCCATTGATGGCACCATCATCATGAGTGAAAACCTACGTGATGCTCTGGACAACATGTTTGATGCTCGTGTGCCAACATCATGGAAAAAGGTGTGTGAAATATGTGGCTGTGGTTGCAGAAATGGGGTTTATAATAATAATTACTTTATTTAATGAGAGTAAAACATCAGTTGGTAAATATAATCTTCCCTGGGGCTCTCTCTAGCTATAAGACAGTATAGAACCATGTTAAATAGTTGAAATGCTATTGAAGATGGGAAGCTATTCTCGGCACAATCATCGCTCATGCAAAATACTCTATATACATTTAGTAATAAACTTGTTTAATAAATATGTCAAAACATCATACTAGATGTGCATTTACTAATAAATGAGTTTAATAAACATTATACTAAATCATCACTTGCGTACGTTCCTCATTAATCCGGCATGTATCATTGTAGATATCGTGGGAGTCCGCCACCCTGGGTTTCTGGTTTACAGACTTGCTGGATCGGCAGAGCCAGTTCTACACCTGGATATACGAGGGTCGACCCATGTCCTTCTGGATGACCGGATTCTTCAACCCAACTGTATGTCACAGTCACTCTTTTATAACCATAATATTGTTTAACCATTTCACACCTAAATTATTCTATTCTATCTATTTACACCCCCCATACACAAAGACACCCCATATTGGATTTTACCCAGCGTAAAATTACCTTAGCTGTTGACAGGCCATTAAACACCATTAATTAAAAACAAATAAAAATCATAATACACTAATGTAATAAATACGCAAATGAGATCAGCACAGCTGAGCCTCATTTCTTAATAAATCAGTAATATGGTATTAAATCATCAATAAGTTGGATCCTCCTCTATATTGAAAGATGTGTGAACACTGCTACAGGGATTCCTGACTGCGATGAGACAGGAGATTGCCCGGGCACACAAGGGCTGGGCCCTGGACACGGTAAATCTGGACAATGAGGTGACCAAGATGATGAAGGAGGATTTACATGGCCCACCTAGTGAAGGTACATATAGAGAGTTTCATACCGAATGACGTTGGTGTAAACAAGCCTGCGGGTTCTTTTTACAGCAAAAACATCATATTTGCTCTGTAGCATAAAACGTCACTTGGTAAATAGAATACGATGCTAGTGTCTTTTTCATGTCAAGTTTTTCAGCTTCCAGACTCGGCTCGGAAACGGTAAGAATTCCTGCCGGATATTTATTATGTATGTTAGAGGATTGGCAAAATAACATCGTTTTCATTGAAAGGAAGTTGTTCAAGTTGTGTCATTAAACTTCGTGTGACGCCGTTCCACCAGCGAAATGTCAGAGATAGTAGTAAGTGGTGACCCGGATATGCGTATCTCGTCAATGCACGATACAACAATTTGTTGTCAGTTTGCTTGTATTCGGTCGACTCATAGCAAATTACCAGTAGCCGATTTCACCAACATTGCAAAGTATACTTTTCTAGCAAAGTATACTTTGAGGGAGTAATCATTTATTTTTGCTGAAATGCATTGTTTCATATAGAACTAACCACTGCATATATTTGATGATTAAAAGTATGCAGAATTATTATACTGAATTTATTACATTATCACAGCCATTATGGCTGTGATAATGTAATAAATTCAGTATAATAAAAATTATTAAATTTATCCTAAAATTAAAAATTTCTCCCTACTGATAATGTGTGTCTCTATCAAGTTCTAGATTCACTTTGCCATTTTCTTTCTTAAAGTGCATATTGTTTGTGATAGTAGATACCTTTCCCAAATGAAATGATAATACCTGTTTAAAATAGTAAGGAAGACACGGTGGTTCGGTCGATGGCTAGACGGTCCTCCGAGACGTCAATGTGCAGTTATAGTCCAGCAGGATACAAACTGGTTCAGATCACATGTCCCGCTTGCTTAGCACTATCCAAAAATTGTCCTTTGATATGGCTGGAATATCTACTTGCACCATAGTATTGTTAACATTGGTTATTATTCTAAGTAGTGAATTAAATAAAAATGTTGTTTCACTTCTACTTTAACATTTGTTACCATTATTTGTAATATCGGTAATCAAATATATTTTGTTTAAATTCACAGGTGTCTACATCTACGGCCTATTCCTGGATGGTGCAGGCTGGGACAGGCGTAACTCGCGTCTCATAGAACCCACACCCAAGGTGTTGTACACGGCAATACCCGTCGCTCACGTGTTCGCCACAAATGTGGAGAAGCCCAAGTCCGCAACCCAGTCCCAGTACGAGTGTCCCGTGTACAAGAAGCCCCGCCGTACCGACCTCACCTACATCTTCCCGCTGATGTTGAAGACGAACAAGAACCCAGACCACTGGACACTCCGCGGTGTGGCGCTGTTGTGTGACACAAAATAAACTGAATTAACGCATAGAATCCTGAAGATTCAAATGGGAATTTTACTATATAAATGATTCTTATCCTGATAACCGACATGGAAAGACGAAAATTGAGGCACGATATTTTAGAATTAGAAGACGAAGCTGAAAAAATATAATTTGTTAACCCGTTTCATGGTAAACATTCACTATTGTCTTGATGAGAACTATAAGAAAATTCTTAATTCTGCTCTTCACTCTATGCTATGACCTCTCATTGTAACTCTCTTTGAGACAGTTACAATGATTGGTCACAGCATATACCTGAGAGCGGAAACAAGAAAAATGGAGAAAATATATTGTATTTTCAAACTCCTACAGGGGTATTTATTACACATGTAATGGGTTAATGGAATTGCTGTCTGTAGGACACTGAACTGACCAGTGAATGTGGTTATGTGTTATTTTCATGATGGACTATCTTTATTACAAATGAGATGTATACATGTAATATGTTACTTGTTGAATGAACTAACACAAACTCATGATTGCAATCAGTATCTTTTTACCAGCTTTTATTTCAGTGGCAATTCGTGTGAAATTACATTTATGTAATGATGCATAATACAAATGAACGACTGAGATTGAATAGTTAAGAAATTCTTTGAAACCAATATAGAACTCCCAACTCTTTAAGAAAATGGGATACTGGGCTTTGTCAACATGAAGACCCAGATTGGTCTGATCAGGGTCAGTACTGTTTGCCAATTGGTGCTTAATTTTTATGTAGATAATATGCTTGAAGTGAGGTTTGCTGCAATTCACTGCTTTTCTTTTAAATTCTCGTTAATTGTGCATGTCCGATTTGATACTTCATTTGTGATTATTTTATATGTTTTTGCAACTACATGTACATGTATATTTTTACATGAAAGTGTTTTACTTTCAAAACAGCTATGCCAAAGACTTGCTCAGATTGCCTTGCATTTACCATAGCATACATGTTGTTCCATGAATGCGGCCCTGAATGCCACTGTGTTGGAGGGTCATTAACCCTTTCAACACCAAGTAACTTAATAGGATGATGTTCCATGCCAATGTTTCACGCTATTTCATTAATTTTGTTCATTCAAATTATCCCATTCTTCTAAAAGGGTAATCTGTACGACGTTTAAAATTATTAACAAACAGTGGAGATCCTGATGAGACGGCTCGTTATGAGCCGGCTCATCTGGATCTGCACTGTTTGCAAACATTGTCTCTATAGAGGTCTGTGGTGTTGAAAGGGTTAAACTTAATTCCATTATATGATGTCGGCCATAGGACAACAGGGACCTTAGCAAAGACTGTAACATGTAACAGACATGTAACAGACTGGAGAATTGAGGGTTAATGCGACCAGTGCAGACCTAGATCAGACCCACATATGTGTCGTCTGATCAGGTTCTCTACTAGCCATTCAATCACCTAATCACCTGCAATGCTTGTAACACACATTGTAGATAGTTTTCTATCTCCAGGAATGTGCTAGCAGATCAGTAGCCGATTTCATCAAATTGCAAAGTATACTTTCCTAGCAAAGTATACTTTGAGGGAGCAATCATTGATTTTTCCGAAATGCATTATTTCATGCAGAACTAACGATTGCATATATTTGATGATTAAAACTATGCATAATTATTATACTGAATTTATTACATTATCACAGCCAAAATTGGCTGTGATAATGTAATAAATTCAGTATAATAAAAATTAATAAATTGATCCTAAAATTGAAAATTTCTCCCTCAAAGTATACTTTGCTAGGAAAGTATACTTTGCAATGTTGATGAAATCGGCTACAGGAGCTAGACTGGCCACAAAAATCAGAAGCCACATTTCACTAGTTACAGTCACAAATATGCTGTCCAAAATGATTAGTTCATGACAGCATGGCAATACATTGGTCGGACTTTGGAAGTACATCTTGGATTACGTACATTTCAATTGTAAAGTATCTTTTGTATTGACGGTCCATAGATATATTTAGTATAAATGTTTTATTTATTCTTTACATGGTGCCATAAATTGCCAATCAGGAGCCCGTTTCACTAAACTTTTTGCGATCCAAACTTTCTTACATCTACAATACTTTTCGTACGAACTTCTTGCGAACATCTAGTGTGCGTTTTACTGACATGTCCAGAGCTCCAGCTAAGGTGCGTAATTTGACCAAATTGGGGTGAAATTTTGTTATTTCTTCATCAAAAATGGCAAGTTGGGAGTCCTTTAGAATCGTCTCATTGAGACGATTCTAAAGCACTCCCAACTTGCCATTTTTGATAGAGAAATAAAAATGTTATCTCCAAATTACGCACCTTAACTGGAGCTCTGATGTTTGTGCGAAACTTCGTACAAACTTCTTAAGAACTCTTCAGTATTGGAAATCCATAAAGCCCATTGATGTAAACTTCCGGTCCGGCTTTTATTATAAGGAATGAATGGCCTTTTTGTGGAATTTATCGGGGTATAAACTTGGAAAAGTCGCGGGAATACTGGACGACGGCCGGGAGGCCTCGTCCAGTATTCCCGCGACTTTTCCAAGTTTATATCCCCGATAAATTCAACAAAAAGGCCATTCATTCCTTATAATTCCAGCATTTGAAATAAATTCATCAAGAAAATGTGCTTGGCTAGACACCGAGGTGTTGTCACTGGTTGAGTGTATATTCAGTAAAAGGTCTATACTTGAGGGACGACTCCGTGTCAATCTGACGTCCGAACTGAAAAACAAGACGTGGCAGTGGGTCACGGAAAGGTAGATTGTGATCCATATATCACGAAATGCCGCTTTCTCTATGTTTTTTTTGTAATTATTCTTTCTGTTTTTCATGTGCCATATTTTGCCATTGTTACACTAATTTCCAAAGAATTATCACATACATTGTACTCCAATGTTGATAAATAATCAATGTTATAAATAGTATGCATTGATCTCGAACATTGCAGAGTAGAATAGTCAAACCTTCACCTGGTTTTATATTATTTTGTCCAGGTGTACAAATAGTGTATTTTACATTTATAATATATATTGTCCCGACATTTGTTGACCTATTGGCATTTTTTGACAGTACATGTATTTGATATATAATTAAAAACAATTGGTAACCATATATATAGTTATGGTTATAGAAATTTACATACCGGTATTGTGCTATCATTTAACATTGTTATCATGTATATGCTGTTAAATGCTAACTCTGTGATAATTAAATAAATACAAAATAAGTTTATTGCGAGTCTTGACTACAATGTTTGTGCACACCAGCAAATAATGTGATTTTGATAATTCAACTCATCCATGCTAGTGGTGGGTGGCAGGTGGATGCATGCGATGGGTAATTTAACAATTGGGATTCATCATTACTGGAATCCCGACCGTAGACCTGGTTTGGCCCTCATGTAAGTCTTTGGCTTTTTTGTATGTGAGAGTTGAATCTGGTTACTGGTTATACCCCTTATGAGCAATATGATTAATCGTAATCCTATTACTTTTAGGGGAAGGGGCCAAGTGACTTTGGTGTGGAATAGACCTGGCACCCGGTCGGGTTATTCTAATTTCAGAGAATATATATAGTTTTCGATGTAAATATTCCGTTCCGATGCTAGTGGTGAAAATAACAGCCAACAAATTAGGAATAATTTTCTTATTTCTCTTTATAAAATATGTCTTGGAATTTAATCAGAATTGAATCCTCCTCTGGACTCCATTCTAATGAAATTCCATGACATATTTATGATATTTACAGGGAGAAATAAAACAAAATATTATGAAGTGGTGTCGGCTATTTTTTAACTAATTATAGCCCACCAGGAGACTGTTTCACTAAACTTTGTACGACTAAAATGTTTGTAAGTGCAAAATTGTGCAAAATTATGATAGTCTGTAAATTTAACATTAAAATTGTTTTTTTTGCAAACAATTATTGGATTTATATTTATTGAGCATTGGCTGCATATGCAGCATATGCTCAATAAATGTAAATCCATCAATTGAAATTCCAGACGATCCTAAATTTGCACTTACGAACATTTTAGGCATACACATTTTAGTGAAACTGTCCCCAATTTCCTAGAATGCAAATAGTTAAGTAGAGCTGAAATAACAAGAGCTGTAGGAGAACAGCATAGCTCGACCACGAGGGTTGTCGATGTACACATAGCTTGACAAAGAAGGTGGCTGAGGCCTGCATAAAAACCTTAACCAAGGTTGACTAAAAACATTAACCAAGGGATTATTGATGTACGTCACTAGGAGATAAAGTTATCCAAGTATGGTTGCTGTAGGCCCAGGAGTATTCCATATACAAGCTTGACTAAAAACCGTAACCAAGGGGAGATAACTAAGTAATCAAAGGATAAAAGTAGGTCAAGGTCAAATATAGGTCAGGGATTATTGATGTACATCATTAGGAGATGAAGTTGTCCAAGTATGGTTGATGTAGGCCCAGAAGTATTCCATATACAAGCTTGACTATAAACATTAACCAAGTAATTGAAGGTTAAATGTAGGTGAATGTAAAATAAAGGTCAGGGGTTATTGATGTACATCCCTATGAGAAAAAGTTATCCAAGTATGGTGTCTGTATGCACAATAGTATTCCATCTACAAGCTTGACTAAAAATCTTAACCAAGGTTGAGTAACTAGATGGCCGCGGCCTGCATGTCGCGCCTTGTGGCGAGGCATGGACACTAAAAAAAAAGATATAGTATAACAAAAAACTTTAACCAAAAAACTTAAGCAAAAACTTTAACCGGACACACGTACGTACGTACATACGTACGTACGACAAAGTGCCGACTATAAAACTTTAACCAAAAATTTCAAAGTAATTTGACCTTGACATTGGGCACAGGGGCCGCACGGGAGGGGGGTAGAATGAAAATATAGATGATGATAAATACCCATGTGAAGTTTCAAGGTAATGGGCAAAGCAGTTGCAGAGATATAGTATAACGAAAAAATTTAACCAAAAAACTTAACCAAAAAACTTTTAAACCAAAAAACTTTGAACAAAAAACTTAACCAAAAAACAACCTTTTAACCAAAAAACTAACCAAAAACTTCAAAGTAATTTGACCTTGACATTGGGCACATGGGGCCGCACGGGAGGGGGTAGAATGAAAATAAATAGATGATGATAAAGAAACACCCATGTGAAGTTTTCCAAGGTAATGGGCAAAGCAGTTTGCAGAGATATAGTATAACGAAAAACAAAAACTTTTAACCAAAAAAACTTAATCCAAAAACTTTAATTCCAAAAAATTTTAAACTTAACCAAAAAACTTAACCAAAAAACGTTTTAACCAAAAAAACTTACTTTAAACCAAAAAACATAAACAAAAACTTGCAAAGTAATTTCTTTACCTTGACATTGTGCACAGGGCCGCCACGGGTGAGGGGGGTTAGAATGAAATATAGATGATGATAAACACCCATGTGAAGTTTTCAAGGTAATGGGTAAAACAGTTGCAGAGATATAGTATAACGAAAAACTTTAACCAAAAAACTTAACCAAAAACTTTAACCAAAAAACTTAACCAAAAATTACTTTTAACCAAAAACTTTAACCAAAAACTTCAAAGAAACTTAACCTTAAAAAGGGGTTCAAAGTAATTTGACCTTGACATTGGGCACTTAGGGGAACGAACGGGAAGGGGGGTGAAGATGGGGGTAGAATGAAAATATGATGATGATAAACACCCGTATGAAGTTTCAAGGTAATGGGCAAAGCAGTTGCAGAGATAGTAGTAACGAAAAACTTTAACCAAAAAACTTAACCAAAAAACTTAACCAAAAACTTTAACCAAAAAAACTTAACCAAAAACTTCAAAGTAATTTGACCTTGACATTGGGCTTTGGGCCGCACGGGAGGGGGGTAGAATGAAAATATAGACGATGATAAACACCCATGTGAAGTTTCAAGGTAATGGGCAAAGCAGTTGCAGAGATATAGTATAACGAAAAACTTTAAGCAAAAACTTTAACCAAAAAACTTAACCAAAAACTTAACCAAAGAACTTAACCAAAAACTTTAACCAAAAAGTTTAACCAAAAAACTTAACCAAACAACTTAACCAAAAACTTTAACATACGTACGCCAAAGTGCCGACTATATCGCGCTTTCCGCAAGCGGGCGCGACAAAAACCTTAACCGAGGGGAATTAACTAAGTAATTCAAGGTTAAATGTAGGTCAAGGTCAAATATAGGTCAGCGGTTGTTGATGTACATCACTAGGAGATGAAGTTGTCCAAGTATGGTTGGTGTAGGGCCAGGAGTATTCCATATACAAGCTTGACTAAAAACCTTACCCAAGGGGAAATACGTAAGTAATTCAAGGTTAAAAGTAGGTCAAGGTAAAATATAGGTCAGGGATTATTGATGTACATCACTAGGAGATGAAATTGTCCAAGTATGGTTGGTGTAGGGCCATGAGTATTGCATCTACAAGCTTGACGAAAAACCTTAACCAAAGAGAATTAAGTAAGTAATTCAAGAGGAAATGTAGGTCAAGGTCAAATATAGATCAGGGGTTATTGATGTACATCACTATGACAAAAGGTTGTCCAAGTATGGTGTCTGTATGCACAATAGTATTCCATGTACAAGCTTGAGTAAAAAGCTTAACCAAGGTCGAGTAAAAACCTTAACCAAGAATTAACTAAGTAATTCAAGGTTAAATGTAGGTCAAGGTCAAATATAGGTCAGGTTGTTGATGTACATCACTAGGAGATGAAGTTGTCCAAGTATGGTTGGTGTAGGGCCAGGAGTATTCCATCCACAAGCTTGACTAAAAACGTTAACCAAGTGGAATTAAGTAAGTAATTCAAGAGGAAATGTAGGTCAATGTCAAATATAGATCAGGGGTGTTGATGTAACATCACTATGGAGAAGATGTTGTCCAAGGTTGGTGCGTGTAGGGCCCAGTAGTATTCCATATAGAAGGTTGACTAAAAACCTTAACCAAAATGAATTAAGTAAGTAATTGAAGGGGAAATGTAGGTGAAGGTCAAATATAGATCAGGGGTTATTGATGTACATACCTATGAGAAAAGGTTGTCGAAGTATGGTGTCTGAATGCACAATAGTATTGAATGTACAAGCTTGAAAAAAAACAACTTAACCAAGGTTGACTAAAAACCAAGGGGAATTAAGTAAGTAATTCAAGAGGAAATGTAGGTCAAGGTCATATATGGATGAGGGGTTTTTGATGTGCATCACTAGGAGATGAAGTTGTCCAAGTATGGTGAGTGTAGGGCCAGTAGTATTGCATATACAAGCTTGACTAAAAACCTTAACCAAGGTTGACTAAAAACCTTAACCAAGGGGAATTAACCAAGTAATTCAAGAGGAAATGTAGGTCAAGGTCAAATATAGATGAGGGGTTATTGATGTACATCACTAGGAGATGAAGTTGTCCAAGTATGGTGGGTGTAGGGCCAGTAGTATTCCATATACAAGCTGGACTAAAAACCTTAACCAAGGCGTGACGGTGACGGTGACGCCGACGCCGACGCCGGGGTGACAACATAAGCTCTACTTATTCTTCGAATAGTCGAGCTAAAAAACAGAAACAAATTCTGGGTCGATGCTTATAAATCTTTCTGGGTATGTACACCATTCTTCTGCTCAAATTCAGCAAGTATGATTGGTCTAGGATGATCTATATTTGGTCTCGGCCAATCAGATTACCTTGTTACAAGTACAAATTAGAGAATGCACAGAAAAAGTTACATACCGTAATAACCCTAAATATTCGGACACCATTAACTTTGGGGAAACACATACAATATATGGTTTCCCCATAACATAGATTGTGCCAATGTTTAGTTAGTACGACAGTACTGGTTTATTCACATTAACAATGGGAAACCTCTATTTAATAGCAAATTGTGTCCCAATATATAGTGTTATTACGATAATCACAGTACCAGATTTTGCCTTACTCTGTGTCTGTGAAACACATGTCTTGCTCCCGACAGTGTATGTCATTATCAGGCTGCCACACTGTGCTAACAGATCAGATAGGCCCCATTCTCCAGTCTCGGATGGAAGCTAGACTGGTCACAAATACCATGAGCCCCATTTCTTCAATCGGGTGGGAATTTTGAGGATATATCCTGAAATCAGGATTTGAGGTTCCTGATAATTGCAGAAAATATTAATACATGTATTTCAACATGGGAAACACACTTTTACGGTTTTGTGAGTGCAAAAATGTGCTTATTTTAACCCTTTCAACCCTAATTATCTGGAATGGACTGTGATATGATAATTTTCGACCAATCCAATCGTCACAAAATGATTTTCGGACTAGTCCATTTATGAAAAAGAGGTGTTTATGTTCTAAAGACTATGAAAATTACTTGCAAACAGTGCAGATCCTGATGAGACGGCTCGTTACGAGACGGCTCATCTGGATCTGCACTGTTTGCATAAACCGATATAGCGGGCTTTCGGGTTCAAAGGGTTAATAGCCATTTTTAGGATTTGGCATTTGCAAATGTTCCCACCCCTGTTCAATAATAGTCGTAATTTGTAGCTGTAATTCGAGAAAAGGGGCTTATGTATTTGTGACCAGTGTAGAACCAGATCAGTCTGCACATTTGCAGTATAATCTGGATAAGATTGATCACCATTCAGTAAGTGACACACCTGCCTGTTTGTAGCTGTCACGCCAGGGTGACAGAGAGATAAGTTTATTGCTAGGTTAGAACACCAAGCACGTTGTAGAAAGAGACAGCAAGGTATACAGTTACAATGAAAATATATTTACAAACTAGTTTTTACACAAAATGAATGCTCAAGTCAGTATGGACTACCGGTACGTCCTCGAGGGTAGACAGCTACATAGGCACAGTCACGATTCTGGAACAGGTAAGTATCGTATAGTTTATATAATGTTCAAAATATGAACTAAGATTATCTGATAACTACTTCAGGAATCCGTCATGTTGACGTTGAGGATATATGACGTCGTTCAGGTTTGTTAACGATCACTATTTGGGCGGATAGGGTCGTTACATCATTTCTTCTATGGGCGGACGCCCTTAGAGATTTATCTCCTCCATGTACGCGACAACGTCACCGCATTAGGAATTGGTTCACCGTACAGGCTCTACGCTAGGTCACCAAATTTACGTGCCGTCACTGGCTGGGACTACAAAACACCAACGGTGTTATTACCAGAGTGTAACGTGTTATATAGTCTCCATGATAGTCACAGTATTGTTATGATTGCATGGCAATACTAATCAACCTCGTAAATTAAAATGATGAATCATGATAAATTGCAATGTACACAGAGATATATTCACTAGTTGGAAGAAGGGGGCTGATGGAATTTATGGGTCCGAGAATGCGATATAACACATTAATGAACAGCTGTGATATCTAGCGTTTGCTTACACAAGCAATATATATTCGCAGCCGTACATGTGAATATCGGTGTCATTCAGTTATTTAACGGTATAAACAATCATTTAATTGCGACCCGGCCTTACCCTGATCAGACTGTGTTAAAGAGGAATATGCTAAGTATTTTCCTGTGCAGACTCGCAGTATAATGCTAAACACTGTAGACTGATCAGACTGCAGGCTTCCACAAGCTGACCTGCAACAGTAATTTGAAATACATCACATCATGTCCTTATTACAGCTTACTGACATATAAATCAGTGCATTCGGTGCAGAACTGTCTGATCTGGTGTATCCTGGTCGCAATAGCATTTCCACTCTTTACAATTAACTTTGAACGTACGTATTAATAAATGAATGTAAAGACAACTTGAATTGTTTTTTTTTGTTTTTTTTCCATTTCCATCGTCCATCCGTCCGTGAACATTTTCAAACGTCTTTTCCTCGGTAATCATTGGGCCTATAGTCATCAAACTTCATGGTCATGGTCGTTAGGTAGGGGGATTACACAATTGTTAAAATGACGTCATTACATAATCCAAGATGGCCGCCGTCTAAAAATAGCACAAATTCTTCAAAAAATCTTCTCAAGAACCGCCAACCGGATTTCGACAAAAATTGGTAGGAATGATCGATGTACATTGCTCTTTCAAAGTTGTTAAAATGGTGACCCCGGGGTCAAAAATGGGCGTGGCCTGTGGGGTCAAATTGGGGTCAAATTTTATTTTTGACCGAATATGGTCAAGTCTATATCAAATTGAAGGTATCAAAGAGGCGATCGCTCTGGTACAGAGAAATTGGATGGTCATGTCATCCAGGATGGCCGCCGAAAGGTCAAACGGAATAAAAGAGATTTCAAAATTCTTCTTCACACGAACCGCTTGGCCAATGGTGGCCAAACTTCACAGTTATGATCCATGGGTGAAGACTTTTCAGATTTGTTAAAACTGAGGTCGTCGCTAATCCCAGATGGCCGCCATCTAAAAAGATTACAAATTCTTAAAAAAATCTTCAAAAATCATGAACCGCCAGCCGGATTTGACAAAACTTGGTAGGAACGATCGATGTAGAATGCTCTTTCAAAGGTGTTAAAATGGTGACCCCGTGGTCAACATTTTTTGACCGAGTATGCTCATGTCATATATCAAATTGAAGGTATTGATGAAGTGATTGCTCTGGTGCAATTTTTTGTCGGAATCGGATGATTATGTCATCCATGATGGCCGCCAAAATGTCCATTTATTCAAGATTTTGAAAGTCTTTTTCTCAGGAACCACATGGCCGATGCTGGCCAAACTTCATAGTAAGTTAAGATCCTTGGGTGAAGCATTTTCAGATTTGGTAAAATGAGAGTCATCGCTTAATCCAAGATGACCGCCATCTAAAAAGAGCACAATCTTTTTAAACACATATGAACTCAATGTCACATTCTCCTCTGGTGTTCATGGAGTCAGGTGAGCGAATTAGGGCCATCATGGCCCTCTTGTTTAATTATTCTATGGGTTGACGTCCTCTTAGAGATTCATCTCCTTGGACGGGACAACGTCACCGCATTAGTAGCCCCGCTCAGTACGCCCTGGTTCACATGGAGCAGAGTCCCCGCTGATACACGGACCCCATAATCGAATTGGTTCACCGTACAGGCTCTACGCTATGTCACCAAATCGACGTGTCGTTCCTGGCTAGGACTACAAAACACCAACGGTGTTATTACCAGACTTTGAACGTACATCTTAATAAATGACTGTACAGACAACTTGAATTTGATTTTTCTTTTTTTTTCATTTCAGTTTTTCTTTTATTTCTCTTTGTTACATCATAATATACAAATACAATGTATACATGCATGCAATACATGATTAATAATTTTTCTACAAGTATTTACCAGTCGGTATGTAATCCGACAAAAACAAGTTTATCAAGTTTTTGTCGTAGTATCTCCCTGTCAGCAATGTAAAAGGCATGCAAAAAAAAACGAACTACCTATGTACTGTGGCAAGTAACAAAGAGTGTATTATAGTATATAATAGGATATATAGGTAAATAGGTTGTATATTATAAGACAAATTGTGGTACAGAGTGAGTTTTAGAAAGAGTCATTATTACGAAGAAAAAAAAGCGATATGTATGTATTAGGGAAAGGTCAAAAAGTGCATCAACGTTATTTGGTACATAAAGTAATATTTAAGGGACAATGGTAATAGACAACATCGACAAAATCGCTCTGGGGTTAAAACCATTCCATTTTGAGTCTCATGTATTGTACAGGTTGCACGATATTTGACTATATCGTAATATAAAACGTTTAACTAAATTCTAGTAAACATTTCAATTGTTTTCGCACTTCGTTTGCAATTAAACCAAATTAGCTATTACAATTACTTACCAGAATTCCCAGTGGAAACTTGCGTGCTGAGTTGAGAGAGTGGCTGAATGTCCGACTACCAGAATATGGATACAAGAGTTTATACACACTCTAGCGCATTATACGCCTATGATGGTCCGCGTGTCAATATAAGAACTCCGTGCCAACATTTGGCTTACAATTCGGCATAAGCGTACTAATGTTCTAAAAGTCAGATTAGCTCATGCGATATCTGGCGAATTAATCTGAAATAATTCAGTGATCAGTAGATATGACCTACTCGGTATTTGGGCTAGCATCCAAGTCTGCATAGACAGTGTAAATCACTCAGATATAACCGGTGCAAAATCCAATACTGGTGGTCCGTGCACGGTTTGGATACAGCGGTGTATTCCACGGGAGCATATTTCACACACGAAGACCTATTCGATTGTCGTTACATGGGTATTCGAATATTGTCTAACCTCAGTTACAAATAATGAATGATAAAGAAGACAGTCGGCTACAATTCATGACAGTAGCAAACAGTATAGATCATTATCAAGATGTAGAAGTTTGCTAGACTGGTCACAAATTCCACATCACAAATAAAATCATGTCTGTATATCCACTACACTACCGCCTGCTAATCTTGCCAATATTTGTCAATTTCTTTATTTCAAAATGCTTGCATATTCTGCTGGAAAACAAGCCGCTTGATTGACTGAGCATGAGCTATGCTACAACTCAGGCTTTGACTGTGAGTTGGCATTGCCAATAGATGGTCAGAAACGTTGATCATCTGGACAAGATTAACACAGGCGGTTATGTACACCTAGTGGGTAGTTGGTCGGGAGCATGCAATGGGTAATTCAACGATCAAGGTTCATCCTAACCGGAATTCCGACTGGAGACCTGGTTTGGCCCTCATGTACGTGTTTGGAATTTTGTATACAGCAGGTTAAAACGGGATTGAACCCGTTTGCCCGGCCTTACATGACCATAGCTGTTGATAGGCCGTTAAACACCAATAATTCCAGCACAAAAATATTTACACAATTCCCTAACATTTGATTGGCCCGTAGCAAGTCTCTGTCCAAAATGTATATCCCAGTAAACTCCCACGCCGAACTACTTTCCGTAACTGTGAGGCGCAGTTAAAATAATTCTTAGGAATGAATGGCCTTTTTGTGGAATTTATCGGGGATATCATTTTGTGGAATTTATCGGGGATATAAACTTGGAAAAGTCGCGGGAATACTGGACGAAGGCCGGAAGGCCTTCGTCCAGTATTCCCGCGACTTTTCCAAGTTTATACCCCGATAAATTCCACAAAAAGGCCATTCATTCCTATAATAAACAAACAAACAAACAAACACCTTGAATATGCACAGTGGCATACCATTGAAGGAGATGATGACAGAGTGAGTGAGTGAATAGGGTTTAACGTCCACTTTTCTGACATAGAGGTACAAACCTCAGGGAATCTACACGCAGACGGGTCAACGGGGTCGTGTCCCGTATCCACCTGTCCGAGGGGGGTAAAATCCCAACTTCAGAACTCAATATTTACAATCAAAATATATATTCAGTCCTGAAATTAGAACAACCTGATCTGGTGCCAGGCCCTCGCCACACCAGCATCATTTATCCCATCCCCTAAAAGCAATAGGATTAGCACTAATCTTACTTTTATATATGGGGCATAGCCCGACTCAACTCTCACATACAAGAAAGCCAAAAGTGTACATGAGGGCCAAATCCGGTATAGTGGGTTCCGGAAAGTATGAACCCAATCGTTAAGCCAGTTTAGTCGCCTTTTACGACAAGCAATGGCTGCTGCAGCACTATTCTCAGGATCAGTTGATCCCACCCCGGTGCCTGCACGGGGCAGATGATGACAGAATAGTGATACTAGTAGTAGATGGCCCAATTAAAAAGAGGAATACAAATGAAAGGGTCAGTGGAAAAAAAGGGGGCCCCAAGTCCATAAAGGACCATGTATGAGAGACCAGGATCCTGTTTCACTAAACTTTGTAAGTCTAAGAAGTTGTGTAAATGCACAATTTAATTTTAGAATACCATTACTCTGACGGTCGATGTTGGAAAATCTTCAGTGGATGTGTTAACCCTTATACCGCTATATTATTTTTTTTGTCATCTGTTTATTTTCTATTTTCCATTTTTATCATCAAAAACATGCTTAGACAGCACTTTAGAATAATTTACAACATCCATTGGAAATGATTCTGAAGTGCTGTCAAACCATGTTTTTATTGAGAAATAAGGCAAGATATAAAAGCAACAGATGACGACAATTATTGTGAGTAGCGGTCTAAGGGTTAACATGTAATAATGTGGGCATGTGAGTAACGAAATGTTAACGTTGATCACATTCATGTGAGAAGCAAATTAATAAAAATCTTCGTACAAACATGTATATCGTAAGAAGTTTAGTGAAACTGGCCCCAGAGTGGCAATGGTAAGGTTTTAGTAAATGGACTTTAAATATACTGACCCAAACTACTTACTACGTTTACTTTTAATGAATATAACAACCAATATGTTCTGACTAAGCACGAGGTCGAGATATATATATATGAATTTATGTTTTTATATATATATATGTATATAGCCACCTAACATGAGAAAAGGGTCAATTGAGGTTTTGACCAGTGTAGCTACATGGTGATCAGGGGCTACACTGGTCACACAGATCTTGACCGTTTTCTCATGACACACGGGGGCCGTTTCACTAAACTTCTTACGACTAAAATGTTCGTAAGTGCAAAGTTATGATAGTCTGTAAATGTCACATTAACAATGTTTTCTTGTAAACAATTATTGGATTTACATTTATTGAGCATAGGCTGCATATGCAACCTATGCTCAATAAATGTAAATCCATCAATTGAAATTTCCATAAGATCCTAAATTTGCACTTGCGAACATTTCAGTCGTACGAAGTTTAGTGAAACGGGGCCCCAGAACGTCATTTTTGTAATATGGATATAAAACAACAGGCATCATATTTACTCTGGATTCAAATATTTCATATTTGAAAATTGTTAACATTTTAAGCCCGAGAAAAGTGAAAATGAAGCCTGTACTGTCAGTATATGAATTCATCTTACAAAAGTCGAAGCAAACTATGTCCTGTAACCAAAATGCTGAATGAAATTGTTAATGCAATACAATTTCCGTGCTTTGCGAGAAATTCAGTTTAGAATGAAATAGTCATCAAAGATGCAAATCCACCAATATGGAGCTAAATTATTGATAATCATCTTCAACAAACTGCATATTTAACTTAATCAGATTTTGTCGTCTGCTGTTTGTTTTATTTTCCATTTTTATCAACAAAAATGTGCTTCGACAGTACTTTAGAATCCTTGGAAATGATTCTAAAATGCTATCAAACTATATTTTTATTGAGAAAATAGACAGAATCTGAAACAACAGTTGCTGACAAATGAGTGGTCACAACATATATTTTCACTGAGAAATAACAAAAATAAAATGTTTAATAAATTTCATTTCTGTAAAGGTGTAATCCGAAAGGAATGGGTTATCGATTTTTGAATGTCCTTGTTTTTGCCATATTAGTGGCTTTGTCCCTATGTTATTATTAACTGCATTCCACACCAACTATAGGAGTTATCAACGTGATCAATCAGAAAGTTTATGTGTATATTCACCAGGGCCCGGTTGCTCAAAGCTTCTGTTAGTTTAACAGACTGTTAAATCCTTAGCATTGCTAAGGATTTAACAGTCTGTTAAGCTAACAGAGGTTCTGAGCAACCGGGCCCAGAGTCATTGTGGCATCCATAAATGAGTTTAAACTGCAACAGGAACTATCCATTACACACATTACACATATAACTTGGGCCAAATATTTATTGTTTTGCCTGCTCATATGGTGGTCACAAATCTCAGAACTAGCCCAAACGATAGTTGCTACAATGTTACACTGGAGTCGTTTTGTAAACAATGGCTTGATGTGAATGAAATACAAGCATACAGTAACACAGACTGTTGACTAAAATCCAAGAACACAAAAAAGAAATTTGGATGAAACAGAAACAAAATTTATGATTTAGTAACCCTTAGACCGCTACTCACAACAATTTTCGTCTGCTGTTGCTTTTATATCTTGCCTTATTTCTCAATAAAAAACATGTTTTGACAGCATTCAGAATCATTTCCAATGGAAATGATTCTGAAGTGCTGTCGAAGCATGTTGTGAATTATTCTAAAATGCTGTCAAAGCATGTTTTTGATGATAAAAATGGAAAATAATAAATAAACAGCAGACGACAAACAAAATAAGATAGCGGTCTAAGGGTTAAGTGTAGACCGAGTAAATGAGTGATTACATACAGTGACGATACATGTATTTATGGGGCATGACGAAATTGGGAGTCATTGGTTCTGTAACCAGTGTAGCTCAAGATCAGCTTACACAATCACATGCGATGGGTAATTTAATGATAGGGGTTCACCCTTACCGGAATCCCGATAGGAGACCTGGTTTGGCCCCCATGTACGTCGTTGGCATTCTTGTATGAATCTGGTTATACCCCTTATGTGAGTATTACGATTATTCATAATCCTATTACTTTTAGGGGAAGGGGCCCAAATGACTTTGGCGTGGTATGTACCTGGCATCAGGTCAGGTTATTATAATTTCAGGGCTGAATATAAAAAATTTCAATGTAAATATTTTGTTCTAATTTTGGGGTTTCCCCCCAATGCAGCAGGTTAAAAGCGGGATCAAACCCGTTGGCCTGGCCTTAACTGACCTCAGCTGTTCATAGGCCATTAAACATCAATAAACAAAACATCAATAAACAAACCATCAAAAACATACACATCCACATTGTCCGAGTTGGTACGACTAGGAGCTACACTGTTCAACATTTTATCAGAGATTAATTTCTAATAATTCCAGCACAAAAATATTTACACAATTCCCTAACATTTGATTGGCCCGTAGCAAGTATCTGTTCAAAATTTATATCCCAGTAAACTTCCACGCCGAACTACTTTCCGTAACCGTGAGACGCAGTTAAAATAATTCTTAAGAAAACGGAAAATAAACACATTTTCTTGATGAATTTATTTCAAATGCTGGAATTATAAGGAATGAATGGCCTTTTTGCGGAATTTATCGGGGATATAAACTTGGAAAAGTCGCGGGAATACTGGACGAGGCCTTAAAAAATTACAATTTTCGAAAAAAAATAAAAATAAAAAATAAATATTTTTTTTCTTAATTTTTTATCGCTTCGTCCAGTATTCCCGCGACTTTTCCAAGTTTATACCCCGATAAATTCCACAAAAAGGCCATTCATTCATATAATAACAATTTTGAGCTTTATCACTGCAGGAGTGAGATAAATGATCAGAAGCCAAAAACTCAACTCTTGTCATATGGGCCACAGGTTGAAAATAGGGACATGAGAGGTTTAACCCTTTCAACCCTAAATATCCAACATTGACATTTCCATGTAATTTATTGACTATTCCATGATATTGTTAATGAGAAATTGCTGCATATTCTGATGAGATGGCTCATTTAGGAGATGGCTCATCTAGATATACAGGGTTTGCACATGTTGGTGCTATGGTGTGTTGTGTTGAAAGAGTTATATATTATAGTCCCAAATCAGCATGTGCATCTGCAGTCTAATCAGGGTCTATACTGTTTGTGAGTCACTGAAGTAGCCTAATTGGCTTTGGATTTGATTTAATGGTGTTTATAACGGCCTGTCAACAGTTAAGGTCATTTTAGGTCAGGTTAACAGGGTCAAATCCCATATTTAACTGGTTTTGAATCAGGTGCGCGTTTCACTAAACTTCGTACGACTAAAATGTTTGTAAGTGCAAAATTATGATAGTCTGTAAATTTCACATTAACAACGTTTTCTTGTAAACAATTATTGGATTTACATTTATTGCCTATGTTCAATAAATATAAATCCATGAATTGAAATTTTCAGACGATCCTAAATTTGCACTTTTAGTTGTACAAAGTTTAGTGAAACAGTACCCTGTGTTTGTAACTGCAAGAAGATCAGAATGTAGGATTGTTATCAATGCCCCAATGGCACTTTATGTTCGTTTTTTTTTTTGGCTGCTCCATTTTCCTTCTACATTAACAGCCACCCTTGCGCTATCCATCTGCGCCAAAAAACGCATTTGTATACAAGCTCTTGCGCTTGTATGTAATTGTTGTAAAATAAATAAAGTTGGGCACCCATATGCGACATGGAACTGATGCAAAGACCAAACTGATCATTATGATCTGGGGCTACACTAGTCAGGCAAGACCTATTTGTCATGGTATTTCACATATAGTACCAAATAGATCAATTATGCTGATTAATATACATGTATAAGTCACGTACTATACCCTACCATCTAATACACACATAAACAACTAGAAATTGACGCTTGTCCAGAAGAGCATAGTGTATCCCCCTCTCCGCAGTCTACAAACACATTAAAGTGAGATAACTAATATGTTAGTAAGGCGACAGTTGTCATCTTGCCAGACACCTTTAAGTCATGGTTTATGAAATGTCATGAAAATATTCAAAAGAGCAATCAAGTTTTGGAAATTGAACTGCAATAAAAACAAAAGCATCACTTAACAAGAAACGAGGCAAAGCCACGAAGGCCAGGTTTTTTCCAAGCATAGACACTTGGATAACATAATTATACGCACTTTTTGTCGACTAGATGGCCGTGGCCTGCATGTCGCGCCTTGGGGCGAGGCATGGATACTAAAAAAATAGATATAGTAGATGGAAAAACTTTAACCAAAAAACTTTTAACCGGACACACGGACGTACGGATGGACGTATGCCAAAATACCGACGATATCGCGCTTTCCGCAAGTGGGTGCGACAATGATGATAAACACCCATGTGAAGTATCAAGGTATTGGGTGAAGCAGTTGCAGAGATATAGTACACAAAAAAACTTTAACAAAATAATTCAAAGTAATTTGACCTTGACATTGGGCACAGGGGCAGCACGGTTGGGGGGTAGAATGAAAATATGGATGATGATAAACACCCATGTGAAGTTTCAAGGTAATGGGCGAAGCAGTTGCAGAGATATAGTATAACGAAAATGTTTTAAGCAAAAAACTTTAACCAGACGTACGTTAAAAAGTTAACGTTGAAAATGGCTAAGTCAATTACGTAGAAATAATAGGTGAAGGTAAAAAAATGGTCACATGTTGGATAGTTCAATGTGGTAGGCACCCCTTGGTTATGAAGCTGTGAAAGTTTGGTGGTCCTAGGTGGTACAGTACCAAAGAAATGGACTTAAACACGAAAACTTAACATTGTAAACGCGAAAAGTTAACATTGAAAATGGCTAAGTCGACTGCGCGGGAAAAATGGGTCAAGTTAATAAAAAAAGTAACATGTTGGATAGTGATATGTGGTGGGCACCCCTTGATTATGAAGCTGTGACAGTTTGGTGGTCCTAGGTGGTACAGTACCAAAGAAATGGATTTAAACACGAAAACTTAACATTGTAAACGCGAAAAGTTAATATTGAAAATGGCTAAGTCGATTGCGCGGAAAAAATGGGTCAAGTTAAAAAAAAAGTAACATGTTGGATAGTGATATGTGGTGGGCACCCCTTGATTATGAAGCTGTGAAAGTTTGGTGGTCCTAGGTGGTACAGTAACAAAGAAATGGACTCAAACACGAAAACTTAACATTGATTGTGGACGCCGCGCGCCCGCGCCCACCGCCCGCCCGCCCGCCCAGCCCGCCCGCTACGCCCGGCTTTCGCCAATCCAATAGCCTGGATTTGTTTTCAAAAAACCTGGCTAAAAATTAATGAGGCAAGAGTTGTCATTCTTGCGTGTTGCAAGAATGACAACTCGTGCCTTATTAATTAAACAAACATTTGGGTCATAGTCTATGCATGTGTGAAGTTTCATAACAATATTCCAAAGGGTATCCGAGTTATGCTCTGTTAACAAAATCAGTTTTCGGCGAAACAAAGGGAGATAACTCAAAAATAAAAAATATTGAGGCAAGAGTTGTTATTCTTGCATGCGACACACCTTTGCATTGTGGTCGATGAATGCATAATCTATACATGTGTGAAGTTTCACAAAAGGTACCGTATTGAAGTTATGTGCCGGACACAAAATCAGTACGGTATGTGAAAAAAAGAAGGGGATAGCTTGATTATTAGTGAGGCAAGAGTTGTTACTCCTGTGCGAGATAGTTATGCTCCAGACACGAAATCAGCGTGTGAAAAAACAAAGGGAGATAACTTGAATATTAGTAAGACAATAGTTGTCATTCTTGCGCGCAATAACACTTTTAGGTCATGGTCAATGCATGTGTGTAGTTTCATGGAAGTTTTTTTATTTATTTATTGGTGTTTATTTGCTTGTTTATTGGTGTTTAATGGCCTGTCAACAGCTAAGGTCATGTAAGGTCGGGCAAATGGGTTCAATCCCGTTTTAACCTGCTGTATTGGGGGGAAGATCCCAAAATCAGAACAGAATATTTACATCGAGAACAAATATATTCAGCCCTGAAATTAGAATAAACTGACCTGGTGCCAGGTTCATACCACACCAAAGTCACTTGGCCCCTTTCCCTAAAATAGGATTACGAATAATCGTAATACTCACATTAGGGGCATAACCAGATTCAACTGTCACATACAAAATGCCAAAGATGTTATGAGGGCCAAACCAGGTCTCCAGTCGGAATTCCGGTAAGCATGAACCCCGATCGTTAAATTACCCATCGCATACTCCCACCTGCCACCCACTAAACTTGGTAAGACTAAAAAGTTTTCAAATACAAAATTAAATTTGAGAATAATACTTACACTGATCGCCGATGTTGGAAAATCTTTAGAAGAATTGTTCACATGTAATGATGTATGCATGTGCCAAATGATAACGTTAGTTAACGGCTTAATGAGAGATCACTGAGAAGCAAATTAAAAATCTTCATACATAACAAATTTTTATCGCAAGAAGTTTTAATAGTGAAAGGGGCACATGGTCTATCCTGTTACTGTTTAAATAAATAAATGTTCTTTAATTGGAGGTGAGGACCTATATCATCCATTTGAAATGTACCTTATTTTCTACATATTATTGCGAACAATGTATAACAAGGGCATCATGATTACGAAGCTAATCCCCTCGCTGGCAGCCTTGATAATAGAAACAATTTTGTTTTTAACATATTTGCCATACAAAGCCTTACATACAAGGTGAACATTAGTCCTCAGTGACCTTGACTGAGGGTGGTCGGACGTGGGTCCTATGCAAAACAAAGCACCATGCCTGGACACATATTGTGGCCAAATATTATCAAAATCAGTGAAGCAGTTCATTTACGCATGCGTGTGTACATGGACTAACGCTATATCCCCTCTTGCCTATCGGCGGGGGGATAACAAGATCTGTCTGAGCATGCAGTTATCTTAAGTGTCTTTTGTGTTGTTGGCAAACATATCTGGGTATGCCATTATAAAACTTTCTATGCTGATCATTGAACGTTGTAGTGGTCAATATCAGGCAGTTGCATTAAAAAGTGGTTCCAGATCCTGATTAGAGAGTGTGAAAGTCGGGTATGATCAGGAACTACATTTGTAAAAAATATCTAGAGTTTGTTTTCAAAATGGCACAATTCTGACTCTAAGACTACACTGATGCACATTCCTCAGGTCATCTTTGTCAATGAATATAGCAAAACCCATCAGAAACTAAAGTCGGTGTGCTTCACTGATAATTTCAAAACATTTTTTGCCACAAAATGTGAAGAAAAAGAAACATATGTTGGCAAACTCTGTTGCAGAGTCTGATGGTATTATCTTTCCCACCCCCTCCACAAGTATGGTCCAGTTAGGAATAATAAAAAAAAAAAAGGAATTCAATTGAAATAGCCCTCTGTCAATGTGTATGATCACGTGGTACTAACAACAACAACAGATATTGAAATTTCCAGAATCCATCTGACTCAAAGTACGTAATTCTTTTATAGTGTCCTTATTACGTAATGGATTTTGATGAAATATGGAACATCAAACTCGTCTTGTTAAGCTGCATTTGGTGGTCTCTGTATTTTCGCCCAAACTTCTGTCGTTTTTGCGAAGAATCGATTTCCGTGTCTCTGACACGGAAATCGATTCTTCGCAAAAACGACATAAGTCTGTGCCAAACTCCCTGGACCACCAAATGCAGTTCATGAAGATGCGTTTGCTGCACCATATTTCATCAAAATCCGTTGCATATTAAGGAAAATATCAAATAATACTTACTCTGGAGTGGGCGATGTTGTTGTTGTTGTAACCACGTGATCATGCACCTTGTCTGTGTACCATTACGAAACACCAATAATTTACATGTATAAAATGTTATCTCTGCATACTGAATAAAACAAGGAGCTGTTTACAAAAGATAATTTCAGTTTCATTGATTGCTATGTTTGGCCCCAATTTCTTAAATGGTCCGTTATTGTAAAGGCACATGGGCCTAAATTGCCTTACTACATTGAACACCGAGTCATGAACATTGATTTCTTGTCATATGATAGTGAAACAACATATATGAGAACAGAATCCACAAAATATATAACACATACTTGTCAATACTGCATAATAACATTTACAACACAACAGTAATATTAGGACTATTTGTTTAAATGCTCTCATGAGACAAATGAGAAGAAAGAAATAAATGCATTGCACGACTGCTTTCAGCAGTTGCCGTCATCAAGTAAAGAAAGAACACAAGCAAATTAAAAAGAATGATCAAAGCAATCTGTGATAGGAATATGATCTAAACATAAAAATAACACCCAAAATGTATGAACTGTGACTTGAAACTTTAACCCGTAAAATGCTGAATTTAATTTTGTTGTCTGCTGTTTTTTTTTTTTTTATTTACATTTTTATCAACAAAAACATGAACATGGCCTGGCAGCACTTTAGGATCATCTTCAATGAAAATGATTCTAAGGAGTTGCAAAACCATTTTGTTTCTTCAGAAAAAGGACAAAATATGACACAACAGCATACACAAATGTTTGGTTCCCTTCTTTTACGGCTTCACATATACATGAACATGAAAATTTCTACCCATAAAATGTTCTTTTACCAAAAATTAATTTTGATAATGATTTTGCAATCTTTTCAATAAATGATACAGTCGAGCACCAGTATCTCGAAGTCGAAGGGAGATCGTCCATATAGTCGAGATAGGACTAGGTTCGAGATAGCGATGAAGTGACATGTTCGAATATTTTCCCAGAAAAATATGAAATTGTGTTACCCATTACACTACGAGTAAACAATTACCAATTAACTAATGACCAAAGGTAGTAAGCTAATCAACATTACAACACGACTCAGCGAATTGCTTAAATGACCAGTGTGATATGCTTGAATTGTGTCAAACACTCAAATATATCCAGGAGGACCAATTAAGCAAACAACCTGAGGTAGGTGTGATTTATTTTGTTTTGTTTGATATGTTTTGAAAATTAGTGTCAACCAAATCGATCTTGGCAGCCAGGTGCTTAGGAAATTTATCCAAGCGTTTATGTGATCGGGATAGCGAAGAGACTTTTAGCGTATTTTTATACAGAGGGGACAGAATATACAGTCGATATATATAACATAATTATACGAGGCATGGTCGAGATAGCCGAGGAAATTTATATTACCGTAAACAAATAAGGATATAATTCGGGACTTTAATGAATCATCGAGATAGGGGATATCATCGAGATACTAATAGTCGAGATACTGGTGCTCGACTGTACTTATGTTCATGATGTAAGGCTGCAAAGAATTTCAGTTTTTGGACTTGCGTTACATATTTTTTTCTCTCGCAAATTACAATTTCATCTTGAAAGGAAAACGTGACAGGATTTAGAATCCCCATGATCATCAGAAGAAACTATATTTTTGGCCCACCATGACAAAAAGGGAGCTATTGAATCAGCCAGTGTAGCTTCTGATCATCTGGCGCACACATTGCCGTCAGAAAGTGTAAAAATTTTGTTGAAGGCCGACAGGTTTCTCCATTGCAATACAGAACTGTTACAGTGTGCTGCCCTGGTCATACTGTGACATGGTTGCAAAGCAAATAATCCCCTTTTTGTCATGGTAGTTCACATGATATTTTTTATAGATTATCAAAAATACTTTTTACGTTCGAAATTGGCATATGAAGTGTCATAAGACAGTGTATTAAAATCATAATACACGAGCGTAATAAATATGCAAATTAGACGGGGCCGTTTCACTAAACTTTTAAAATGTTCGTAAGTGTAAAATTATGATAGTCTGTAAATTTCACATTAACAAGGTGTTCTTGTAAACAATTATTGGATTTACATTAATTGAGCATAGGCTGCATATGCAGCCTATGCTCAATAAATGTAAATCCACCAATTGAAATTTCCAGACGATCCTAAATTTGCACTTACCAACATTTTAGTAGTACGAAGTTTAGTGAAACGGCCCCGAGGTGACCAGTGCAGCTTCAATGTAGGATGCTGTGCTTATGCAAGTAAATATAACCTAACATTTGCGATGATTTAATATGATATTGATGACACGTGTTGACAATACAAGATTTGATATGAAACTTGGCATTTCATAAGAAAATTGTTATAGCCTTGTTTCATAAGAAACGAGGCTATAACAATTTTCTTATGAAATCAGTAAACTTGTTTAGTAAATATCATATTAAATCATCACTCGTGTAAGATCCTCTATATATTTATCATCATTTGGATTCCTTGAGATCAGTTTGGGAAATCATATCTTTAATGACCATCAAGAAAAATACTTATTAATGTGAAATAAAATTTGTCGTCTGCTATTCTATTTTCCATTTTTCTCAATGAAAACATGCTTTGTCCAATAAAGATGATTCGCATGTGCTATCAAATCAGTTTGTTCAGAAATTAAAAAATTACAAAAACTTAAAAAACAGCAGACGACAATATCCGTTTCCTGCCTTTTAAGGCTTATTAATCACCAGAATGATTTATTCTGCTTATTAAAACCGCTACTAAAGCCACTATCACTGAACATGGAACTTTTGTATGGCGCCGTATTCTGTGACGATCTTCCAAACGAACTGCTGTTTTGTGATGCACTATTAAACGTAGGATTAAGCCGGCTACTTTGGCTGCCTTGAGACACCGAGTGTGACGGGAATGTATTCCCATGAGATGTGCCGCTACTGTTTTTGTTATTCATTGAGAAACTGTTTGTCACACTTTTCTCAGTGTTATTGTAGCTGCCGAAACTTGGCTTTGAATTTGCAATAGCGTCCGGCGCCACATGCTTTTCCACAGGTCTGGATTGGGATTGGTCGACGGCAAAGCCATAACTGAATGGTCTTCGAGTTTCGGCATTCCCCAAGGTCCAGGTCTTACTGCTGGGCGCTGTGAAAATGAAAAGATTAACATGGGTTTTACATCTGTTCAACAGCAAGGTCATATGTGGCTGTGACTGGAGAAATGGGGCTGACTGTTACAGGATTTGTGACCAGCAAAGCTCCTCATCAATTAGCGCTTCGGTAGCCCGATAGCGATCTGTGTCGCTTGTTAGAAACAAGACAGGCGTTTCATTGATGGAATGCGAACAGTGAAGATCCTGATCAGACTGATCTGGATCTACACTGGTTGCGACACACATAAGCGCCATTTCTCCAGTCACAGCCACATATTCAGATGGGAATACAGCTGTCTGGTGAGGGTGGGGGGGAGGACGTACAATCAGCACTGAAATTACAACAAGAATTTTGCCACAGAAGTGGTGTCGTGCCTTTAACCCATTTCATGCTGAGTATATGCCATTTAGATTGGGGAAAATCATAAATATTTTCTCTAAATGTGCTTAGACGTACATGTCGCGACCACCATTTGTGGGAAATAACATACAAATAAAATATTTAAAAAATTCATTCTCTTAAAGGTGTATTCCGCATGTAATGGGTTAATGGCATTTAATAGAATGAAAGGACCATCTGAGGAATGCATGAAATTCTGTGAATGGCAACAGAAATGACAAGAAATTTACCATGATGTTAAGTTTGTGGACACAGACAACGACAATGGAAAAAGAGCTAAAGTAGGCACGACAATAAAAAACATTCAACACTAAAAATCAGTATCCTGATCCATTTAAAGTGGGATACAGACAAAATCACCCCCGGACATAATCCCCACCATGATTTTTGACACAGGAGGACAAAATTCCCCCCCCCCCCCCCCCCCCCGTCTAAAATGTAGGTAGGACAAAATCCCCCCCACCCCGTCCAAAATCACAGGTATGACATAAATCCCCCCCTCCCCCCATCAATATGTTTTGAAAGAATCATTGCATTAATTGGTTTTCAAATTTCACCCTATAATCCTCTTTAATCAGGGTACATGTAATTGAATTGCCTGATTTATTTCAAGTAGTTGATTAAGGATTACGTTTTATTAAAACTAACAGAAAGGAATGATTGTTACAGGATTTACCTAGCATCGTTTTGGCGAATAATTCTTTGACATGGTAATCGATTCTTCACTAAAACTATATAGTTTAGGACCGACATCAGTATACAAATGTTCAAACGATACAGACATATTCTTGTTTGACGTTTATTGCACAACTGAAAATACTTTATTAAATGTGCTTGTTTGATTGTGCAACTGAAAATACTTCATTAAATGTGCTTGATGTTTATTGTGCAAATAAAAGTACATTGTACTGAATATGATGGGGGGGATATTGTCCTAGGCTACATCATTTTCATTGGGGGGGATTATGTCCTACCTGTGATTTTAGATGGGGGTGGGATTTTGTCCTCCTGTGTCAAAAATCATGGGGGGGGGGATTATGTCCTACACTCGTTTAAAGTATGTCTTCATTCGACAACATGTGTTTGTTTTATCATGTTTATATACTAATTTGAGCCAGGTTATTCAATTGATTTGTTGGTGTTTAATGGCTTATCAACAGCTAAGGTCAACAGGTTTTATCCCATATTCAACCTGCTGCATGGGGGGGGGGAATCCCAAAATGAGAACAGAATATTTACATCGATAAAAAAGATATATTCCGCCCTGAAATCTAAATAACCTGACCTGGTGTCAGGTCCATTCCACACCAAAGCCACACCCTATCTATCAAACTAAAATATGCTTCCACCAAATACCACTCGTGTGCAAAAGTCACTGTGACTGGAGAAATGGGGCTGATGGCCTTTGCGACAAGTGTAGAACGTGCGTGACCAGCCTGTGCTGTCTGGTCAGGGTCTGCACCGATTTAAATTCAGTCAGGCAAACAACTGTCGTACTTCTAACAAACACTACCGGTATATAGATTCTCATGAGACTGGAGGAATGGGTTAGCATGAAATTCGCTAAGCTGTTCACAAATTCATAAAGCCCCATTTTCCTAGTCACAGCCATAAGAGGGTATTGAATTGTATGATAAAACGTTTTTACAAAGTTATATGTTTCAAATGAAATAAATATCAGCATTTTAATACAAACACAAAATAAACAATTCTGAACTAAAATTCTTATTTTGTATCTCTGGAAACTCGGATTGATTGTTTGGAATTTTAAACGGTCAACAGACAGGAATGCACCTGTATGGGGCAGCACAAACAAGGTGATCACCGGAGAGTGTCTCACCCACTAAACAAGGCGATCGCCACAAAGGACAAGGTCACGAAGGTGAAGGTCACAATATGAGGAAGTCCAAAATTATCGATGCAAAGGTCATGGTAACAAGGTCAAGGTCACACAAATGACATTGAGTGGATAGACATCACAGTGAGGAAGCTATTGGTGAAGTGTGGTAATGATTTGACTAACGGATCAGGAGATATTCAACATTTGGATGTATGTACAAAATTATTGACACAAATGTTAACACCAAAGTCAAGGTCACCAAGGTCAAGGTCAGCCAAATTACACTGGTAGATATCCATTAATGTGAAGAAGCTATTGATGAAGTTTGGAGATCATCCGACTAACGGACCAAGAGATATTCAACGTTTGGATGTACGTCCAAAATTATTGACATGCAGGTCAAGGTCACCATGGTCACGGTCACCTGAATAGCCATCAATGTGGGGAAGCTATTAAGGATCCGACTAACGGACCAGGAGGTATTCAACATTTGGATGTATGTACAAAATTATTGACACAAATGTTAAGGTCACCAAGGTGAAGGTCAAGCTCACCCGAATGAGAGTGGGTGGATAGCCATCAATGTGAGAAATCTATAAATGAGATTTGGTAATGATCCGACTAGCGGATCAAGAGATACGCGAAATTTGGACTACGTCCCACAAAGGTTAAGGTCACCAATGTGAAGGTCAAGGTCACCCAAATAACACTGTATGGATAGCTATCAATGTGAGGAAGCTATTGATGAAGTTTGGTAATGATCCGACTAACAGATCAAGAGATATTTGGCTACGTCCAAAATGTATGCCACAAATTGTTGGCGACGTGACAACGCCGCCGAAATTGTGACCGCTATGTCTCACTTAACACTGGTGAGACAAAAATACAACAAAAGCTTTCAGCATTAATCTGGTGTCATGACCTTACTACACTGTATCACTTGGCACCAGGTGTGAATCTCAGTATGATTCACAGTTAACGTGGGTTTCATGTTAAGAAATGTCCTATCATCTCCCCCACCCCGACTAGAAACTAGGAAGAGGAAAATGAATGATAGAGAATTAGAGAATATAGAGAGATGTCCAGGTTCACCATGTATTCCATCGACCCTGCCTTGTGGTAAAATAATGCCATTTCATGTGTGTGATTCTCGCAAATGATTATCACGGAAAATGCCATATTTGCCATAAATGACATCGCAAAACTGGTGAAAATCCAGACTTTCGCAAGTTTTCTATCTATATCATTTACGAAAACAATCTTGAAATTTCAATATCATAAATGACATGGGAAAATATGGTGAAAATGCAAATATATGAATTTTCACCAGTATTCTATGTCATTTACGACAACTACCTTGAAATTTCTTAATGCGTGTAGTATTAACTCTTTGCATGCTGGGAAACTTGTAGGCTATAAATAGTTCAAAACTAGCAGACAAGAATTCATCATATTTTCTTGTATTTCTCCCCGTAAATATCACGAATATGTCTTGGAATTTCATTAGAATTGAGGACTCAATTCTAATGAAATTTCAAGACATATTTACAGAGAGAAATAAAACATATACATGTACTCCTATTAAATTTGTTTGGCGGATATTTTCGCCGCTAGCATGCAAAGAGTTAAGCCCATTTGGTAAGCCAAAGTGAATGTGATGTTAATCACATGATACCAGTGCAGTGCGAAGCAATTCCCAAAGAGGATACCTTTCGCGTCAACAGAATCCAATACTAGATGACTTCTTATTTCTTTGAGATACCCATGATGTTGGTACCAGAATGGGTATTTATGTCAAATCCATATTTCTCTAGCATACCTGTGGTATTTGTGTCTGCACTGGAGCTGGGGGCGCCACCTGATCCAAACTCATCTTTATCTGCAATGATAATGAATCACTCAATATCAGTAGCCTATTTCATCAACATTGCAAAGTATACTTTTCTACCAAAGTATACTTTGAGGGAGTAATCATTTATTTTTCCTGAAATGCATTACATGTATTTCATATAGAACTAACCACTGCATATATTTGATGATTACAAGTATGCAGAATTATTATACTGAATTTATTACATTATCACAGCCAGAATGGCTGTGATAATGTAATAAATTCAGTATAATAAAAATTAATAAATTTATCCTAAAATTGAAAATTGCTCCCTCAAAGTATACTTTGCTAGAAAAGTATACTTTGCAATGTTGGTGAAATCGGCTACTGGGCGTACACATTACAACATTTGCAACAATTCTGGATTCTGATTTTTCACTGTTTTTTCTTATCTAATGAAAGTACATGTATGTCTACCATATTTATTCTAATAATATCTACCTCTCTAATAGTAGTCCCCCTCCCATATTTGCAGTCTAAATATTTTATTTTCACATTGTTTTAAATGGCTTTTGTATGTGAAAACAACATGTTCTGATCCTATTTTCCACATTTTGATACCCACAAATTGCGCAGCCCCGGGTAGAATATATACGCTATTTCAGTGACTGAGTGGTGTTCAGTGCCGACTGATCTGGGGCTATACTGGTCAGGAACATCGTACAGTGTTTTTTCTCAGCTGGTAGGTCATCTAAGTATGAAATAGATGGTACCAGTCTCTTAGGAGGTATACAAACAATTGTGTGGGTGTACTGACCCTGATGCAAAATGTGCTAAACTGTGTCACTGCTTTCAGTCAAAATATGTGATTAAGATGCCATTTACATTAGCACAATATTATATGTTTTATTTAGTTAAAAAGGTAAACTCAAACCGTCTGCCATCTACAGAATACCAGGCTGTAGAGCCTTTTGGAAAGGTATCAAGTTTTATCAGGCAATGCTGGAACACATGTTGAAAATCCAAGATTACTGTCTGTTTCACGAAACCTGCCCAAATTTTTCGGCCATATAAACAATTCAAAAACCATATTCTTTTTGATAATATTAAATTAAAGGAAAATTTAAGAATGAGACTTCTTTTTATTTCGTGAAATTTTGTCAAATATTGATTTGATTGCGAAAACAAAATTTCCCCATGTTAAATCCCCATAGACATCTTCACGGAGTGGAGTGAAGATGTCTTTCGGGATTTAACATGGGGAAATTTTTTAGAATTTCAGAAATACTGGACCGATTTTTAAAATTTAACTTTTGTTTTCTTAGTTAGATCATTTCCAAGCTATCTAGCTAGGTTTCGGAGTCAATTTCCAAACATTTTCGTTTTTTAACTCCTCCCACAACTCCTCTACCTTTTTCCCCCATGTTAAATTCCCATAGACAAATCATTTTTTCGTAATAAAACCAATATTTGACCAAATTTCGATTTAACAATAACCTTAATGTTATTCAAATAATGAAAACAAGAAACGAGGCAAAGCCACGAAGGCCAGGTTTTTTCCAAGCATAGACACTTGGATAACATAATTATACCCACTTTTTGTAGACTAGATGGCCGTGGCCTGCATGTCGCGCCTTGGGGCGAGGCATGGACACTAAAAAAATAGATATAGTAGATGGAAAAACTTTAACCAAAAAACTTTAACCGGACACACGGACGTACGGAAGGACGGACGGACGTATGCCAAAATGCCGACGATATCACGCTTTCCGCAAGCGGGCGCGACAATGATGATAAACACCCATGTGAAGTATCAAGGTAATGGGTGAAGCAGTTGCAGAGATATAGTACACGAAAAAACTTTAACAAAAAAATTCAAAGTAATTTGACCTAGACATTGGGCACAGGGGCCGCACGGTTGGGGGGTAGAATGAAAATATGGATGATGATAAACACCCATGTGAAGTTTCAAGGTAATGGGCGAAGAAGTTGCAGAGATATAGTATAACAAAAAACTTTTAACCAAAAAACTTTAACCAGACGTAAGTTAAAAAGTTAACATTGAAAATGGCTAAGTCAATTACGTAGAAATAATAGGTGAAGGTAAAAAAAATGGTCACATGTCGGATAGTTGTAGTGGTAGCACCTCTTGGTATGAAGCTGTGAAAGTTTGGTGGTCCTAGGTGGTACAGTACCAAAGAAATGGACTTAAACACGAAAACTTAACATTGTAAACGCGAAAACTTAATAACATTGAAAATGGCTAAGTCGACTGCGCGGAAAAAATGGGTCAAGTTAAAAAAAAGGTAACATGTTGGATAGTGATATGTGGTGGGCACCCCTTGATTATGAAGCTGTGAAAGTTTGGTGGTCCTAGGTGGTACAGTAACAAAGAAATGGACTCAAACACGAAAACTTAACATTGATTGTGGACGCCGCCCGCCGCCCACCGCCCACCCGCCAAACGCCTGCCCGCCCGCCGGGCTTTCGCCAATCCAATAGCCTGGATTTTTTAAAAAAAAACCTGGCTAATAATAAAAAACCCAAATGGACGAGGCCCTCATTTCGAGCCCGCCGAGGCATTTGATGGTCTCGGAGTGTATTTATTTGAAGTTTGAATTAAGGGTTGTGGAGATAAAAGGTATGTAAAAGCTTTAACGCAAATTTTAAAGTCATTTGACCTTGATCTTGGGCATGTGGGCCGCATGGGTGGGCTATAGAATGAAAATATGGATGATAATAAAGAAGTTTGAAGTAAATCAGAATAAGTGTTGTGGAGATAAAAGGTATGTAAAAACTTTAACGCAGATATCACAATAACGCAAACCTTGACTTTGGCCTTGACCTTGGGGCAAGAGGCCGCATGAGTGGGACATAGAATGAATATATGGATGATGCCCAATAAGCATACAAGGAAAAAGGCCATTCATTCCTTATAATTCCAGCATCTGAAATAAATTCATCAAGAAAATGTGTTTATTTTCCGTTTTCTTAAGAATTATTTTAACTGCACCTCACGGTTATGGAAAGTAGTTCGGTGTGGGAGTTTACTGGGATATAAATTTTGGACAGAGACTTGCTATGGGCCAATCAAATGTTAGGGAATTGTGTAAATAGTTTGGAATATAGCTGGAATTATATATTATAGAATTATAGTGAACAAGCACACAGACATGCATGTAAACATAAATTGTTCACACATAGTTTCCATTGTGGCACCCAACCATAGGAATGGAGTACATGTATTAGCTCAGTGCACAGCTAGTTCAAGTCTACCTTTCGATGTGCCTCCGTGTCGTGAGTAGTAATTCTTGTTGGCATTGTAGACGAGTGGGTCAGAGTTACTCCCCTTGCCACCGATGTTCACGTTACGTTTGATACTCCAAACATTGTCCAGGTCAAACCTGTTGCTGGGTGCACCGGCTAAATTTGCTGGAAGGAACATTAACTCTTTGCATGCTAGCGGCGAAAATATCCGCCAAAAAAATTAGGAGTGTATGTTTTATTTCTCTCTGTAAATATGTCTTGAAATTTCATTAGAATTGAGTCCTCAGGACTCAATTCTAATGAAATTCCAAGACATATTCATGATATTTACGGGGAGAAATACAAGAAAATATGATGAATTTGTGTCCGCTAGTTTTGAACTATTTATAGCCCACAAGTTTCCCAGCATGCAAAGAGTTAGAATTTATTGATTGGTTGATTGATTGATTGATTCAGGGTTTACATCCGTTCAACAGCAAGGTCATATACAAATGGGAATGCACCTTTATCCCGTCAACACAGTGCGTATGTGCCGTGAAACACGGTGCCGTGAAACATTTTTGATATCCAGTCAATACTAGTTTTGCATTTTACAGCCATTTGTAGGTGTTGACGGGATAAATAGAATAATCGGTTAATGCCGTGAATGGGAAAAAAATATCTGGCGCGGCACGGAAAGGGGATGTGCTCGGCAGAGCCTCGCCCATCCCGTTTCCTGAGCCTTGCCAGATAGTTTTCCCATTCACGGCACTAACCTACTATTCTCTATCTATTTTCCTTATTTCTGAACCAAAATATATGTTGTGACCACTCATTTGAACCGTCTCGGCGAGATGGTTCAAATGAGTGGTCACAACACATATTTCTGATGAGAAATAAAGAAATTCTTGAGGCTTGCCGGATATTTTTTCCCATTCACGGCACTAACCTACTATTCTCTATGTATGTGGGAAGCACTGAACATTCTCAACTAAAATCAGTGATACAAACTTTTTGTGAACACGTATTGATTGGCATTATTATACATTATATATCAGACGTAAACTTCCACTCTGATATCAGGGGCAATAACTGTGTGTCCTTAAAACGTTAACGGACATTACGATTTATTCTCTGTATTTATTTTTTTGATATGCAATGATCATACTTTATAATCTGTCGAAAATATTATTTTTTAAGGCGACACATGTAATTAGTATAAATAATTTGCATATGAAAATAGCCCGATACCACCGCGGGTCACTATCAGTAAAATAAATATTACTTAATGATTATATCTGTATAGCAGGCACTTGTAATTTTTAGAACTGCTGGATTAGTGACATAGTTATACACTTATTTAATTCCTATAAAGAACATTTTGTGCCTACTGAGTGGGTATGTATGGGTGGGTGCATGGGTGGGCTAATGAATGAATATATGCGTGATGATAAAGAGGTATGTGAACTTCTATGTCTATCAGTCTTAGGGTTGTAGAGATATTTGGTACTTAACCACTTTTACGCAATGTCAGATACAGACCGTGAGACGCTTGCTCACCACAAGCGGGCACAGTAAGAATTGTGAATCTTCAGCATGGAAAAGGATTTATTTATGACAGTTACCAATCAAATCTTCTTGAGCTGGATATAAACTTTCCTTACTGATACTTATAAAATCATTTTCATTTAAACGAGGCCCTGTATGGGGCGAGTCCAGCTTTTGGGGTGTGGTGGGGGAGCTGGACTCGGGAGGATGTTGTCCTATTTTTGAGCTCCCGGAATTTTTTTGAAATCTAGATGTCTGGAAATGTGTGGTTTACTGCATTTAAATTCAGACTCCAACTGGTGGTAAACTGTGATCTATGTAAACTCTGTAGCTGAAAGGTGGGGGGTGAACCCCGGAACCCACCCTCCAGATCCGCCCCTGCCCTGTGATGTTCCTTAAAAATCAATAAATAAGTATAATAAGTACAGCTGAATCTCGTTATCTCGATATCGTTTATCTCAATATACCTGCTTATCTCGATATCGTTTATCTCAATATACCTGCTTATCTCGATATCGTTTATCTCAATATACCTGCTTATCTCGATATCGTTTATCTCAATATACCTGCTTATCTCGATATACGTCCCAGGTCCCGGCAGAATTACCTATATATATATGTATATCATATATTTTACTCCTGATAACTCGATATCGGATATGTCGATATATCGGTTTAGTCTAAGTGGAAATCAAGTCCCGACAGTATGTTTCCTTCACATTTGTATTCTGATATGTCGCTGCGAAAATTAAGTGCCCGACGCCGCCAAGTCTGAATCAGCGCGATTATCTCAGGTAAGTTTTCACACGTCTATAGAAACCCCAAGACACCGCCGCCGCTAAAATGCGTTTAAAGTTTTATGACCAGTTAAAGCAGTGCACTTAAAACCATAATTAATCAATTAAACTTAATGTGATATCAAATGTCTTTTAACAGAAAAATTAATTAAACGGTGTAGCAATAAGTAAATCGTCTGTTAATTACGAAAACAGCTTGGAATAAACTTATGAAAACCCGGCAATAAAGTAAAGAGGCATTTCTGAAGTGATTTTGTTCAGATTTATTTTTCGAGAAATTTTGCGAATTGTTATCTCGAAGTTCGGATATGTCGATATATTTTCATCAGTCCATTCGACTTCGAGATAACGAGAATGATCTGTACCATATTAAATGATCATAGAGTTGCTATGAGTTTTATACAACAGTTTTACATATTTATTACGCTACTAGTGTACTATAATTTTTAATACACAGTTAACCTATTACAGACGGGATACACTTTTAGTAGTATGAACCTTTTGAGAGAAAAATATCCCTATTTCCTTTATATCCTTTCGAAAGTATATGTTGTTACCACTCATTTGAACCGTCTCAACGAGACGGTTCAAATGAGTGGTAACAACATATACCTTTATCGATGAATGAACAAAATAATGAGATTTTTTCAACAAAAAACATAGTATCCTTAGGCTGAAATGGGTTAATACACTGTGAAAGCCCATTATATAAATATTGTTATGTGTACCTGTAGCACGTGGGGAGGCGTTCTTGTTGCCGAAGCTCCATGGCAGCTCATCTTGTTCTTCAGCCTCTTTCTTGGGCCCTGTGTACAGAAACTTCTTTGCGCCCCCTGAAATATATAAATCGGGAATAAAAATACGGAATTTATTAACCCCTGACATAGATGAATCTATAAATATGGCTGTGACTGGCGAAATGGGGCTTATGGGATTTGTGACCAGTGTAGATCCTGATCAACTAGCACATTCCTGTGGCCAGATAACTATCTATATTGCTTGTTGAAAGCATGACGGACGTTTTTATTGATGGCATGAAGAACAGTGCAGATCCAGATCAGACTGTGCGGATGCACAGGCTGATCTGGATCTACACTGGTCGCAATAACATAATCCACATTTCTCCAGCCACAGCCACAAATAATACGTGATTAATTCCCCCCATCCCACGAGATGTTTGTAAATGTGATAAAGCAATATAAAAAAAAATAAAAATACAGCATCTTGATACAAGTTAAGTCTAAGAAAATTCTAAACTAGTTTTTCAGTACACCGGTGATGGTATTAATCGCGTAGTGGTAACAGATACCTTGGTGACGGATTAGTAAAAGTTAAACCACTCTTCCCAACTCTTCAAGAGGTTGTCCTATGAAGGACGTAACGATCAACAACAACAACAATAGCAAAATGATAGTTGAATACATTATGATCAGTAGAACCTATCACAACCGGACACCCTGAAAACTGTAAGTTGTGTAATTGTTATGCAGGCCCGTAGCCAGGGGGGTCAGAGCGGTCGTCGACCCCCCCGCTCAGCCTCGAAGTACACTTTTTTAGCATCCAGGTCCCCCCTATATACCTCAGGCCCATTGGGCCTTCGAAACGACCCCCCCCCTTCAAACAGGTCTGGCTACGGGCCTGTTATGGGTTCCACTGTTATTTATCTCTGATGTTAACAGTTGTTAATGATTGTAGCGCACACAATTGTGTCTTGGATATCTCTAAACTGGACACGCTAGTGAAATCAGCACGGCAAGAGTATAGTCATTCTTGTGCACGGCACACCTTAAAGTCGTGGTCTATGCAGGTGTCAACCGCTACTCACAATAATTGTGGTCTGCTGTTGCTTTTATATCTTGCCTTATTTCTCTATAAAATAAAAAATAAACAGCAGACAACAACAAAAATTAGATAGCGGTCTAAGGGTTAAGTTTCAAAAAAATATTCCAAAGGGTATTCGAGTTATGCTCCGGACAAGAAAGTGTCTGCGGAGCGATGCAGCGCGGCGGCAGGACGACGTCAAATCCATAATATCCCCAGACTTTTGTCCAGGGGATACAATTAACCCTTACACTGCTAAACTAAATTTAGTCGTCTGCTGTTTATTTTTTATTTTCGATTTTTCTTATCAAAAACATGCTTTGACTGCATTTTATAATCATTTCCAATGGAAATGATTATAAAGTGCTGTCAAACCATGTTTTTTATAGAGAAATAAGGCAAGATATAAAAGCAACAGCAGACGACAATTGTTGTGAGTAGCGGTTCACACCTGCATAGACCAGTAGCCTATTTCACCAACATTGCAAAGTATACTTTTCTAGCAAAGTATACTTTGAGGGAGAAATTTTAAGATAAATTTATTATTTTTTATTATACTGAATTTATTACATTATCACAGCCATTTTGGCTGTGATAATGTAATAAATTCAGTATAATAATTCTGCATAGTTTTAATCATCAAATATATGCAATCATTAGTTCTGTATGAAATAATGCGTTTCGGAAAAATCAATGATTACTCCCTCAAAGTATACTTTGCTAGAAAAGTATACTTTGCAATGTTGGTGAAATCGGCTACAGGACTTTAAGGTGTGCCGTGCACAAGAATGACTACTCTTGCCGTGCATCCGCACAGTCTGATCTGGATCCGCACTGTTCTTCATTCTATAAATAAATTGTCCGTCATGCTTTCAACAAGCAATATAGATAGTTATCAGGCCACAGGAATGTGCTATTTGATCAGGATCTACACTGGTCACAAATCCCATAAAAGAAGGCAAAATAAAAAGCAACAGCAGACTAAAATGTTCGTAAGTGCAAAATTTCACATTAGCAATGTTTTCTTGTAAACAATTATTGGATTTACATTCATTGAGCATAGGCTCAATAAATGTAAATCTATTAATTGAAATTTTCAGACGATCCTAAATTTCCACTTACGAACATTTTAGTAATACAAAGTTTAGGGAAACGGCCGCCAGGAACTAGACTGGTCACAAACGCTGGTTTCTCCAACCACGAACGGTGTTGGCTATAATAAACCAATCAATGGTACATATAAGGAATCAGTGCGTATAAAATCAGCTTTGTGCGAACATCGGGTTGAATAATATATGAAGTAACCAGACTCAGTCCTTACATTTCTATTGTATATCATGCTACATGCACATGCTAGGTTAACCTTTAACCCTTAGACCGCTACTCACAACAATTGTCATCTGCTGTTGCTTTTATATCTTGTCTTATTTCTCAATAAAAACATGGTTTGACTGCACTTCAGAATCATTCCAATGGAAATGATTCTGAAGTGCTGTCAAAACATGTTGAAATTATTCTAAAGTGCTGTTAAAGCATGTTTTTGAGGATCAAAATGGAAAATAAAAAATAAATAGCAGACGACAAAAAAAATAAGATAGCGGTCTAAGGGTTAATATAAAAGGCGGAACTGAAAATCATCATCTGCTGTTGTGTTTTTTTATATTTGATTTATTCCTTTTTAAAAAAACATATTTTTTGCAGTACACAAGAATCCCATTTTCATGCACGGCCAAAACATGTTTTCATCAGGCAAAATGGAAAATAAAAAATAAACCGCAGATGACAAAATTTACGTCAGCATTGTAAGAGTTAAGAGCTCACAATATGAAGGGGTCAGTGAAAGAACAGGACTCTTATTGGATTTACATTTATTGAGCATATGCAGTCTGCTCAATAAATGTAAATCCATCAATTGAAATTTCCAGACGATCCTTTGCACTTACGAACATTTTAGTCGTACAAAGTTTAGTGAACCGGGCCCCAAGTATATAATGTTGGAGGAGACTATATGTATTGAGATTGAGTAGATTTTCTTGTGTTGATTTGTAAGTAACGTGTATCTAATTAATAGTGTATGTAAGATTGCAGCGGGCTGCCGAGTTTAGATTAGGAAGGGTAGATAATAGAATATAGGATCAAGTACAGCAAAATGTACCTAAGTTTATTACTTTAAAGGTACATGCCCACGCAGCAGGTTACACTGTACTACTACTTTTCATTTTCTGTCATGCCTTATATGAGCCATTTGTCTACCCACTAACGAGTTATTTTTAATTACGGCGTGTTAAAATTGGTGTTAAATCGCATTTTATATGCCGACACCAGAAAGGGTATTTTCCGACCTCGTGCTATTTTTACCAATACGCGTCACGTGACACGGTCAATCATATCACATCTTTGACATGCGCAGTGAAGTATCGGAAGTTGAGAAGAAAAATCTCTGTTCGAGTCCAAATCTAAATCTCCACGTAACTCTTTCCATTTGGTGATCTGGTCGCCAACATTAACCACTCTCTCTCTCTGCACTGCCTGTCCCTCAGACATTTCGCCTTTTTTTTGGCCGACGCCGTTTCATACAATTTCCGTCCTGGACGTTTCGACATGTTGATATTCTTGTTTACTACTGGCGCGCGTAGTATACTGCGCATGCGCACCGCAAGCCGTGATGTGAAAGTCGTCGTCCCCGCACATTATCAAAATAGACTGTTACCGCCGCGCGTCACTAACAGTAAATTGATAGTTAATAAATGATTATATTTGTATAGCGGGCACTCGTAATTTTTAGAACTGGTGGAATAGTGATATAATTATACACTTATTTAATTCCTATAAAGAACATTTTGTGCCTACTGTGTGGGCATGTACCTTTAAACACAAGCTCAGTAAAAGATGTAATGTATGAAAATGTACTTAATTCCTGACTATAAACTACCTTTTCTCAGGCCTCGACAAATCCACTGGTCCACTTGTTTTGGCGAGTGAATTTTCGATCTGGACGAGTGAAAATTTGAATAGACAGTGCAGCATAAACATTAACCCTTACACCGCTATCTTAATTTTTTCTTGTCTGCTGTTTATTTTCTATTTTCAATTTTTATCATCAAAAACATGCTTTGACAGCACTTTCGAATAATTTACAACATGCTTTGACAGCACTTCAGAATCATTTCCATCGGAAATGATTCTGAAGTGCTGTCAAACCACGTTTTTAATGAGGAATAAGGCAAGATATAAAAGCAACTGCAGACGACATTGTTGTGTGTAGCGGTCTTAAGGTTAAAACATATAGGAATAACGAGTTGATTACCAATCTGGACGAGTGGAAAATTAATAATGTGTCGAGGCCTGTTTCTGATAGATAGATAGATATATATGTAAGTGATTGTGGGATAAAATTAATCTTAAACTTACTTATACCAAGTCAATGACACATAATCAGATGGCCATTAACCAGAAGAACCGGAAACAAAGAGGGACAGAAAGTTGCCAGGTTTTAACTGGGGCAATAGTATTATTAAGGGGTGAATGGAAAAATATGGCTTTAAGTCCTAACGAATCATAACAAATCCATCTCCAGCTATCTCCTCATAAATGTGGCTCTGACTGGAGAAATGGGGGCTTATGGGTTATGCGGCCAGTGTAGATCCAGATCAGCCTGTGCATCCGCAGTCTGATCAGGATCTGCACTGTTCGCCATTCAATCTATGAAACACCCGTCATGCTTCTAACAAGTAATATAGATCACTATCAGGCTAGAAGGGTGTGCTGTATGATCGGGAGCTACACTGGTCACAAATCCCACACCACAAATAAAAAACTTCAAGTGTCTTTATGGGCCCACTCTCTGTTTCCAGCCTACTGTATTGCCTTATGTATGTGGCTGTGACTGGAGAAATGGGGCTTATGGCATTTCTGGCCCGTCTAGCTCCTGATCAAATACCATTCATGTCGCCTGATAATAATCTGTATTGCTTGTTGGCAGCATTACCGGTATTTCATTAATTGATGGAATAGCGAACAGTGCAGATCCTGATCAGACTGTGCGGATGCACAAGCTGATCTGGATCTACACTGGTCGCAAAACCCATAAGACCCATTTCTCCAGTTATAGCCACATATCAATAAAGTATGAGTCCTCCACTTGTTGTTATCTGCAGTGGTCTGTGTCAGCGCCACAGTGATACTGAAGGTGCACCTTGTTTTTACAAGGGTCTATATAGTGGCTGTGACTGTAGAAATTTGGCTTATATGATTTGTGACCAGAGTGGCTCCTGATCAAATAGCATACTCATATACATGATATAGCCTGATAACGATCTATATTACTTGTAAGACGCATGACGGGTGTTTCATTGATGAAATGGCGAACACTGAAGTTGGTGATAAGACTGTGCAGATGCACAGGCTGAAGTGGATTTACACTGGTCGCATAACCCATAAGCCCCATTTCTCCAGTCAGAGCCACATATATAACCAGATAGCTGGAGATGGATTTGTTATAATAAGTTAGGACTTAAGCCAGGCTGATCCGAATCTACACTGGTCACAAAACCCATAAGCCCCCTTGCTCCCCACCCCCATGATTTTGCCAATGGCAGTAATACTACCTCAGTGGCTGATTGGCGAATAGCGTAGGTCCTGATCAGACTGCGCAGATGTGCTGGCTTATCTGGGGTTATGATGGTCGCAAATGTCTTAACCCTTTGCCCGCTATAGCGGTTTATGCAAACAGGGTAGATCCAGATGAGCCGGCTCGTAACGAGCCGTCTCATCAGGATCTGCACTTTTTGAAAGTAATTTCCATATTTTTGGCAACAAAAAGACCCCCTTTTGATAAATGAACTAATCTGAAAACCATCTTGTGACAGTTTGATTGTTTGTAAAATTAACATATCAAAATCCATTACAGGTACATAGGGGTGAAAGGGTTAACCCTTTCAACACCAAGTAACTTAATAGGATGTTCCATGCCAATGTTTCACGCTATTTCATTAATTTTGTTCATTCAAATTATCCCATTCTTCTAAAAGGGTAATCTGTACGACGTTTAAAATTATTATTAACAAACAGTGGAGATCCTGATGAGACGGCTCGTTACGAGCCGGCTCATCTGGATCTGCACTGTTTGCAAACATTGTCTCTTTAGAGGTCTGTGGTGTTGAAAGGGTTAAGGCAACTTGAGACAGCTGGCTGTCCATATGGGGCTGTGACTTGAGAAACAGGGCTCACGGTATTTGTGGCCAGTCTACTTCTATAGCATGATAGTGATATACAATGTTTGTCAAAAGCATGGCAGATGTTTAGTACTACATGTATTCCCACCTTCTGGAATTAGACACCACTTTAACTTGTTGCATGCTGGGAAACTTGTGGGCTATAAATAGTTCAAAACTAGCAGACAAAACTTCATCATATTTTCTTGTATTTCTCCCCGTAAATATCATGAATATGTCTTGGAATTTCATTAGAATTGAGTCCTGAGGACACAATTCTAATGAAATTTCAAGACATATTTACAGAGAGACATAAAACATATACTCCTAATTCGTTTGGCGTATATTTTCGCCGCTAGCATGCAAAGAGTTAATCATTACACTGCTATCCTAGCTATTTCTTGCTGTTTATTTTCTATTTTTATCAATAAAAAAACATGCTTTGACAGAGTTTAGAATAATTTACAACATGCATGGACAGCACTTTAGTCCATTGGAAATGATTCTGAAGTGCTGTCAAACCATATTTTTATTGAGAAATAAGGCAAGATATAAAAGCAACAGCAGACGGCAATTCTTGTGTGTCGTGGTCTAAGGGTAAATTCCAGGAGATGGGCATTCTAGTTGGTTTATTCAATGTACCACAGGGGGCACTGCAGCTCCACAGCATAATAAGGCTTACTGGGGATTTAAAGTAATCTCACATCTGGTATGTGAACAAACATTGTATCGGGTAATCATAATAATATATCGAGAAACTCTTCAGTTATTAGCTGACGGTATTCACCTTTACTAAGCGAATGCAGAATATAATTCCCCATATGACTGTCACTGTTTTATAAAATATTATATGTATCGTTTAGAAACCAATAGCTTGCTTACGGTATCAAAATCAACATCAACTGGTATCCGCTTTGATTGATTGATCAAATACATAAGACAAGTAATTGTGTAGTACCTACGTCTTTGTAAAAATGTATTGGGGAAGTACAAATTTAACACTGAACTAGATCCTGATTTGGTGCCAGGTGCTCTCATACCTACACCCCAAATATCACTTTTATCAGGTAACTCGCTGTGCATTGACTGAATACCTAAACATCCGGGTTACAACGAAGTGAAAACTGACGTTCCATTGGTCGGATGATGTCACATGACGTTACCGAATGACGTCAGTGTACTGTGCATTCTGTCCATAGATAACAATGTCATCTGTGGTCATAAAACGTTACCTGATAAATAGAATACCAGGCTAGTGTCTTTTGATGTCAAGTTTATCAGATTTGGCTCGGAAATGGCAGGAATTCCTTGGCGACCCTCGGAATTCCTACGCGTTTCCTAGCCTTGCCTGATAAACTTGATATCAAAAGACACTAGCTAAGTATACTTATCTAGCAAAGTGTACTTTGAGGAGTAATAATTTTTTTTTCCTGAAATGCATTACTACATATAGAACTAACCATGCTAACGACTGCATATGTTTGATGATTAAAAGTATGCAGAATTATTATACTGAATTTATCACATTATCACAGGCCAAAATTGGCTGTGATAATGTCATAATTCAGTATAATAAAAATTAATAAATTTATCCTTAAAGTGTAAGTTTCTCCCTCAAAGTGTACTTAGCAAGACAAGTATACTTAGCAAGTATATTTTGCAATTTTTGGTGAAATCGGCTACTGGTCACAAATACTGCCGACGTTAGCTTGGTGAACGGTGTCACAGGACTTTACTGTATGAGGTCGGTGTAAGGACACCACATTAACAAGTCTGCATTCTTTAACCCTTCCTATGCTGCAGACGGAAAATTGCCGTCTGCTGTTTTTCATTTTTGCCTTAGTTCTTCACAAAAAACCAGTGGAGACGATTCTCATGCGCTGTCGAAACAGGCTTTTGTCGAGAAATATTGAAAATAAAACATTTCCGGCAGATGATAACAAATATTTCAGCGTAGTAACATGTTATTATTATCCCTCCTGTAACATACAAGTTTACCAGTACCCCACCCACTTGTAGTACATGGTACAGGTACAGTATGAGACCAGTACATACAAGTACAGTACCAGAACCCACCATGTAGTACATGGTACAGATACAGTATGAGACCGTACCACACAATTTGATAGTACATGGTACAGTACAGTATGAGACCAGTACACGCCACCCCATGTAGTACATGTACAATACAGTATGAGGACAGTAACCATAACATGTTTACCAGTACCCCACCCACATGTAGTAGGTATGGTACAGTACAGTATGAGACAGGTACATACTAGTACAGTACACCCACCATGTAGGTATGTACCAGTAACAGTTTATGAGACAGGTACACCCACATGTTTGAGTACATGGTACAGTACAGTATGAGACCAGTACATACAGTACCAGTGACCAGCCCCACCCACATGTAGTACATGTACAGTACAGTATGAGACCAGTACACAACCACCCCATGTAGGTACATGGTACAGTACAGTATGTTAGACTCAGTAACATACAAGTTTACCAGTACCCCACACATGTAAGTTTACCATGTACAGGTACAGTATGAGACCTAGTACGGATACAGTTTACCCCAGTACACACATGTAGTACATGGTACAGTACAGTTTATGATACAGGTACATACAAGTTTACCAGTAACCCCACACCATGTAGTACATGGTACAGTACCAGTAATGAGACCAGTAACATACAAGTTTACCAGTAACACAACCACTTGTAGTACATGGTACAGTACAGTAATGAGACCTAGGTTAACATACAGTACCAAGTTTACCAGTACCCCACCCACATGTAGTACATGGTACAGTACAGTATGAGACCAGTAACATACAAGTTTACCAGTACCCCACCCACATGTAGTACATGGTACAGTACAGTATGAGACCAGTAACATACAAGTTTACCAGTACCCCACACACATGTAGTACATGGTACAGTACAGTATGAGACCAGTACATACAAGTTTTACCAGTAGTCCACGCTCCATCCACACCAGTAGTACATGGTACAGTACAGTAATGAGACCAGTAACATATCAAGTTTATCAGTACCACCACCCACAGTAGTACATGGTACAGTACAGTACCAGTTAACATACAGTTTCCACCCCATGTAGAAGATAGATAAACATGTACAGTACAGGTACAGTGAGACCACCCCACCCACATGTGTACATGGCAGTACAGTAGAGACCGTACATAGGTACATACACCACCCACCCACATAGAGGTACAGTACAGTAACCAGTACCCCACCCACATGTGTATGGTATACGTATGAGACCAGTAGCCTATTTCATCAACATTGCAAAGTATACTTTTCTAGCAAAGTATACTTTGAGGGAGAAATTTTCAATTTTAGGATAAATTTATTAATTTTTATTATACTGTATTTATTACATTATCACAGCCATTTTGGCTGTGATAATGTAATAAATTCAGTATAATAATTCTGCATACTTTTAATCATCCAATATATGCAGTTATTAGTTTTATATGAAATAATGCATTTCAGGAAAAATAAATGATTACTCCCTCAAAGTATACTTTGCTAGAAAAGTATACTTTGCAATGTTGGTGAAATCGGCTACTGATAAATAAAATACTATGCTCGGATCAATTTGGCAACAGTAGGATCCCTGTGCATTTCCTCATCTTGCCTGCTAGAATGGAAATGATTCTAAACTTCTGTCAAACCATGTTTTTATCAAGAAAGAACTTGAAGGCAAAAATAAAGCTACAGACAACAATTTTCATGTCAAGAATTCTAAGGGTCGGTTTTTACATTGTACTGTTTACTGGTTTAGAATGAGAAATGAGAAAAGCGAGAATAACGATTCCTTCACAGGTAGAAGACTCGGACCTGAGACACAAAACAATGCCCAGTACAAATATCCATTATCCCACCCACTTGGTCTCATACAGTACTATGTTTTATTATAGACATAGTACTGTATGAGACCAAGTGGGTGGGTAATGGATTTTTTGTAATGAGCATCTTTTGTTTGTCAAAGGTCCTACTCTTCCACCTGTGGATTCCTTGAGTGAAATATATCAATGGTCTAGTAACATAAGGTCGTAACTGCTATGCTAAAGCATAGCAGTTACGACCTTATGTTACTAGACCATCGATATGCAACCATCGATATGCTTTGTATAATTATATGACAGTATTTAATATATATGTAGCATACCTTTACCCATTGTCAACCTAAATCGGCTTAGACATCGTTTACACCGTAATTCCAAATCTTTGTACACAGCACAACACAGACCAACGCCTTCCTAACACCAAAATGGATTTGTAAGCATATTTAAACACTGAATACATATTCCATGACAAAAATGTCACTCCAAGGCCTCACATTAACAACCATAATAATATTTGTTATCTGATTGCGCACAATTGATATGGAATAAACATAAAAACAAAATAGTTGTCAACGGTTTTCAAAGTGTTAACATTATCCTGGTAAATATTTATCATAGCTTGCTAAACACCATTCTCTTGCAACCATGGACAGATCATTATTACAAAATAAAGACACAATGTGTATCCAATTTCTTTCACAATCTAATTTTGGACACAAAATCTGTCTATAAAAGGAAATAAAAGATCATTTGTAACAAGTCTTATCCACACCGTCAAAACTGGTGTATAATGAATGAAGTTATCGCAGAAATTTAATACTGTATTGTTGGCACCTTGTAAACATTCGACATAATGAAGTCCAACAAAACATGGCCTCTAATCACAACTATGTCAATGTTACAATTGAGATTTCTGAAAAATGAAAAAAGATTGAAAATACCGGTAATTGCAGACAAATTCCACAAATGTTCTCTCTCAATTTATATTGAAATCAGCCATTTTTGCAGATATATTTAGTACCGGTAATGCACATTTTCACATGAACAGAGTTATTTGTTAGATTTTATAACTAACCGCATGTAATGAAAATACATAATGGTATTGTATTGTAAGAAAATATGCATAATTAAGCTGTTGAATCATAACTATTACATTATGAGAAATATATACAAATATGAGAACAGAAAATTTAACCCTTTCAACATTACAGCCCTCTATAGCGGTTCTTGCAAACAGTGTAGATCCAAATGAGCCTGCTCGTGACGAGCCATCTCATCTGAATATGCATTTTTTTGCATGTAATTTGCATATTTAGAAGAAGAAAACAAATTCATAAATTGACTGGTCTCAAAATCATTTTGTGACGATTGGATTGGTCGGAAAATGAACACATCAAAATCCATTTCAGTTATTTAGGGGTTAAATGGTTACAGTTATTTAGGGGTGAAATGGTTACAGTAATTCAAATATGTGTACATGCTGATAATGTCTTCATTTAAGTTTCTGGAATTTTGCTACTAGTTTGTATCTATATTAAACTTTTATTCCATTAACCCTTTCAATATCACAGGCCTGTATAGTGGTATTGGCAAATAGTGTAGGTGTTTTTTTTTGTTCTCAAAAATATGAAAATTACTTTCAAAAAGTTCAGATCCTGATGAGTCGGCTCGTAACGAGCCGTCTCATCAGGATCTGAACTTTTTGAAAGTGATTTTCATATTTTTGAGAACAAAAAAACACCTTTTCATAAATGGACTAGTAGTCGGAAAATGATTTTGTGACGATTGGATTGGTTGCAAACTTAACGTATCAAATTTCATTCCAGTTACTTAGGGGTAGGGTTAAATTCACATTTGAGGTTGATATACCAGACCACATTGCCTCCATCCTTTCAATAAAACTGCCAAAAGCGTTGGGCACCTATTGTTTTGGTATGCTACCATCAGCATACACCTCTAGATGTAAACGGTGTGCCATCACTTTATATTTCCTGTCGCAACACAGAATTACGTGCTCAACGATCGGCTCTGTAGTACAAAGCTGTACCACCGTGGGGCACAGGTGAAAGACTCGGACCTGTGATACAAAAAAAATGGCCATTACAAAAAAAAACATTACCCCACCCACTTGGTCTCGTACAGTACTATCTTCTATTATAGAAGATAGTACTGTATAAGACAAGTGGGTGGGGTAATGTTTTTTTTGTAATGGGTATCTGTTTTTGTGTCACAGGTCCGAGTCTTCCACCTGTGCCATGGGGCACAAGAAATGTTATGCACACAGTGATGATGTCATAATGTTTGATGAAGTAAATAATGACGTCATTTTCCTGTATCACAATACATATATTATTACATACACACTAGACATTTACATGTCACTATCTCTAATAAATTATTATGAAACTAGACATTATGTTTGTAAAACATGGATATGCCCCCGTGGAAGGAATACTGGAGTCTAACTAAAGATTGTGCGTAAAAAAAAGAAAACTTTATATTTTCAAAGATTTCAATCATTTGTCAAGAGAAAGTCTTACAAACTGTTTGACGTAAGAAAATGGCTAACTGTTTCAGCGTCATTTTGAAGGTCACAATGGTCAAGGTCATGCCATTGCTGGTGTGATTGCATCACACATATTCAGAAGAATGAACTATCCCTATATTAAAGCAATCCTTCGAGTCTTATTGAAGATATTATAGGAACGAATGGCCTTTTTGTGGAATTTATCGGGGTATAAACTTGGAAAAGTCGCGGGAATACTGGACGTAGGCCTTGTGGAATTTATCGGGGTATAAACTTGGAAAAGTCGCGGGAATACTGGACGTAGGCCTTCCGGCCTACGTTCCAGTATTCCCGCGACTTTTCCAAGTTTATACCCCGATAAATTTCACAAAAAGGCCATTCCGGCCTACGTCCAGTATTCCCGCGACTTTTCCAAGTTTATACCCCGATAAATTAAACAAAAAAGGCCATTCATTCCTATAATATCTTCAATATCTATAATATTTCCAAGTTTATATCCCCGATAAATTCCACAAAAAATACCATTCATTCCTTATAATTCCAGCATTTGAAATAAATTCATCAAGAACATTTGTTTTTTTTTCCGTTTTCTTAAGAATTATTTTAACCTCATGGTTACGGAAAGTAGTTCGGCGTGGGAGTTTACTGGGATATAAATTGCGGACAGAGACTTGCTACGGGCCAATCAAATGTTAGGGAATTGCGTAAATATTTTTGTGCTGGAATTATTACATGATGAAGAAACTCTTACAAACTTTTTGACATAACAAAATGGCTAAGTGTTTCAGGGTTTCAGGGATATTTTGAAGGTGACAAAGGTCAAGGTCGTGTTAATGGTGGCGCGAGTGTGAGGCAACTGTTTAGGTGATTCAAGTGTACAAGTATTGAAGTAATCCTTCACGTAATATTGAAGATATTACATGTTGGAGAAACTCTCTTACCGGTGTCACATGAGATTTTCACCCGCGCGATATTTTCACCCGCGGGTGAAAAAAATGCCATGAGATTTTCACCCCCCCTATGAGATTTTCACCCGCCCTCCAATATTTTTGTCAAATGTTGTTGTTGCTGTGTTGCTTCTATCTTATGGTTTGTGAGAGTCATATGACCTTTATATATGGTGGTGACAAAATTGAAAGAGTTGCAGGGGGGGAGGGGGGGTGAAAATCTCATGGCCATGATATTTTCACCCGCGGGTGAAGATATCATGGCCATGAGATTTTCACCCCCCCCCTAATTGTCTTAAACAACATATCCATTGACATAGCACAACTTTCAAATTTGCCACCATCATATTTGAAATAGTCATATTTCTCAAGCAATACAGCAACAACATTAGACATATTCCATGATATACAAGGAAAAAATCAAAAATAAAAAGCGACAAATTTTAAGGTGAATGGTAGGTGCAACTATTAATTCTTTATATAATGAGTACAATTCCCCACTACTGCACACTCAGTCAATTGAAAGTTGTGCTATGTCAATAGATATGTTGTTTAAGACAATTAGGGGGGGGGGAGGGAGAGGTGGGGGTGAAAATCTCATGGCCATGATATCTTCACCCGCGGGTGAAAATATCATGGCCATGAGATTTTCACCCCCCCCCCCTGCAACTCTTTCAATTTTGTCACCACCATATATAAAATAGTCATATGACTCTCACATACCATAAGATAGAAGCAACACAGCAACAACAACATTTGACAAAAATATTGGGGGCGGGTGAAAATCTCATAGGGGGGGTGAGAATCTCATGGCATTTTTTTCACCCGCGGGTGAAAAAATAGGCGGGTGAAAATATCATATGACACCTGTATAAACTTTTTGATGTAACAAATGGCTAAGTGCCTCAGCGACATTTCGACGGTGACCAAGGTCGTGTTAATGGTGGCGTGAATTTGTGACAAATGTTCAGGTGATTCAAGTGTTCAAGTATCGAAGCAATCCTTCGCATAAATATTGAAGATATTACATGTTGGAGGAACTTTTACAAACTTTTTGACGTACAATGTAAATGTACACGGACGGACGGACATACGGACGTATGCCCCACTTGCTATCACAATGTAATGTATATCCTAATTGAATATGAAGTTGCGACACATTGCCCAAACTGCGGTTGCTATAGTAACAATATCTCACGAGTGTATGGTCTTTTTTTTAGGAAAGTTATGGAACGTCTGGTGGAATTATAGTTACACATTCATACACTTATTTAATTCCTATAAAGAACATTTTGTGCCTACTAGATGGGACCCCGACTTTAAATAATTTTTTATACATAGCAGTAGTCTGATATTCCACAAGCAATCTTGAAAATATCGACATGGTCTTATTATTCGAGGCAATATTGAGTTACATTTTTACATAAAACTAGTCTTAATTGAACAGATATGTGGCTGTGACATAAATGTACACTGCAGAAATGAGGCTTATGGGATTTGTGACCAGTGAAGCTCCTGGCCAAATATCAAACACCTGTAGCCCGTTAACCCTTAGACCGCTATCTTATTTTTTTTGTCGTCTGCTGTTTATTTTCTATTTTCCATTTCTATCATCAAAAACATGCTTTAACAGCACTTTAGAATAATTTAAAACATGCTTTGACAGCACTTTAGAATCATTTCCAATGGAAATGATTCTAAAGTGCTGTCAAAGCATGTTGTAAATTACATCAAACCATGTTTTTATTGAGAAATAAGGCAAGATATAAAATCAACAGCAGACGGCAATTGTTGTGAGTAGCGGTCTAAGGGTTAATGATCTATAGTGCTTGTTAGAGGCATGGCAATTGTTGTGAGTAGCGGTCTAAGGGTTAATGATCTATAGTGCTTGTTAGAGGCATGGCAATTGTTGTGAGTAGCGGTCTAAGGGTTAATGATCTATAGTGCTTGTTAGAGGCATGGCAATTGTTGTGAGTAGCGGTCTAAGGGTTAATGATCTATAGTGCTTGTTAGAGGCATGGCAGGTGTTGTGAGTAGCGGTCTAAGGGTTAATGATCTATAGTGCTTGTTAGAGGCATGGCAATTGTTGTAAGTAGCGGTCTAAGGGTTAATGATCTATAGTGCTTGTTAGAGGCATGGCAGGTGTTGTGAGTAGCGGTCTAAGGGTTAATGATCTATAGTGCTTGTTAGAGGCATGGCAGGTGTTGTGAGTAGCGGTCTAAGGGTTAATGATCTATAGTGCTTGTTAGAGGCATGAGAGTTTCATTGATGGATTTGCGAACAGTGCAGATCCTGATCAGACTGTGCGGATGCACAGGCTGATCTGGATCTACACTGTTCACAAAACCCATAAACCCCGTTTCTCCAGTCACAGCCACATATAAGGCCAATAAATTTGGGATCAATATTAATATTCTCTGATCAAATAGGTGATTAAACCTTTCAATAAAACACCGGCAGACCAGAACAGTCCCATATGACCGCAAACCAACACATATAATATTATGACTGAACAGCCGTGGGAGAATCACTTGTTACAGTAGTGCCCAAAATTGCATTTTAGATGAATTTCGGGCATTATAATGAATTTTGGAAAAGGTTTCCAAGCAAATATGAACTGAAAATTTCTCAATTTTGTTTGTTTTCATAAATTACTTTTTATTAGACTGTTGTTCCTAATATGATACGCCATGAGAAAAAGATTGTATTAATCCATGTTTCTCTCAGATTTTTTAAATTTATTACGGAGTTCCATTTAGGTAGGTCATCGTACTACCGTCATTGTAGTATCATACTATCGTCATTGTAGCATCGTACTATTGTCATCGTAATATCGTCATCGTGATATCATACTATCGTCATCGTAGCATCGTACTATCGTCATCGTAGTATCGTTTTATCGTCATCACAGTATCGTACTATCGTCATCGTAGCATCGTACTATCGTCGTCGTAGTATCGTTTTATCGTCATCACAGTGTCGTACTATCGTCATTGTAGCATCGTGATATCGCCTTCCGGATGGACATGCGCATACGCATCTGAGGCCATAATAAAATAAAATCTATATTTTTATCCCCGACCGAGAAAGTTTTGTAAAGAAAGTTTTGTGCAACCATAAAACATGTAAATCATTGTTTAATATGGGATAGCCATCACAGTGTGGAAGCTATTGGTGACATTTGGTAATGATAGAGGATCACAAGATACATGTATCATTCATCCAAAATTATTGACATGAAAGTCAAGGTCACCTAGGTGACGGTCAATGTCACTGGAATGACACTGGATGGATAGCTAGCTATCAATGTGAGGAAGATATTTATGAAATTTGGTGATGATATGACTAACGAATCTGGAGATATTCAACATTTGGACGTATGTCTAAAATTGTTGACACCAAGGTCAAGGTCAGCTGAATTACACTGGTAGATATCCATCAATGTGAAGAAGCTATTAATGAAATTTGGAGATGATCTAACTAACGGATCAAGAGAGATTCAACGTTTGGCTAGTAAGAAAATGCTGTTTAAAAGCTCTAATAAAAGATACCGGTTTGACCTTTTGGTGGCCATCTTGGATGATATAATTATCTGATTTCGATAAAAAACGCTTCAGAGCAATTGTCTACTCAATACCTACAATTTGATATACAACATGACCATATTTGGCAAAATGTGAAATTTGACCCCTAATTGACCCCCACGGGCCCCATCCATTTTTGACCCCTGGATCACCATTTTCACAAATCTGAAAGAGCATTGACTGTCGATCATGTGTGTCAAGTTTCATTAAAATCTGTCAGGCTCTTCGTGAGAAGAAGATATTTTAAAGAATATGGTCTACTTTTCCATGGCAGCCATCTTGGATTAGGTGACTACCTCCAAATTTACAAATCTGACATGTCCCCACCCATAGATCATCCCTGTGAAGTGAGAAGAAGACATTTGAAGGTATGGACGGAAGACAGACGGACGGACGGATGACGGACGAAAAGCGGTAACAATAGCTAAAAACATTAACACATTTGCCTTACAAACAACGTGAACATAAGTCCTCAGTGACCTTGACCTTGGGCAGTCAGATGTGGGTCGTATGCAAAACAAAGCGCCATCTGTAGACACACATGGAGTTAGCCGCCTTATTCCACTGACCCCTGCAATTGTGATGATCATAATAACTCATTACATTCAGAATACACATGTATGGGTTATTTTATTTTTATTTTTGTTATTTCCCGACGAAAGTATATGTTGTGACCATTTATTTGAACCGTCTTGACGAGATGGTTCAAACGGGGGTCACGATGTATACTATAAAGCGCATATAAAGTAATCATTTAGAATTTTCCACAAACAACATGGCGTATCTTCATGACATTGATTAACTGTTTGCATGCTGGGAAACTTGTGGGCTATAAATAGTTCAAAACTAGCGGACAAAAATTCATCATATTTTCTTTTATTTCTCCTTGTAAATATCATGAATATGTCTTGGAATTTCATTAGAATTGAGTCCTGAGGACTCAATTCTAATGAAATTCCAAGACATATTTACAGAGAGAAATAAAACATATAGTCCTAATTTGTTTGGCGGATATTTTCGCCGCTAGCATGCATAGAGTTAATATACACTGCTCATGAATGTACTAAGGGCCATGTTATGAGCCTACCTAACAGTAAACATGTTGTATAATAAAACCACACAGTACAAACACCCCATTCAACATAAGTACAACTTATTTAGATGGTAAATTTCTCCTAAATTGAATGATATTGAGCAGGTGTATAATACACACTAGACGTGACGTTTATTCTCATGCTAAGAACACACCTTTTTTATTTATCAAACTATATGATGTGACAACTCATATGAACAGTGTCTTTGAGAACATTCAAAAGATTGGTAAAAAGTTTTTTATTTTCTTTATTCCTCTATGAATGTAAAAACATATACATTCATAGAGGAATAAAGGAAAGGGTAGTAACTCTGTAAGCTGCGATGTGATCAAGCTTACAAGCGACAAACTCTTAAATTTGCTTGATAATTACCAGTGAAAGAAATTTCAAGGAAATATTCCAGTTTTGCATAATTTTATTTCTTAAATTTTATTAACCCTTTCATCACCGCATGCCTGTATAGTGGTATTGGCAAAACGTGTAGATCCAGACGAGCCGTCTCATCAGGATCTGCCCTTTTTGCAAGTAATTTTTATATTTTTCAGAACAAAAACACCCCATTTTCATAAAATGGAATAGTTTGAAAATCATTTTGCAAAATTAACATATCAAAATCCATTCCAGTTACTTAGGGGTGAAAGGGTAAAGTGTCGATGAGATTGTGGAGAGGCCTAACACAATGTTTGACCGACAGAATTGTAAAAAGTATAGGTCCTGATCACCTGGGGCCGTTTCACTAAACTTCATACAACTAAAATGTTTGTAAGTGAACATTTATGATAGTTTGTAAATTTCACATTAACCATGTTTTCTTGTAAACAATTCTTGGATTTACATTTATTGAGCATAGGCTGCGCATGCAGCCTATGCTCAATAAATGTAAATCCATCAAATTTTCAGAAGATCCTAAATTTGCATTTACAAACATTTTAGTCATACTAAGTTTAGTGAAACGGCTCCCAGAACTGGAGCTATGCTGGTCGTAAACATCATATCGTAAAGTTCCTGTTTCCAGCTGGTAGCCCATATGTACAGATAATTCACAATGGACCTACACAATGACATAATAATGGACCTGGTTATCTATTAGATAAATGATGGGTTGGAGGAGGTGAGGAAACAGTTCATCCCATATGCCTCAATGTGATGATCCAAATGGGGGAAAACTGACCTATACTTAACCCTTTCCAGTAAAGTGGGCAACAGAATAACAGTGTATGTGATCATGACGTTTGATAACCAAGTGACACAATGCTTGCCTCAATTTTTACAGTACTTAAAAAATAATCTTTATATAAGCTGATGGATTCTCATGATGTATATGTACATTGAAACAAAGACAATAATTTATATGTTTTTTGTGGTCACACTAAATGTATTTTTAAGATATATTTTAATTTCTAGGAACAAGGGCATCGTTGTCACAAAGCTTATCCGCACGCTGGCAGCCTCGAAAATGATTTTGTTTTTACACATTTGCCTTACAAACAAGCTAGGTGAACATAAGTTCTCAGTGGGTCGTATGCAAAACAAAGCACCATCCCTAGACACACATTGTGCCAAATATTATCAAAATAGGGGAAGCGGTTTTTAACTTATTGAATAAAAAAAAACTTTAATGCATTTGCCTTACAAACAAGGTGAACATAAGTCCTCAGTGACGTTGACCTTGGGCAGTCGGAAAGTTATTGAACTAGATGGCATGTCGCGCCTTGTGGCGAGGCATGGACACTAAAAAAAAAGATATAGTATAACGAAAAACTTTAACCAAAAAACTTAACCAAAACCTTCAAAGTAATTTGACCTTGACATTGGGCACAGGGGCCGCACGGGAGGGGGGTAGAATGAAAATATAGATGATGATAAACACCCATATGAAGTTTCAAGGTAATGGGCAAAGCAGTTGCAGAGATATAGTATAACAAAAAACTTTAACCAAAAAACTTAACCAAAAACTTAACCAAAAACTTTAACCAAAAACTTTAACAAAAAAACTTAACCAAAAACTTCAAAGCAATTTGACCTTGACATTGGGCACAGGGGCCGCACGGAAGTGGGGTAGAATGAAAATATAGATGATGATAAACACCCATGTGAAGTTTCAAGGTAATGGGCAAAGCAGTTGCAGAGATATAATTTAACCAAAACTTTAACCAAAAAACTTACCGTAACCAAAAAACTTAACCAAAAACTTCAAAGTAATTTGACCTTGACATTGGGCACAGGGGCAGCACGGGAGGGGGGTAGAATGAAAATATAGATGATGATAAACACCCATGTGAAGTTTCAAGGTAATGGGCAAAGCAGTTGCAGAGATATAGTATAACGAAAAACTTTAACCAAAAAACTTAACCAAAAACCTTAACCAAAAAACTTAACCAAAAAACTTAACCAAAAACTTTAACCAAAGAACTTAACCAAAAACTTCAAAGCAATTTGACCTTGACATTGGGCACAGGGGCCGCACGCACAGGAGGGGGTATAATGAAAATATAGATGATGATAAACACCCATATGAAGTTTCAAGGTAATGGGCAAAGCAGTTGAAGAGATGTAGTATAACGAAAAACTTTAACCAAAAAACTTAACCAAAAACGTTAACCAAAAAACTTAACCAAAAACTTCAAAGTAATTTGACCTTGACATTGGGCACAGGGGCCACACGGAAGGGGGGTAGAATGAAAATATAGATGATGATAAACACCCATGTGAAGTTTCAAGGTAATGGGCAAAGCAGTTGCAGAGATATAGTATAACAAAAAACTTTAACCAAAAACTTTAACCAAAAAACTTAACCAAAAAACTTAACCAAAATCTTTAACCAAACAACTTAACCAAAAACTTCAAAGTAATTTGACCTTGACATTGGGCACAGGGGCAGCACGGGAGGGGGGTAGAATGAAAATATAGATGATGATAAACACCCATGTGAAGTTTCAAGGTAATGGGCAAAGCAGTTGCAGAGATATAGTAGGTATAACGAAAAACTTTAACCAAAAAACTTAACCAAAAACCTGAACCAAAAAACTTAACCAAAAAACTTAACCAAAAACTTTAACCAAAGAACTTAACCAAAAACTTCAAAGTAATTTGACCTTGACATTGGGCAAAGGGGCCGCACAGGAGGGGGTAGAATGAAAATATAGATGATGATAAACACCGATATGAAGTTTCAAGGTAATGGGCAAAGCAGTTGCAGAGATATAGCATAACAAAAAACTTTAACAAAAAATCTTAACCAAACAACTTAACCAAAAACCTTAACCGGACACTCGTACGTACGTACGTACATACGTACGTACGTACGTACGTACGTACGCCAAACGGCCGACTATATCACGCTTTCCGCAAGCGGGCGCAACAAAAATGAAAGGTGTTGCTAACGTATGCACGCACATACATATGCACGTACAGTAGATGGACCAACGCTATATTTTCTCTTGCCTACCGGCGAGGTGATAATAAGGTTAAATTTATTTTGTATCATGCACACGCTCGAGAATTTGACCTACCATATTAAACTACATGTACATGTATACTTGATTCGTTTACAAAACAATAACCAATTACCAATTACAAGCAGTGGAATAATAAAAAAAAATATTGCTATACCTGCATGCTGAATCATGTTTGAGTGAAATCTAATGTGTCTCTGTTTTAAGAAAACTTAGTAAAAACTAGATGGCCGCGGCCTGCATGTCGCGCCTTGTGGCGAGGCATGGACACTAAAAAAAAAGATATAGTATAACAAAAAACTTTAACCAAAAAACTTAACCAAAAACATTAACCAAAAAACTTAACCAAAAACTTCAAAGTAATTTGACCTTGACATTGGGCACAGGGGCCGCACGGGATGGGGGTAGAATGAAAATATAGATGATGATAAACACCCATGTGAAGTTTGAAGGTAATGGGCAAAGCAGTTGCAGAGATATAGTATAACGAAAAACTTTAACCAAAAACTTTAACCAAAAAACTTAACCAAAAAACTCAACCAAAAACTTTAACCAAAGAATTTAACCAAAAACTTTAACCAAAAAACTTAATCAAACAACTTAACCAAAAAACTTAACCAAAAACTTTAACCAAAAACTTTAACCAAAAACTTTAACCAAAAAACTTAACCTTACAGCTTAACCAAAAACTTTAACTGGACACACGTACGTATGTACGCCAAACGGCCGACTATATCGCGCTTTATGCAAGCGGGCGCGACAAAAACTTAACCAAAAACTTCAAAGTAATTTGCCTTGACCAAAAAAAAATTGGGCACAGGGGCCGCACGGGAGGGGGGTTAAGAATGAAAATATTAGAAGGATGATAAACACAACCAAAATTTGGTGAAGTTTCCAAAGTAATGGGCAAAGCAGTTGCAAGAAGATTATAGCCATAACAAAAAACTTAACCAAAAAACTTAACCAAAAAACCAAAAATTAACCGAAAACTTTTAACCACAAAACTTTAACCAAAAAATTAACCAAAAACTTTAACCAAAGACCTTAACCAAAAACATTCAAAGTATTTTGGACCTTGACATTGGGGCCACAGGGGCCGCAGGGAGGGGGGAGAATGAAAATAAATATGGAAGATAAACACCCATAGGAAGGGGGTTTCAAGGTAATGGGCAAAGCAATTTGCAGAGTATAGTACTATAACGATAAACAAAAACTTTTAACCCAAAAAAACTTAACCAAAAAACTTAACTTAACCAAAAACTTTAACCCAAAAATACTTAACCAAAAACTTGCAAAGTAATTTGACCTGACCCCATTGGGCACAGGGGGGGTCGCAACGAAGGGGGGTTTAGGAATGAAAAATATAGATGATGATAAACAACCCAATGGTGAATGGGTTTCAAAGGTAATGGGCAAAAGAGTTGCAGGATAATTGTATAACGAAAAACTTTAACCAAAAACTTTAACCAAAAAACTTAAACCAAAAAAACTTGAAAAACCAAAAACATTTAACCAAAAACTTAACCAAAAATTCAAAGTAATTTGACCTTGACATTCGGAACAAAAAGGGGCCGCAAGGAAGGGGGGTTTTTTTAAAATTGAAAATAATAGATGATGATAAAACAAAACCATGAAGGTTTCAAAGGTAAGGGGCCAAAAAGCAGTTGGCAGAGATAATAGTTTAACGAAAAAATTTAAAAAAAACCTTAACCAAAAAACTTAACCAAAAACTTTAAACCAAAAAACTTTAACCAAAAAACTTAACCAAAAACTTTAACCAAAGAAACTTAACCCAAAAAACTTTGTAATTTGACCTTCACATTTGGGCACAGGGGCCGCACAGGAGGGGGTATTAATGAATATAGATGATGACCACCCATATGAAGTGTATGGGAAAGCAGTTGCCAGAGATATAGTATAAGAAAAAACTTTAACCAAAAAATTAAGGCAAAAAACTAATTAAAACCAAAAAACTTTAACCAAAGAACTTAACCAAAAACTTCAAAGGGTTAATTTGGACCTTTCACATTGGGCCAGGGGCCGCACGGGAAGGGGGTTTAAGAATAAAATATAGATGAGATAAACACCCATATGAAGTTTCCCAGGTATGGGCAGCAGTGCAGTGAATATAGTATAACAAAAAACTTTAACCAAAAAACTTAAGCAAAAAATTTAACCAAAAACTTTAACCAAAAAACGTAACCAAAAACTTCAAAGTAATTTGACCTTGACATTGGGCACAGGGGCCGCACGGGAGGGGGGTAGAATGAAAATATAGATGATGATAAACACCCATGTGAAGTTTCAAGGTAATGGGCAAAGCAGTTGCAGAGATATAGTATAACGAAAAACTTTAACCAAAAACTTTAACCAAAAAACTTAACAAAAAAACTTAACCAAAAACTTTAACCAAAGAACTTAACCAAAAACTTTAACCAAAAAACTTAACCAAACAACAACCTTAACCTTAAAAAACTTAACCAAAAACTTTAACCAAACAACTTAACCAAAAACTTTAACCAAAAATCTTAACCTTACAGCTTAACCAAAAACTTTAACCGGACACACGTACGTACGTACGTACGTACGTACGTACGTACGCCAAACGGCCGACTATATCGCGCTTTCCGCAAGCGGGCGCGACAATGATGTCGAACATTACGCCACTCTAATCTGACGCCGGTAGCCTATTTCACCAACATTGCAAAGTACACTTTCCTAGCAAAGTATACTTTGAGGGAGAAATTTTCAATTTTAAGATAAATTTATTAATTGTTATTATACTGAATTTATTACATTATCACAGCCAAAATAATAATTCTGCATAGTTTTAATCATCAAATATATGCAATCATTAGTTCAGTATGAAATAATGTATTTCAGAAAAATCAATGATTACTCCCTTAAAGTATACTTTGCTAGATAAGTATACTTTGCAATTTTGATGAAATCGGCTACATTTTATCCCACACCTAGAGTAAGCACACCTGCTATTCTCTGATTCATTAACCCATTTCAGCCTAAGGATACTATGATTTTTGTTGAAAAAATTTTGTTCATTCATCGATAAAGGTATATGTTGTTACCACTCATTTGAACCGTCTCATTGAGACGGTTCAAATGAGTGGTAACAACATATACTTTCGAAAGGATATAAAGAAATTAAGGGATATTTTTCTCGCAAAAGGTTCATACTACTAAAAGTGTATCCCGTCTGTAATGGGTTAATATTCCATTTCATTGTTCATAATAATATTTCATTAATCAGAAAAGGAGGTATTTTATAAAAAAAAAATAATTGGAAAATACCCACAAATAGAGGTGTAGATCCTGACGAGATGGCTCGTTATGAGCCGGCTCATCCGGATCTACACTGTTTCAACAAACATTGCGATAGAGGCATGTATATATGAACATACATATTTTATTTATATAAATGTGAGAACTTACACTTCAGTTCAGTTCACTAAATGAAGTGTATTGTTATCAGAAGAATGCCAAGTACAATGTTGATAAATTTGAACAATCTAGACACCTACACATTGTTAAATTTGAACGTCACTACACAGAACAGATTACCATGTATATTTTCAGTACAAATATTCTTTATACAGTATAACCTGTCTAAACCACAGATTGAAGTAACGGACCGAGGTCTATAAATACATTAAATATGCCTAAAAGCATCAATAGGTAAATGAAAAAAAAATAAGCTAAAAATTTGTTTTACCCCCTCCATATACTTCATAATAATAATGGAGGGGGTAAACAAAATGTTTAGCTTATTTTTTTTCATTTATTGATGCTTTTAGGCATATTTAATGTATTTATAGACCTCGGTCCGTTACTTCAACCTGTGGTCTAAACTGGACTCCCAGGAACTTCACTATGATAGGTGTCACTTTCATTTATCTCTGGTGATAAAATGTATGCTATTAATTATAACCCTTAGACCGCTATCTTAATTTTTATCGGCTGCTGTTTATTTTCTATTGTCCATTTTTATCATCAAAAATGTGTTTTGACAGCACTTTAGAATAATTTACAACATGTGTTGACAGCACTTTCAGAATCATTTCCATTGGAAATGATTCTGAAGTGCTGTCAAAACATGTTTTTATTGAGAAATAAGGCAAGATATAAAAGCAACAGCAGACGACAATTGTTGTGAGGGTTAATGTCACAGCAATAGAAACAAAATTGCTACCCCGCTCCATACCTCTCGCGAAATAACATATCGGAGGCAAATTATTGTAGCTGTCGCAGCAACAGCTAAGGTCATATAGAGACGAGGCCTCATTATATTTTGTGTATAGAGTGGGCACTGCACCCACAACATTTGTTACTGCAGTCCAATGCTCTACACACTAGACTATGAAGCCATGCACCCATGTGGGGTGAGTGGAAGAAGGGGGGTAACTCCATGGAGTTAACCCTTATATTCCACTCACCCCTTCCATTGTAAATCACATAAATGTGTCACCCTCGGAAAATATTATTATTATTATTAGGTACGCTGAAAATATCAGATAATAATCTAGAAATGTGTCCTTGGGACAAGGGGAGATAACAAGGGGAGATAACTCCAAAAGTACAAAATTCAGAGTTTTCTTTCTTGCACACGACACACCTCTATGCTGTGATGTACACATGTGTGAAGTATCATGAATAAATCCAAGAGTCATACAACTTACAATCCAGGGGGTCGTTTCACTTCATACGACTAAAATGTTCGTAAGTGCAAAATTATGATAGTCTGTAAATTTCACAATAACCATGTTTTCTTGTAAACAATTATTGAATTTTCATTTATTGAGCATAGGCTGCATGTAAATCCATCAACTGAAATTTATGGACGATCCTAAATTTTCACTTACACACATTTTAGTTGTACAAAGTTTAGTGAAACGGGCTTGAGACAAGGATACACCTAAACCAAGAAGGTGAACATTTGTGTGACGGACGCATGCACGGACGGACAGATGGACAGGGGTAAACATAATAAACCAACCCACAATGAATTGGTGGGGGCGAGAGCTCCAGATAAGGTGCGTATTTGCGTAAATACCCAATTACAATTGGCAAAAACCCAATTGAAATCAGAAGTAGCGAGTATCAAAAAGCAATGAAAAATTTGTGGTATCTTTATCATGCTACATAAAACAATAAACAGACCACAAATATAGCATATTTTCTTATTTTTCCATGAAAACACATCTTGGTATTTCATTAGAATTGTCTCCTTGGAGACAATTCTAATGAAATACCAAGATGTGTTTTCATTTGGAAGCAAACCATTCAATAAGTGCGGTCTGCTGATGTGTAAACAGTAGTGTGATTTTATTTTACACAATTAAACTTTTGAAATACCCAATTGCTTCAGAAATGATGAAGTGACAATACATGTACTCAATTACTAATTCCTTATCTGGAGCCCTGGGAGGCATAACAATAACAGTAAAGTAGCTAGTCTAATATTTTATGTACCTACCAGACTCTGACGTCATCTTGATCTGGTGACCGTGTACAGTCTACTAGTATACTAGTATCTATCCTGGCAGCGTCCAGAAAGTGAGAATATACACTTTTTAAATGTCACCGATACACAATTTTCCTTTAGCAAAATGTTCAATATATTTATTATTTCTCCATAGAAGTATATGTTATAACCATCATTCAAACTGTCTCATCGAGACGGTTCAAATGAGTGGTCACAACATATACTTTGGCCGAGAAATTAGATAAATGTTTAGAACTTTCAACATTTTGACAATTTTATACCACATAAAGGGGGATTCCACATGAAACAGGTTAAAACAATCCAAAAACACAATACTTGGTCACACAATGTTAGATCCTGAATTTAAATAGTTTTCCATATTCATACCTATAAAATCTAATCTTATATAGTCAAAGACAAACAGGTTTAAGGAATGAAGTATTGAGTAATTCTATCAAATGGCAAGTGAATCAATGAAGGGAAATGCAGAATTTGAGATAACAGACAACTTAACGTGGGCAGTATAGAACACAAAGCTAAATTACTGGTTGAGTTAACCAGTTCAGTTAACCCGTAGACCGCTACTCACAACAATTTTCATCCGCTGTTGCTTTTATATATTGCCTTATTTCTCAATAAAAACATGGTTTGACAGCACTTCAGAATCATTTCCAAAGGAAATGATTCTGAAGTGTTGTCAAAGCATATTTTTGGTGATAAAAATGGAAAATAGAAAATAAACAGTAGACGACAAAAGAAATAAGATAGTGGTCTAAGGGTTAATAATTCCAGCACAAAAATATTTACACAATTCCCTAACATTTGATTGGCTTGTAGCAAGTCTCTGTCCAAAATTTATATCCCAGTAAACTCCCACGCCAAACTACTTTCCGTAACCGTGAGGCGCAGTTAAAATAATTCTTAAGAAAACGGAAAATAAATACATTTTCTTGATGAATTTATTTCAAATGCTGGAATTATAAGGAATGAATGGCCTTTTTGTTGAATTTATCGGGGATATAAACTTGGAAAAGTCGCGGGAATACTGGACGAGGCCTTAAAAAATTACAATTTTCGGAAAAAAAAAATATAAAAAAAATATTTTTTTTTTTTTATTTTTTTTTTCGAAAATTGTAATTTTTTATTGCTTCGTCCAGTATTCCCGCGACTTTTTCCAGTTCATACCCCGATAAATTCCACAAAAAGGCCATTAATTCCTATAATATCTTCAATGATCAATACAGAGCCAGATGAACCGGTAGTAATACCGTAGTCTCCATTTGGTGCATGTATGCTCCTTGTAAAATGTAATTACTTCATGCTTATACAGCTGAATAGTGTGATTATATGCCAGTGGCCATACAACTAAATATTGAACATTTTGAAGGTAAAGCAATTTGGATTATATTATATTTCTTTATGAATTTCATCAAAATGAGTAGATTAATTATTAAATATTTACATCAGCTGGTATATACATGTATAGCTAATTGAACACCAATAACTTGGGTCTACCATATAATTATTAAATATATAGGCAGCGTGTACTTTATGATCTTTCTGATCTCTTTTGTTAAAATAAATCAATACTATAAGTACAGAAACGTTATATTTAATGCATTGCTTTTAATGAAAATGCCATCAGTGTCAGATATGCATAGGAAGATGAAACAAATAAGTAAGAATGAATTTAATTATAAATTTGTGAGACAAGAGTTGTCATTCTTACGCGTGACACACCTTTGGGCCATGGTCTATGCATGTGTGAAGTTTCATGAAAATATTCCAAAGGGTGTTTGAGTTATGCTCCCGACAAGAAATAAGTTGGTGAAACATCAAAGGGAGATAACTCAAGAATTAGGGAGGTAAGAGTTGTCATTTGTGCATGGACACACCATTGTATTGTGGTCTATGCTTGAGTAGTTTCATAAAAATATTCCAAAGGATATTCGAGTTATGCTCCAGATAAGAAATGAGTGTGCAAAAAAAACAAAGGGAGATAACTTGAAAAGTAGTGTGGCAAGAGTTGTCACTCTTTGACACACCTTTGGATTGTGGTCTATGTATGTGTGAAAATATTCCCAAGGGTATTCAAGTTATGTTCTGGACAAGAAGTGTCTGTGGCGGACATGGATGCAGACAATGTCAAAACCATAATATTCCCGACTTTTGTCTGGGGGATACAATAACACGAAAGATGACAAATATGTATACAAAGTTTCAAGAGAATCGCTCATATGGTAAAGAGGTTATAGCAGAATTAATTTACTGAACTGGGAATTTCAAAGTTATTTGACCTAGTGCTTGACCTGGGGCAAGGGGGAGCATGCTGATGTCGGAAACGAACATAATTATAGATGATGACCAACATGTACATGAAGTGTCGAGAGAATACAGTAAAGTTATAGGAGAATGGAGAAACACGCACACATCTACTGGACAGAAAATTTAATCTTTTTTTAAAACCTTGAACTTAGGTCAGGGGAGCACAGCTGGGACAGGCAATGCAAATATGAATGATGGGAAACATGCACATGAAGTTTCAAGCCAATCATTCATACAGTAAAGAAGTTATAAGAGAATAGAGAAACATGGACACATCTAATGGGGGCAGAAATTCCAAATTATTTAACATTGACCTTGGGCATGGTGAGAACATGGGTGGGGTGGGGAATGAACATATGGATGATAAAAAACATGCATATACTATACAGCCAATCGGTCATACAGTAAATAAGTTATAGTAGAATGGAGAAACACACATCTACTGGACACAAATTTCTATGTTATTTGACCTTGCCATTGGGAATGGTGGGAGCATGGACGGGGTGGTGAATGAACATATGGATGGTGATAAAAATGCACATGAAGGTTCAAGCCAATTGGTCATACGGTAAAGAAGTTATAGCAGAATGGAAAACGTGATGAACAGACAGACGGATGGACAGTCGGGCAGACAGACGGACAGACGACCTTTGCATCCATATATCCCTTTTACGCTATGATATGGTATAACAAAAGCCACGAAGGCCAGGTTTTTTCCAAGCATAGACACTTGGATAACATAATTATACCCACTTTTTGTAGACTAGATGGCCGTGGCCTGCATGTCGCGCCTTGGGGCAGGGCATGGACACTAAAAAAATAGATATAGCAGATGGAAAAACTTTAACGAAAAAAAAACTTTAACCGGACACACGGACGGACAGACATATGCCAAAATGCCGACAATATCGCGCTTTCCGCAAGCGGGTGCGACGATGATGATAAACACCCATGTGAAGTATCAAGGTAATGGATGAAGCAGTTGCAGAGATATAGTACACAAAAAAACTTTAACAAAAAAATTCAAAGTAATTTGACCTTGACATTGGGCACAGGGGCCACACGGTTGGGGGTTAGAATGAAAATATGGATGATGATAAACACCCATGTGAAGTTTCAAGGTAATGGGTGAAGCAGTTGCAGAGATATAGTATAACAAAAAAGTTTTAACCAAAAAACTGTAACCAGACGTACGTTAAAAAGTTAACGTTGAAAATGGTCAATTACGTAGAAATAATAGGTGAAGGTAAAAAAAATGGTCACATGTTGGATAGTTGTATGTGGTAGGCACCCCTTGGTTATGAAGCTGTGAAAGTTTGGTGGTCCTAGGTCTCAAACACGAAAACTTAACATTGATTGTGGACGCCGCCCACCGCCCGCCGCCCGCCGCCCGGCTTTCGCCAATCCAATAGCCTGGATTTTTTTTAAAAAAAACCTGGCTAAAAATAATAGAATAATGTTGCCAATGCTAGTTTTTGTGCTCTTGATGTGTAACTATATTGTAGTCATATACCCATGGGCTATAGAATGAAAACATGGTTGATGATAAACAAGTACATGCAGATCTCCAGATAAGCTGTGTATTTGCTTAAATACTCAATTCTAATGAAATGCCAAGACATGTTTTCATTTCGAAGCAAACTATTCAATAATTGCTGTCTGTGGATGTGTAAACAGTAGTGTGATTTTATTTTACCCAATTAAAATGTTGAAATAGCGAATTTCTTTAGAAATTATGGAGTAACAATACTCAATTACCAATTCCTTATCTGGAGCATGGTTATATGTTATGGATATATTGACTAAAACAGCAATTATACAATAGGCATGGATAAACCATACATGTAAAACTATATACAGAGCAGCTCTGTATGTATGTTAACCTTGAGGCTGCTACACATAACAATTGCCGTCTGCTGTTGCTTTTATAGCTTGCCTCATTTCTCAATAAAAACATGGTTTGACAGCGCTTCAGAATCATTTCCAATGGAAATGATTCTAAAGTGCTGTCAAGGCATGTTGTAAATGATTCTAAAGTGCTGTCAAAGCATGTTTTTGATGATAAAAATGGAAAATAGAAACAGCAGACAACAAAAAATTAAGATTTCCATTGGAAATGATTCTGAAATGCTGTCAAAACATGTTTTTATTGAGAAATAAGGCAAAATATAAAAGCAACAGCAGATGACAATTGTTGTATGTAGCGGTCTAAGGTGAGTGAGTGAGTGAATAGGGTTTAACGTCCGCTTTTCTGACATAGAGGTACAAGCCTCAGGGAGTCTACACGCAGACGGGTTAAGGATTAACTGCACTGTCACATAGATAGGTCATGATCATAATTGTGTCTGAGACATGGGCCCTACTTATAGCTCTTGATCTGTTAGCATTCTTCTACAGTCAAATAATGATTGGCACTGTACAGTCAAACCTCTCTAAACTGGACACAGAGAACTATTAGTTTTGCTCAATTCTGATCGGGTTCATTACCATTTATCTCCGATGATAATGTCTGTTCATGATCACAAAGCACACACGCGTGCTATGAAATGAGGTAGTCAGCTGTATGTTGTACAGTGGAACCTCTCTAAACCGGACACCCTGGGCACCTCCCAGGGTGTCCGGTTTAGAGAGGTTCCACTGTATATTGTATTAGATGCCAACAGATGTTTCACTGACTGAATGGCGAACAGTACAGATCCTGATCAGACTGCGCAGGATGGTATAGTTCAACACTCAGGGGTGGGAACAGTTCCAAATGCCAAATCCTGTAAATGGCTGAAGAAATATAAGGTTGTACCCACAAATATGTAAAAGTCAGCTTCCCATGTAGCTGCAAGTTTTCCGCTTTATAGGCAATAGGTTGCACTGCTGTATATCGACACACCACAGTCAAATGTAAACATTTGCGGAATAACATTTCCATTTTGCGCACTAAAATATAGCAATAATCTGCAAGGCCTTGACGTTCATACCTTGCTATATTGGTATTGAGAGAAAATTCTACCATATGAGACAAATATATTATCATAATCTTACCTAATAAAGTGTGTATTAGCAAAACTATTAAGTCACTCTTCAAGGAGTAGAAAGTAAACAAAGAATGTTCAAACGCAAATTTGGAAATACTATTCTGTCATAACGCTTATGTTATGTAATTACAATTATGTACTCAGAACTACTTCCCATGTTGACCCATTTAATAGTATGTTGTTTTTTTGCAATTATCAGTAACCTCAAATACTGATTTCAGGATATATATATTAAAAATTCCAACCCCTAACACTTGTCGCAAAGCCTCTCATTTACAGAAAGGTGAAATGTGTACACTGTGATTAGCGTGAGCTGATGGGTAACCCGATCTGGGTCTACACTACAAATGCCGTAAGCCCCATTTCACAAGTCACAACCCAATTATACTGTATTTATTCAACTGTGATAGAAATGCCACCTCTCAATAAGAGAATGGTGAAAGGTGTAGGCTGTGATCAGTCTGAGCTGACGAGTAACCTGGGGCCCGTTTCACTAAACTTTGTACGACTAAAATATTTATGATCGTCCGGAAATTTTGATTTATGAATTTACATTTATTGAGCATAGGCTGCATATCTCAATAAATGTAAATCCAATAATTGTTTATAAGCAAACAGTGTTAATGTGAAATTTACAGACTATATCATAACTTTGCACTTACGAACATTTTAGTCGTACAAAGTTTAGTGAAACGGGCCCCTGATCTAAACTGGCCACATGTGTTGTAAACTCCCGTTTATCAGCCAGTAGCCATTTGAGACACGCCATGTGATTTTGTGCCGATTAGAACGTGTGCGATATCTCATGAAATAATATTGACAAAATTTACGATATTTTCCGTAAATGATGTCGAAACTTGACTAATTTTACATAGCAAATGCGGAATTTTATTGCATTTTCTACGAGAATTTCTTCAACTTTCGACGTAATTTACAGAAAATATCACAGTTTCTGTAAATACGTTTTCTTGAAAAATCGCACATGTTCTTAGGCGTGGCGTGTCTCATTTATGGGTCGCCAGACAACAAGAGTGAGTATAGAGTGTGGAGTATAGATATGGATATGGGTAATTGGTAACTGGAGTAGAACAGGAACGACCATCCTTGTACACCCTGGCTGATCAGTATAATTACGTGACTGTGACAGGAGAAACAGGGCTTATGGTATATGTGACACACCATGTGAAAAATATTTACAGAAAATATCAGTTACGGTAACCCTTAATCTTATTTTTTTTGTCATCTGCTGTTTTTTTCTCTTTTCCATTTGTATCATCAAAAACATGCTTTGACAGCAGTTTAGAATAATTTACAACATGCTTTGAGACAGCACTTTAGAATCATTTCCGTTGGAAATGATTCTGAAGTGCTGTCAAACCATGTTTTTATTGACAAGAAATCTTTACCAACAATATGTCATCTGATTAAAGTGGTTAACAATGTTATTGACAATGTATGCATAAATAGCATTTAACCCTTAGACCGCTATCATATTTTTGTTGTCGTCTGCTGTTTATTTTCCATGTGTATCATCAAAAACATGCTTTTACAGCACTTTAGAATAATTTACATGCTTTGACAGCACTTCAGAATCATTTCCATTGGAAATGAATGATTCTGAAGTGCTGTCAAACCATGTTTTTATTGAGAAATAAGGCAAGATATAAAAGCAACAATTGTTGTGAGTAGCGGTCTAAGGGTTAATGTTACCGAAAATAGACGAAATGCTCATAGCAAATGCATAATTCTATTCCGCATTTACTCTGAATATTTTGTCACCTTTCGACATGATTTATGGAAAATATCGAAAATTTTGTAAATATTTTTCATGAGATATCGCACATCTTCTAAGGTACAAAATCTCATGACGTGTCTCATACTATTGTGACTAGCCTACTTCCTGTATACAGCTTGCTTCACCAACAGTTTCTAAGTACACTAATCTAGCTATGTCACTTTGAGGCAGTAACTTTGAATTTATGCATACATTAATTAATATGTTTACTTAAAAGCAAAATATTTAAGGCTAACCTTAGGATTACTATAGGGTTTGGAGGGTCACAGATTTGTCACAACATATTAGTGGACCATCAGAGAAGTGCATGCATGGGTGGATTCAGGGGTGGGACCCGGCATGCGCCCCCCCCCCCCCCTAAAATTCGCCGAGTAAAGATTGTTTACAAGTTACAAGGCACGTTTCATGCCAAGTGCCATGTATTCCATGCATTTTTCGGTCGTTATTTCAAAAGTTTTCCAGGGGGAATGCCCCCGGACCCCCCTAGCGCTATCCCCAGCTCTGCTCGGTCGACTATTTTGCAATACTCGACTATATTAGCTCGTTCGATAATATAGTCAAGTATTGCAAAATAGTTACGCCCCCCCCCCCCCCAACCCGAAATCCTGGATCCGCGCCTGGCATGTGTGAAATATCCATAATACTAGTAAAAAAAAGTCCATGACCTTGACCTTGGGATTATTGGGGGTCAGAGGGTCCTAGATTTGCGACAACATGATAGAAGGCTATGAAGGAGGAATGAATGCACATGTGAAATATCAATAATTAAAGGAAACAGAAGTTTTTAAAAATTTACCTGAATGTTAAATTCTGTTAAGTCTGTGACCTTGGCCTCGGGATTACTGGTGGTGGGAGGTCATGGATTTCGGCTTAGCGGGGAACAAGGATCCTGAATTTGTCACAGCATGATAGAGGACCATCAGAGGAATAGATGTATGAAATATGAAACAGTTACGTGAAAGGAAACAGAAATTATAAGAAATTTACACGAGCATTTCCAGCAGACAACAAAATTTAATTCAGCGTAGTAAGGGTTAAAGGAACGTACATCAACTTGATATAATGGCCACAAGCTGACAAAACCTGGTTTATTTCACTACTCACCAGCGTTGATCGTGATCAACCTGACGGGAATGTAGGCTGGTCTGGATATATGACTCTGGTGAAAGGAATGAGTCGACTTTTGTCAGATTGTGGTGAATATATTGTGTAGTGTCTGTAGATAAAGGGTGATAATAAAATCTATATTCCAAACACTTCCTGACATATATATAATGAATCGAATGTATACAGCTGCCGCACATAAAACTACTATGTGTTATAAATACCTGGATCAAGTGATCTGTTAACCCATTGAAGTCTCAGGATACAATGTTTTGTGTTGACATAAAGTCTAATATTTTGTTTATTTCTCAATAAAAGTATATGTTGTTACCACTGATTTGAACTCGGCGACGGTGATATATTTTTGTGAATAAATGAGGAAAATAGCGATTTTCTTAGCAAATTACATATTGGCATCTGGTAATCTCAGGGTAAGATATATATAATGTAGCAACAGATACATTGAACAACAAGAACTGGCATCGTTAAACGAAGCTAATCCCCTCACTGGCAGCCTTGATAATTATAATAATAAAAACAAAAAAATCAAGTCCTCAGTGAGCTTCATATTGGGTGGTCAGATGTGGGTCATATGCAAATCAAAGCACCATCCCTAGACACAGATTGTGGCCAAATATTATCAAAATCAGTGAAGCGGTTGATGAGTTATTGAAAAAAAAGAAGTTGAACTTCTAACTCGGTTGACCTTGAGCACAGTGGCTGCATACATGCGACAGAGAATGAATATATAGATGATGACTAATAAGCATATAAAGTTTCAAGCCAATCCGACTTACAGTTACAGAGAAAGTAGGTACCTGAAAACTTTAATGCAAATTTTGACAAAAACTTTAATGCAAACTTCTAAGTCCTTTACTCTTGGGTAGAGGGTCCGCATAAATGGGACACAGAATGAATATATCGATGATGACCAATAAGCATACACAGTTTCAAGCAAATCTGACTTACGATTACAGAGATGGTAGGTATGTGAAAAGTTTAAAACAAATTTGGACAAAAACTTTAACACAAACTTCTAAGTCATATGACCTTGACTTTGGGGCAAAGGGGCTGCATGAGTGGGTCACAGAATGAATATATGGATGATGACCAATAAGCATACTAAGTTTCAAGCAAATCTGACTTACGGTTACAAAGATAGTAGGTATGTGCAAAGTTCAATGCAAATTTTGGAGAAAGTTTGTAGAAACAGATCAGGCTGTGCATCTGCACAGTTTGATCAGGATCTGCACTATTTGCCATTACATCAAAGAACCTGCTTCTAACGAGTAATATTGATCAATACCAGACTAGAGGAGTGTGCTATTTTATCAGGAGCTACACTGGTATCAAAACCCATAAGCCCCACGTCTCCAACTCTCCATTCACAGCCACATATGAGACACGCCATGTGATTTTGCAGACATCTGCGTAATTTCATTAAATACGTTTACAAAATTTACATTAATTTCCGTAAATGGTGTCAAAAGTGAATAAAAGTACTGCCGCATGGACTCTGAAATTTTTTCAACTTTTGACTTATTTAATGAAATTACGCAGATGTCCGAAGGTACAAAATCACATGACATGTCTCATAATTATAGTGTATGAATGTCTTTTGATTTGCTTACAGTTTATTTACTGGGATTCAAACCTGTGATCTTGTTGTCTACTTGTTACTACTTGCAATTGTATGTCAAACAAACATGGTTATGGTGGTATCCGAAAAAGTATCTTGCAAGTTCAGATCAGTCTCATACATTGATGTATGCTTTTTTTAAGTTGGCTGATTCTTGAGTGACTGAATGGTGAACATTATATCCCTTGATCAGACTATACAGTGGAACCTCTCTAAACCGGACACCCTGGGAGGCCCCCAGGGTGTCTGGTTTAGAGAGATTCCATTGTAAAACAGACAGTTTACTACTTCAAGACATGCGTGGATGCTTTGCGATCATGAACATACAGTATTATTGGAGGTAAATGGCAATGAAACAAATCAAAATTCAGTACAACTAACATGTCTATGTGTCCAGTATAGAGAGGCTTCACTGTACATACATGTATGTGCAAGCAAATCAAGAGTCCGCTGATCACCAATGTTATAAGGCTGCTTTGCTGATCACCAATGTTATAAGGCTGCTTTATTGTCAATGATCCATACCATATTTGTTGAGAAACGCAGATTTCCACACATGTTTACACACATTCTTCATGTAGTTCAGAGATTCCGCTGGCGATCGCCACTTTCGCAATTGGCGATAAAAAATAAACAGTTGGAGATAAAAACTTACACTTTTTATATTATTTTTTTTTATTTTTTGGAAGTGGCAATTTTTTTTTTCCCAGCGGAATCCCTGGTAGTTATGTGTGGCTGTGACTAAAGAAATGGGGCTTATCACATTTGTGACCAGTGTAGCTCCAGATCAAAGGGTCTAGATGACTTTTCTCACAGTAGATGACAGTGCTAATCGCTCATTCGTGTTTAATTATGGGAAACTAAATATTCTCACCTTGAATGTGAAATCAACATACCATATACCATTAGTGAAACTTGAAAATATATTACAGTGCAACCTCTCTAAATCTGACACCAGTAGCCTATTTCACCAACATTGCAAAGTATACTTTTCTAGCAAAGTATACTTTGAGGGAGAAATTTTCAATTTTAGGATAAATTTATTAATTTTTATTATACTGAATTTGTTACATTATCACAGCCATTTTGGCTGTGATAATGTAATAAATTCAGTATAATAATTCTGCGAACTTTTAATTATTATGAACGAGGCGATACTTATTACACGGTTCAAGTCATGTTGTTTTAAACTTTTAATATGTTCTAAAATATGAATAACAATAAAGCCCAAGTGACAGTCTATACAATTCTAGTGATGGAAATTCCGCATAAACACTGGCAACTCCAGGTGTTGACACTACAACTTTTCATTAACTCCCAGTATATTTTTCACAATGTTCGTCTGTAAATTGAAAACATGTTAGGATTAATAATTTGGTGGGTTTCCACCAATGATATTTGTTTGATCATTAATAATAAAATACACATCTACAGAAACATATTTCAACAATGTAAATACAATATTTGAACTGCAAATTTCCTGCATGTTAAAATGAATACAAACATCAATATGATTGGACAAGTATCACCAGGGATTCCGCTGGAGATGGCCACTTTCGCAATTGGCGATAAAAATAAAGAATTGGCGATAAAAAAATTACAATTTTCGAAAAAAAAATCCATTTTTTTTCCCGAAAATTGTAATTTTTTATCGCCAATTGTTTTATTTTCTTGGAAGTGGCGATTTTTTTATTTTCCCCAGCGGAATCCCTGTATGACTATTCCAACAGTTTACAAACATTTATAAAATAATATACAGACCTATAATTATTCATATTATTGTTTTGTTTTGTAAACAAGCGCTACTATAATTAATATACGCATGCATATTCAAATTGTAAAATGTGACCCATCATCTAGTTTAATTATCATCATAACATAATCATCAAATATATGCAGTGGTTAGTTCTATATGAAATAATGCATTTCAGGAAAAATAAATGATTACTCCCTCAAAGTATACTTTGCTAGAAAAGTATACTTTGCAATGTTGGTGAAATCGGCTACAGGTAAGGTCCCCACCCCATTGTGTCAGCTTCAGAGAATCTCATATTCACTTTTAATTATGGGAAACTAAAAATTCTCCCCTTCAATGTGAAACCCACATTATGTGGGTTTCACATTGAAGGGGAGAATTTATAGCACTGTTCAACCCTTTCAATTCTACAGGCCTGTATAGTGGTATTGGCCAACAGTGTAGATCCAGATGAGCCGGCTCATGACAAGCCATCTCATCAGGATCTGCACTTTTTGCAAGTAATTTTCATATTTTTGAGAACAAAAACACCCCCTTTTCATAAATGGACAAGTCTGAATCTCATTTTTTGACGATCGGATTGGTTGCAAAATTAACATATCAAAATCCATTCCAATTACTTAGGGGTGAAAGGGTTAATTTACCATAAGTTGAAAATATATTACAGTGGCACCAGTCTAAACTGGACACCAAGTGACATACCCATTGTGTCCAATTCAGAGAGATTACCCCCACCCCCACAGATGCTTACCCACCACCAAATCCCCAACCCACCATGCTGATCCCGAAGCTATAGGTATATGTGGCTGGGACTGATGAAGTACGGATTATGGGACTTGTGACCAGTGTAGTTCCTGATCAAACAGCACACTCTTGTAACCTGAAACAATGTATATTCCTTGTTTGAAGCATGCCGGGTATTTCATTGATGGAATAGTGAACAGTGCAGATCCTGATCAGACTGTGCAGATGCACAGGCTGATCTGGATCTGCACTGGTCGTAAAATCCATAAGCCCCATTTCTCCAGTCAGCCACATATCAGATATTGACTAACAATGATTCATGGTGTTTGTCGCTCCCACTTACGGACAGCGCGATATAGTTGGCACATTGGCGTACGTACGTATGTGAGTCCCGGTTAAAGATTTTGGTTAAAAAATGTTGGTATACTATCAGTCTCCGAGTCGACGAACTTTTGGCTATTAAACACATTAAATCTAAAAAACAGTTAAAAGTAAGTACTTTTCTTATCAATAACAAAAAAGTCACCCTCCCCAAATTTTTTGGTTTGACGAAATTCCATCAAATATTGCGAAAAAAAGATTTTCCTATGGGAAGTTAACATGCGGAGTCAATTTCCAAAATTTTTCGTTTTTTGATCCTGAAGGATGAAAAAAGGAAAAAAATTGGAAATTGACTCTGAAACCTGGCGAGATAGCTTGAAAATGATGTAGCGGTAACTAAGAAAACAAGTTAGATTTTGAAAATCGGTCCTCAAATGATAAAAATCTATTTTTAGCTCCCATGTTAAATTCCCAAAGGGAAATCGTTTTTTCGCAATAAAATCAAATAATTTTTTTTGGGGAGGGTGACTTTTGTTATTGATGAAAAATTACTTACTTTTAAATATTTTTTAGATTTAATGTGTTTAATAGCGAAAAGTTCGTCGGCAGCAAAACATGGAACAGACAGTAGTTTATCAATGTTGTTGAAAACCGATATGTAAGAATGCTGCATGCTAGCTCAAACATTTCATATATACCGTATTTATTCTAATGGTAGCCACACCCACCCTTTTCAAGTATTTTCACATAGTCGTCATCTCAAACTTCTGTATTTTATGCAATTACAATGCCAGAAATGTGCATAGCCCCTGGGGTGTATATTAGAATAATTATAGTATGAGTGAATGTTTATTTCATTGGCTCGTCAAAGAAATATGCAGCTTGTGACAAGAGTGTCAAAGATATCTAAAATGTGAGGGACTTCAGAAATCACCGACACCAAAAGTTTGTTAATGATTTAATGGCAAATATGAAAATCTAATATTGACCTTTTCATTAATCTAAAACAAATTCGACACCATGTTACATCACTTGAAGAAGTTATTACTTTTGTAAGTGTATATGTTCGGAACCATCACTTAATTGACCAGTACCGTAACAAGGATGAGGCAGATATCATTTTGCCGATTTTTTTCATAATAAGAACTAAACAAATCTCCGGGGTGGTGGCGGGGAGAATGCTCCCTGACGCCCATATCGGGACTTAGTTTGCCTAGTCTGGTTTTTGCCTCTGGTCACGGCCTTGATGACAAGACGTATTATCTCATAAACCAACACATGTATTGTTTTAACCCATTTCAGTCGGCATACTATTAAAGTAGTATGTAATTTGCTAAGAAAATTCCTATATTTTCCTCATTTATTCGCGAATATATGTAATATCTTCAATATTAAGTGAACGATTGCTTCAATACATGGACACTTGAATCACCTGAAAATTTGTCACACACTCGTGCCACCATTAACACGACCTTGATCTTTATAACCTTCGAACTGTCGCTAAAACACTTAGCCATTTGTTTGCGTCGAAAAGTTTGTAAGAGTTTCTCCAACATGTAATATCTTCAATATTACACGAAGGATTGCTTCAATACTTGGACACTTGAATCACCTGAACATTTGTTACACACTCGCACCACCATTAACACGACCTTGACATTTGTCACCCTCGAAATGTCACTGAAACACTTCAAAAAGTTTGTAAGGGTTTCTCCAACATGTAATATCGTGTGTGAAATATGAGCAAGGAAACTATAAGACATATACCCGAGCGTGAAGGTTTCAAACGCACCAAGTATGTGACCTTGATCCTGGGCTTAGCAGGGACTGAACAAATGTGGATTTATCACAGGGTGGTAGAGGACCATTGGAGCAATGTCTGTGTGAAATGTGAAGCAGATCCAAGAGAGGAAACAGAAATTATAAGCCATTTACCAGAGAGTTAAGGTTTTGAATGCACTAAGTATGTGACCTTGACCCTGGGCTTAGCAGGGGCGGCACGAACATGTATTTGCCACAGGGCAGTAGAGCCTAGAGGACCATTAGAGCAATGCGTGTGTGAAATATGAAGCAGTTCCGAGCAAGGAAACACAAATTATAAGCCATTTACCCGAGCGTTAAGGTTTCTAACGCACCAAGTATGTGACCTTGACCCTGGGCTTAGCAGAGGTGGGACAATCGTGGATTTACAGGGCAGTAAAGGGCCATTAGAGAAATGTGTGTGTGAAATATAAAGCAAATCAGTGCAAGGAAACAGGTGCGTTATGACCTAGACTAACATACCATTTGCAACGGTAGTAAAGTCATAGTGCTATGTCTAGTTTAATATGACCATGCTCAATCACTATTCATGGTCAGTTATGTTCATACTTTTAATTTAATATATAGTACGGTAGCCTATCATCTTATATAATAAGCAGTATTTACAATACACACCTTGGGGGAAAAAGCTGTTGTTCCTCATTAACACGGGGTCTTCATTACAGCTGCAACCACTGCGTCAGGTTCGATTATAAGTTATTTTCAAAGAACAAATTTAATTATTCACACCTGTTGTGCGCCTGCCATTTGTGTTTACATCGCCATTTGCAATCTCAGCAACGGTAATGAGGCAGCTCGCCCCTAGGAATACTCGTCCTAGGACAACTCGTCTCTCCATATTATCTGTAAAATTGTGTACGGTGTGGTGTGCCTTCAGGTCAGATACTGCAGGGCCTATCAATTAATATTCGACCCAGGATACTGAAGCTGTGATTTTTAAATGCTCATACATACACAAGAGTTGAACTGTGCACAATTGTTTAAATCAAGGACAAAATATATACATGTATAATGATATCACTGGTTGAACGAACAGCTAGTCACCACATGCACCCCATTGAACTTCGTTGATGTTGCCAGCATGGCGTATTGCGTGTTTAACTTTTTGTTTCCGTGCGTTCATTGATTTCCGTTGGGTATTATGTTCTATTTATATAGTTGTTTTTCTTTAAACTGTAATATATATATAGATGCAGCATATATATCTGATTATCGTGAAATACTGAACGAGTCCTTGGGTCCTTGCGCTAAACAAATGTGCAAAAGGAAACCAAATAACACATGCAAATTATAATGTAAGCATTTAAGACTATACATGTGCAACGGGTACGCGTACACCGGTATCCACTGAGTTTTCAACAGACACCGAATGAGCATTATGACTATCGGTGTACGGTTTGACCGTCTAACAAAATAAATAAGTGTACAAGAAATAGGTAACATATAAAATGGATGCAAAGAATGTGTTATAGAACACAAACTACAACAAAGCCACTTACAAACAAAGTACTATAAGGAGATGCAATCAGAACACATTGAAAACACATAGTCGTAAATGCCACATTGGAAGCTGAATTATCAAATCAAGCAACAATGCATAAGACAGACACTTCCCAATCATCCCTACGTGACTACTTGTTTGATCCCTGTTCAGACTGCAATTCAAATCATTCACTGTTCTAACTTTCCGCTGGTATGACATATCGCGGGATTTATTTTGTCACTTCGCCTTGCTTAATTATTACTCTATTAATACACAATTGCCAGTGACGTGTGTGCAAAGAACTGTGACAATATCGACATCGTCAATAACACAAATGAAGAGGAGCAATACAAACGTTGTATTGTACGTTTAAACTGACATTAGCTTTCAGTGCAGTGTGGTGCATGACAGTATAAAGGAAAGTCTTCCGGTGCGTTCCACCAGCGATGTTATTATTTCGATCCTTCGTGGTCTGTTGGCACGAAATATTGACAGTTGTGCACATTTTGCATGTTTTATTTGTATTAATTGTATTATGTCCCGTGTACATTGAGTTTCTATTGCCCATGCACGGAGGCGTTTATGTCATGGACTGTGACAATATAGATACTGATCGTGACACAACTAAACCACAGGCATTCGGCGTGTTTCGGTTTTCATCGGTATAACTACATATGAATAACAAGGCTTCTAACTTTGGTTGGACACGACCTCGTATCATAACAAATATCGCAATTGTATTAAGGTTAATGTATATATTTTTCGCGGAAAGTGCACATGTTTATTTGAGAATTATTGTTATATTGCTCAAATAGCACAGTTGGAACATAAGTATGCAAATAATATCGACTTACCGCTGGTTATCCTAAGTCGGACAAGACCTCGTATCATAACAAATGAAATAATGTGATTATGGCTCTATTGTCAATATTGTAGTGGAAAGTTCATATGTTCACTTGAGAACTATCGTTATCCTGCAGAAATACACAGAATGCATAGGCAAGTACAAGATTAAACATATTATTTTGTTACGATACGAGGCCGTGTCTTACCAAAGTTATAAGCCTTGTTATTCATATGCAGATATACCGATGAAAGCCGACACACGTCGAATGCATGTGAACTAACAGATGCAATTAAACTGCACTTGTAATGCACATTCTGGTTGTCGTGTTCGATGGTTATTATGTATCTATTGATTTTTATTCTTTTTATTATTATTATTATGGTTGTTCGGCATCGGGAGAACGGTATATACCTACATGGAAAGACAAAATAGCACACACGCAATGTTCCAGTTTTCTGTTTTGTAAAGTAATGCAGGTTATATTAAGATATTGTCAATACTGTAAGGAAAACATCATATATACAGTTTATTTGAAAAGAAAAAGTTACTGTTAATAATTGTGTAAATGGGGAATTTATGTTTCTATCTGGATATGCAAGTTTTATCTGAACTTTATCTAGTAACAATGCATTTTAAAAAGCTATGAACAAATCGTCTAGCTATGTCTAAATGATATACGTATTATAATAAGATAAATGTCAATGTCATTAATATCTCTGTTTGTTTGATTGCGTTCAACAACTACTTGCATCATCATCAATTACATCCCATGACAAATCAGCATCCGTACTTGCTTTTCCAGGTGTGTTATGACCTTCAAGTACATTAATTCCTGTTGCGGACTCACCAATGTCATCAACAGTGTGATCTGTTACAATATGTGTATTTGTGGATTTGCGTGTATTTTCATCAATGGTATTAAAAATAGCTTTTCCAATATCGAAAGTGTCGTTTGGATGTTCCGTTTCTACAATGTTATATCCATCTTGAATATTATCTGAACTTAAAGATATATTTTCGCTGACAAGTTCCCAAGACAGTGCCGATGAGTCAACAGAAGCACTCATCTCAGAAGCATTTATCAAATCATACACATTACTAGAATTTGCGGTTGAATTGATACTCTGATTTTCAGAATCCTGTTTTCTGTCCCCAGCGTTCACACCTTCATAAAGATGTGTCATCTCTTTGAACACAGACTGTTCTTGTTCGACATATGTATGTTGTATGGACTCATCTAGCACATTGTCAAACGAGTATACTGTTGCACCTTTATCCTCAGCACTTGACGGTGTAGGTGTCGACGCCTTAATGAATGAATTTGAATAGTGGTCGATAGATAGTTCCATGCTGCTTTGTATTGAATGTGAATCATCTAACATGTTGAGCGATGATGGCTCGAGTTTAAACATGGTTTCCACACCCGTCTCGTGTATTACAGTAGTTTCCTCTATTTTGGAATTGTTTATTACAACGCTGTTGTCATCAATTGTTTCTGAACTATTGGTGTTAATTTCGTTTGTATAATCGCCTTTCCGTTCACTTTCAATATCACTTAATACGAGATCTAGAGATGGCGAGTGCATTATACTAATAGTTTCGGCAGAATCTAATTTTAATTGCTCATGCCTGTTATCCTTGTCAGATAATTTCAAATCGTACTGACTTTGCTCACTATTATAATCAGCAGTTTCAGACAGACTTTGTTTCCCGGATATTTGTTCAACAATGTTATTTTGGACTTCAATTTTTTGAACGTGCCCAGCATTTTCTACACATCTAAAGTCTGTTTCAGTAGTATCCATTTTATTCGTCGCTCCTGTGAACATGTTATCTGAAGTTATAGATGAAGACATGCTCTCAAATCCGTTAAATGACATACGCTTTCCTATACTCCCACTGTCATTAGCATCAAGCAAAACCGGGCTAGCACTACAAGGTTCAAATATAATGGAATCTTGAACTATAACCATTGGAGATGGCGGAGCATTATCCAAATACACATTTTCAGTAGACAAACTTAACGTTGGGCGAAGAGAATTAAGTGTATTATCTTCAATTAAATTTGCTACTAGTATGGTATCGACAGCATTAGTGTTTGCTGATTCAGACCGTTCAGTGCTCTCGCTTTCATCGTCGAGGCATTTATTATATTCTATGTTGTTATTTGGTTCTTCTACTGTTATACAATATGCTTCAGTTTGCGGAAGTATATAGTCAGCATGCGGTTTGATCATTGGTTCTCCACATGTTTCATGTTTTACGTTGTCGCAAACATTTTCATCTTCGTCTACATGCTGCGACGTATATTTTAATTGTTCTTCATGCATTACATTGCCGACAATAATGACATTCTTCTTATTTTGTTCAGAGCTGTTTTCATTTGAAATATCACTAACTGCAGCACAACTTATATCTTCCTGTGACATATTATCGGCTTCAGCGGAATTAATACTATATTGGTTTCCACTGCAAGACGTTTCAACATAGCTGCCTGTGAAATTATTCATTACGTAATCAAAATCTTCATTCTGTGGATTAGAATCGTCTGCTGATGTTACGGAATGTTTTATTTCGTCTGCAATAGTTGTATTAGCTTCATTTATAACACCTTGCAACTGAGTGTTGCTAAAATCTAAATGATTGCTAGAGGCATCACGTTCTATAAAAACACTGTCGTTTCTATCTTGTTTTAAGTTACCGGCAAATGATACGATATCGACATCCCTTCTTACAATACATGCTATATCGGATTCCAGAGTTATATCATTTGTCTTACTATCTAGTTCCGCACTAAGGATGATTGTATTGCCTGAGTCGCCGCTGGGTGTTTCACGATCTTCTTGCACGTACATACTTGTTTCATTGTCAATACTTGATTGCTTGTTTAATATTAACCCAATGCTGTCTTCTGGCGACTGTGACTGCCCAACCGCCATTAATTCCGAAGTTTCAACTGAACAGATAGAATTGGTTGTTGTGCTCTGGGTATCAGTCATCTGTGGTGTGCTAACGCGTGCCTCATCCACGCGTTGTATAGAAGACTGAATGTCTGGCTCATCCTGCGACGCACCTTGGTTTTCAGAAACAAAATCAAGCGAACCAGAACTGCCACTGAATGTTTCTTTAAAAGAAATTGTACGGGTATCAACGCTATCATTGCCAGAGCTAAGCTCGCTATCTGTCCTCTTGCCTAGATCATTCTCTGTTACCATCTCAAATCCATCACAGAATTCATCAAAATCGTCTGTTTTCACTAGTACAGCTTTCTTAGGCCGTGGTCGTTCCCGAACCATGCTTGTTGAAGTAGAAACGAGTTCAGTATGTGTGCACACATCTTCGTCCGATGAAAGTTTGCTTATATTCCTAGTCTGTGAAGCGGGTGTATTGTTTGCATACTCTTCGTTTGTTATATCATTTTCTGTCTCTGAGACAATAGTTAATTCCTGATGCGTATATTCTGATGATTCTTGTGGCCCCGCGTTATCTTCAATCGGATGTCTCACTAATGTAAGGGTGGATGCGCGTTTATCAAATTTTGGGTTTGTAAAGTGATTGAAGTCCTTGCCAACAATCATACGCACTGGGTATTTCCGCCTATACCAAATGTAGAATATAAACCCAGCAATGGCGATCAGCACAAGTGGGACCACCACGCCAATTATGATGATACTCGTATTTTGTGGGGTGCCTGGTGTTGTTGTTCCATGCTGTCCCTGAAATGAACGGAAACATAAAATAGGTATATTATAATAACATGAGAAAATTAAGTACGAACTATTCTTCAGGTTTGCGTTTACATCAATTTTGCGTGAATTAGCCAAAAAATACAAATGTACAAGCATATAAGTTTGACATACAAATAATCGGCGAGGGGAACACTACATTAATACGTCGTAGTAATGAAAAAATACAAGACAAAGACAAGAAATGTATGATACTTGTCGAACACGACTAACAGAAACATGTACATTACAAATTGGTGTGTGTTACATTTTTGTTCATTTTGATCGAGAGATGTGCCAATGTAAATTGAATAAAATAACGCCAAAAAGGGTACACATAGAAAATATGTAACAGCATAAATGACACAGTACGTGACACAAATTAACAAATGAAAATAAAACCCACACTTTTAATTGTCATGTAGAATCCTTTTTGTAATCGTATTTTCCCAGTCTTTGGTCATATTTATCAGGAGTGTGCAAATTGTTGTCCCTGTGATATTAATAATGCAGTTCCTGATCAAACTGCAGATATGTAGGATAACCTGGATCCAAATTAGTCGAAAACACTATAATGGCTCCTTCACATAACAAATCGTGCGACAGTCGCCCCTTTCTACAAGCAATATGACCCTAAAATATACAATTTGGACAGGATTTCTATAAATAAATTCAAAGAGAAATATAACTAGCTAGCTACGATCCCTCATTGCGTCCCGTTGTTTTACTCTGTGTATCGCCAGTGGTATGAGGCGTTTATGTCAAGATCTGACAACATGTAACAGATCGTGATGCTAATTAACAAGTGCAATAAAAGCATACATGCAATGCATAGTTTTCTAAAAGGATAGATTGACTTCACAGTATGACTTGCTCTTATAGAACAAACATTTGCGAGGGGAGCGCGTACACTTTGGCCTACAGCGCGTCAAATGTATTTTCTACGCTTAATTAGATTCCTACGCGTTTCCTACCCTTGCCTGATAAACTTGATATCGAAAGATGCTAGCCTGGTATTATCTCTATATATCAGCAGGAGATGGGTATATATGCAGGAACGTACGTACCTGTGGAGACACAAATGTCGAGAAGTTGTGATGAGCGCCACCAATCCCCCGATTTTCAAGTCTGACGGCTCCCATGTCTCAAGTAACTATTGGGCGAACTGTCATGCAGGTGTCCTCCCGCTCGATCAGCACAACAGGACTGAAAATAAATAGCGTCGTTTTAATTGATAGTAAAGCCGCTGAATATGGTCCTCGAACATTTATCATATGTGGCCGTAACTGGATATACGGGGCTTATGGGATTTGTAACCAGTATAGCTCCTGATAAAATAATACACTCCTACATAGCCTTCATGATAACTATATGTAATGGTGAACAGTGCATATCCTGATATTCACAGGCTGATCTGGATTTACAATGGTCGCAAAACCCATAAGCCCCATTTCTCCAGTCACAGACACATGGAATGGACATTTTCGAGAATGTTAAAAAATCAGTCGATCCCGATCAGTCTTTACGCTTGAGCAGTTAAATCTCGAGCCATTCTATTAACAGGGAAACTACGTGTAAGGATGGATACTCGACAGACTAACTACCGAAATATTTTTACTACGCTGATCTCAAACATAATAAGATTGCTTTATCCATCCCTAGTTTTATGTTATCTACTAACAGCTGACCAGGTCAATTACTTATTTAGATTGCATTTGTTAATTGACCTTTGTTTACGAACTATGTATTCATGTGTGCATGCCATGCACGGCACATTAACTAGCAAGTATCCGTTACAAGACAGCTAGCTGAGATCGTCACATTTAATGAAGTATTTATGCTTAGGAAAACAGTAAATATATTGTTATGCTCCCCGAAAAACAGAGTTCGGGGGATCATATAGTTACCGCTTTGTTCGGCGTCCACTTTTTCAAATTGCTATATCCCTGTGACCGCTTGCGATATCAACTTGAAACTTCATATACACATTGAGCCCGAGCTGAAGGTCAAATGAATTAGAATTTTGTTTGTTAAAGCTTACGTTAACGTTTTTTTTCTTCAAATTGCTATATCTCTGTGACCGCTTGGGATATCAACTTGAAACTTCATATACATATTGATCACCATCCATATTTTCATTGTATACCCTACCCATGCTGCACAGGAGCTGAAGGTCAAATGACTTAGAATTTTGTTTGCTAAAGCTTACGTTAAAGTTTTGTTCAAATTACTATATCTCTGTGACTGCTTGGGATATCAACTTGAAACTTCATATACACATTGATCACCATCCATATTTTCATTGTATACCCTACACATGCTGCCTAGGAGCCCAAGGTCAATTACTTTATTGTTTTTGTTAAAGTTTTACGTTAACGTTTTTCAAATTGCTATATCTCTAGCTGTGACAGCTCGCGATATCAACTTGAAACTGCATATACACATTGATCACCATGTATTGTGATTAATAAGCATACTACACCAGTACCTATAGGGTCAAGAATTTTGAATTTCAATTCAGGCGTCATCGGGGAGTATTTGTCGGATTTACCGACCATCCAGGTTGTGTATGCATACTGGTGCGCTCTTGACGGTGCACGCGTGTGTGTATATTCGTTCGAATGTTAAATATTCTTAGGCATATATATGGAATGAAATGTTGACAGAATCATCATACATTGCATATGCTTATGCACAACGAACATATATAATCGGGAGTTAAATTGTAAGTTCATCGCCGAATTTCCATAAGTCCAATCATGTACATGTAATTATAAAACTTGATGGGCATACTACATACTATTCGTATATACTCCCGAAATAATTGAACTCGGTATCAAATAGTTCAATAAGTTAAAAAAAATACAATGCAACTCTACAATTAAACAGTGAACTGGGTCCCACGGTTACATTCATGCATTCTTGGCCGGGTCACATAACTAAACTAGCATTGTGCTCAAACGTAGTGTTATTTGTTGATATTGCTCAGCCCAATAGTACTACGTTTGAGCCTGTGATTGTTGTACATACGAGTACATGCACTCGGAAGATGTTTATAATGATTAATCACTGATACTGAGAAAGAACAGGATCACACCATGAACAATAAACGATTATCAACCAAAGTGATGGTCTGTATAAAAAGTTTATACTATACACATCGGACAACCTTTACAAAATATAACCAACTTTGACGAATAGCCCACCGTGAACGAAAAACAAAATATTGAAAGGTACAGATTCGTAAATATGTGACCAAATTTAATTTATGTATGTGCCCAAAGTATACATGTATGTAATCTCGGGACCCAGTTTAATTATTTTGAGGGTTTGGTTAACAAATGTTCATTCTCTTTCATGAAATAAAATGGCGGGTTCAGATAATATAGGTCATTTGTAGTACATAAAGCGAACAGCTACGTATACTGAATACATATGTGTCTATACATCATCTGAGACACATGCAGTGACGTTAAAGGTACATGCCCACGCAGTAGGCACAAAATGTTCTTTATATCGGAGACATCATCTGAGACATTTTCTTGCAAAATAAACATTCATTCACCATTACCCCACGTATTGATTGGCATTATTATACATTTTATATCAGACATAAATGTTCACACTTTATCAGGGGCGATAACCGTGTTTCCTTAAAATGTTAACGGACATTACTATTTATACTCTGTATTTACTTTTTGATGTGCACTTATCATACTTCATAATCTGACGAAAATATTATTTTTTTCAGGTGACGCATTTAATTAGTATAAATAATTAAAAAATACCATGCCTCATTTGCATATGAAAATAGCCTGATACCAACGCGTGTCACTAACAGTAAAATAAATATTACTAAATGGTTATACCTGTATACCGGCCGCTCGTAATCTTTAGAACTGGTGGAATAGTGACACAATTATACACTTATTTAATTCCTATAAAGAACAGTTTGTGCCTACTGAGTGGGCATGTACCTTTAAGATCATAATACACAGGGAAGCGTGCAGCGGTAGTCGCAGAATCTTTAACGGGCACTATATATACTGTCCACTGATGAGTTAAAGAGAGATATCCGTACGTGGTACATGGTCGAAAACGTCAAAGGTAATGCAAACAAAATGTATTTAAACTTCATTTCTATATTTAATTAGTACACTTAGTACAACCTAGTTTATTTCGATTATAAATGCTATGATTTTGGTAGCCTCTAGCTCGATTTAAATCCAGTTTACATGATGGCGCCATAAGCCTCTCATTTCTTTATTTCCTAGCTCCATGTCCCGGCCTTCAAGACTAGTACCTGAGCAGGTAATACAATCTTTGAATCTAAAAACACGAGCATTACAGCTGCAATAGACACCTTCACGTTATTGGGAAGCACATATATTTAGATACAGTGAAACTTCTCTAAACATGACACATGGGGAGGGTGTCCGATTTAGAGATATTCCACTATAAATCAGACATTTGACCATTCTGAGGCAGGTTTGTATACTTTGAAATCTGGAACATACATTCTCAGTCGGGCTAAATGACCAAGAAACCCAACAAAATAAGGTTTCAGATGTTTCACTGTATATTTTACTTATTTATTGGAAAGCACATTTATTTAGTTGCGGGCAGTAACTCTGCAAAACTCCCGTACCGTCAGTAGCTGAGTCACTTAATAAACCAACCAGACAATTAATGCGTTAAAAACACACAAACTTCCCATGATAGAAACATATACTAACAAGATTTCACAAAACTGTAGTTATTAATTACTTTTTTTGGCAGTGCATTCTGATCAGGTTCTTCCCTGTTCGCCAGTGTCAGATAAAAATTCTTTATAATGTTCAATGAATTGTTGGCTATATTAATATATTAACATAGCGTTGGAAGATCTAAATTGGTCAGTACCACTCAGCCTGCACTCAAATAAAACATTTGAATACGCATGTACATTTGTAAACTAGTTTGTTTTGTCCATTTTAAATACATGTACTAACGTAATGTTCAAGACAGAATTAAATTTGACATAGTTTTTATAAAGATAACATACTTACACGTTACTTTTATATAGTTCGCTACAAAAGTTTACATCTTTGAATATTGCAGGCGCTTAGAAGGGGGCGTTTTCGATTGCAGATAACAATAATGTGATAAATAGTTTTTAACGAACATCACAAAAGTTATCCGGAAATTTAGCCGGACGCGATTGTATTATTAGAAGCAACTGAGCCGCATTAAACCTTTCGATTCATAAAGTTATCACGGTTTCATATAATAAAGATTGTTTTATTTTTATAATAAAACAATCGCTACTAGGCAGATGCATATACATGCATTTTCATAATGTGATGGTGTTTTATATCACGGTTATAACGAACGCTAGCACTCCATCACTAGGTTATTAGCTTAGGCCTGATTGTAATGTTTAGATTATGATCGAAGTCTCACTAGGGCGCTTAGATTAGTGGTAGAGTGGCTCGACCTGCAAATCGATGGTGTCAGTCATTTTGCACTGACACTTTTAGTTCAATAATACATACATGTGTATCTCCGCGGAGCAGGCCGACCTTAGAGGATAGTGGTTGTATGGTGGAAGAAAAATAAATAAATTAATAAACTGTTATCAAGAGAAGTAATTAAGAGAGTAACATGAAACAGAATACTATGTTGCAATCAATATCAGACACATATATACTCGTGTTGCGTCAGAAATTGTATTTTAAAGCATAAACAAACTCCAAGTCCCGAAAGTCGATTGTTAACAAGTGTATTGAGTGTACCTGTATTCAAAAGAGGGATGCGAAATTAGCTATTTGCTTATTTAGTACTGAGATTAATGAAGGTTGTTTCTATTTTGAAAACACCATGCACTAATACACTATATACTCTTGGGTATAGCTATATAAATATTACATACAATTGCCATGGACACTGTACGTGCACTTTCGGGATTCTTCTTCGTTTTAGTAGTGACAAATTTAAATATGCTTAATTTATTTTAGAGTCCGCATCACCACAACGCCGACGAGAACATCGGGAATTTGGCGAACAGTTTTGCCAATTTAAAACGGCATATAACCTCATGGGTGATGTATAGTCTTTTATCAGATTATGTGTTATTAATTTAATTAGAAAGAAAATAAGAAATGTCCTCATAACTTTTTTCTTTCATTTTAAGTTAGAAAGCCTCCATGCACAACCTCGCACATTCCCTTCATCAGTAGCCGATTTCACCAACATTTCAAAGTATACTTTTCTATCAAAGTATACTTTGAGGGAGTAATCATTTATTTTTCCCGAAATGCATTATGTCATATAGAACTATAACGACTGCATATATTTGATGATTACAAGTATGCAGAATTATTATACTGAATGTATTACATTATCACAGCCATAATGGCTGTGATAATGTAATGAATTCAGTATAATAACAATTATTAAATTTATTCTAAAATTGAAAATTTCTCCCTCAAAGTATACTTTGCTAGATAAGTATACATTGCAATGTTGTGAAATCGTCTACAGTACGTGAAGTTTTCACCCGCATGCATAACGACCACGACAAATAATTATCGCTAAAATCAAGTCCGTCCAAAGCGGTATTTTCAGATTTCGATTTTGACAAGTTTGACGAAACAAATAAAAATATAGGCAATGCATGCTTAGAATTTGTTTGTCTACTTACTATTTTCACGGGTTTGGTAAATATTTCTCAGTGCTCAGAAATATGTGTTTATGTAGAGTAACAGACTAAACAGTCCTGTATTTATTTCGTTAAATAATTCGTTTATTCGATATAACCAGTAGTCGACATATTTTTATATATCAGTATGGGGTGGGGTTTTGGACTTTAATAGCACATTGTGATATCACCCATTATAATAGGTGATATCACCCATTCAATTACAATTACCATATATCAGTATGGGGTGTGGTTTTGGACTTTAATAGCACATTGTGATATCACCCATTCAAATGAGTGATATCACCTATTTGAATTGTTGATATCACCATATACTGCACAAAAAGATACCAACTGGCAGGAGGTCCCCATTTTGTTACGGTGTAACAGTGTAACAAGTGTAACAGTGTAACAAGTGTAACAAAGGTATTTTCCCCCTTGTTACAGTAACAACTGTAACGAAAAGACACGGTGTGAAAACCAGAAGTTATTTTCTGTGTTACAGTGTAACAAGTGTAACGAAGGTGTAACGAAGGCACTTTCCTAAACTGTTGGACGAGTAGCTTTTTTGTCTGCGCGAGTAGATTACAATTGTACTTGCCCTGTATTGTATTTATGTCACGCCAGTGGGAATCAAGTAAAGTCTTGAATGAATCTGTTGTTGGCATCAATACATGTAACTCTGCGGTAATGAATTCCAGTGATTCAGCTGATAACACGAATGCTAAACAGATTTTTCCTCGCTAGCAATGATTTCTTCAACTGTGGTTTATATAATTTCATGCTCTGAGTATGACCACATGTGGTTGTACCGTTGTGGTATTAGATAACTGGAAGAAAGTTGATACGTCCACTCGTCCAGTGAATATTTGTTTTAGAATGTTCATACAATCGAATAGGTGATATCACATATGCAGATTAAAATATGTTGAATCAAGATGATATCACCCATTTGAATAGTTGATATCACAAAGTGCTATTAATTAAAGTCCAATAGTGCAATAGTGTTGGCAAGTTTTGTGCACCTAAGCCTTTCCAAATTATGTTTTATGGCATTGCCATGCTTATATAGTCAGTCCAGATTTTCTAATGCTTCATGGTAGTTCAAACAGTGTTTTCAAAACTTCATAATGTTACAAGGCCAGAAAATGAAGTAAATTTAGCTGCATGTTTTCTGCTTTATAGGCAATACGTTGCTCTATACCGCTACATTGCAGTAAATGGTAAAACTGCGGGATAAGTTTTCCATTTCGCACACTTAAATATTTCAATAATCCACACTGTGCTATATTGTAGTTGACAGACAATGCAACAATATGAGACACAAATATTATCATAAACTCCCCTGCAGTATTTTGAAACAGTACCTCTTTTTTTAGCTAGAGCAGCACCACCTGGGCCCTGACACACTTCATTAGGGCAGGGATTCTGCTGGGGAAAAAAAAATCGCCACTTAAATTTATTTTTCTCGGAAATTATAATTTTTTATCGCAAATTGTTTATTTTTATCGCCAATTGCGAAAGTGGCCATCGCCAGCGGAATCCCTGATTAGGGCCCCGCCGAGTATCAGTGATGCTAATAGGTTTCGCACTGTCTGTCCGTCCACCGGTTTATTTTTTGAAAGTTTTTGTAACAGTTTCTCAAATCACCTACAATTATACCACCACAATGATAGTTGTAGGTGGCGTTTACCCTGTCCGTCCGTCTGTCAGTAGACAATTTTCCTTGTCCGGCGAACTACTTCTACAGTTTTTGGCCGATTCTCTTCATATTCGGTATACAGCCCTACCATCAAGTGTAGGAGTGTGTAACGTAATTTTTTTTCGCTGTCCTACAGATCCATCCACAGTTATGCCTTTTTCGACTAACAATATTTATTTTTCTTTGTCAGGCGAACTACTTCTGCAGTTTTTGGCCGATTCTCTTCATATTCGGTATACAGGCCTACCATCAAGTGCTGGAGTGCGTAACATACACATCTTTGCTGTCCCACTGATCCATCCACAGTTATGCCCCTTTTTAGACTCTGAAATTACTATTTTTTCCTTGTCCGGCGAACTAGTTCTACAGTTTTTGGCCGATTCTCTTCATTCTCGATGTACATCCCAACCATCAAATGCAGGAGTATGTAGCATACATTTTTCACTGTCCCACTGATTCATCCAGAGTTATGCCCCTTTTTCAATTCTGAAAATATTTGTTTTCCTTTTCTACAGTTTTTGGCTAATTTTCTTCATATTCGATATACAACCCTACCATCAAGTGCACAAGTGCGTAACGTAAAAACTGTTCGCTGTCCCATCCTTACATCCACAGTTATGCCCCTTTTTTCGATTCAGAATACCAGGTATATATTTTTCCTTATCCGGCGAACTACTTCTACATTTTTTAGCCGATTCTCTTCATACTCGGTATACATTCCAACCATCAAATGCAGGTGTAATTTTTTCTTCAATCACTCACGCAGTGATTGCTGTTGTATTCATGAATGCTCAACAGCGGTCGCATTTTGTTTTACAAACAATTTTTATAGTTTTTTCGAAAGTTTTTTGTAAGAGTTTCTCAAATTGGGGCCCTAACTGCGTCGACAGACAGACCACATTTTCTGATTGTCATCTGACATCTCTTCTTCATTGATGGAATAGTTCAAAAGTAACATTAAACAGACCATGTTATATATTTATTTGTGAAAGGGTTAAACCCTTTAAAGTTTTGCCGTCTCCAGACCTCTAGAGTGATGGCTACGAGAGATGTGAAGCCGGAGCCGTTCTTCATGCACTTTATTTATAGTGTGTAACCCAGTTGGTTTTTACTAAACTTCCCTGGAGTGTTCTTACCAATAAATATAAAACTTTCAGAGCATATTCTTCAAATCTGGGTCATAAGAATGGCCCAGTCCAAATTCATTCTCCGAAATCACTCAGTTTGATTGGTTGCAGCTGAGTAATTCTCGAAATCACGCACTTTGATTGGTTGAGGCTGAGTAATTCTCGAAATCACGCAGTTTGATTGGTTGCGGCTGAGCAATTCTCAAAATCACGCAATTTGATTGGTTGCAGCTGAGCAATTCTCAAAATCACGCACTTTGATTGGTTGAGGCTGAGTAATTCTCGAAATCACGCAGTTTGATTGGTTGCGGCTGAGCAATTCTCAAAATCACGCAATTTGATTGGTTGCGGCCGAGCAGTTCTCGAAATTACTCGGTTTGATTGGTTGCAGCCTCCACCCATCAAACTTCATGATTTTGAGAATGACAATGTATTTAGGTGTGAAAGGGTTAAACACTGACTGTTTAATCGCCTCCAGGCCACTAGAGTGATGGCTACGAGAGACGTGAAGCCGGAGCCGTTCTTTGTGAGGTTGAAGCGACTGGCGGCCCACGTAGAGAAGGAAACGGATCAGTTGGAGATGGCCACTCTGGAGCGCGACAGAGACTGCTGTGTACCGGTGGTGGTGAAGACGATAAACGACATGACAAACGACGTGAAAGATGTGAAGGTGGGTTAGGCTGGGGTGACTTTTAACTTGGGCCCATGATTGAATGGATGTGATTTTATCAGGCAGGTAAACAGATAGAGATTAGTTAAAAAATAGGTATTTATGTCCCCTATGTGATAGCAAGGGTGGCATATTGCGTTGCTCTTGAAGTTCTGTACGTCCGTCTGTGTAGATTTACGTCAACAAGTGTGCAAGAGTTTCTCCAGTATGCCATGGAGTCGTAATGTTTTACAAATATAATGTCTAGTCTTTATTTGTGGCTGTGGCTGGAAAAATTGGGCTTATGGAATTTGTGACCAGTAGCTCCTGATCAAATAGCACACTCCTGTAGTCTGATGATGTTCTATTACTTGTTAGAAACACGACGGTGGTAATTCATTGATGGAATGGCGAACAGTGCAGATCCTGATCAGACTGCGGATGCACAGCCTGATCTGGATCTACATTGATGGCAAAACCTATAAACCCCATTTCTCCAGTCACATCCACATTTATAGTGTGTGACCCAGTTTGTGTTTACCCTGTGGCCTTCTTACAAATAAATATTGTAAAACTTTTTTTCTCCCTAAAAGATCTTAGCTGCTGATAGGCCGTTAAACACCAATAAACAAACAAAAAACTTTCTGAGCATATTGTCCAAAGTCGTTCTTTAATCACGCAGTTTGAGACTGAGTTAGCCCATCTCAGCATCCACCAATCAAACTTCATTATTTTAAGTTGGGAAAGGTTTATAATTGTATAAGAATATGCCTTGTTGGGGATCTAACATGTTTGTGATAACATTGTACAGAAGTGTAGGAAGTTTGTCACTTCATCCATACCACAATGGTAATGAGCCTGGTGTACTGGTGAGCATAATTATAAGTAATTGTTCACATTGAATTTTTAAGGAATTAAATGCGAGGGAGCGTAAGTGACCGCAGCATTTAGTTCCTTAAAAATTGAATATGTGAACATTAACATTCTTATAATTAGCACAGTTTATAGTGCAAGCTCACATCCGAGTATTGAGTTAACATTTACAGTCAAATAGGTCGTCATTAAATCTGGTAATATGTAACTTACTGGGGTTAAATCTTGCAATATGTGAAATAAGTGGAGCACGATACTGGCCAGCGATTGATTTCGAAAGTAGGGAGAATTCCAATGTGTTTTAACATCGAAAATCAGAAAACACACTGGCTTCATGTATAACTGTTATCATTTCTTCATTTTCGTGGATGGCAGTATGCCAGGGCTGCAGATAAGGAATTGGTAATTGATTATTTTCACTCCATCATTTCTGAAGCAATTGGGGTATTTCAAAATTTGAATTGGGTAAAATAAAATCACACCACTGTTTACACATCAACAGACAGCAATTATTGAATAGTTTGCTTCGAAATGAAAACATTTCTTGGCACTTCATTAGAATTGTCTCCTTGGAGACAATTCTAATGAAATACAATTCTAAGGAAATACCAAGATGTGTTTTCATGGAAAATAATAATTTATTGCTTTTTCATACTCGCTTTCAATTGGATTTTTGGTATTTTTAATTGGGGTATTTAAGCAAATACGCTTATCTGGAGCTGTGGTATGCGATGGGTAATTTAACGATCGGGGTTCATCCTTACCGGAATTCCGACTGGAGACCTTTTTTGGCCCTCACATACGTCTTTGGCATTTTGTATGTCACAGTTGAATCTGGTTATACACCTTTATAAGTGAGTATTACGATTTTTGGTAATCTTATTTTAGGGGAAGTGGCCAAGTGACTTTGGTGTGGTATGGACCTAGCACTAGGTCGGGTTATTCTAATTTCGGGGCTGAATAAAAAATTTCTGGATGTAAATAGTTTCCCCCCAATGCAGCAGGTTAAAATGGGATCAAACCTGTTTGCCCGGCCTTACATGACCTTAGCTGTTGCTAGGCCGTCAAACACCAATAAACAAACAATCAAACAAACAAAAGTTCTTCATATTCCTGTACATGTGTATTCATTTTCATAAAGAATTTCATACTGCATGTCTATTCCTCACATGCAGTTTGCCATTGTAAATTTCCTCAACTCATTATTCGATGATTCATACTTGTTTTTTTCACCACATTTCAGCAAGAGGCACAGGGAAACATTGCCTCATTGAAATCAAACATAGAGATGCTGGACAATCTACTGTTACTGAGTGAAAGACTGGTAGCAAAACAGGAGGAACAGTTGAACAAGACGGAAGATTATCTCCAACAGTATGGCTATGTTAGATGGGGTATGTTGTACTTTGTTAACTTTTGGAATGCGGGAAATAAAAGTTGTCATCTTCTGTTGTTTTAAATTTGGTCTTCTTTCTCAATAAAAACATGGTTAAACAGCACTTTTAAAAAAGTCGAGCCCGCTTTCAGAAAGCAAGACATTGCGTCCGTCCGACCGAAATCTGTGTTAACGTTTTTAAATACCTTATATCTCTGCAGTACTAAGTCAAATTGACTTGAAACTTCCAATGCTTATTAGTCAGCATCCGTATTCATGCTGTATCCCACTCATGCGGCCCTGTGCCCAAGGTCAAATGTCTTAGAAGTTTGCCTTAAAAATTTTGTCAAGATTTGCGTTAAAAGATTTAGGTACTATCTCTATAACCGTAAGTCAGATTTGCTTGAAACTTTGTATGCTTATTATCATCATCCATATATACATTCTGTGTCTAACTCATGTGGCCCCTGTGCCCCAAGGTCAACGTCAAATGACTTTAGAGAAGTTTGTGTTATTATAAAATATGCGTTAAAGTTTTTACATACAGTGTACCTTGTATCTCCTCCACAATCGTTATTCTAATTTACTTCAAACTTCCAATACTTCCTTTTCGTCATCCATATTTTCATTCTATAGCCTGCCCATGTGGTCCACATGCCCAAGGTCAAATGACTTTGAAATTTGTGTTAAAGTTTTTACATACCTTATATCTCCACAACACATGCCCAGCAGCCCAAGATCAAATGATTTTAAAATTGGCGTTAAAGCTTTTACATACCTTATATCTCCACAACACTTTAAATACTGGTACTTCGATTTACTTCAAATAATTCTTTGTAATCATCCATATTTTCATTCTATAGCCCACCCTTGCTGCCCACATGTCCAAGATCAAGGTCAAATGACTTAAATTTGCGTTAAAGCTTTTACATACCTTATATCTCCACAACCCTTAATTAAAACTTCAAATAAATACACTCTTGAGACATCCAATGCCTTGGCGGGCTCGACATGCGGGCAGCGGTCATCTGGTTTGAGATTTCAAACGTCTTCTTCACAAGAACTGGTTGGCTAATGCTAGCCAAACTTCACAATTATGGTCCTTGGGTGAAGCCTTTTCAAATTTGGCCGAATATGGTCGCATCATATATCAAATCAAAGATATCGACGAGACGAACGCTCTGGTACAGTTTTCAAAATTTCAAAATTTCAAAACGTCATCCTTTCATTTGTGATTTCAAGCGTCTTCTTTACAAGCACCGGTTGGCCAATGATAGCCAAACTTCACAATTATGATCCTTGGGTTAAGCCGTGTCAGGTTTGTTAAAATGGATAGTTGTCGCTAATCGTCTAAAAATGACACAAACAAATCTTCTCGCGACCGCCTGACGGATTTCGACGAAACCTGGCAGAAATGATTGATGTACAATGCTCTTTCAAAGTTGTTAAAATGGTGACCCCATGGTCAAAAATGGGCATGGCCCGTGGGGTCAAATAGGGGTAAAATTTCATTTTTGTATATACGATACGATCGATGTGGTGCATTTCTTGTCAAAATCGGATGATTAAGTCATCCAAGTGGTGTCTTTTGGTATCGATTTTATCAGGCTTGGCACGGAAGCGGTAGGAATTTCCTACTGTTACCTAGCCGAGTCTGATAAACTTGGTATCAACCCTTGAACCCTAAATAACTTAAATGGACTGTGATATGTTAATTTAAGGACCAATGCAATTGTTACAAAATATTTTTCAGACCAGTCCATTTATAAGAAGACGGTGTTGTTGTTTTTTATGAAAACATATGAAAATTACTTGCAAAAAGTGCAGATCCTGATGAGATGGCTCGTTACGAGCCGGCTCACCTGGATCTACATTGTTTGCAAACACTGCTAAAGAGGTCTGTAGTGTTGAAATAGTTTAAAGACACTAGCTTTGCATTCTCTATGTCTTTCAGAGAATCAGCACGGTGACCGTGAAGTGGCATCGCAGACACAAGCCAGTTCTGAAGCGTTGGGCGTCAATCCTGAGACTAACATGTATCCTTTGTTTGGCTGTGTTTGTCAAGAGCACAATTTACTCTCCTGTCAATATTTAATTTTTCTACCCTTAAATATCTGACTCCGTGTATGGAAGAAGGTCTCCGAGCCAGCCATTTCCCACCCTTAAATATCTGACTCCGTGTATGGAAGAAGGTCTTCGAGCCAGCCATTTCCCACCCTTAAATATAAGAAGAAAAGAAAAATCTGACATTTAATTTTCATGCTAATTATTTGGACTATCCTAATAAATAATTATCAGAAAAAGGGTGTTGTTTGTTTTAAATCAGCATAGCTCAGTCTCGACCAGTCAAACTTTCTGATTTTCGAGCATGAGCAAACAATATGTTGTATACTTTTATAAGCAGGTCATTGATGAATATGCTACATTGCATCCTGAGCACATTCTCCAAATCCAAATTTGTAAACATCTTATTTGTTTGGTCGTTTGCTGTTTATTTTCTATTTTCCATTTTTATCATCAAAAACATGCTTTGACAGCACTTTAGAATAATTTACAATATGCTTTGACAGCACTTCAGAATCAGAAGTGCTGTCAAACCATGTTTTTATTGAAAAATAAGGCAAGATATAAAAGCAACAGCAGACGACATTGTTGTGTGTAGCGATCTAAGGGTTAATATTGTGCATTTTGCTCAGACTCGACCAATCTAATTGCCTGATTTCGAGCATGAGAACAGAGAATGTTCACGGTTTAAAAGCAAGGGCTATTGTCACTATGTTGCATTACATGCCTGAATACATTCTTCTAATTCCTACTCAAAATCATCACAGAGTTTGATTTGCCGAGGCTGAGCACAGCATAGCTCAGCCTCGACTAAACAGACTGCCTGATATCGGGCACGAGAATGGTGAATATGCTACATCCTTAACTGGTACAGCCCTGGTAGCCCGATTGGTGGAGAGACGAGTCGGGGGCCTGACAGACCTGAAGTGATGAAGACCCCCACGTTGGAGGGTCGCCATATCAGCCAGCACACGATGCAGTTTCTGAACAGTATCAGCAAAAACAAGGCACCAACCTGGTCAGTATACCAGCTCACCCAGCTTAAATACCCAATGAAAATTGTCAAAAACCCAATTGAAATCAGAAGTGAGTATCAAAAAGCAATAAAAAAATTACGGTACCTTTATCATGCTGCAAAAAACAATAAACAGACCACAAATAGAGCATATTTTTCTTATTTTCCATGAAAACTCATCTTGGCATTTCATTAGAATTGTCTCCAAGGAGTCAATTCTAATGAAATGCCAAGACATGTTGTCATTTTGAAACAAACTATTCAATAATTGCTGTCTGTTGATGTGTAAACAGTAGTGTGATTTTATTTTACCCAATTATATTTTTTAAATACCCAATTGCTTTAGAAATGATTGAGTGACGATACTCAATTACGAATTCCTTGTCTGGAGCCCTGGCTCTCCTTGGTCAAATGTGGCTGTGTCTGGACAAATGGGGTTTATGTGTCTTACCTGTCTTTCAATCAGTGAAACACCCATCATGTTTCTAGCGAACAGTGGAGATCCTTTCTACTGTCTGTTCCACATTTTGCTGCCGACGAACATTTGGCCATTAAACACATTAAATCTAAAGAATATTTAAAACATTTATTTGATGAAATTCCGTCAAATATTGTTTTTATTTCGAAAAAAAAAAGATTTTTCTATGGGAATTTAACATGGGGAGTCAATTTCCCAAACTTTTCTTTTTTGATCCTGAAGGATCAAAAAATTGTAAATTGACTCCGAAACCTGGCGAGATAGCTTGAAAAGATGTAACTAAGAAAACAAGTTAGATTTTGAAAATCGGTGCACGAATAAAAAAAATATTTAAAAAAAATCTATTTTTAGCCCCCATGTTAAATTCTTTTGGGGAGGGTAACTTTTTTGTTATTGATAAAAAAGTACTTTTAACTATTCTTTAGATTTAATGTGTTTAATAGCCAAAAGTTCGTCGGCAGCAAAACATGGAACAGACAGTAGACTGCAGGAGTATGCCAGCAGTTCAGGAGCATGAAGGCCATGAATACCATAAGCCGCATTTCAGCCATCACAAACACATTTGTGGCTGTGACTCGAAAAAAATGAGGCTTATGGGATTTGCGACTGGTGTAGATCCAGATCAGCCTGTGCATCCGCACAGTCTGATCAGGATCTGCACAGTTCGCCATTCCATCAATGAAATGCATGTTGTGCTTCTAACAAGCTATGTAGATCGTTGTCGGGCTACAGGAGCTACACTGGTCACAAATCACGTAAGCCCCATTTCTCCAGTCACAGCCACAAACACAGTCAAACATGAGTTCACAAGTGGTCTTTGTTCATATGGTTAGATATGTAGTACCCCTAGCTCCAGTTAAGGTGCGTAATTTGGAGATAAATTTCTTATTTCATCAAAAATGGCAAGTTGGGAGTGCTTTAGAATCATCACAATGAGACGATTCTAAAGCACTCCCAACTTGCCATTTTTGATGAAGAAATAACAAAATTTCACCCCAAGTTGGTCAAATTACGCAGCTTACCTGGAGCTCTGGTACCCCTAGGGTACATTTTATTTTTGGCTTTCTTCTTACTTGAGAGTTAAATCTGGTTATACCCATTATAAAAGTACATAGTAAGATTACTACTAATCCTATTACTTTTAGGAAGTTAGGAAAGTGATTCTGGTGGGGTGAGGATCTGGCACCAGATCAGGTTTTTCTAATTTCAGGGCTGAATGTTTCTGCGATTATTCAGTTCTTATTTTGGGTATCCCCCCCCCCCCCCCCCCCCCACCCCCCCCCCTCCCCCCCCCCCCCCCCCACCCCCCACCCCACCCCTCCATGAAATATGGGAATTCGACCCGGTTAACCCGGCCTAAAATTACCCTAGCTGTTGACAGGCCGTTTAAACAACATTAAATTAATTAATTAACACCGGTTTAACTGTATTTGTACACTAGTTTTGATCTTAAGAGGGGAATAATTAGTAGACCATGCTCTATTTCACTACATAAGAGATGGAATGTATATTCTACATCAATTTTCAGGCTATTCCTTGAATTGGTTTGGGGGAATTATAATTTACCCTTGTCTGTCCATAGCCTTTGGACCACTTTGTGCGTTTAAGTCAGTTTCTAGGTCACTATAACACCTACGGCTACCAAACTTGCTCACAATAATTGGCTACTGCTCGACATCAGAAACTGACATATAACGTTTGACCTTCATATGGTCTTGACAATACTTTTTCCACTTAAATGACCTAGCCATCCGACAACTCTGTGCATTTAAGTCCATTCCTCATCCATCCAGTAAAGTAGTATTGACCCTACTAAAGCTTAGCTTTGTTTTTCACCATATTGGCAGAGCTCCAGTTAAGGTGCGTAATTTTGAGGTAAATTTATTATTTCTCCATCAAAAATGGCAAGTTGGGAGTGCTTTAGAATCGTCTCAATGAGACGATTCTAAAGGACTCCAAACTTGCCATTTTTGATGAAGAAATAACAAAATTTCACCCCAAGTTGGTCAAATTACGCAGCTTGTATGGAGTATCACATTGGTATACATATATGGTTTCCCCACAATAGTGAATGGTTCAATACTTAGGGTTAGTATGGCACTACTGGTTTAATCACAATAGCCATGTATCTGGATACATTTTGTTTTGGGATTGTGTCAGAACATTTATAGTTATTTTGGTAATCTGTCTGAGGAACTACACTGACCGAAATTTAGTTATCCCATTTTTGTCATTGTGGGCTTAAATTAATATCTAGTGTGAAAATGTTAATTTCTGTTTCAGGGCCACGTCTATGCATGCTGGGAATCGTAAATCCCAAACGCCTCAAGACTTTCAGCATCGCGGAATCATAGTGACTCCGAGTCTGATCGGTAGCAGCATCGACAACTCCATGATTAATGCACACGAAGGTTTGTTTAACCCTTTCACCCCTAAGTAACTGGAATGGAGTTTGATACATTAATTTTGCAACCAATCCAATCATCACAAAATGATTTTCAGACTTGTCCATTTATGAAAAGGGATGTTTTTGTTCTCCAAGATATGAAAATTACTTACAAAAAGTTCAGATCCCGATGAGACGGCTCGTGACGAGCCGGCTCAGCTGGATCTACACTTTTTACAAATACCACAATACAGCCCTGTGGTGTTGAAAGGGTTAATGTTTAATGATGTTTAACAGCCTGTCACTTAATAAATTTAATAGCCAGATATTAGAATACCGGTAGCCTTATCTTATTTGAGGTCCTCACCAAGCCAAAGTCACTTGGGAAACACATACAGGCAATATGATTAGCACTAATCATACTGTTATAATGGGTATAACCAGATTCAACTGGTAAAACATGTGCCAAACATGGAATGTGTTGAGTGCAAGATCCATGTCTATAGCTCAAAGGTCAAGGTCACACTTGGTGGTCAAAGTTTAAAAATGAGAACATTCTTGTCTGGGCTGTAACTTTGTGATGGATGGTGGGATTTTGAAATAACTTTGTACAAATGTTCATCATGGTGTGATGCGCACAAGACCCAGGGGCCCGTTTCACTAAACTGCGTACGACTAAAAAGTCCAAAATTATGATTGTAAATTTCACATTAACAATGTTTTCTTGTAAACAATTATTGGATTTACATTTATTGAGCATAGGCTGCATATGCAGCCTATGCTCAATAAATGTAATTCCATCAATTGAAATTTCCAGACGATTCTATATTTGCACTTACGAACATTTTAGTCATACGAAGTTTAGTGAAACGGGCCCCAGGTCTGTAGCTGAAGGTCAAAGTTAAAAAAAGCGAAACAAAACTTGTTTTGCTAGGTATTAAGAATTGTCTCAATTTCCATTTCATGCCACCACATGCATTTCCAAAGAAGTAATAAAAAATATGAAAAAAAACCCCAAAAAAACCCACAGTAGACGAACAATTCTGTATCCAATGAAATAAAGGCTACAGTATAGTTCTCTGTATCTGTCTCCACTCTATCGTGATTGGCTGAACAATAAAAACATGATTCAACAATACTTTACAATCATTTCACTTGAAAATGATTCTAAAGCACTGTCAAGGCACATTTTTGATGAGAAAAATGGAAAATAAAATATAAATTACAGACGACAAAATTTAAATCAACTTTAAACAACAGACAACCAATTAGCGTTTTACTGACCCATTGTGGAGTCGATGATGATTAACCCTTTCCACACTACTGACCTCTATCATAACATTTGCAAACAGTGTAGATCCAGGGGAGCGTTTCACTAAACTTTGTACGACTGAAATGTTCGTAAGTGCAAAATTATGATAGCCTGTAAATTTTACATTAACACTGTGTTCTTGTAAACGATTACTGGATTTACATTTATTGAGCATATGCAGCCTATGGTCAATAAATGTAAATCCATCAATTGAAATTTCCAAACGATTCTATATTTGCACTTACGAACATTTTAGTCGTACAAAGTTTAGTGAAACGGGCCCCAGATGAGCCGTCTCGTCAGGATTTGCACCAATTGCAGATATTTTCGGATTTCTAAGAGCAATACCGCTTTCTGAAAAATAGCATGGGAATGTCCATTCTAGTTACTTAGAGGTGAGAGGGTTAGTATGAACAATTGAAGGGGTCAGTATAAGGAGGGGCTAACTCAATGATGGACTTTGCCCACTTATTCCACTGACCACTTCAGTTGCCATAGCACCAAAGTTGTATCAATATTAAAGTCTATTTGATGAATGTGATTGGTTGATTTGAATCACCCAATCAAATTATGGTACCTGAATTTTATTATTGTTTTCAGTCCTAAGATCATCAAATCTGTTGCCATCCAGTCAATGTGAAATAAATCATTTGATTTGTTAACCTTTCAAAGCAATAGTTTCTACAAGTACAGCTGGTTTGTATCTGACTGTAGAATTGGGGATTATAGCCTTTGCAGTCAGTGGAGGTCCAGACTAGCCTGCACATCACAGCCTGATCAGGGTCACCACTGTTCTCCATTCATTGAAATACATGCCACGTTACTTACTGACAGAATATGTGACTGCATGAGTGTGTTCGCGGCATTGGTAGCGAGACCAACCACAATAAAGAGAACAGAAAATCAAAGTACTGAAAGTACTGAACATACGGTAGACCTATTCATTTGCACATTCTATTTCTGTCTGATTGCAGCCCTGGCAAGCCCATTTCCCCCCGTGTCCGACACTCCAGACACTTTCCAGCCCCACAACATTCACGACCCTATAGCAAGGCTGCAGTTCGACGAGGCGCCGCAGAGCCCGGTTGCTCCCCTATTTGTAACACCCATGTTTAAGACGATGTTTGGGAGCAACGTCCATGTGGGTGATGGGGACGGAAAGCAAACGCACAATAAAAAGGCGGTGGTCGGTCTGTTTCAAACTGAGCCGAATCGAGAAGCGGGGCGGGAACCGAATCATGCGACGTTTACGACAGGGTTTGTGAAGAATGAACCGCAGACACCAGAACTGACATACAGTCTAGAGGTAAGTGCACAACGATATGCACTACGATAGTACAGGATGTTTTGCAATAGACCTGGGGGCCGTTTCATTAAACTTTGTACGACTAAAATGGTTGTAAGTGCAAAATTTCACATTAAAAATTTGTTCTTGTAAACAATTATTGGATTTACATTTATTGAGCATAGGCTATGTTCAATAAATGTAAATCCATCAATTGAAATTTCCAGACTATCCTTAATTTGCACTTACAAACATTTTAGTCGTACAAAGTTCAGTGAAATGGCACCCAGTCTTTTATAAAACAACTTACCGGGCTTCGAAAATTACGAGTATCTTCCCTTAGTCTTAGAACTACTTCCGGGGTTTCATTGGCTTTAGAATTGGCAAAGTTTTTCTGTTTGACGACATGTTACCTAGTTTTACTGTGCAAATAACAAGGAGAAATGAAGCAATGTGATGTCGAACAGACAAATTCTGCCAATCCCATCATCAACCCTTTCGGGACGAAATAATTGTAATGGATTTTGATATGTTAATTTTCTGACCAATCCAATCATCACAAGTTCAGTTATACAAAGGTGTGTTTTTTATCTAAGAAAATATAAAATTTGCTTGCAAAAAGTGCAGGTCCAGATTCAATTTTCTGTCTTTAATGTAGAAATCCAGAAATTATCATCAGTTCAAACTCTAGCCCAATTGTCAAGCTTCCTGAGCATGTATGCAAATCTCGTTTTAAAAAACAAGCAATTGGATTAACCCGACAACAAAACTAATTTGTGGCTTATATTTTGAGTACATCATAGAAAAGTCTTTTCCCATATTATAAACTTTTTATGCCCCACCACGATAGTGGAGGGGGCATTTAGTGTTACCCTTGTCCGTCCGTCACCAACCTTGTAAGTCGTAAAACTTTAAACTGTACTAGTTACAGACCTGTAACTTGGTATGTAGCTTCCTTATGATGAGTAGATGCGTAAAGTTTATTTTGATTTTTGATTTGACCCCCGGGTCATGGATTATCTCCCACTTTTTACTTAGATTTTAGCAATTTTGCCTTGTAAGTCGTAAAGCTTTTAAACCGTACTAGCTACACACATAAAACTTTGTATGTAGCTTCCTTATGTGTAGATGCACAAAGTTTATTTGATTTTTAATTTGACCCCTGGGTTATGGATTATCCCCCTTTTTTACTTAGATTTTGGCAATTTTGCCTTGTAAGTTGTAAAACTTTCAAACCGTATAGCTACAGACCTGAAATTTGGTATGTAGCTGCCTTCTGATGTCAGAGTAGATGCGCAAAGTTTATTTCAATTTTTGATTCGACCCTTGTGTCATGGATTATCTCCCTGCTTGGATTTGGAATGTTGCCTCGTTTATTATCAAAGCGGTATGTGGGGCATCTGTGTTCTATGAACACTTTTTCTAGTTTGATCACTGCTGAAATTTGTACTCGAAAAGTTTGGTTGGCCGAGACTAACAGCTCAGGCTCGGCCAATCAAACTTTGTGATTTTGAGCATGACATTTGAGAACAAGCTCATAAATACAGTTTTTCAACCACATGGTACATTTCAGGAAATGAGCGAGATGACGGGCATGTTTTCCTTTAAGCCGAAAATCAAACTACCAAAGGCCCCATCACCCCCTCCACTCTCCGCCGGCTCGCGCCTCGAGAATCGACCCACACCCGAGGAACCAGATTTATTATCGCAGAGACTCGCGAAAATTCCAAAAACAAACGACATGTTAATGCGAAATCACACGGTTGTGTATTCAGAAGTTACTGGTCAAAATAAAGAAAACGTAACATTTGAAGAGCCGAAGCTTGTTTCGGGGATAAAAAGTGAAACAGACACTGGTTCCGTGAATAAGATGCCGCAATATGGAGATTTTCCAGCGTCCCCACAATTCCTTGGGCAATACGCATTCAACCATTAGTAGCCATGATACACGTCCTGAGATGGAAGGATAATCGATGGAGATTTGTCTGTGAGATTTTCTGCTTTCTCATCTGTGACTGGAGAAATGGAACTTAAGGGGTTTGTGGCCAGTGTAGATCTCGTTATCTCGAAGTTGACCGGCCTGAGCATATATCGACATACCCAAATTTTCGCCAAATTTAGCGACCATTCTCGAAAAATCCGAACAGAATCGCTTCAAGAATACCGACTTTACTTTACTTCCGGGTGTTCATAAATCGCGCACTTTCTTTTAACGAAACGCGCATGCGTTGTTACTAAATATATTGCATGACACAATTTCCGGTACACAAAAAAACATTTGTTTTGCAAATCATACCCAATACACATCAATGAATAATCGTTACATCTAAATGTCAACGCTCGCCGTCTCTTCTGACGATTTTATTATTCAATGCCAAAATGCAAGACACGCATTTCGTCCCCAAACCACGTCGGACCTAGACTTGTCGGCCAAACAAATTTGGCCCAAGTCAAATGTCAAGTTCAATTGACTTGATTGCTACGCCGTTTATTTCATCATCATGTTAAAGTGATCCGATATCACATTGATTAATTGGTTATTTATGGTTTGTGAATTCCTTTAACATGTTTGTACAACGTTTAACACATTTTAGCGGCGGTGTTTTTGATTTCTATGGACGACTAAGACGTATGAAAACTTACCTGAGATAATCTCTCTGAATCAGACTTGTGGCGGTGCCAGGCGCATATTTTTCACATCGAGTTATCAGAATACAAATATGAAGGAAATATGCTATCGGGACTCGATTTACACCTCGACATAACCGAAATATCGACGTATCCGATATTGATTTATCAGGAGTAAAATACATGATCTATATAGGGAATTCGGCCTCCTTTTTAGAAACCTGACAGGTGTGTCATTGATGGAATGGCGAACACTGCAGATCATGATCAGACTGTGCAGATGATGATGATCAGACTGGATGCACAGGCTGATCTGGATTGACACTGGTCGCAAAGCCTATCAGCCCCATTTCTCCAGTCACAGAAACATGTAATTATGGCCATCTATATAATTCTGGCTATGACTATGCCTGTCTATAATTGTGGCTGTGACTGGGCCTTGTTTATGACATTCTTACAGCAACAATATTATTACATTTCATTGTGTTTTAAAGCATAGATATCACTCCTGTGGTAGTGCATGGTAAATGTTTAGAAAACGGGTAATTGACTAGGAGCATGCGAGTAATTTATCAATGGTGTTCTTCCTAATACTGGAATCTCGATATCCCAGTAGCCGATTTCACCAACATTGCCAAGTATACTTTTCTAGCAAAGTATACTTTGAGAGATTAATCATTTATTTTTCCTGAAATGCATTATTTCATATAGAACTAACGACTGCATATATTTGATGATTAAAAGTATGCAGAATTATTATACTGAATTTATTACATTATCACAGCCAAAATGGCTGTGATAATGTAATAAATTCAGTATATTAATAAAAAATAATAAATTTATCCTAAAATTTAAAATGTCTCCCTCAAAGTATTCTTTGCTAGAAAAGTGTACTTTGCAATGTTGGTGAAATAGGCTACTGGTTTGACCCTCAGGTACATTTTTGTCGAGCCCGCTTGCGGAAAGCGAGACATGGTGATCACAATGACGTCCGGGTGTCAGTGCGTCCGTGCGTGCGTCTGTCCGTCCGTCCGTCCGAAATCTGCGTTAAAGTTTTTAAAAATACCATCAAATGCCTCGGCGGGCTCGACATGCAGCCGTGGCCATCTGGTTGGCTTTCTTGTTACTAGAGAGTTGGTTATACCCGTTATAAAAGTAACGGTAGTAAGATTAGTAGAGTGTGACCAAGTGACCTGTTTGTTGAGGACCTGGCGATATTTTTAGTTTCAACTCGCAAATTTTGAATGGTCTTTCACTACATCATATTACAATAAAAAATTTCACATTTATGTGCCCTTGGAAAAATGTTCAGTTGCTGTGTTTAGTAAATTTGTATGGGTCCACTTTCAAGCGATATACAATATTTTTAGTTTCAACTAACCGATTTTAAAGTTACATACCCACTCGGTAGGCACAAAATGTTCTTTATGGGAATTAAATAAGTATGTAATTGTGTCACTATTCCACCAGTTCTAAACATTACGAGTGCCCGCTATACAAATATAATCATTTAAAAACAATTATTTTACTGATAGTGACGCGCGGTGGTATCAGGCTATTTTCATATGCAAATGAGGCATGATATTTTTTAATTATTTATACTAATTAAATGCATCTCCTGAAAAAATAATACTTTCGACAGATTATAAGTATGATCATTGCACATCAAAAAATAAATACAGATAATAATATTGGAATGAATGGCCTTTTTGTTGAATTTATCGGGGTATAAACTTGGAAAAGTTGCGGGAATACTGGACGAAGGCCGGAAGGTCGTTTCGGAAAGTAGTTTGGCGTGGGAGTTTACTGGGATATAAATTTTGGACAGAGACTTGCTACGGGCCAATCAAATGTTAGGGAATTGTGTAAATATTTGTGTGCTGGAATTATACAGTAATGTCCGTTAACATTTTAATGAAACACGGTTATCGCCCCTGATATCAGTGTGGAAATTTAAGTCTGATATAACATGTATCAGGCTATCTTCATATGCCTACTGAGTGGGCATGTACCTTTAACCAAATTGTGTATGGGCTTTCCCTACATGATACATGTAATACAGCTGCTTCTAAAAAGATCTCTGCAAGAATTGTTTTCTCACATTCATGGGCTCTTTGAAAAATGTTCGGTTGCTGTGTTTAGAAAATTTGTACGGGTCCACTTTCAGGCGATAATTTTAAGTTTCCATTAGCTCATTTTAACCAAATCTTATATGGGCTTAAAGGCCATGGTCGTTCACTCTTGGGAAGACGTTAATCACATTCAATAATCTAATTAAATTCAGCTCCGGTCAGTTATACAAACAACCATGCTCCCCAGACAACATTACGACACACAATTGGGTAATCCAGGTTGCTGGCAGGGGTGCCACTCACCAGAGACAACAGCATTATCATAGCACATGACATGTAGCCGGGTTACACATCACGCTCCCGACTCCCCATGTGCCCACTGCATGTAATTCTCCGGAGTATTGCCTTGATATGACACTATCAGTGGCATGTTGTGGCATGCATCTGACCAGTTCTTATCCTATCGCATCGCAAAAATGGGATGCAAAAGCCGTCCGTATGTCTGTCGGTCCCTCTTCACCGCGGCGTTAAGGTTTTTTGTCAAGCTTGTATATGGAATACTCCAGGCCCTACACCCACCATACTTGGACAACTTCATCTCCTAGTGATGTACATCAACAACCCCTGACCTATATTTGACCTTGACCTACATTTAACCTTGAATTACTTGGTTAATTCCCCTTGGTTAAGGTTTTTAGTCAACCTTGGTTAAGGTTTTTAGTCAAGCTTGTAGATGGAATACTATTGTGCATACAGACACCATACTTGGACAACCTTTTCTCATAGGGATGTACATCAATAACCCCTGATCTATATTTGACCTTGACCTACATTTCCTCTTGAATTACTTACTTAATTCCCCTTGGTTAAGGTTTGTAGTCAACCTTGCTTAAGGTTTTTAGTCAAGCTTGTAGATGGAATACTATTATGCATACAGACACCATACTTGGATAACTTTTTCTCATAGGGATGTACATCAATAACCCCTGACCTATATTTTACCTTGACCTACATTTAACCTTGAATTACTTCTTTATTTCCCCTTGGTTAAGGTTTGTACTCCAACTTGGTTAAGGTTTATAGTCGAGCTTGTATATGGAATACTCCTGGGCCTACAGCAACCATACTTGGACAACTTCATCTCCTAGTGATGTACATCAATAATCCCTGACCTATATTTGACCTTGACCTACTTTTACCCTTGGATTACTTAGTTATTTCCCCTTGGTTAAGGTTTTTAGTCAAGCTTGTATATGGAATACTCCTGGGCCTACAGCAACCATACTTGGAAAACTTCATCTCCTAGTGATGTACGTGTACCTCAATAACCCCTGACCTATATCTGACATTGACCTACATTTAACCTTGAAATACTTACTTAATTCCCCTTGGTTTTTAAAGGTTTTTAGTCAACCTTGCTTAAGGTTTTTAGTCAAGCTTGTAGATGGAATACTATTGTGCATACAGACACCATACTTGGACAACCTTTTCTCATAGGGATGTACATCAATAACCCCTGTTGGGTGGCAGGTGGGAGCACGCGATGGGTAATTTAACGATCGGGGTTCATCCTTACCGGAATCCCTACTGGAGACCTGGTTTGGCCCTCACAAAGTCTTTGTCATTTTGTATGTGACTGTTAAACGTAATAGCTACAGACCTGACTGAAACTTGGTATGTAGCATCCTTATGATGAGTAGATGCGCAAAGTTTATTTCGATTTTTGAATCTGTATTCACCTGAGGTGCAGCCAAGGGGGGATATAGCTTCAGATGGGCAATATGACACCATATTGACTTTGTAGAATCACAATAACGTATTTGTAACAGTAGATTCTTTTTATTTCTCCAGAATTTAGTTTTATAGTACCGTAGTAGTAGTAGTAGTAGTAGTAGTAGTAGTAGTATTCATTTATTATAGTGACACATGTGAACAAGCATACATATATATTCATTTACATAACAGATGTTATCTTAAGGCATACATGTATATGATATGCTGTTCAGCACCCAGCCATATGTTGACTTACGAGTCACTTCTTTGAATATAATAAATAATAACAACCAGTTGTATTAGGTTAATGAACCCATTTCATATCACATGCATGGTATAACGACCCCTTCCCATCTCAATGTACGTAATTCCAGCACAAAAATATTTACACAATTCCCTAACATTTGATTGGCCCATAGCAAGTCTCTGTCCAAAATTTATATCCCAATAAACTACTACGCCAAACTACTTTCCGTAACCGTGAGGCACAGTTAAAATAATTTGTAAGAAAACGGAAAATAAACACATTTTCTTGATGAATTTATTACAAATGCTGGAGTTATAAGGAATGAATGGCCTTTTTGTGGAATTTATCGGGGATATAAACTTGGAAAAGTCGTGGGAATACTGGACGAGTCCTTCCGGCCTTCGTCCAGCATTTCCGCGACTTTTCCAAGTTTATAACCCAATAAATTCCACAAAAATGCCATTCATTCCTATAATAAATGCGCATGTCCTGACCGTCCATGTGAACCATCCTGATTGGACTGTTCACTGAACGTTCACCACATGAACAAGAGGTGGGACAAGACAATAAGATCTGCATGTGGTATGAAATAAGGTCATAAAATGAGTGTATACTGACTGATACATTGAACTTTGATTATTTTACCACAATAATGGGTAGTGTGAATAGGGCAGGCCCGTGAACATACATGGGCAGCCAGCATCCTCATTGTTCGTCATTGATCTTTAACATCATTATTTGAATGTTGGCCAGTATAAACTCTGATCATACTACGAGTACTCGTTGAATGATCCGGTCCATACTGGTCATATGGTGAAACAATTATATTTACATAGAAATAGAAAACAGTACATGTAATTCGGCAAACGACCCAATTATAAGTGTATTGGTACATGTTTAACGTCATACAAATATGGCGCCAAATATTACCCAACGTCATTCTGACATAAACGAGTAGAAATTCATTAACAACTTGATACTTTCTGGACCAATTTTCAGAATCTCGGGGGTGATTTCTAAAAAAAAAAGCGATTTTTGACTCGGGCCTCGACCCGTCGCCATTTTCAATTCGAGTCATATTGATGGGCTTGACAGGTAAGATCATGAGTGGCGTTTCATTGATGAAATGGCGAACAGTGCAGATCCTGATCAGACTGCATATGCACAGGCTGATATAGATCTACACTGGTCACAAAAACCAATATGCCCCATTTCTCCAGTTACTGCCACAAATGCGTAACAAGATTGCACCAGAGTGATTGCCTTGTCGATTTGACATTACCATATTTTGTCCAAAATTAAATTTAACCTTACCCCCACCCTTGGCTCCACCCATTTATGATCCCCGGGCCAATATTTTAACAAATCTGAAGGAGCATCGAGCCAGTATCGGCCAGTATAGGCCCAGCGGTTCGTAAGAAGACGTTTGAGATCTCTATTAAAAGGATGACCTTTTGATCTTTCGACGGCTATCTTGGATGACGTAATCATCCGATTTCGACAAAAATTACACCAGAGCAATAGTCTTGTTGATCTATGACATGAACATATTCAGTCACAAATAGAATTGTATCCCTATTTTGATCATTGGGTCGTTATTTTAACAAATCTAAAAGAGCTTTGACCTTTGATCATTTCTGCCAAGTTTCGTCGAAATCGGTCTGGTTTCTAAGAATTTAAGCTATGTTTAGACGCTGGTCATCTTAGGTTATGCAATGACCTCCATTTTAAAATTGAAAAGACATCACCCATAGATCATCTTTGTGAAGTGTGATCAACATTGGCCGAGCGGTTCAGGACATGTTTAAAATGTGGAAGGATGGACGGACTAAAAGCGCACAATAGCTCACGTGAGCATTTGACTCGGGTGCGCTTAAAATTATACAATTGGGATTAATTAAAATAGTGGCTGCTACAGAATGTTGTAGATTGCACATGCACTTTGTGGTATGAATGACAAAAGCCTATTTAAATAATACCAAAGTTTACTCCGATATTAAATATCTACAAGGTACGACACTCACCATCCTTTCAGCCAACAGAAGTGGTACTAGTCAGTGGCGGATCCAGGATTTCACCAAGTGGGGGGGGGGGGGCACATGGAACTTGAACGAGGTATGCTTGTTCGTCGACTGAGCGGTGCGAGGGAGTTGGGTAGTAGGGGGGTCCGATGCCTCGGACAATTTTTGAATCGAGTTCCTGCATTCTACGCTCAATATTTTGTATTTTTTTTTATAAAAAATCGGGATTTCTGAAGGGTGGGGGGGGGGGGGGGGCATGAATCCGCTACTGCTAGTGTACCATGGGTCCGTGTCTCTCATTCAGTAATTGTAACACGGGCGATGACCGGAAAGGTCCCGGCCTTTGCGCGCATTGCAATTACTGAATTAGAGAGCCAGGCCCAAGGTAAATAATCCACTTCCGTTGGTTGAAAACATGGCGAGTGTCATACCTTGTCGATATTTAATATCAAAGTAAACTTTGGTACGATTTTAAAGGTTTTTTTTGTCGTTCACACCACAAAGTGCCGGAGCTAGATTGATTGATGGAGTTTTACGTTGGTTCACCTGTAGCCTATTTCACCAACATTGCAAAGTATACTTATCTAGCAAAGTAAACTTTGAGGGAGAAATTTTCAATTTAAGGATAAATTTATTAATTTTTAGCCAGGTTTTTGAAAAAAAAATCCAGGCTATTGGATTGGCGAAAGCCGGGCGGGCGGGCGGCGTCCACAATCAATGTTAAGTTTTCGTGTTTGAGTCCATTTCTTTGTTACTGAACCACCTAGGACCACCAAACTTTCACAGCTTCATAATCAAGGGGTGCCCACCACGTATCACTATCCAACATGTTACTTTTTTTTTTAAATTGACCCATTTTTTCCGCGCAGTCGACTTAGCCATTTTCAATGTTAAGTTTTCGCGTTTTCAATGTTAAATTTTCGTGTTTAAGTCCATTTCTTTGGTACTGTACCACCTAGGACCACCAAACTTTCACAGCTTCATAATCAAGGGGTGCCCACCACATATCACTATCCAACATGTTACTTTTTTAGCCAGGTTTTTTAAAAAAAAAATCCAGGCTATTGGATGGGCGGGCGGGCGGGCGGCGGGCGGCGTCCACAATCAATGTTAAGTTTTCGTGTTTGAGTCCATTTCTTTGTTACTGTACCACCTAGGACCACCAAACTTTCACAGCTTCATAATCAAGGGGTGCCCACCACATATCACTATCCAACATGTTACTTTTTTTTTTAACTTGACCCATTTTTTCCGCGCAGTCGACTTAGCCATTTTCAATGTTAAGTTTTCGCGTTTACAATGTTAAGTTTTCGTGTTTAAGTCCATGTCTTTGGTACTGTACCACCTAGGACCACCAAACTTTCACAGCTTCATAATCAAGCGGTGCCCACCACATATCACTATCCAACATGTTACTTTTTTTTTAACTTGACCCATTTTTTCCGCGCAGTCGACTTAGCCATTTTCAATGTTAAGTTTTCGCGTTTACAATGTTAAGTTTTCGCGTTTACAATGTTAAGTTTTCGTGTTTAAGTACATTTCTTTGGTACTGTACCACCTAGGACCACAAAACTTTCACAGCTCCATAATCAAGGGGTGCCCACCACATATCACTATCCAACATGTTACTTTTTTTTTAACTTGACCCATTTTTTCCGCGCAGTCGACTTAGCCATTTTCAATTTTAAGTTTTCGCGTTTACAATGTTAAGTTTTCGCGTTTACAATGTTAAGTTTTCGTGTTTAAGTCCATTTCTTTGGTACTGTACCACCTAGGACCACCAAACGTTCACAGCTTCATAACCAAGGGGTGCCTACCACATACAACTATCCAACATGTGACCAATTTTTTACCTTCACCTATTATTTCTACGTAATTGACTTAGCCATTTTCAACGTTAACTTTTTAACGTACGTCTGGTTAAAGTTTTTTGGTTAAAACTTTTTCGTTATACTATATCTCTGCAACTGCTTCGCCCATTACCTTCAAACTTCACATGGGTGTTTATCATCATCCATATTTTCATTCTAACCCCCAACCGTGCGGCCTCTGTACCCAATGTCAAGGTCAAATTACTTTGAACTTTTTTGTTAAAGTTTTTTTGTGTACTATATCTCTGCAACTGCTTCACCCATTACCTTGATACTTCACATGGGTGTTTATCATCATTGTTGCACCCGCTTGCGGAAAGTGCGATATCGTCGGCATTTTGGCATACGTCCGTCCGTACGACCTTACGTCCGTGTGTCTGGTTAAAGTTTTTCCATCTACTATATCTATTTTGTTAGTGTCCATGCCTCGCCCCAAGGCACGACATGCAGGCCACGGCCATCTAGTCTACAAAAAGTGGGTATAATTATGTTATCCAAGTGTCTATGCTTGGAAAAAAACTGGCCTTCGTGGCTTTGCCTCGTTTCTTGTTATTGTACTGAATTTATTATATTATCAAAGCCATTTTGACTGTGATAATGTAACAAATTCAGTATAATAATTCTGCATACTTTTAATCATCAAATATATGCAGTGGTTAGTTCTATATGTAATAATGCATTTTGGGTTTACTTTGCTAGATAAGTATACTTTGCAATTTTGATGAAATCGGCTACAGAAAGGTCATACAGTCGGGTGATGTGGAGCGGTGGTTGTTCACGTAGGGTTGTTTATTATCCCCTCGCGGATAGGCAAGAGGGGATATAGCGTTAGTCCATGTACGTACGTGCGTTGGTAACACTCTTAATTTTTCAATAACTCCTTAACCGCTTCACCGATTCTGATAGTATTTGGCCACAATGTTCGTTTAGGGATGGTTTTTTGTCTCGCCCGCTTTTCCGGAGTCGGCAGCGGCGGCATCGTCGGCGGCGGCGGTGGTGGCGTCATCATTCAATGTTAAGTTTTCATGTTACGGTCATTACTTCAACACCTTATCAGCTACAGTCATCAAACTTTATACATACCTTTACTATGATAATTGAGCCGCGTCGCGACTTGCATAGTAACAGAAATGTAAGCGAAGTTAGGCATCAATGACTGCACGAAATCATGCCCAATATGACACATGGGTCAGCTATCAAAATTCCCGTGCTCTACATGTATAGCATGTACATGCATACATTTGTACATCGTTGCAATCGTCGTTACGCACAGTTTATAACCGGATTACATTGTTTAGGGCCATTATGGAGCGACGTCTGACGGACGAACAACGTTGGCAAATTATTGGTCAACTCGACATTGGCCACCTTCAATCTAATGTTGCTCGTCGGTTTAGAGTCTCTAAAATCAATATCAATATCCCTCAATTGTTGTGTTATATATATTTGTAGACCGATGTAGCCTGGGCCCGCTTTCCCGCACAACTATATGTTTCAGATCTGGTTAACTCAACGCGAATTTTCAGTCTATTGCTCAATTCTTTCTTTCTAATATTTATATATAGCCACATATAAGTCCCATCTGTGCATATGCGCCGTCTGATCAGAACATACGATGCTCGCCAGTCAATCACTGGGGAATCCTTTCTCGATTGCCGACAGGATATGGGTCGCCGATCGTACATTTATTGCAGAGGTCCGGTTTTTTCAGCAGGTGGTCCAAGTACACGTGTATACGCGAGACGTTGTCGAGAACAGTAGACGTTTCTATTATCTGAATACGAAAAGCATCAATCAGAATGCACGCTAACATGTATGTCATGTTAAGAAATAGTTACGGTGGGATGATATTTCAAGGCAACATATGCTGGGGACATTATTGGATCCTGGATCCGTGACAAATGAAATATAAATACAAACAATCAAGAACTAGACAATAAATGTGGGATTATATTTCAAGGCAACATGCATGTTGGGGACATTAGAGTAATTAACTTTTAATATTATTCGGTGATTATCAAGGATCTCTTGACTTGGGGTCTTGTTATTATTTTATATCTTCCACCTTCTCATTGCTTCGTACTTTGGGACCATCGCATTTTGAGTTGAGTCTCCAAAAGACAAACTGCTACCGTAACACTCCCAAAACAAACACAAGTCGGTGGTACGACAAGCTGATCACAAGCTGTGGTAACGAATGTCTCAAATATCATGGGCGAGTGAGAGACTGTGATGGAGTAGAAACTATATGTAAGCGATACAGGCTTTTGCTCTCACGCTATTCGAGTGACAGTGAACTGTACATAGTGCGTATAAACGCATGGAAGTAAGAGTGCCCAGGCGCAGATCCAGGATTTCGGGGGGAGGGGGGGGGGTGGGGCGTAACTATTTTGCAATACTTGACTATATTATCGAACGATGCTCGTTCGATAATATAGTCAAGTATTGCAAAATAGTCGACCGAGCGGAGATCGGGATAGCGCTAGGGGGGTCTGGGGGCATTCACCCCTAAATGTTTTTGAAATTTACATCGCATTTCTTGCGTTCTGGGGGCCCCGTGCAGGCACCGGGCGGGATCAACTGATCCTGAGAATAGTGCTGCAGTAGCCATTGCTTGTTGTAAAAGGCGACTAAACTGGCTTAACGATTGAGTTCATACTTTCCGGAACCCACTATACCGGATTTGGCCCTCATGTACATTTTTGGCTTTCTTGTATGTGAGAGTTGAGTCAGGCTATGCCCCATATATAAAAGTAAGATTAGCGATAATCCTATTACTTTTAGGGGATGGGATAAATGATGCTGGTGTGGCGAGGGCCTGGCACCAGATCAGGTTGTTCTAATTTCAGGACTGAATATATATTTTGATTGTTCTGAAGTTGGGATTTACCCCCCTCGGACAGGTGGATACGGGACACGACCCTGTTGACCCGTCTGCGTGTAGACTCCCTGAGGCTTGTACCTCTATGTCAGAAAAGCGGACGTTAAACCCTATTCACTTACTCACTCACTCCTGCGTTCTGGTGCATTTTGGAGCAAAACTATTGACACTGTCACAGTATGTTTAGACATGATTTTTGATTGAAAACGTTTACATTTTGAAACAATAAGACAACAAACGAAAAATCCATGGAATACATGGCACTTGGCATGAAACGTGCCTTGTAACTTGTAAGAAATCTTTACTCGCCCATGGTGCCTGTCATCAGACATGAACACTGCCTTTCAGAGCAAACAGTTTTTTATACCACTTTTTTAAAACTAAATGGGTATATTGTTTTCGTCACGGGTACCCGTCCGTCTGTCCGTCCGTCACGTTTCTTGTAAGAAGTAAAATGTTTTAACCGTAATAGGTAGGGACTTGACACTTGGTGAGTGCCTTTCTTATGGTGAGTAGATGCGCAGTGAATTTCGATTTTTGATTCGACCCCCGGTCATGAATTATCTCCCCCTTTTCAACTTCGCATTTAGGAAACGTGGGTATATTGCGATGGCGCGCCATCGACTGTGCTCTAGTTTTAATGTAATTTAATGTTGAATGTATTGTTCTCCCCGTATGTATGTGTATTTCCATTTGTATATGTTGAACTAAACGGTCGTATATGTTGAACTAAACGTCAACCAATCAGTTAATCAATATACTTCCGTGGTTTTCTACAATTATAAATTGTTAAAACGCTCAGTAAACACGTCAAAAAGAAGAAATCAGCATACCTAATTCGCGTACCCGCGCACGCTCATACTTGCTGGTACATGAACTTGCCGGTTTGACTGTTTCGCTTTGCACATTCATGTTGTTACCAAACGACTCGAGCTCATCCGTCTTTACATTCATTATTCAATGTCAAACGTGCTTCTAGTTCGATTATGTCAACTTTCAAACTGTTGTTACAAATGTTGGCGTATACTCCATGTGTAACGGTAGATACTATAACGTCATATAACGTCGCTTGACGCCTTTTTGCTCAAACGACCTGCATAGTGGTGTTGTATAAACTATAATATCTTAATGAATATTGCAGATAGCATGATCAAATAAAAAAGCGTTCAATTCATCATACCAATACCATTGTCATAGTAAGAAAATGTCATATTGACCAAAAATTTCCCGAATACAGGTTTTCGCGTGACGCAGCTCATATGCAGATGAATATAGGACTATTCTCGGGGCCCCAGGGTCAAGGTCAATGCCCCAGGGTCAAGGTCAAGGCGGAACAAGGCGAGCCATTTGATTCCGCGGAATACGACCCACATCCGACCGCCCAAGGTCAAGGTCACAGAGGACTTATGTTCACCTTCTTGGTAAGGCAAATGCGTTAAAGTTTGTTTTAGCTCACCTGAGCGAAGCTCATGTGAGCTATTGCTACCGCAATGTGTCCGTCGTCCGTGTCCGTTGTCCGTGAACATTTTCAAACGTCTTCTCCTCGGTAACCATTGGGCCTATAGTCACCAAACTTCATGGTCATGGTCCTTAGGTAGGGGGATTACAAAATTGTTAAAATGACGTCATCACGTAATCCAAGATGGCCGCAGGCTAAAAATAGCACAAATTCTTCAAAAATCTTCTCAAGAACCGCCAACCGGATTTCGACAAAACTTTGTAGGAATGATCGATGTACAATGCTCTTTCAAAGTTGTTAAAATGGTGACCCCGGGGTAAAAAATGGGCGTGGCCCGTGTGGTAAAATTTTATTTTTGACCGAATATGGTCATGTCTATATCAAATCGAAGGTATCAAAGAGGCGATCGCTCTGGTACATTTTTTGTCGAAATTGGATGGTCATGTCATCCAAGATGGCCACCGAAAGGTCAAAAGGTCGTTCTTTTATTAGAGATTTCAAAATTCTTCTTCACACCAACCGCTTGGCGCATGGTGGCCAAACTTCAGTTATGGTCCATGAGTGAAGCCTTTTCAGATTTGTGAAAACGGAGGTCGTCGCTAATCCAAGATGGCCGGCGTCTAAAAATAGCACAAATTCTTAAAAAATCTTCTCATGAACCGCCAGCCGGATTTTGACGAAACTTGGTAGAAACTAGAGGATTGTTTTTCAGACAAAACATATGTCTCCCCCAATACCACCACTGCATGTTATCAGGACGTGGAAAAGTAGAATTTAAGGCAGCAACAGCATATATGTAGCTACCTTGTATTTTCTGCATACTTTTGAAGATACGCGCGACACAAGTTGAAAATCCGCATCTAAAACCCCAGGTGCGCAACTTCACACGATAACCAGTATTACTGTAAAGTTTTGCGACTCTAACTGAAATACTTTTGGAGATACGCGCGACACAAGTTGAAAATCACCACTTTTCACTAAGTCAAGGGCCATAACTCCGTGAATACTGGATGAATCCGCATCTAAAACCCCAGGTGCGCAACTTCACACGATGACCAGTATTCCTGTAAAGTTTCACGACTAACTGAAATACATTTGGAGATACGCGCGACACAAGTTGAAAATCCCCAATTTTCACTCAGTCAAGGGCCATAACTCCGTAAATACAGGATGAATCCGCATCTAAAACCCCAAGTGCGCAACTTCACACGATGACCAGTATTCCTGTAAAGTTTCGCGACTAACTGAAATATTTTTGGAGATACACGCGCCACAAGTTGAAAATCCCCACTTTTCACTAAGTCAACGGCCATAACTCCGTGAATACTGGATGAATCCGCATCTAAAACCCCAGGTGCGCAACTTCACACGATGACCAGTATTCCTGTAAAGTTTTGCGACTCTAACTGAAATACTTTTGGAGATACGCGCGACACAAGTTGAAAATCCTCAATTTTCTCTTAGTCAAGGGCCATAACTCCGTGAATACTGGATGAATCCGCATCTAAAACCCCAGGTGCGCAACTTCACACAATGACCAGTATTCCTGTAAAGTTTCACGAACTAACTCAAAAACCTTTGGAGATATGCACGACACAAACTTTGTGACGGACAGACGGACGGACAGACAACCAAGCCAAAACCAATATGTCTCCCCATTCATGGGGGAGACATAATGATCGACATAGAACGTTCTTTCAAAGGTGTTAAATGGTGACCCCGGTGTCAAAAAATGGGCATGGCCCGTGCTTAAATTTTATTTTTGACCAAATATGCTCATGTCATATATCAAATTGAAGGCATCGATGAGGCGATTGCTCTGGTGCAATATTTATCGGAATCGGATGATTATGTCATCCATGATGGCCTCCAAAAGGTCCATTTATTCAAGATTTTGAACGTCTTTTTCTCAGGAACCACATGGCCGATGCTGGCCAAACTTCATAGTAAGTTAAGATCCAAAGCATTTTCAGATTTGGTAAAATGAGTAATCGCTTAATCCAAGATGACCGCCATCTAAAAATAGCACAATTTTTTTAAAACGCATATGAACTCAATGTCACATTCTCCTCTGGTGTTCATGGAGTCAGGTGAGCGAATTAGGGCCATCATGGCCCTCTTGTTTTATTATCAAGGCTGCCAGTGAGGGGATTAGCTTCGTTTAATGCTAGTTCTTGTATATTTAATATTAAACCCTTTGAACATGACAGATAAAATCTGCCAAACATATACATCCAGAACAAGCCAGTCTCGTCAGAATCTGAACTGTGTATACTTTTGGATGCCCCAGCAAGTCTGTTGAAATATAAAGCAGCCATAGGATTTAGCGATGAAGGCTAAGCTGTCCGATACACATACAGAAAACTGCAACTCGCTAATATCTGGGGCAAGTACCATGCTGTCTGATACACAGGTTGAAGTAACAGACCGAGGTCTATATAGATCTGTCTGTTACTTCAAGCTGTGGTCTGATATTCATCTCTTCTTTAGAATGTGATGAAATGACATACTTGTCAGGATTAACTATGAACACTGTCATATCATTTATGTCAACCAGCCACGTAACGGCTATGGCAGGGCCCAGTAGTCGATTTCACCAACATGGCAAGGTATACTTTCCTAGCAAAGTATACTTTGAGGGAGAAATTTTCAATTTTAAGATAAATTAATTAATTTTTATTATACTGAATTTATTACATTATCACAGCCATTTTGGCTGTGATAATGTAATAAATTCTGCATAGTTTTAATCATCAAATATATGCAATCATTAGTTCTGTATGAAATAATGCATTTCGGAAAAATCAATGATTGCTCCCTGAAAGTATACTTTGCTAGATAAGTATACTTTGCAATGTTGGTGAAATAGGCTACAGGTGGTTGATTTGTTTGTTTGTTTGTTGGGGTTTAACGGCCTATCAACAGCTAAGGTCATTTAAGGCCGGGTCAATGGGTTTAGTACTAAATCCCATATATTACCTGTGCAAGTACATGTACAAATGGGGGGAAAATCCCAAAATCAGAACTGAATATTTACAATAACACAAGAATTCCGCGGAATCAAATGTCTTGCCTTGTTCCGCCTTGACCTTGACCCTGGGGCCTTGACCTTGACCCCCGAGAATAGTCCTATATTCATCTACATATCATAGTAAAGGTATGTATACAGTTTGATGACTGTAGCTGATAAGGTGTTGAAATAATGACAGTAACACGAAAACTTAACATTGAATGATGACGCCGCTGCCGCCGCTGCCGCCGCTGCCGCCGCTGCCGCCGCTGCCGCCGACTCCGGAAAAGCAAAACCTATGTCTCGCTTTCCGCTTTCGCGGGCGAGACAAAAACTATATATTCAGCCCTGAAATCAGAATAATCCTGATCTGATGCCAGGTCCTCGCCACACCAGAATCACTTGGCCCCTCCCAAAAGCAGTAGGATCAGTAATAATCTTACTACTTTTATAATGGGCAATAACCCAATTCAACTCCCAGGTAAGTAAAGAGCCAAAGATAAAAACGTACCTGAGGGCCAAACCAGGCAAATCGTGATCCCTACCGTTAATTTACGCCGTCTCATTCGCCCGACCACCACCCACTGGTGGTTGATTTGATTTATTGGTATTTAACGGCCTATCAACAGTTGCGTCATTTAAGGCCGGGCCAATGGGTTCGATCCTATTTAAATAATAGAATTTTTTTTTCACATTTATTTCCATATGAAAATAGCCCCAAAATGGATAAATATCAGTAATGTACAGTAATAGATGTATAATAAATGGTGAAACTAATGAAAATGAAAAACAACAAGAACTGCATCTGTCGAACGCGGATGCCACCTGCAGCATATTTGAGAAACTGTGACAAAGTGGTTAAGTCATTTAAGTAACCTGGTGAAGGTGAAAAGGTGAAGGTCATATAAATTATGAAAAGGCAGGTGTGGCACACATACCAATGAATGAAGTGTTGAAGTATTGAAGCGATTAAGCAACTTATGTAGATGATATGGCCAGTTTGAGAAACTGTGACGAACTGGTTAACCAAAATTGTTAAGTCATTTAAGTAACCTGGTGAAGGTGAAAAGGCGAAGGTCATATAAATTATGAAAAGGCAGGTGTGGCACACATACCAATGAATGAAGTGTTGAAGTATTGAAGCGATTAAGCAACTTATGTAGATGATATGGCTAGTTTGAGAAACTGTGACGAACTGGTTAACCAAAATTGTTAAGTCATTTAAGTAACCTGGTGAAGGTGAAAAGGCGAAGGTCATATAAATTATGAAAAGGCAGTTGTGGCACACATACCAATGAATAAAATGTTGAAGTATTGAAGTGATTAAGCAACTTATGTAGATGATATGGCCAGTTTGAGAAACTGTGACGAAATGGTTAACCAAAATTGTTAAGTCATTTAAGTAACCTGGTGAAGGTGAAAAGGCGAAGGTCATATAAATTATGAAAAGGCAGGTGTGGGACACATACCAATGAATGAAGTGTTGAAGTATTGAAGCGATTAAGCAACTTATGTAGATGCTATGGCCAGTTTGAGAAACTGTGACAAAGTGGTTAACCGAAAAGTGTGAAGGACGGACGGACGGACGACGGACGGACAGACAGACGGTCCAAAAACAATATGCCACCCGGCTCTTCGAGACCGGTGGCATAAAAATATATGAACATATGTCAACTTTACCCAGAGCTCCAGATAAGGCGTGTATTTGGTGTATTTTAGTTGAATATGCATTGATTTTAAAGGTAGGGGTGGGGGGTACAAACAATGCGTAACAATTTCAAAATACTAAAAAGATTTTTCAAAATGATGAGTCAAATGTTGTAAAGGAGTTGAAAATCCAAATTTCAGCTGAAAAAATATGCAAACACTTTGAATAAATTATTACAGCTAACACAATTATGATGTGGATGAACTAAAGAAAATAATTTGGTCACTATTATCCCCTTGCTGCGTTAGTCCATGTACGTTCAAAGTATGTTAGTAACACCTTTCATTTTTCAATAACTCATTAACCACTTCACAAATTTTGATAATATTTGGCCACCATGTGTGTCTCAGGATGGTGCTTTGTTTTGCATACGACCCACGTCCGACCGCCCAAGGTCCAGGGGCCTATTTCATCAACATTGCAAAGTATACTTTACTAGCAAAGTATACTTTGAGGGAGTAATCATTTAGTTTTCCTGAAATGCATTATTTCATATAGAACTAACAAATGCATATATTTCATGATTAAAAGTATACAGAATTATTATACTGAATGTATTACATTATCACACCCATTAAATGGCTGTGATAATGTAATAAATTCAGTATAATAAAAATTAATAAATGTTTCAAAAAATTGAAAATTTCTCCCTCAAAGTATACTTTGCTACTAAAGTATACTTTGCAATGTTGATGAAATAGGCTACAGGTCACTGAGGACTTATGCCACCTTGTTTGACTTGTTATGCGGCAAGAATGTTAAAAGTTTGACTGGGTCAAGAATGTTAAAAGATTTCTTCTTTTTTTTTTATTATCAAGGCTGCCAGCGAGGGGATTAGCTTCGTTTAACGATGACATTTCTTGTTTTATATTGGACTTGATTGATTGATTGACGTTTTTTAACAGCAAGGTAGTATACAGACAGGATTTTAGGATCGGAAATATATGTGATAAATACAGTACTACATTCGCTAAAATAACATGAATTGAATGTGAAATACAATACTAAACACAAAGCTTATCTAGAGCTCTGGCTTACCAACACATACAGGTGAGAACACATGCTCGTTTTGTTCTTACACTCGTCAATGATGAGAACCAATAATAGAAATATCAATTCAAGTGTTACAGATTGCAAGTAAATACAATACGGTAGTAACCACTATTAACCCTCTGACACTACGCGGGAGACGAAAATGGTCGTCTGCTGTTTTTCATGTTTGCCGTAATTCTTAACGAAAAACCTGTTTTGACAGCACATGAGAATCGTCTCCAGTGGAGACGATTCTCATGCGCTGCCAAAACAGGTTTTTATCGAGAAATATTTAAATAAAACATTTCCAGCAGACGACAAAATTTAATTCAGCATAGTAAGGGTTAAATGCCTCTGTCAACTTGGCTTGGGTTTATGCCTGCTACAACTAAATTGCATGCTAACCCTTAAAAGGCGGGAATTGAAAATTGGCGTCTGCTGTTTTATATTTATCTTTTTTTCTCAAGACAAACATGGTTTGACAGCACTTTAGAATCATTTCCTTTCTAAAGTAAAGTCAGACAATGCTTTTGATGACAGAGAAAATCAATTTTAAAACATAAACAGCAGACGACAAAATATAATTCAGCATGGTAAGGGTTAAGTCCCAAGTCTTGACAAAAATATAAACTCCTTTATATAAGCCGAGCCTAACAACACCTGCAATACTAATTGATCCTATAAAACTAAATTCAGTGTAACCCTTTTTGCTTTAATTCTTAACAAAAAACTGGTTTTGACAGCACATGAGAATTGTCTCCATTGGAGACGATTCTCATGCGCTGTCAGAACAGGTTTTTGTCGAGAAATATTGAAAATAAAACATTTGCAGCAGACGACAACATTTAATTCAGCGTAGTACGGGTTAATGCACAACATACAGCTGGCATGCATATTACAATGAGCAGTAAACAGAGCTCCAGATAAGGTGCATATTGGCGTATTTTACGCAATTATTTTAGCAGAATACACATTGATTATCAAAAGTGGGAGTACAAAATACGCACAGCAATGTGAAAATATGCATTGAATTTCAAATTGAGTAGTGAAAATACTGTTATAAAGTTGAAAATTCAGTAAGTTCAGCTGCAAAAAGCAAACAATGCTTTTTGCAGCTCAATTAAGTGAATGTTTAAATTTGTTGTATTTTTTTTTATCATTTGTTCCCTATTTAGTAATGAACAAGAAATGCGTCTGTCGAACGCGGCTGCCACCTGCAGCATATTTGAGAAACTGTGACAGTGGTTAACCGAAAAGTGTGACGGACGGACGGACGGTCCAAACACTATATGCCACCCATTTCTTCGAAACCCGGTGGCATAAAAAATCAATAATCCATTTGTAAAAGTAAATTACGCAATGATTTTGAAATCAGGGGGTATAGTACGCTTTAGACACAAGCTTATCTGGAGCTCTGAGTTCAGTTTCCCAGGGACGGAAAGCAGCAAGTGACAAACACTGTCGGTGTAGACGCTGATGACTACAATTCTCAAAATTATTCACTTTAGTAACTGAGGTTTCTACGACTGAATGGTAAACAGTATAGACCCCGATCAGACTGGATGGACTGGTCTGGGTCTACATTGATTACAAAAGCAATAAGAGTAGTTTGGTTGGATCTAATCCCATATAGACAAGTGATGTAAGTTCTTAATTACATATTTAAGTTACAGTAACTGCACGACACTATTGAGAAAAAAATCTGAGAAATGAAATGATTTATAGTAACAACATGTAATATTATGGAGAAATCAATGAAATAGAGATTGATCTTGACATGCTAAATATTGTACTCCAAGACTAACGTGTTAAATTGAGTAAATATTTCACCAAACTATAGATTACGCAGAAATAATAAATAGACCATTGTTCACACATTCCACGGAGTAATTTGGTCAATTACTGAGAAATTAGATATTGTTGACAATTATGAATCCTGATCATCCTACAGATTCACTAAATGAACATCGTAATTGTGCCGTTGGCAGAATGGGGCTTCTGGGTTTTGCGACCAGTGGAAATCCAGATCAGCCTGTGCATCCGCACAGTCTGATCAGGATCTGCACTGATCACTATTTCATCAAGGAAACGCCCGTAAGTATTATAGGAATGAATGACCTTTTTGTGGAATTTATCAGGGTATAAACTTGGAAAAGTCGCGGGAATACTGGACGAAGGCCGGAAGGCCTCGTCCAGCATTCCCGCGACTTTTCCAAGTTTATATCCCCAATAAATTCCACAAGAAGGCCATTCATTCCTTATAATTCCAGCATTGGAAATAAATTCATCAAGAAAATGTGTTTATTTTCCGTTTTCTTAAGAATTATTTTAACTGCGCCTCACGGTTACGGAAAGTAGTTCGGCGTGGGAGTTTACTGAGATATAAATTTTGGACAGAGACTTGCTACACGCCAATAAAATGTTAGGGAATTGTGTAAATATTTTTGTGCTGGAATTATTTGTCAGGTACATCTCAGCAGGTGATCCAAATATCCAAGCGGTTGAATGGAATGTTTGACCATAGTAGCTACCATACTAATTGATTAACCCATTAAATGCGGAATAGGATTTTTTTTTAAATATTTTATTTTTATTTTTGTTATTTCTCAATGAAAGTATATGTTGCGACCACTCATTTGAACCGTCTCAATGAGACGGTTCAAATGGTGGTCGCGACATATACGTCTAAGCACATTTAAAGAATTTTTTTATTATTTTCCCCAATCAAAATGGCGTATCCTCGGCATGAAATGGGTTAATAGTACAAGAAAAGAAACAACACCCTAATCCCAATAATGTAAGTTTCGGTCCCTTGCGTTACCTTGGGAAAACAAGGGTAATAAATAATATATGAAGGATGGTTAACATGTTTGCCAAATTACAAGCTAATCCCCACATGGTTTATAACTGTGACCTGTCATGAAAAAAAGGGGCTTATTGAGATTTTGACCAGTGCATCTCCACAGGTGGAAGACTCGGACCTATGACACCAAAAAAATGCCTATTAAAAAAATCCCATTACCCCACCCACGTGGTCTCGTACATTACCATCTTCTATTTATATAGGATGGTAATGTACGAGACCAAGTGGGTGGGGTAATGGGATTTTTTTTAATAGGCATTTTTTTGGTGTCATAGGTCCGAGTCTTCCACCTGTGTGCATCTCCTGATCTGCTGGCACATTTCTGAAGCCTGGTGAACTGTTTTTGTGACATGACTTTTTCCCCCTGACAGGTAACACTGTGGGCCTGTCCTGGTCGAAAACTCGATAAGCCCACTTTTCTTGTGGAAGGACACACACTTGACCGCATTAAAGTGCAAGTTGTTAGTTAACTTGTTGGTTGGTAGAAACATATTTTGTGACTGGATGGGGTTTTTAGATTTTGTGGCCAATCTAGCACCTGTAGCCTATTTCATCAACATTGCAAAGTATACTTTAGTAGCAAAGTATACTTTGAGGGAGAAATTTTCAATTTTATGATAAATTTATTAATTTATATTATAATGAATTTATTACATTATCACAGCCAATTTGGTTGACTTTTAATTATGAAATATATGCATTTGTTAGTTCTATATGAAATAATGCATTTCAGGAAAAATAAATGATTACTCCCTCAAAGTATACTTTGCTAGTAAAGTATACTTTGCAATGTTGGTGAAATAGGCTACTGGTTTGTGATTACGACTCGGTCAGCAGGGCTTATGGCATTTATGACCAGTCTCACACCTGATCCAGTCAGCGAATAGAGTTCTACCAAAAGAACCACTTGAATTACAACTTGTGTTTTAATGCAATCCTGTATACAATGAAATGTAAATGTAGACCTGCATGGACATGGTGGCAAGTATAATTATGCTGATTCAAACGTATCGGTCCGTTTGAAGAGAATTAATATAATATTGGCTCGTTCTTAAAGGTACGTGCCCACTCAGTAGGCACAAATTGTTCTTTATAGGAATTAAATAAGTGTATAATTGTGTCACTATTCCACCAGCGCTAAAAATTACGAGTGCCCACTATACAGATATAATCATTTAGTAATATGTAGTTTACTGATAGTGACGCGCGGTGGTATCATGTTATTTTCATATGCAAATGAGACATGACTTTTTTTAATTATTTATTCGACAGATTATAAAGTATGATCACTGCACATCAAAAAATAAATACAGAGAATGAACAGTAATGTCCGTTAACATTTTAAGGAAACATGGTTATCGCCCCTGATAACAGTGTAAACATTTTAGGTCTGATATAAAATGTTTAATAATGCCAATCAATACGTGGGGTAATGGTGAATGAATATTTATTTTGCCAGAAAATGTCTCACATGATGTCTCTGATATAAAGAATATTTTGTGCATACTGAGTGGGCATGTACCTTTAAAGAAAATTGATATTGGCAAAAATATTGACATTAATACTAATTGCACAAATTAATTTTGCCAATACCAATTACAAAATGTGAAATACTTTGCATTAATGATGTTGAAAGTTTCGGATCATACATGTATACAAAATTGAATTTAGCTGGTTACCAGGTATTTATTTCTTACCAGACAGAAATTGTCTAAATTGTTTTCAGAAAATATCCTGTATTCCGTAAATTGTAATACATGTACAAGTACTTCAATGTTATCACTGGGAAGGGCCCAAATCTACTGCGCGATTGGAGAAAAGGAGCTTATGACATTTGTGACCAGATATTCCAAATCCGCTAGTCCACACTAGCAGCTGTATAAGAATTTACACCTAGAAACACTGGTGAAGGGGAAAAAATCACATGACACTATATACTATATTATACAATGAGAGACTATCAGATTATTTTTTTCCCATTACCTGTGCCTAGAAACATACAATGTATTTCACTGAATGGCAAACAGTACAGACCCTGATCAGAATTGAATTCCGCATCAGCTCTGAATTTTGTGCCAACTTTCGACGTGTACAGAAAATATGACTCATTTCGAAATCAGTATCGGCGCTTAAAGGGAGGTAATTCCAGAATAAGGTCCATATATCGTTAAATTCTCGCTGTACTCCATATTGCAATATTACTGCTGGCGTCCTCTCTATTTTCGAGCCGTCTCGTAGTTTGTTGAAAACCACTCGCACGTTTCCTTGACAGCTGAAAATGGAGAAGAAAACATGTAGTATAGCAAGATTGATTGGGGTTTTATGTCAATTCAACAGCAGGGTCATATACAGACAGGAATGCACCTGTATGCGGGAAGTACCAAATATTCAGCACTGAAACTACTATTAACCCTTCGACGGCTATATTAATTTTTTTTTCGTCTGCTGTTTATTTTCTATTTTCCGTTTTTATCATCCAAAACATGCTTTGACAGCAGTTTAGAAAAATTGTCAACATGCTTTGACAGCATTTTAGAATCATTTCCATTGGAAATGATTCTGAAGTGCTGTCAAAGCATGTTTTTATTGAGAAATAAGGCAAGATATAAAAGCAACAGCAGACGACAATTGTTGTGTTGTTAATCTATTACATATATGGTACTTATGGTCTACACTCACTTATTCAAAGTCAGTTATCTCGAAATCTCCAGTTACATCAAAGTCCCACGTTTCAAATCCTACTATTTACATAAACCAATTTATTTTACTTGTGCATACATTTTCACTGCCATTAACATGACCGCCGTCCTCCATACAAAACAGCCATTTATTTGCCTACCTTCCTTGAAAGGCGTGAACTTGAAGTCTGGCAGATACTTCATCAGTTTGAGGTTGCTGGCTGTCTTCTTGAACTGCCCGTCGGACTTTGTGCGGTCGAGTGTGACGGTGCCCTCGTAGCCAGAGCCCTCGATGACTGCCTCGGCTGCCTCCTTGATGCTCACCTCATCCTCCTCTCCCACTGTAATATCAATGGATATGTATGTTTGTCATACAGTACATCAGGTAGGTGTGTTATGCCTAGTTCTTGAATTAACCCTTACACAGCTATCTTAATTTTTTGTCGCCTGCTGTTTATTTTCTATTTTCCATCAAAAATATGCTTTGACAGCACTTTAGAATAATTTACAACATGCTTTGACAGCACTTTAGAATCATTTCCATTGGAAATGATTCTGATGTGCTGTCAAACCATGTTTTTATTGAGAAATAAGGCAAGATATAAAAGCAACAGCAGACGACAACTGTGTGTAGCAGTCTGATGGTTAAAGGGGATAATCTCGGGCTTATAAGATTTGTCATACAGTCAATCAATAGCAGTGATGTGCCTAGGTCTCAGATATATGGGGACAATTTCGAGTTTTTGGAGATTGATATTGATACTGTGAGTCGAAACTCGAGGTAGATTCACTCAATAATATTGACCTTTAACCTTTGGCTGGGTCATTTTAGACTGGGTTAAAGGCATCAAATACTATATTTCACGTGTCGTGATGAACTGTATCGTTAAATTACACCTCGCATGCTCCCAACCAGTCGCCTGCCTACCCCAACATGTGTGCAGATCACAGCTCCAGATAAGCTGCGTATTTGCTTAAATATCCAATTAAAATTGCCAAAAACCCAATTGAAATAAGAAGTAGCGAGTATCAAGGTGGTACCTTTATCATGCTGCAGAAAACCAGAAACAGACCAAAACTAAAGCATATTCTTCAAGGAGACAATTCTAATGACATGCCAAGACACGTTTTCATTTCAAAGCAAATTATTCAATAATTGCTGTCTGTTGATGAGTGAACAGTAGTGATCTTATTTTACCCAATTAAAATTTTGAAATACCCAATCGCTTCAGACATGATGGAGTGACAATACTCAATTACTAATTCCTTGTCTGGAGCCCTGGTAGATGACTCACCAGAGAGGATGATAGGCTCAATCTCGGCGTACTCGCGGAGCACCCAGATAATGAGGCGACCCAGGTCCTTCGAGTAGATGAATTGGCGTCGGGGAGAGCCAGACCCCCAGATCACGAAGTCGCCACCGTCTCCTGAAACACAGAAAAGTGAATGGGTTTAACATCACAGCAACAGCTAAGGTCATGTAGAGATGGGACCACAGATTGTGGGTGTAGGTACACGGAGAATACTAGGCCGGTGTCTTCATATGTGGCTGTGACTGGAGAAATATGGCTATTTATCCCGTCAACACAGTGCGTATGTGCCGTGAAACACGGTGCCGTGAAACTTTTTTGATATCCAGTCAATACGCCCTAATCACTATGTATGAATATGTGCGGTGGCTGGGGTTATATTTTTGCATTTAAAGCCATTTGTAGGTGTTGACGCGATAAATAGAATAGTAGGTTAGTGCCGTGAATGGGAAAACAATATCTGGCGTGGCACGGAAACGGGATGTGCTCAGCATAGCCTCACCCATCCCGTTTCCTAAGCCTTGCCAGATATTTTTTCCCATTCACGGCACTAACCTACTATTCTCTATATATATATGGGTTTTGTGACCAGTGTAGATCCAGATCAGACTGTGCATCGCATCCGCACAGTCTGATCAGGATCTGCACTGTTCACCATTCTATCATTGAAACAACCCTGTCATGATTGTAACAAGGAATGTAGATCCTTATCAGGCAACAGGAGTGCGCTATTTGATCAGGATCTACACTGGTCACAAATCCCATAAGCCCCATTTCTCTAGTCACAGTTATCAAGTTCATTACTCTAGGCTAGAAATTTCTCTAGTCACAATTATCAAGTTCATTACTCTAGGCTAGAAATAGCCTAGAGTAATGAACTTGATAATTGGTTTTAACGGCCTATCAACAGCTAAGGTTATTTCAGGCCGGGCCAACGGGTTGGATCCCGCATTTAACCTGCTGCATTGGGGGCAGAATGGAATATTTACATCGGAAAAAATATATTCCGCCCTGAAATTAGAATAACTGGTGCCAGGGCCATACCACACCAGTCACTTGGCCTCTTCCCCTAAAAGTAATAGAATTATGGATATATCGTAATACTCACATAAGGGGTATAACCAGATGCAACTGTCACATACATCTAGAAAATGTGTTATAGAACACGGATGCCCCACATATCGCTTGTGATAGTATACGAGGCAAAATTCCAAGTCCAAAGGGGAAGATAATCCAAGACCTGGGGGATCACAGCATTATTCGTTCATTGTTACAGTGACGTCCTAAGGTCATTATATATATGTGGCACTGATACTGAATATGATATTTTTTGAGAACTGAGGGGTATGGAATCAGAGCTCCAGGTAAGATGCGTAATTTGACCAAATAATCGTGGTATTTTTCTCCGGAAATAACAAAATTCCCCACAAAGTTGATCAAATTACGCACCTTAACTAGAGCTCTGTATGGAATGTCGTGAGAGCTAGATCACTGCAGTTGGATCATAGTTAACATTGTTCGCCATTCACTCGGTAAAACACCTGTAATGTAACAAAATGTATGGACTTTTATCTGGATTCAGGCGTATGCTAGCAAACCCAGAGCTCCAGATAAGGTGCGTATTGATTGGCGTATTTTACGCCATTATTTTAGCTGAATACGCATTGATTATCAAAAGTGGGAGTACAAAATACGCACAGCAATGTGAAAATACGCATTGATTTTCAAATGGAGTTGTGAAAATACTGTCATAAAGTTAAAAATTCACTTAGTTGAGCTGCAAAAAGTAGTGTTTGCTTTTTGCAGCTCAAATAAGTGAATGTTTAAATGTGTTATATTTTTTATCATTTGTTCCTTATCTAGTAATGAATAAAATCAATAATCCATTTGTAAAAGTAAAATACGCAATGATTTTGAAATCAGTGGGTATAGTACGCTTTAGACACAAAGCTTATCTGGAGCTCTGAAATCAAAAGCTAGAATGGCGACAAATGCCACAATCCCAATTCATGCAGTCCAGTAGCCTATTTCACCAACATTGCAAAGCATACTTTTCTAGCAAAGTATACGTTGAGGGAGAAATTTTCAATTTTAGGATAAATTTATTAATTTTTATTATACTGAATTTATTACATTATCACAGCCAATTGGGCTGTGATAATGTAACACATTCAGTATAATAATTCTGCATACCTTTAATCATCAAATGTATGCAGTTGTTAGTTCTATATGAAATAATGCATTTCAGGAAAAATAAATGATTACTCCCTCAAAAGTCAACTTTGCCAGAAAAGCATACTTTGCAATGTTGGTGAAATCGGCTACCGACACAATAACTAGCAGGCAGACATCCTTAGGGCAGACATCCTTACGTTTAGCACAGTACGCCTTGTTGATGAGTCCCGGCAGTACGTGGCCATCCTCCAGCTCAAAGTTGTCGTGTGGGCCAAACACATTGGTGGGAATAACGGACGTGAAGTTACAGCCGTGCTGAGTATTGTAGCCCCTAAAATGATGGATGGAGGTTTTACATCCGTTCAACAGGAACGTCATATGTGGCTGTGACTGGAGAAATGGGACTTATGGGATTTGTGACCAGTACAGCTCCTGATCAAATAGCGCACCCCTGTAGCCCGAGGATGATACATCTTGCGTTTTAGAAGCACGAAGGGTAGTTCATTGATAGAATGGCGAACAGTGCAGATCCTGATCAGACTGTGCGGATGCACAGGCTGATCTGGATCTACACTGGTCGCAAAACAGATAAGCCCCATTTCTCCAGTCACAGCCACATTTCACTGATTGAGCAAATTCCTGTAGCCTGATAATGATCTGTATTGCTTGATAGAAGCATTATGTATGTTTTTTTTGCTGGACTGGCGAACAGTGCAGATCCTGATTAGCATGTGCACCCGCACAGGCTGATCAGGAGCTACACTGGTCGCAAAAGCCATAATCTCCTTTTCTCCAGTCACAGCCACATATACAGACAGGCCCCCAAAATCATGAATGGATTTATTTTTCTGAGCATATGAATCAAATACAAATGTCTGGTTAGGATATATATAGCTCCAAATAAGGGGTGTATTGGTGTATTTTACCCCCTTATATTAGCTGAATATGCATTAGTTTTCAAATGTGAGGCCAAAATAGTCACAATAATTTGAGACTACTCACTGAATTTCAAAATGCTGAGCAAAATTCTCAGAATTTTGTAAATTCACTTATTTGACCAGAAAGAAAGCAAATGGTTTGAATACAATAAACACCATATCCAACCTGGCGATTAACATTGGGTTGGATAAGGTTTATATATTATTCAAACTGTTTACTTTTTTCAGGTCAATACTGCTACCAAAAATATGCTGCACGGCAAAATGAAAGAAAATCATTGACTCCCTATTATATATCGCTAATGCATGTGATAAATTCAGTAAACCATTGGCAAAAATAAAATACACATTGAATTTGAATGCAATTTCAGTACAATACACTTTAGACACAAACTTTATCTGTAGCCGATTTGACCAAAATTGCAAAGCATACTTACCTACCTCTGCTTAAGTACACTTTGATGGAGAAATTTTCAATTTAAGGATAAATTTATTTTTATTATACTGAATTTATTACATTATCACAGCCATTTTGGAATACTCCCTCAAAGAATACTTAGCTACTGTCTGTTTCACGAAAGCTGCCCAAATTTTACGGCTATATAAACAATTAAAAAACAAGATTTCTTTTGATAATATTAAATTAAAGGAAAAATAAAAAATGAGCCTTCCTTTTATTTCGTGAAATTTGGTCAAATATTGATTTTATTGCGAAAAAACAATTTCCCCATGTTAAATCCCCATAGACATCTTCACGAAGTGAAGATGTCTATGGGGATTTAACATGGGGAATTTTTTTTGAATTTTAGAAATACTGGACCGATTTTTAAAATTTAACTTTTGTTTTCTTAGTTAGATCATATCCAAGCTATCTAGTCCGGTTTCGGAGTCAATTTCCAAAATATTTCGTTTTTTGACTCCTCCCACACTTCCTTACCACTTTTTCCCCCATCATGTTAAATTCCCATAGACAAATCAATTTTTCGTAATAAAATCAATATTTGACCGAATTTCACGAAATAAAAAGAAGGCTCATTCTTAAATTTTCCTTTAATTTAGTATTATCGAAAATAATATTGTTTTTGAATTGTCTATATAGCCGTAAAATTTGGGCAGCTTTCGTGAAACAGACTATAGATAAGTATGGTTAGCGATTTTGATGAAATAGGCTACAGGATGTGTGAGTACAGGCTAATGTAATAAATACAATCCACTTAAAGTGTGTTGATATAACCTTTAATAACAGAAAGTCTGATAAATGGAATATTCTCCAAAACAACGTACTAACCTGTTTTGGACATCTATCATCCTCTTTGAGTATGAGTAGCCGAAGTTTGATGAATGTGGGGGACCATTGTGGACCTACAATAAACAAACAATACATAAGCTATATGGAGGATCTACGTGTGTGATGGCTTAATATGGTATTTAATTAAATGAGTTTACTAATTCTTAAATTAGTCGTCTGCTGTTTATTTTCTATTTTCCATTTTTATCATCAAAAACATACTTTGACAGCACTTTAGAATAAATTACAACATGCTTTGACAGCACTTCAGAATCATTTCCATTGGAAATGATTTTGAAGTGCTGTTTTTATTGAGAAATAAGGCAAGATATAAAAGCAACAGCAGACGACAACTGTTGTTTGTAGCAGTCGAAGGGTTAATAAATATGTTAAATCAACAGAAAGGTTTGATTTATTTATGGCATAACAAAATCATCATCCATTGAGGCCGTTCATATCACACATTTTCTGTAAGTCTCATCTGCATATTTATTACAGTAGTGTCTTATTATTTTTAATACACTACAAGAGTCCATTTTATGAAAATATATTTATTTTTTTTGAAAATTATCACATAATTATTATGCTTTTTCTTTTCTTTTTTTCTTCTTTTTTTTCTCAATAAAATCAGTACTGCAAAAAAAATAACTACAATGAAATAAATGCATTCATGGATTGTTTATGTCAAGGACTATGTGAGCATTGCCACTGTTAACCCTTTCAACATCACAGACCTGTATAGTGGTACATATGTATTGGCAAACAGTGAAGATCCAGACTTTTTGCAAGTAATTTTCATATCTTTGTGCACCAAAACACCCCCTTTTCATAAATGGACTAGTCTGAAAATCATTTTGTGACAATTGGATTTGTTGCAAAATTAAATTATCAAAATCCATTCCAGTTACTGAAAGGAAATTCAATGTAAAATGGGACACACTCAACATTACAAGAGACCAGCATGTTTGCTGCATGCAGCGATCTCATTTACATCTTTAACCCTTCCACCCCTAAGTAACTGGAATGGAGTTTGATATGTTAATTTTGCAACCAATCCAATCGTCACAAAATGATTTTCAGACTAGTCCATTTATGAAAGAGGGGTATTTTACTTCTCCAACATTTGAAAATTACTTGCAAAAAGTGCAGATCCTGATGAGACGGCTCGTCACAAACCGGCTCATCTGGATCTACATTGTTTGCCAATACCACTATACAGGTCTGTGGTGTTGAAAGGGCCGATACACTAGGGTATTATGATTTTTAATTCACTGACTTTACTAAACCGCGAAAGCACATTTTATGCAACACATGTCTACTACTCACTCTGCTGTGGTGTGTCATAACAAGAGTTGTCAGAAGACAACGAAGCTCACCTGTTGGCAGCCTTCATTCAAACTTGTCACAGTTGTATAAAAAACATGAATATTATATAACTTGACCTTGGGATAAGGTGTGTGCGATGGACCTTGACATTGAGGTCAGTGGTGGAAGGTGGATCGTGGATTTGATATAGCATGATATAGCATATTAAGATGAATGCATGTATGAAATATCAATGCGCTCCCTGAAATGAGAAGGAAAACAAAATTTAACCCAGCGTTAAGTTTATGAACACACTAAGTTGGTGATTTTCTACAGCATGATAGCTATTCACATGAGGAATGCATGTATAAATGTGCTAAGTTTGTGACCTTGGCCTTGGCAAAAAGGGGTGGGGGGGGGGTGCGTCATGGATTTGCTGTAGCACAATAGAGTATTATCAGATGAATGCATGTATGAAATATGAAGGTGTTCCCTGTAAAGAAACAGAAGTTATAAAAAGACATTTACTCCAACGTTAAGTTTATGATGTTGATCTTGGGGAAAGGGGTGGGGTGGGTCATGGATTTGCTGTAGCAAATAGAGGATCATCGGATGAATGCATGTATGAAATATTGACGTTACACAACATTTACCCCAATGTAAAATTTATGAACATGCTAAGTTTGTGACCTTGACCTTGGGGTAAGGGTTGGGTGGTGGGTTGTGGATTTGCTACAGCATGATAGAGGGTCATTTGAGGAATGTATGTATGAAATATCAAGGCGTTCCATCAAAGGAAACAGTTGTTATCAGACATTTATCCCAACGTTAAGTTTATGAATGTGTCAAGTTTGTGACCTTGACCTTGGGGTAAGGGGTGGGCGGTGGGTCATGGAATTGGTATAGCACAATAGGGTATCATCAGATGAATGCGTGTATGAAATATCAAGGTGTTCCATGAAAGGAAACAGATGTTATAAGACATTTACCCCAACGTTAAGTTTATGAATGTGCTAAGTTTGTGACCGTGACCTTGGGGAAAGGGGTGGGGGTTGGTCATGGATTTGCTATAGCATGATAGAGTATCATCAGATGAATGCATGTATGAAATATCAAGGTGTTCAAAGTGTAAAGAAACAGAAGTTACACAACATTTACCCCAACGTTAAGTTTATGAACATGCTGTGTTTGTGACCTTGACTTTTGGGTAAGGGTTGGGTGGTGGGTTGTGGATTTGCTACAGCATGATAGAGGGTCATCTGAGGAATGTATGAAATAGCAAGGCGTTCCATGAAAGGAAACAGACATTTACCCCAACGTTAAGTTTATGAATGTACTAAGTTTGTGACCTTGACCTTGGGGTAAGGGATGGGCAGTGGGTCATGGATTTGCTATAGCATGATAGAGTATCATCAGATGAATGCATATTTGAAATATCAAGGCGTTCCATGAAAGGAAACAGATGTTATAATACATTTACCCCAACATTAAGTTTATGAATGTGCTAAGATTGTGACCTTGACCTTGGGGAAAGGGGTGGGCGGTGAGTCATGAATTTGCTATAGCATGATAGAGTATCAGCAGATGAATGCATGTATGAAATATGAAGGCGTTCCCTGTAAATAAACAGAAGTTACACAACATTTACCCCAACGTTAAGTTTATGAACATGCTAAGAGGTGACCTTGACCTTGGGGTAACGATTGGGTGGGCGGTGGGTCATGGATTTGCTATAGCACGATAGAGTATCATCAGATGAATGCATGTATGAAATATCAAGGCGTTCCATGAAAGGAAACAGATGTTATAAGACATTTACCCCAACGTTAAGATTATAAATGTGCCAAGTTTGTAACCTTGACCTTGGGTAAGGGAGTGGTGGTGGGTCATGGATTTGCTACAGCATGATAGAGGGTCATCTGAGGAATGCATGTATGAAATAAGAAGGTGTTCCATGAAAGGAAACAGAAGTTATCAGACATTTACCCAACGTTAAGTATGTTTGAATGCTTACCAAGTTTGTGACTTGACCTTGGGGTAAGGGCTGGCAGGTGGGTCATGGATTTGCTACAGCATGATTAGATGGGATCATCTGAAGGAATGCAACATATGAAAATAACAAGGTGTTTCCATGAAAGGAAAACAGAAGTTATAAGACATTTACCCAACGTTAAGTTTATGAATGTGCCAAGTTTGTGACCTTGGCCTTGGGGTAAGGGCTGGGTGGTGGGTCATGGATTTGCTACAGCATGATAGGGTCATGAAGGAATGCATGTCTGATAAACAAGGTGGTTTCCCAATGAAAGGAAAAAACAGAAGTTATCAGACATACCAAAACGTTAAGTTTATGGAATGTGCCAAGTTTGTGACCTTGACCTGTAAATGGGCTGGGTGGTGGGTCATGAATTTGCTAAATGAGAGGGTCATCTGAGGATGAATGTATGAAATAACAAGGTGTTCCATGAAAGGAAACAGAAGTTATAAGACATTTACCCAACGTTAAGTTTATGAATGTGCCAAGTTTGTGACCTTGACCTTGGGGTAAGGGCTGGGTGGTGGGTCATGGATTTGCTACAGCATGATAGAGGGTCATCTGAGGAATGCATGAAATGCATGAAATAGAAAGGCGTTCCATGAAAGGAAACAGACATTTACCCCAACGTTAAGTTTATGAATGTACTAAGTTTGTGACCTTGACCTTGGGGTAAGGGCTGGGTGGTGGGTCATGGATTTGCAACAGCATGATACAGGGTCATCTGAGGAATGCATGTATGAAATAACAAGGTGTTCCATGAAAGGAAACAGAAGTTATCAGACATTTACCCCAACGTTAAGTTTATGAATGTGCCAAGTTTGTAACCTTGACCTTGGGGTAAGGGCTGGGTGGTGGGTCATGGATTTGCTACAGCATGATAGAGGGTCATCTGAGGAATGCATGTATGAAATAACAAGGTGTTCCATGAAAGGAAACAGAAGTTATCAGACATTTACCCAACGTTAAGTTTATGAATGTGACAAGTTTGTGACCTTGACCTTGGGGTAAGGGCTGGCAGGTGGGTCATGGATTTGCTACAGCATGATAGAGGGTCATCTGAGGAATGCACATATGAAATAACAAGGTGTTCCATGAAAGGAAACAGAAGTTATAAGACATTTACCCAACGTTAAGTTTATGAATGTGCCAAGTTTGTGACCTTGGCCTTGGGGTAAGGGCTGGGTGGTGGGTCATGGATTTGCTACAGCATGATACAGGGTCATCTGAGGAATGCATGTCTGAAATAACAAGGTGTTCCATGAAAGGAAACAGAAGTTATCAGACATTTACCCAACGTTAAGTTTATGAATGTGCCAAGTTTGTGACCTTGACCTTGGGGTAAGGGCTGGGTGGTGGGTCATGAATTTGCTACAACATGATAGAGGGTCATCTGAGGAATGCATGTATGAAATAACAAGGTGTTCCATGAAAGGAAACAGAAGTTATAAGACATTTACCCAACGTTAAGTTTATGAATGTGCCAAGTTTGTGACCTTGACCTTGGGGTAAGGGCTGGTGGTGGGTCATGGATTTGCTACAGCATGATAGAGGGTCATCTGAGGAATGCATGTATGAAATAACAAGGTGTTCCATGAAAGGAAACAAATGTTATAAGACATTTACCCAACGTTAAGTTTATGAATGTGCCAAGTTTGTGACCTTGACCTTGGGGTAAGGGCTGGGTGGTGGGTCATGGATTTGCTACAGCATGATAGAGGGTCATCTGAGGAATGCATGTATGAAATAACAAGGTGTTCCATGAAAGGAAACAGAAGTTATAAGACATTTACCCAACGTTAAGTTTATGAATGTGCCAAGTTTGTGACCTTGACCTTGGGGTAAGGGCTTGGTGGTGGGTCATGGATTAGCTATAGCATGATAGAAGGTCATCTGAGGAATGAATGTATGAAATAACAAGGTATTCCATGAAAGGAAACAGAAGTTATAAGACATTTACCCAACGTTAAGTTTATCAATGTGACAAGTTTGTGACCTTGACCTTGGGGTAAGGGCTGGGTGGTGGGTCATGGATTTGCTACAGCATGATAGAGGGTCATCTGAGGAATGCATGTATGAAATAACAAGGTGTTCCATGAAAGGAAACAGAAGTTATAAGACATTTACCCAACGTTAAGTTTATGAATGTGCCAAGTTTGTGACCTTGACATTGGGGTAAGGGCTGGGTGGTGGGTCATGGATTTGCTACAGCATGATAGAGGGTCATCTGAGGAATGCATGTATGAAATAACAAGGTGTTCCGTGAAAGGAAACAGAAGTTATAAGAACCAACGTTAAGTTTGTGGACGATGCCGACGCCGACGCCGACGACGCCGGGGGTATGACATAAGCTCTTCTGCATTTCGTGCAGGCGAGCTAAAAACTCGGAGACATAGATGACAGTAAGACAACTAGCTGTTGACAATATCACTAAAATACCCAGAGCTCCAGTTAAGGTGCGTAATTTGGAGGTACATTTCTTATTTCTGCATCAAAAATAGCAAGTTGGGAGTGCTTTAGAATCGTCTCAATGAGACGATTCTAAAGGACTCACACCTTGCCATTTTTTATGAAGAAATAACAAAATTTCACCCCAAGTTGGTCAAATTACCACCTTAACTGGAGCTCTGATATCTGTCAAAACTATCAATCACATGGTAGAGGTACAATACATACTCGAAGATTAGGCTAATTTCAAAACCAGAACAAATAGACAAACCATTAAAGCTTTTAAGTACAGGTATAAAAGCAAACATGTTTGTATGTGTACCTTCGCATGTAATTCCCATAAACATACACCCTTTACATACAAATGGATAATCCCTTGGGTAATTAGCAAAACTGATAACTCAATATTACAGTATGTTTTATCATTTATTAAGTCAATCCCTGCTTTACTTAATTATACAACAAAAGTTTTATTTTTATCACAAAATAATGAAAGGGATCTTACAACGCCTATGACCATCGCAGCTCCAGATCAACCACTCATCTGCACAGTCTGATCTGTGATCACACTGTTCGCCACTCCATCAGTGAAGTGGGTCAGTGAAAATCGTTTGCACTTGAATCCAAAATCTAATGTTGTGTTAAGTCAGAGAGGTGGTGGACAGATTCTCAAGTCTAGTTGCGACAAAAGTAGGCCCTGTAGCCTATTTCATCAACATTGCAAAGTATACTTTAGTAGCAAAGTATACTTTGAGGGAGAAATTTTCAATTTTATGATAAATTTATTAATTTTTATTATACTGAATTTATTACATTATCACAGCCAATTTGGCTGTGATAATGTAATAAATTCAGTATAATAATTCTGCATACTTGTAATCATGAAATATATGCATTTGTTAGTTCTATATGAAATAATGCATTTCAGGAAAAATAAATGATTACTCCCTCAAAGTATACTTTGCTAGTAAAGTATACTTTGCAATGTTGATGAAATATGCTACTGGTCAGCCCCATGGTGTCGGGCTTAGAGATGTTCCACTGTAAATCAGGCATATGACCATTCTAAGACATACTTATGTCTTTTGCAATCATGATCATGCATTACTATCCGAGATGCGTTACCAAGAAACCTCTCAAAATGAGATCACATATGTTTTCTTGGTGTCCGGTATAGAGAGGTTTCACTGTAACATCAATAACATCCTTCAGTCGTCTAGGGGTCGTTTCACTAAACTTCCTACGACTAAAATGTTCGTAAGTGCAAATTTAGGATCGTCTGTAAATTTCAATTGATGGATTTACATTTATTGAGCATAGGCTGCATATGCAGCCTATGCTCAATAAATGTAAATCCAATAATTGTTTACAAGAAAACATTGTTAATGTGAAATTTACAGACGATCACAGTTTTGCAATTACGAATATTTTAGTCGTACGAAGTTTAGTGAAACGGCCCCCAGGTTTGCTTTGCAAATGAAGGGGTCAGTGGCAAAATCGGGTCAAGTACATGAGCGACTTAACCTCCTTCTTCAACCGATCCCTTCAAATTGCATTGCATGAACGACACATAGACAAAGAAAGAAGAAAGTTCCCACTAACCATTGTTTCGTCGATCGGGTATGTGGTTTTGTCCGGGAAGATACACGTCGACAGACAGGATACAACCTTCTTGACACCGGTCTTGTAACACGTGTTTAACACATTGTCGTTGATCAATGTGTTCAGTCGCTGAAACAGGACATAAATCTTATAGATCAGCTAAGTTATAGGAAACTACAAAACTGGAGTAGTAGACATATATCCATGAGTATCCATCATATATTATGCACAGAAGTCTAGTTCACCAACATTGCAAAGTATACTTATCTAGCAAAGAATACTTTGAGGGAGACATTTTCAATTTAAGGATAAATTTATTAATTTTTATTATACTGAATTTATTACATTATCATAATGTAATAAATTCAGTATAATAATTCTGCATACTTTTAATCATCAAATATGTGCAGTGGTTAGTTCTACAGTCAAACTTGTGTTAAGAGACCACTCAAGGGAACTGCCAAAAGTGGTCTCTTAACAGAGGTGGTCCCTTAATAGGGACAGCCATGTGGAGTGGGTACACGGATGATATATAAAAAACAACACAGTGACAACAGTCAAGTAATAACATGTATACACATATATGTATGTTTATTAAAGTAATAACATGTACAATGGAAAACATAAGTTTGAATAGTAATATGGAATTAAATCAACATAAAAGTATGAGAATGTATTTACACACCATCAGTTACACAAGTATGTACAGTCAAACTTGTACTTGCTGTGTGTTAACATTGCCTTCGTACTCGTCGAGAAGTTCACGCTTCCGCTTCAAAATGGACTGAATCTGGGTTTTGCCAACACCCATCTGGTCGGCTACGGACGGACAACTCTTCCTGGCTTCCATCATTTTCAGTGCCTTCACACGGTCCTCTAGCGTCAAGCATTTTCGTTTGTTAGACATGGTTACACCTTCGTTGTGGTAATTTGGTGTAACGAAATGGCATTTTGCGCAGGTTTATATGTGCCCACATTAACTCAAATTAATAATTTGCGACAAGCCAATTAAGGGTCATCTCACTCGTCAATAATTACGGTTAACATTATTCACAGCGGATTAATTAGCTCACGAACCCATTCCTCGGTAATTGAAGTTCCGCAATTTACACCGATCAGGTCAATTAAGAATCAAGTGCATTAATATGGTTGATAGATAACAATTATCTATTTTTTTCTCTCAATAATTTCTATTCCAAACATGTTTTGACAGCACATGGTAATCGTCTTCATTTAACATCAGCGTGTATTCTGAATATTTTTGTCAACGATCGACTGCATTGTGAGACGATTCACATGTGCTGCCAAAGCATACTTTTCAGTAATTAATATGGTAACAGCAGACGACAATTTAAGTTCCTCGCGATGTATAAATCTATTCTCACGATAAGCGACCACTTTTGGCAGTTCCCTTGAGTGGTCTCTTAACACAAGTTTGACTGTAATATGGTAACAGCTGATGACAAATTCAGTTTCCCACGATCTATAAATCGCTATTCCAATGTCTTAATGTCAATAAATAACCTCAGGCAGTCAAGGTTGCCACGTTACCTTAAATCAATACGCGCCTATACACCTCAATACACACACAGTAGGCTACACGGCATTGTTTGTCGCAATCAGGTAACATTTACACTTGACAGCAACACGTTTTATGGATTATAGCCACCGCTTATAGCCGTGTTTCGAGCCGTGTTTTCATGGGCGCTGACAGTCGCCGACGGTCGTTAAACGCATCGTATTTTGACGGAATGTGCCGTATTTATACGGTCGCTGGTCGCAGACAGCAGGTGGTCGTTCATTGCAAGTACGTTATTATGGGAAATTCGTCGGGCGGGATTCAAACCGGTCGCTTACAGCAGGTGGTCGTTTATTACAAGTGGTCGTTAGCACAAGTTCGACTGTATATGAAATAATGCATTTTGGGAAAAATAAATGATTACTCCCTCAAAGTATACATTGCTAGATAAGTATACTTTGCAATTTTGATGAAATCGGCTACTGGTGTAGGACAAGGACATTCCACCCGAGGGTCAGAATATGTTGTCAGAAACGAGGCTTTACCTCCCACCATGTAAAAATATATAACCAGCAGGGCTTCTAAAATTTTCAGTTGGTCGGTTCTGGACCGAATTTTGAAATCTCAGACCGATTGAGATTTGCAAACTATCCTTAAAATTTGGTCCGAAAATAATGAAATCCGGCTGCTATTTCTCTCAATCCACGCTCCGAATGCCCAAAATAATACATAACATGTCACTGGTTTATTGGTGCGACGTGTGAAGTTACACACCTCGATCACCATGATAACGCATATATCCCACAAAACACAGCTGCCACATGCCATATAATGCACAAAACACAGCTGCCACATGCCTCGTGTTACCAGATATTCATTTTGTACTTAAGAAGATGTGTGATATCTCATGAAAACTGTTTATTAAACAGTTTTCATGAGATATCACACATCTTCTTAAGTACAAAATCACATGGCTCGTCCCATCTGTAGCCTATTTCATCAACATTGCAAAGTATACTTTAGTAGCAAAGTATACTTTGAGGGAGAAATTTTCAATTTTATGATAAATTTATTAATTTTTACTATACTGAATTTATAATAAATTCAGTATAATAATTCTGCATACTTTTAATCATGAAATATATGCATTTGTTAGTTCTATATGAAATAATGCATTTCAGAAAAAATAAATGATTACTCCCTCAAAGTATACTTTGCTAGTAAAGTATACTTTGCAATGTTGATGAAATAGGCTACAGGTCTAATATTGTGCACTTACATAGAAGTCGAGATTGTACTTGAGATTGCGGAACAGGCCTCCCACCATGGCCGCGAGATGGATCACGTGAGTCGGCTTGATCCGCTCAAACAGCTTCTCAGTTTCTTCTCGATCCTGCAATTCAACAAGTTTAACCCTTTCAACACCACAGGCCTGTATAGTGGTATTGGCAAAAAGTGTAGATCCAGATGAGCCGGCTCGTGACGCCGTCTCATCAGGATGTGCACTTTCTTGCAAGTAATTTTTCATATTTTCGAGAGAGAAAACAACCCTTTGTCATAAATGAATTAGTCTGGAAATCATTTTGTGACGATTGGAATGGTTGCAACATTAACATATCAAATTCCATTCCAGATACTTAGGTGAGAAAGGGTTAATTATGGTGGTGGGGTTGGGGAGGAGAGTGGCAGAAGGCCATATATTTGAGGGCCATGTAATTAACCATTTGTGGATACCAATAATTGCTCAGCACAGTGCAACTTCTCTACACCAGCCACCTATGAGAAAACAATACTGGCTGTAGTAGAGAGGTGGCTGTTGTAGGGAGGTCAAATTAGGCCATTTTCCATTAGGGATACTTATGGGTGAAAGGTTAACCCTTAGACCGCTGCTCACAACAATTGTCTGCTGTTGCTTTTATATCTTGCCTTGTTTCTCAATAAAAACATGGTTTGACAGCACTTCAGAATCATTTCCAATGGAAATGATTCTGAGGTGCTGTCAAAGCATGTTGTAAATTATTCTAAAGTGCTGTTAAAGCATGTTTTGATGATTAAAATGGAAAATAGAAAATAAACAGCAAACGACAAAAAAAATAAGATAGCGGTCTAAGGTTTAATGTGATTTAATTCGAACGTGTGACTACATGTACATGCATGAGCAACATATATTTTTACAACCAGTGTAGATCCGGATCAGTATGTGCATCTGCATTGTTTGCCATTTAATTTCATCAATGAAACACTGTCACGCTTCTTACAAGCAGTATAGAGTGTTATCTGGCTACAGGAGTGTGCTATTTGATCTGGAGTTCTGGACCTATACTGGTCACAAATCCCATCCCATAAGACCCATTCTCCAATCAAGGGCACAGGTTGAAGTAACGTACAGAGGTCTATAAATACATTAAATATGCCTAAAAGCATAAAAAAATGAAAAAAAATAAGCTACATTTTTTTTCACTCCCTCCATATAGACCTGTACCATTAGTCTATATGGAGGGAGTGAAAACAAATGTTTAGCTTATTTTTTTTCATTTATTGATGCTTTTAGGCATATTTAATGTATTTATAGACATCGGTCCGTTACTTCAACCTGTGATCATGGCACATATATAGTTTGCCTTCTTGTAGGGGTGGGTGGGACAATCTATATGATCACGGTGATTAATTAATTGTATGCCAATCTTTCCTGTTTATTTGTTTTATAACTTATCTTCATTTGCCAGTGGCAACTCATTTTCAATCTAAAATTTCTTAACTAAAGGTAACATTTTAAGTTACTTACATATTATCAATGACATGACAAATACACAGGTATTACATAATGTTACAAATACATCCCATGCCATGATGCAATTAACTTTGTAATGGGAAACAATTTATAGCCAGAAGCAAATAATGTAATAATGATGTAAGATCTTATCACAGACATTAAATACATACCTAGGTTTGTGACAACTAGGCAAATCAAGACATAATTGGTATGTATTATTAGAAGCAAAAGTTGATGTTTGATAACATTGAGCAGAGCTCCAGATAAATTGCGTATTGGCATATTTTATGCACTTATTTTAGCAGAATACGCACTGATTATCAAAAGTGGGAGTACAAAATACTCACACCAATGTGAAAATATGCATAGATTTTCAAATTGAGTAGTGAAAATAAAAAAGTAGTGAAAATACTGTAAGAAAGTTGAAATTTACGCAGTTGAGCTGCAAAAAGCTGACACTGCTTGTAAAAATTAAAATACGCAGTGAATTTGAAATCTATCTGGGGGTATAACTCTTTAGATACAAAACTTATCTGGAGCTCTGTGTAGGTGATCACAACAACATAGGGTTTACTGAGTTTGTGACCAGCCCTTGATCAGCCTGTGTACAGTATAGGCCCTGATCAGACTGCTTGGATGTACAGTTTCATCAGAAACTACACTGTTACAGACTGCTTGGATGTACAGTCTGATCTACAGAAACTACACTGTTACAGACTGCTTGGTGTACATCTGATACAGAAACTACACTGTTACAGACTGCTTGGATGTACAGTCTGATCTACAGAAACTACACTGTTACAGACTGCTTGGATGTACAGTCTGATCTACAGAAACTACACTGTTACAGACTGCTTGGATGTACAGTCTGATCTACAGAAACTACACTGTTACAGACTGCTTGGATACAGTCTGACTACGAAACTACACTACAGACTGCTGGAGTACATCTGATCTACACTACACTGTTACAGACGCTGTGTACATCTGATCACGTACACTGTTACTGACTGCTTGGACAGTCTGATCTACAGAAACTACACTGTTACAGACTGCTTGGATGTACAGTCTGATCAGGGCCTACAGGAACTACACCGTTATTGAGCTGGGAATAGATTCCTGGTGTTTTTATGGAAGACATGTACCCTAGATTTGCCTCAAAGGCGGAAACATGTGCTAATAGATCTAGCCGATTTCATCAACATTGCAAAGTATACTTTCCTAGCAAAGTATACTTTGAGGGAGAAATTTTCAATTTTAGGATCAATTTATTAATTTTTATTATACTGAATTTATTACATTATCACAGCCAATTTTGGCTGTGATAATGTAATAAATTCAGTATAATAATTCTGCATAGTTTTAATCATCAAATATATGCAATCGTTAGTTCTGCATGAAATAATGCATTTCGGAAAAATCAATGATTGCTCCCTCAAAGTATACTTTGCTAGGAATGCATACTTTGCAATTTTGATGAAATCGGCTACAGGAACTACATGTACACTGATTAAAACGTATGTCCTAACAGATCAGGAACTACACTGATTAAAACTTACTTTTGATAAGTCACATAAATATGGCAAAACAAGTGTTTATGGAGAAACAACAGTTAGGAGACTAAGAGTGGACAGAAATCGGATAAAACAAGAAAACTGCCAGAATAACATTTTAGTGATTTCTTAGATAACTGAAAAACATGATTTAACCCATACAATGCTGAATTAAATGTTCTCGTCTGCTGTTTATGTTTTATTTTCCTCATCAAAAGCATGCTTTGACAGCACTTTAGAATCATTTCCATTGGAAATGATTCTAAAGTGCTGTCAAACCATATTTTACTGAGATATAGGGCAAAATATAGAACAATGGCAGACGACAATATTTGTTCCCAGCATTCTAAGAGTTAAACACCAGTCTAACTTCTATTAACGGTAACCTCTCTACAACAACCCCATCTCTGTAACAGCCACTATATCCCAATTGGAAAACTCCAAATAATATTTAACCTCCCTACAACAGCCACACAAATTGTATCTCACTCCATTGTTATGCTGAACGGGACATGCTTTGTGTTGGGCAACCACATATTTAACCCTTTCACCCATAAATAAATGTAATTGATTTTAATATGTTGATTTCCAGTCCATTCCTATGGTCACAAAATGATTTTCAGACTAGTCCATTTATGAAAAGGAGGTGTTTTTTTCTTTAAAAAAAATCTTGCAAAATGTAAAGATCCCGATGAGACGGCTCATCATCATCTGGATCTACACTGTTTGCAAACACCGCTATAGGCAGAGATTCCGCTGGCGATCACCAATTTCGCAATTGGCGATAAAAATAAACAATTGGCGATAAAAAATTACAATTTTCGAAAAAAAATCCATTTTTTTTTCTCGAAAATTGTAATTTTTTTATCGCTAATTGTTTTATTTTTTTTGAAGTGGCGATTTTTTTATTTTCCCCAGCGGAATCCCTGTATAGGTTGCTGTAGTCTTGATATGGTTATACAGATTTTCTACAATAAATGGTGTCTGAATATCTAGGGTTATTACGGTACTTACGTTAGGTCAGCATCTTTAGAACAGGCAAAATACCACTCCTCGCCATCTCGTTTCTCAGTAGTCTCACTGACGAGTTTGATTGCACTTCCCACGAGACCTGTCCCACCAGTCACAAGGATGATTTTCTTCTCAGCCATCTTATCTACAAGAATGCGATTGATTGCATGTGGTTTCAAGCTGCTGTACTCCGCGGCGGTATAAAATGTTTTACATCGAAAAGGCGGCCGATTCCTGATGAATTTACATTCAGCTACATGCAGAAAATACTGCATAAACCCATTTTCATCTAGGAGCTGACACAAGCCATTTACGATGGTTACTAGATAAAATATATGTTTATACGATAGTTCTCAGCAGAGCCGAGTGGTATCTAGTCGCATGAAACATTTTATGATGGTGCGGAGTCCATATATATGGATAAATGACTAACATCATCAATGGTATCCCAAAGAATTTAATTTTAAAGTTGAAAAAAAATATTAACAAATCATATTGGTAAACATATTTGATGTGGGATTTGCAAACAAGGCAAGTTTTCTTGTGCACATGTCTGTCAACGAAGTGAAATATTGATTTTAGCTGACAATACACAAGGCGGAAAATGACAGAAATCTGAAACCGGACGAATAAAAAAAAAAGTTTTGTTACAAATATCATATATAGCGAAACAGCGATAGCATCTATTGTATTAATAGTATGCATACAATCTTTGTAATTAATGTTTAATAGGGATATAATTATGAATAAAATAATATAATATGGTTTATACTTGAGCTATTTTTTATGGCTGTGTGATTTACCTCTAAATAGATTGGATTAGTTTTTACTTTAATATTCATGCGCAAAAGGAACATCAAAACATTTAAAATATACAAATATTATTTAAAGGAGTACCGATATGATATATTTAAATAATAAAAATATATATTAAAATACATACAATAAATGCTTACAATTATAATTTACTGATCGATAATAGTTACTGAATTGTGGCCTACTTGACCACATTACATATTGCGCGGGCCCCCCAGCAAACACCCTACTTATGTAGGTCACCGTGGGTGTGCTGGGGTGCGCTCTCTAATACAATGTTTGCGTAATGCTCATGCTAGAAAAAAAGTGAAAGTGAATGGGTTTAACATCCCACCAACAGCTAGGGTCAAATAGAGACGGGACCACAGTTTAAAGTCTCATCCGACAGACCAGTGGGATGGAAATACTATGAAAGTATTTTTGATGCAGAAGGCGAGATTTAAACCCACAACCTCCGGAACGAAAGTCAGGTGCTCTAACCCCCAAGAAAACATCCCTGCTCATGATAGAATATTTTACATTTAGAACTACGAAAATACTAACTGGTCATAAGAATATTTTAAAATGAATATTTAATATGATTCTGCATTTCAATTTGATTCAGCGATTGGAATTGAGTGGAAAACAGGAAAATTTCCCCATGCACTCTTCAGAAAATGAGGCAATTATGGTATGCAGTAGCTGCACGTTTTCCGCTTTATAGGCAACAGGTTGCACTATATCGCTACACCACGCTACACAATAAAAATGTGCGTAATAGTATTTACATTTCACACACTAAAATATAGAAAAAACCTGTTGGGCATTCCCGTTCATATTTTGCTAAATTGTAATTGAGAGACAATTCTACAATACGACACAAAAATGTTACCATAAATTTACCTAATAAAGTGTGTATTAGCAAAATTCTTAGGTCACTCTCCACGAAGTAGACAAAGAACGCATAAAACGCACATTTGGAAAAAATCATCCGCCATAACGCTAATGTAATGCAGTGCAACAAAATGTAATTAGAGTTCTGTACTCAGAACCAGGTGTGCAGGTGCGCGCAATTAATGAAGTACGACTTCCGGAATTAGTAATTTGTGTACTCAGAACTAGCGTTTAAAGATGTGATTATGCAATGTTACTTCTACATAACTGACATACATTTCTGGCACAAAGCCATATTTTAATAACAAGAAAACAGTTTCAGGAAATTAAAACAATAATTGATTCTAAAAAAAAAACCCACCCATGCTAATTCAGTACAGTTCTTTAGGGTATAGCGGATCTTAGGGTATAGCGGATCGGTGTAGATTTGTATCAACATATTTTTTTATAATGTACATTTAAAATAAATAAAATATTACCGTTAGGAAGAGTGATCTATCCCCCACACAATGACATGTTTACTTTGATATAGCAGTTTCCTTGCCGTGCGTATAGCTTCAAGAAACACAATGACGTAACCGGAAGTTTACACCAGTTAAAGCGAAAGTAGGTTGCTCCAGAGTAATTTCACTAAAAATGTATAAACAGTTAGTTTGGAAGAAACAAACTCTGTGAATAATATGATGTACAATCATGTCCTTTATAACTGCAAAGAAGCTTGGTTCATAAATCACGCCATGTCACTGAACACAGATGTCAATAATAACGCAACTGATTCCGGTAGTAGCGGATCGCCGATTTTGCGTATTTGCGGGGATCGTCTCAAACAAAATATGACCTGAAAACACTATAGCAAATGTATTTTTTAAAGCTATAAATGTTTTTTTTGGAATTTTATATCTACCAAATAAAGTAAAATGTAACTGTGTTATTTTTTGAATTTTTATTATTTTTTTACATTTTTCAAATCGGGATTTTTTTCATCCCGATCGTGAGAATCGGGCTTTGAGTCTCTAATCGGGAGACTCCCGATCAAATCGGGAGACTTGGCATGTCTGAATGTAATATACATGTAAGCATGTTTCCAAGTCATTTACAAAACAAATACATGATTTGGAATGTTTTGAGACTCCCCCCTCAACAACTGTCGCACAGCGATCCGGTAAACCCCAACGCTATCCGTTACTGACTAATTCAATGCGTTAGGTAAACAAGGAACTATGCGAGGAAAACCTTGAAATAAATTAAAAAGGTAACCCAATTTGGAAAGAAGACACTTTTTCCTGTCTATTGGTACCAGGTACTTTTCCAAACGTTATATTTTAAAGACGTATGCAGCAATAATCTGCTTAGCGATCCGCTATACCCTAAAGAACTGTAATTGCTGTTAATTGACACGAATTCCCATGACAATTATAAGTATCGCATAAAATAACGATATTTAATGTATTGGAATAAATATCTTACCTGTTAATATTGGTTACGCTATTTTATAACACTGTCACTGGAATGCTGTCAGTTCGTAATGACCTGAACAATTATCGTCGTTGCTTTGTCAACAAAACAAGTGCCACATGAAGGTCACGTGGTTGGATCAAACAATCGGCGTCAACGTGGCGCTTGTTAACGTAGAGGCAGTATAAATTGTGGACAATAGGGTGGCCACGACCTCCGCGGATGTTATTGAAACAACAATCATCTACCAGTGGTGGTTGGAGAATTATACAAACAATGTATGCACTTATTTTTTATTAGAATGTTACCTTCCTCATGATATGATATTTGTCTGTGATATATTTATTTTGCTTTTGCCGGTAAATTAGTCTACCCTATTCAATTGATGCTCAAGCGTATGGGAACTAAAGTCACCCACATTGTCGTTGTCAGTACATTTTGTGATATCATATACGTTAAACATGCTATTAAAATAACAATGCCGACAGAACGGGTTCAAGACAATGGTCAAGCTGTGACAAACGATGATATATACATACCGCAACCGTGAATCCGAGGTCCTGAGCTGAGGGCTCCAGTCGGAGTGGCACTGAGGGAGAGGCTGGTCCTACACAATTTAAGATCCCCGTTCAAACCCGGTGTGGGCTTTTTATTACATCTTGAAATTCTTCAAAATGATTTTTCAAAATGCGCCCTCAGTCTTTCATGTGTACAATGTTGCGGGTTCAGGCAGTTCCCGAGTGCCACCAAACGTTTACTCGCGGCTGGACATGGTCGAACGTTATTGTTACATTTCCTTTGGAAATAGCATGCAATTTGAGCATATATCATGTATGTAAATGCAGTACTTTCGGTACTTGGATATTGACAATGTTTGATACTTTTAGTATGTACATATAGTACGTTTAATTTATCAAAATAAATCGGTAAATATGATAAAACGTATTGTATTAGTAAATTAATCTATGTTATATAATCTCACAAGTGGTCGAGGCTTACATGTGACACAAGTGTGCCATCTGATTTTGAATTCCATGGACACTTGTCAGGGACGAACCCATATTGCTACTTGACCTAGTAACAGTAACAGTTGGTATATGTTGGCTACTAACTGGATAAGCATCAGTGTACCTGGGTGAGGTACTTTCGGTAAATGACAAAAGTCATAAAACAAATTAAAAAACAAAGAGATCCATACTAATCGCGTAACATGACTACCAGAAAAATATACACAGCAAATGTGACGTTATTGTATTTGTCCGTTAATGCCAAGCACTGAGCCTCTATTAATACGTGGGTTGTGTCCGGTCCTGATTATATTTCTCATCTCCTCTTTTGTAGCAGTTGTTGCATAATGCCAATCAGTAAAGTGTTTATGTTATGGCATCTTAAAACTATCCGAACTTGGATACCTTTTCGTAAATAATAAATTATTCTCACCAATTGTATTCATTTGACAAATTTTGTTATATCTTGCAATTTATTTTATAGGGAAAATACTTGTTCAATGGGATATTAACATTGGGCTAAAATATTTTTTAAATTTGCTGACAAATTTTCAAAACACAACTTTTGTTTTCTTAGTTACATCTTTTCCAATCTATAAGAGTAAGTTTCCAAAAGTTTTCCCTTTTCGATCCTCCAGGTTACTCTCCAACTGCCGTTTGTCATGCATTAAAGTCACATAGGAAATTGTTTTTCGCAATAAAGCTAATATTTTAGGAAATGTTATCAAATAAAAACCAATTGGGGAAGGTGACTTCTTTGTTAATGATGAAAAAGTACATGCATTTTAATAGTTTTTAGATTTAATGTGCTTAATAGCTAAGCTTAGATCGGGATAACAACGTGGAACAAACAGTACCCACCCAGTTTCATTACAAAACTAACATCTTAAAATGTGAATTTTCCATTTTGTAATTGACGAGTGTCATCATGTATATTTAGTAGAGGTACAAATCTAAAGCAATGGCACTTTTAGTACATTTAATTGCGACACGCTCTCCTTAATTACTAGCAGTTTGGCTATGTTGAGTTGTTGCTTCTTGCTTCATTCTTCAGCCTTAAGGCCATATAAACTCATCCACGTAGTTTATGCGTGTGCTGAAGAATTTATTTTTCTTTAACCTTTCTCTTTAGTCCTCATAAAGAGGACAATGTAATAGTTATATGTCTCCGCATACACATTTTCTGGCCTCTATGTACGTATTACGTATACTAGACCACACTTCGCAATATAGTTACTTAACACTGACTATCCTGTTCTGAGTTGTGACCTTTTATTTCTGTTTCTCTTGAGCTAAATAAATGATCAACTGTGTGATCAAAGTTGGGTCTGAATGTACATAGTTGTCTTCCATTTTTCCGATAAGTCTTTATTGAACAGTTTATTAAAATTACTGATTTTTAATTGGATTGGAACATAGCTGTATCCCAAGAATGGGACCCAGAACATAATTAAACTCTAACGGTTATTTCATATTTATGGTGGCACGTGCGTAAATATGGCCTTAAATTATATAGCATTTATATATTACTAGCCACTATTAATACATATCCACGATATGAATCAATCGAACGGGTTACTAACACCTCGGCCCTAAAACAAGTCGGCCCTACGACACATCGGCCCCAAGACACGTCGGCCCCAAACACATATACCCCAGTCACTTCGGCCCTACAACACTTTAGGCCCCAATATTTTTTAATAGGTCTCATTTTTATAGGAAGTGTGATATAAGGGGACATACAAGGGTATATTAATGTATTTATGTGTTCAATTATGAACTTAATCGAGCAAAAGCATATATGTGCTAATGATGCAGGCTAAGCAATATTACGTATGATAACATGTCTCTCTGTGATGTGTTGATGTTGATAAATAGTTATATTAACATTGTTATAATAGTTAAGATCTGTTCAGCCTTGCAAAGACCCATGTGGAGTACGACATAAGATAACAAGAGTCTAATTTTCATATTTATTAACACATTATCGCAAGTAGTGATAGTCGCAATTAACGCACCATAAAAACGGGACTAATTTCAAACTCACAGGGCATGACGTCCACCATTAAGTCCGGTATTTGAAATTAAGCCCGTTTAATCTCAACCACGTACTCTCGTGTTTTTTGTTCGTGGTGGCGTCACGTAAAGCGAACACAATAGAAACAAATAACAGGATGTTGTAGTGACAGTTACAACGTCAATTCGGCATACACATTAATTAGTACCAGATTTGGTTCATGATACTCGATACACCAAGATATACACTGGTTTGAAAGAACACGGCTGGTAATGGTACAATTATATAAACATATAGACAAACATAATCTAACGCCATATATCTGAGAATACATTTTCCAATAAACTTACAATAGTTAAGTCTAGTATAGCGTTGTCAGGTCGTTGGTAAAAATTAATAATCAGTCTCCAATTATTTATACTAGCATACTAAATCTTCAAGTTTTTACATTTCAAATTAACTAATTTAGTATCACACTGCGTACTTCGCCAATAAATAGTTTGTTCTGAAATATGTGGCGTTTGAATGGAGACAAGGAATACTCAACTAGAACTGTTGTTGCAGTTCATATAACGACTTCACATACTATGACATAGTTCACACGACTCATATGCCTCAGAGTGTTTCAAATCATAGCTCGATATTACCCACATAGCGCTTCGATTGCGACTTCGGTAACGTACTTGTATGTCTTCATGTCGCCATCGTAATATTGAAAACTGGTGTCTTGCAACTAAAAATCACATTTTTAACTAGTGTATGTGCACGCAAGCAGCCAATTCGTACCAAGGACGATTGCAGGTGCCCTCCTCAATATACTATGCATCTTGGAAGAAGATAAAGGCCGGTTTTAATGGACACTTTGCAGAAAACAGGCTGGTTTGTCTCTTGTCATTGAAATGAAGGAAGTTTCATTCGAACAAATTTCACACTAGACTATCACAGAACGCAAAATAAATATAAATCTTCTGAATTTCATGTAACCCGGAAAAAGGAAGTCGCCATCTACACTCGCTCGACAACAGGAGTTTCGGAAATGCAAAACTGCCAGTCGCAAGACGAGAACTAATACTGCAATCCCAACTTCTGTTTCCTCCAAGCCTACCTCCATTCAAACAGAATTAGAAACTGATGCAATTCAGACAGAATTAGAAAGGCACACCGCCGTCGCCAGTTCAGTTGATGTCATTCAGGTTGAATTTGACGACCATACGTCCGCGGACGACAACCTAATGCCAGTCATTGGCCCATCTGGTGCCATTTGTACAGAATTGGTCAGCAACACCCCGCCGTCAATCCAGCGTCAATCATATTGAATCTGACAACCTAACCCCCGCCATCGGTGCCATTCGTACTGAATCGGACAGCATAACATCCTACATCGACCCATGCCATTCTGATTGAATCGGACTGCCAAATCGGTACTATCGACCCAGATGATGACCATAGTGGACTGGACATGCAGCTTACCAAAGCACATGAAGGTTCCAATGAAAATAAGCTGGATAACATGATGGTCGGCGCCGACAAGGACAGTGATGACGACAGCAACACAACTGCATGAATACGAGTATTCTGACGTGCCCAATCGGCAGATTGGCACTCTCGAGAACAGTATCTGAACATTTTACACTTGGGTCACGTTTTAAGCACATTAAACCTGAAACATATTTAAATGTAAGTACTATTTTATCAATAACAAAAAGTCACCTCCCCCCCCCCCACAAAAAATAATAATAATGAAATTCCACCAAATATTGATTTTATAGTGAAAAACAAATTTTCCTATGGGAATTTAACATGGGGGCTAAAAATTGATTTTTTAATATTTTTTTTATCTGTTGACCGATTTTCAAAATCTAACTTGTTTTCTTAGTTACATCATTTCCAAGCTATCTAACCACGTTTCGGAGTCAATTTCCAAACTTTTTTTTTTGGGAAGGTGTCTTTTTGTTATTGATGAAAAAGTACTTACATTTAAATATTGTTTAGATTTAAAGACAAAAAGTTCGTCTGCAGAGACGCATATCATTGGCATGTGCATCTATGTCATAGCACTTGTATACTATTTGTATTACATGCATTACATGTACATTTAACCAGGCTCTGTCTAGATGCAGAGCTTGTGTGCTCCTACAAAGAGGAGGAATATCCATACTATTGAATATAATAGATATAATAGAATAGAACGCGTCGTACAACATCTGAAGGTGACCGCGTCCACACGCCTGAAATTCTTCAGTCGGTGCCTGGCCAAAACATATGTTCCGTCACCAGCTTGGCGTTGGTGTCTAGCAGATGAACTTCACAGAGATGTATGGGGACCAAGACATATCCAATCAAAGATTTAAATTTATTGGGCATAGGCTGCATAACAAATATAAAACCATAATTGTTTACAAGAAAATATTGTTAATGTGAAATTTACAGACCATCATAATTTTGCACTTACGAACATTTTAGTCTTACGAAGTTTAGTGAAACGGCCCCCTGGCCTCCACTGTATAAACTTGCCCACAGTTTATACGTCCAGGACAGGAACAACAACAACAACAATATCTTAAAAGTGAAAAGACAAATGTCATTAAAATGCTGTCACTGACAATTAAAGAGGTAATCAAATTAGCATTGCGTGTCATAGTCTCATATTTTGTGTACTGTATTGTCTCCAATGTATTCTTAGTTAGGAATAGTTTGTGGCATATTGTTACAAGCACTGTTGTGGTGGTACCTTGTCTAATATATCAGTGATTCTATATTTTATGTACATCTGGTGTCCTGGTGTAATTTGCTGACAAATCACACAATTTATAAGTAAAATAATTTTTTTTTCAGTAAATAAACTATGTATAATACCAATCCATTAAGAAAACAGTATTTACAATTCTTATTATGTGTGTTTAGCTATTATTTTCTGTTGTTGGCATACGTATGGTGCACCAAATGGGCATGTCCCGATCATCAATCAGCACAGTTCACAAGCCCGTAATTCTCAAATCTTGTCCATTTGTACTTTACTATACATTGCATCTGAATTAAAATAGTTTAACATTGACATTAAACTTATTCTGCAATAAATTTGCCTTTTGTTGTAAAAAAATACTAACGTTAATGTATCTGTCCCGCGAAATCGAATCATTACCGTTACGCTGAACAAAAAATGTAAAATCAGAGTAACCTCCCTTTCCTACTCTCAGCTACTAATGCAATGATCACTGTTTATGGGCGCCCGATTTATAAATAAACATGGTGGTAACACAACTTAAGTCATTGCCGAGAACGAGGCCGGTCTGTATTCGGAATTTTAAGGTTACACATTACATGCATCATTACCGTTCGGGGTTTATACACGTCCATATGTATGTAGGTCGAGTGAAACCAAAATGGGTAGATAGACACACTTACAACGTTGCCTTTGCATATTCTACCTTCATGATGCGTTGTATACAGAGGGGTGAAAAATGGGAGTTTTTAAAGAAAAATCATTACCGTTACGGTCATTTCCGTTACAAAATTGTGTAACGGTAATGACGATCGTGTAACGGCAATGATAAATTACCATACTAACCAGTCAGTTCATGCGTCAATTAGATATAAACCAGGTCCCATCAGTTGTCGGTCAGTAATGGCACATTTATTCAGGCCTACAACATTTATATATCAAGATTTAATTATTAAAAGCTCTGAAACAACAAAAAACAGACACAGCTTCAAGGAGTGTGGGTTTCTATTGGCAATCACATTAAAAGTAAACACTAACTTGAAGTTATATTGTACAGCATATTCGAAGTATAAATATGTTTGTTATATATGCTGTATTAGTATTTTAAATAATTGGAAAGTCATTACCGTTACGTTTTGTCATTACCGTTACATAATCATTTCCGTTACGCCAATATTTTTGGAGGCTGTGCTATTAATTAAATGTAGCTTTATAACGATGTTTGGTACATGTGGTAAAACACGGCATTCTGTTACATGCCAAGCTATTTTGTTTTGCTTAACTTTACTGATTCATATTAAATACATGTTGTTGGGTTACCATAAATGAGAAATTCCACGACTTGCTACTAAATTTCTCTGTTTCAAACTAATACAATTAGCTTACCATATTCTTGACACTTTTCTAAATAGATGCCCCTTCAGTTTTATGTTTTATGCCGTTGAAAAGAAAAAAAATGTAAATGTAAAGCTATATTTACGTCATGTAAATGTACGTAACGGAAATGACATTTCTGAGACCCCTGGTCCCTTGAAGTGGAATTAAAATATATAAAATGACAAGAACAATTGGCTATACTATTATAAATGTAACAACTGGACTGTCACCCGATGGAATAAACACAGTTTAATGAATTCTTGGTTCTACATCGAAACTAGAAAAACGGCACCAATATGTACATAAAATATAGAATCACTGATATCCACATTGTTAATATCAATTACACGCACATTGGGTTTACATTTTTTCGCACGGGGGGTTTCAAAGTGATTCATACGCTTCACTCGTTGTGCGGCACCATCATATCCCAGTTTCAAAGTTGGCAGTGGATTCTGAAACAAATAATAGATAAAAATGTTTTACAACCTTGTGTCGAAACTTTCCTGAACACGACAGTGACTAGTATGGATTGTATCTATTACGATATTCGTAATCCTATTTTAGGGGAAGGGGCCAAGTGACTTGGTGTAGTATGGACCTGGCACCAGGTCGGGTTATTCTAATTTCAGGGCTGAATATATTTGTTCTTGATGTAAATATTCCGTTCGGATTTTGGGATTTTCCCATCAATGCAGCAGGTTAAAATGGGATCGAACCCGTTTGCCCGGCCTTACATGACCGTTAAACATGATAGGCCGTTAAACACAAATAAACAAACAAACTAAAACTGCCTATAGACGGTAAGGAAGTAGATTGCAAGAGTTAGTGTTCGCAATTATCGGTGGCATGGGTCAGTTTTCATAGTCTTTTTAAGTGAACTATGTATGTTGTTTTATTGTTTATGGTGTGGCCCATACATATATATAAACCTTATTAAATTTAAGAAAATCGAGTGACTGGGATTGGTAATTTCGTACTTTGGTTAATTGCAAATTAACCGGATATTTTTTTTTACATCAGCAAATGCATTGAGATATCTGATGATTTGATAAAATACCAAAATGAAATTTGTAACGCCAAAGAAATTGTTGTACATACCTATAATTTGCTTGTTGTCTCTTCAGTGGTAATTCTTCGAACACATGTATTCGGCATGTTGCGGCTTTCATTGGTAGAGCTATATATGAACAACAAGGCTTATAGCTTTGGTCGGATACGACCTTGATTCAAAAACGATCATCAGAGATGTTTTCTTTGTGTTCGGTTTAGAGACGTTCCACTGTACTATGACTTCATGATATTGTCTCTGAAATATCTTAGTTACCTTAGTTACTAATCCTGTGGTGATAAAATTGTCACCCAGATACTAAAATGCTGGAGATAATTGAATACAACATAGTATTGGCTGTTTTCTTTGAAAATGAAATAGCCCAGGCCCGTACGCAGGATTTTCTATTGGGGGGTGCGTCAGGGGAGAGCCCCATGTAGTGGTGCGAGTACGCTAGGGGGGCTTGCCCCTGACGAACCCCCCTGACATTTTTTAAACCTAGATGGCCTGAAATGCCCTCTCCTGCATTTTATGTCATTAAAATTCGGATTTCAACGGTGGTAAATTGTGACATTTTCATGCAAATTACCCGTCGCACCCCCCCTGCGTACGGGCCTGTAGCCGGTGGCACATGTTTTATTACGTCAGGTGTCTGCGCCAAATGGCTCTCATAATTTCAAGCTACGTAGTACTAATTCAGGTAATCAATGACATTTCTTACTTTTGCGAACAGTGTAGACTCTGACCAGCCTGTGCATCCGGTTCTGCACTGTTCGTCTTTCAGCCAGTACAACTCTAAACATTCTTCTAACAAACAGTATAGATCCTTAACAGTAGCCGATTTTATCAAAATTGCAAAGTATACTTATTTAGCAAAATATACTTTGAGGGTGTAATAATTTATTTTTCCCGAAATGCATTATTTCATATAGAACTAACAACTGCATATATTTGATGATTAAAAGTATGCAGAATTACTATACTGAATTTATTACATTATCACTGCCAAAATGGCTGTGATAATGTAATAAATTCAGTATAATAAAAATTAATAAATTTATCCTTAAATTGAATTTTTTTCCCTCAAAGTATACTTTGCTAGATAAGTATACTTTGCAATGTTGGTGAAATAGACTACAGGCTGCCAGAGAATGCCAGAAGTTCGGGAGCTATACTGGCCATAAATAGTAAATACCATAAGCCATTTTTCACCCAGCATCACAAACAAAACTCATTGTGACTGTGGACTGGAAAAAAACGGGGCCTCCTTTTATTTGTGTTTTGTGACCAGTGTAGATCCTGATCAGACTGTGCGGAAATTCAGTATAATAAAAATTAATAAATTTATCCTTAAATTGAATTTTTTTCCCTCAAAGTATACTTTGCTAGATAAGTATACTTTGCAATGTTGGTGAAATAGACTACAGGCTGCCAGAGAATGCCAGAAGTTCGGGAGCTATACTGGCCATAAATAGTAAATACCATAAGCCATTTTTCACCCAGCATCACAAACACATTGTGACTGTGACTGGAAAAACGGGGCTTTTGTGTTTTGTGACCAGTGTAGATCCAGATCAGCCTGTGCATCCGCACAGTCTGATCAGGATCTGCACTGTTCACCATTCCATAATGGAACACCCGTCATGCTTTTAACAAGCAATATAGGTCATTAGCAGGCTACAAGAGTGTACTATTTGATCAGGAACTACACTGGTCACAAATACCATAAGCCACATTTTACCCGTCACTTATTTCTCTACAGGTGGTACAGCAGATAAAACAAGGGCGCCTCTCGGCGAAGGAAGTTTGTGAGAAGTGTCTCGCGAGAGCTAACAAAACCAGGGAGCTAAACGCCTATGTTACACGGACATCGGAGCTGACAGAGAGCCAATCGAAGGAGGCGAGTAGTCGATACAAAAACAAAGGTAACATGGGTACATTTACGCATTGTACATGTTATTATTGTATGCATGTATTGCATTGTTATAGGAATGTCTGGTGCATTTCGCAGCCTTTTACTTGGAAATACCTAAGATCAGGGATTCCGCTGGGGAAAATAAAAAAATCGCCACTTCAAAAAAAAAAATCATTGTAATTGTAATTTTTTATCGCCAATTGTTTATTTTTATCACCAATCCCTGCTAAGATATGTTAATCCTTGTTGGTTTCTAAGACTGAATATATATGGCCCATAATTCAAATACCACATTGGATATTGAATAATAAAATCTTTCTAGTTTTCAGATTGACATTTGAACGTGTGTATGCTTTACATTATACTCAAAATTGGACTCCATTCCAAATAAAACAGTTTATTATTTGATAGTCTGAGATTTGCTCAGGGTCAATCAACCTACATATACTTGGGTCCAGTATCAGCTTCGAGTGTAGGTACTGGGCTTGTGGTTATAAAACTTGCCGAGCACATTCTCGAAATTCGTACTAAAAATCAAACTGTTTGATTTGCCAAGACTGCACCGCTGAGTCTCGACCAATGAGGGATCGTGGCTAATTATCTCCCATTGAATTTATTTGTTGAAATCCGGTCCAAATTGCGTAGTTTATGGCCTTATTGCATGTAAAAAGATCGAATACGGCATGATTTGTTGTGAAAAGGAGTCAATATAGTGATTTCGACTCCTGTTGATCCAAATCATCCTACAGTGGGGTCAGCGTGTAAGTGCACACACTAACGAACATGACAGGTTGGTTCCAACCTGTCGTGTTCGTTCGTGTGTGCATTTACACGCTGACCCCACTGTATTTCATGTATAAAACAAATGTAAATATTTTTCTGCATTTTTTCCTCATTTCGCATCAAAAGTGTATGTTGTTACCACTCAGTTGAACCGTCTCAGCGAGACGGTTCAACTGAGTGGTAACAACATACACTTTGGGTGGGTAGCGAACCAACCTGTCGTGTTCGTTCGTGTGTGCACTTACACGCTAACATATCTACGCAATCTAATCTGGGACTACATTATTTTGCCAGATTCATACATTCACACTTATTAAATGTTATTGCAATCAGTGTAGACTCAGATCAGACTGCACATATGTACAGTCTGATCTCGGTCTACTCTGTTCGCAAAACTCAATGTTTGTGCTATTCAGTAAGAAATAAACGCTGAAATACAGTATAGGACCGGATCTCGATAAACAGATCTGCAAGTGGAAATAACTACCGGTAGCTACAATCCCTCATTAAACCACAGGTTGAAGTAACGGACCGAGGTCTATAAATACATTAACTATGCCTAAAAGCATCAATAAATGAAAACAAAATAAGCTAAAATTATTTTGTTAAACCCCCTCCATATAGTATATGAAGGGGGTAAAAAAAAAGGTTAGCTTATTTTTTTTCCATTTATTGATGCTTTTAGGCATATTTAATGTATTTATAGACCTCGGTCCGTTACTTCAACCTGTGCATTAAAGTACTTGATTTCAAACATGTTATTATTGTACATGCTCAGACAAGGTTACACGATCACAGGCCCTGTTTGTTTCCCTCACAGATGCGCGGACTATAGAAGGTATCCCAGTGGCAGTAAAAGACAACTTTTGTACACAGGGAATCAGGACGTCGTGTGCATCGCGCATGTTGGAGAACTATATCCCGCCTTATACGGCCACCGTCGTCAATAAACTGCTGAACAATGGTGCTGTGCTCATGGGGAAAACAAACCTGGATGAATATGCTATGGGGTAAGACATTATGGAAAGTTGACAAAATAATAGATGGTACAGGGAATAGAGTTAGCTTATGAGTTGCTACATGTGTATAAGCTAGATTTACTATAGGAATGAATGGCCTTTTTGTGGAATTTATCGGGGTATTAACTTGGAAAAGTCGCGGGAATACTGGACGATGGCCGGAAGGCCTCGTCCAGTATTCCCGCGACTTTTCCAAGTTTATATCCCCGATAAATTCCACAAAAAGGCCATTCATTCTTTCCGGTATTCTCGCAACTTTTTCAAGTTTATATCTCAGATAAATTCAACAAGAAGGCCATTCATTCCTTATAATTCCAGCATTTGAAATAAATTCATCAAGAAAATGTGTTTATTTTCCGTTTTCTTAAGAATTATTTTAACTGCGCCTCACGGTTATGGAAAGTAGTTTGGCATAGGAGTTTACTGGGATATAAATTTTGGACAGAGACTTGCTACGGGCCAATCAAATGTTAGGGAATTGGGTAAATATTTTTGTGCTGGAATTATTGTGAAATGCCTATTTTGGGTTGAGCTTATGGATGAATGTGCCATGGGGTAAGTAATTATGGAATGTTGACAAAATAGTACAGGGAATACAAATTTAAATTGTGTTTAATTTAACTTGCGATGATTATTTCGCGAAAAACAAACACGGATGAATACGCTAAGAATTAACAAGTTATTGAAAGTTGACAAATAAATTGTACACTGTGAAAGCCAATTATATGCAATAGCTAGAGGGAAGTCGATGCCATCACCATATGTCCACTTCTTCAATTGTTTAAGTCCAAAAGGGGGAGATAATCTATGACCCGGGTATCAATTTTCAAAAAATAAACATTGCGTAACTGCACATCATATGGAAGCCACATGCCAAATATGAAGTCTCTAGCTCTTAGTGTTCTTACAAGAAATGTGACGAACATACATATGAATGTAGGTACGGATGGACACACACTGATGACTGAAACAATAGATATAAAAAGTGGGTATAAAAATATAAGACATGAATTGTGTTATTATTATAGGCTTGGGGGAAACAAACATGGATCAATATGCAATGGGGTTTGAAATTGGATAGAAAGTTGACAATCGGGCTAGTCAAGATGGTTCAAATGAGTGGTAACAACATATACATTTGTCTAGTAAATAAAACAAATATGATATTGGTTTTAGTCTCAATGGCTCTGTATCTGGTGTAATCACTTATACCCTTTCCACACTACAGGCTTGTACAGTGGTATTGGCAAACAGTGTAGATCCAGATGAGCCGGCTCGTGATGAGCCGTCTCATCAGGATCTGCACTTTTTATACGCCCGTTTGAAAAAACGGGACGTATTATGTATTCACCTTCTACGGGTGGGCAGGCACAGCTTGTCCACGCAATAACTAGAATTCTACTTGACGGATTGTAACCAAATTCAGTATTCATGTTTAATCACGGCAAGACGAAGAAGCCTATTGATTTTGAAAAACTTGCAATGACTTACCTCCCCTTGGCAGCCATTTTTAGCTCGACTATTCGAAGAATAAGTAGAGCTTATGTTGTCACCCCGGCGTCGGCGTCACCTTGACCTACATTTCCTCTTGAATTACTTACTTAATTCCCTTGGTTAAGGTTTGTAGTCAATCTTGGTGAAGGTTTTTAGTCAAGCTTGTATATGGAATACTACTAGCCCTACACCCACCATACTTGGACAACTTCATCTCCTAGTGATGTACATCAATAACCCCTGATCTATATTTGACCTTGACCTACATTTCCTCTTGAATTACTTGCTTAATTCCCCTTGGTTAAGGTTTTTAGTCAACCTTGGTTAAGGTTTTTAGTCAAGCTTGTATATGCAATACTACTGGCCCTACACCCACCATACTTGGACAACTTCATCTCCTAGTGATGCACATCAATATCCCCTCATCTATATTTGACCTTGACCTACATTTCCTCTTGAATTACTTATTTAATTCCCCTTGGTTAAGGTTTTTAGTCAACCAACCTTGGTTAAGGTTTTTTTTCAAGCTTGTACATTGAATACTATTGTGCATCCAGACACCATACTTCGACAACCTTTTCTCATAGGTATGTACATCAATAACCCCTGATCTATATTTGACCTTGACCTACATTTCCTCTTCAATTACTTACTTAATTCCTTTCGGTTAAGGTTTTTAGTCAACCTTCTATATGGAATACTACTGGCCCTACACCCACCATACTTGGGCAACTTCATCTCATAGTGATGTACATCAACAACCCCTGATCTATATTTGACCTTGACCTACATTTCCTCTTGAATTACTTACTTAATTCCCCTTGGTTAACGTTTTTAGTTAAGCTTGTAGATGGAATACTCCTGGCCCTACACCAACCATACTTGGACAACTTCATCTCCTAGTGATGTACCTCAACAACCCCTGACCTATATTTGATCTTGACCTACATTTAACCTTGAATTACTTACTTAATTCCCCTAGGTTAAGGTTTTTACTCGACCTTGGTTAAGCTTTTTACTCAGGCTTGTACATGGAATACTATTGTGCATACAGACACCATACTTGGACAACCTTTTCTCATAGTGATGTACATCAATATCCCCTGATCTATATTTGACCTTGATAACTTCATCTCCTAGTGATGTACATCAACAACCCCTGACCTATATTTGACCTTGACCTACATTTAACCTTAAATTACTTACTTAATTCCCCTTGGTTAAGGTTTTTACTCAACCTTGGTTAAGGTTTTTAGTCAAGCTTGTAGATGGAATACTATTGTGCATACAGACACCATACTTGGATAACTTTTTCTCATAGGGATGTACATCAATAACCCCTGACCTTTATTTTACCTTCACCTACATTTAACCTTGAATTACTTGGTTAATGTTTATAGTCAAGCTTGTATATGGAATACTTCTGGGCCTACATCAACCATACTTGGACAACTTCATCTCCTAGTGATGTACATCAATAATCCCTGACCTATATTTGACCTTGACCTACTTTTATCCTTGGATTACTTAGTTATCTCCCCTTGGTTACGGTTTTTGGTTTTTACTCAAGCTTGTATATGGAATACTCCTGGGCCTACAGCAACCATACTTGGAAAACTTTATCTCCTAGTGATGTACATCAATAACCCCTGACCTATATCTGACATTGACCTACATTTAACCTTAAATTACTTACTTAATTTCCCTTGGTTAATGTTTTTAGTCAACCTTGGTTAAGGTTTTTATGCAGGCCGCAGCCACCTTCTTTGTCAAGCTATGTGTACATCGACAGCCCTCGTAGTCGAGCTATGCTGTTCTCCTACAGCTCTTGTTAATTTTTGCACTCTGTATCCTTGTCCACTCAATGACTCAAGTTCTACTTCACCGATCGTAACCACATTCGGTATACATGTTTATCACAGCAAGACGAAGAAGCCTATTTGATTTTCATTTCCGATGACTTACATCCTCTTGGCGGCCATTTTCAATTGTTTATTTTTGGACTCTGTATCTTTGTCCACGCAACTGATTTTCTACTTTACAGATCGTAACCAAATTCAGTATACATGTTTATCACGTCAATATCAAGAATGTTCTTGGTTTTCAGTGAGTTATCTCCCCTTGTTTACTGGCCTTGCCTTGACGGGCGTATATCGTGACCTTCGGCACTCTTGTTATAAATGGACTTATCTAAAAACAATTTTGTTGCGATTGGATTGGTTGCAAAATTAACATATCAAAATCCATTCCAGTTACATGGGGGTGAAAGGGTTACATGATAAATTACAGTTGTGGCAGTGTAGACAGTATCTACGGGCCGGTACGGAATCCATGGAAATACAACTTCGACGTACAACGTCTTCCAGAACAGGAGGTGCCAGCTGGTAACCATGGCAACCAGACACTGCATGGATCCAGATACATACATACATCTGCCAGAAATAGATCCCAGCCAGAAAATCAAGGTATATGTTTCTCAGAATATTTCCCCTTCAAGATTGACCACTTACCCCACCCTCCCCATTTCTTGGAGATAAAATTCGCTGATCTGGCAACACAACTGTAAGGCTCAACATAGTGACCTATCTCTAATAATAGTCCTTTTGTTTTTAATTCCTATTTTTTATGTCTCATGAAAAAACTTTAAGGGTACATATGGTCGCCACCCTGTCTGTCTGTTTGTCTATCTGTCCCAGATTTACGTTAAAGTTTTTTGCTCTCTACTATCTCTGCTACTGTAAGTCGGAATAGCTTGAAACTTCAATGAAGTTACTTCGTATACTTATTTGTCTTCATCTGTGTGCTCGAGGTCAAATTACTAAGAAATTTGCGTTAGAAAGTGTTTTATATGGGTGTTACTGAATTCTCGGATTTTCGTCTGTTTTATAAACATAGTAGGGAAATTGTAACCATTTTGCTATCCATGTTATGCATTATTCACCCGTGAGTTTCCCCCGACACAGCTCATGTTTACACTTGTAGAAGTGACTGGAGATGAGGCTGATGATTGGTATATAGCTGGTGGCAGTTCTGGTGGCAGTGCCGTAGCCGTCGCAACACATTCATGTTTTGGGTTGGTATAAATTCTACTACACATTTCATGAAGTGAAGTTGAGAGCAATTTGACCGTATTGTGTTTATTTGTGTCTTTGAATTAGTATTCCTTCCAATGACATATATCTCACAAAGTGCATGTTACTACATTTGAGGTACGCCATGTGATTTTGTACCTAAGAACATGTGCAATTTTTCCTGAAGTATATTTACAAAAACTATTATATTTTCTGTAAATGACGTCGAAGGATGACAAAATTTTCATAGCAAATGCGGAATTGAATTCTGCATTTGTTATGAAATTTCGCCATCTTTTGACGTTATTTACTGAAAAAATTATCGGAATTTTATAAATACTTTTCACGAATTATCGCTCATTTTCGTAGGTACAAAATCCCATGGCGTGTCTCATTTGTTTGTACATTTCATTTGCCAGTGCCCTGGGGTCCGATACAGGAGGGTCTGTGCGGAATCCGTCGTCGTACTGCGGTATAGTTGGGCTCAAACCCACGTACGGGTTGCTGTCCCGGCACGGTCTCATACCCCTAGTTAACTCCCTTGATGTGCCCGGCATTCTCACCAACTGTGTAGATGACGCTGTCACTTTGTTAAGTGAGTATACAAGTTTATCCCGTCAACACAGTGCATATGTGCCGTGGAACACGGTGCCATGAAATATTTTTGATATCCTGTCAATACGACCTAATCACTGCGTATGAATATGTGGGGTGGCTGGGGTTATATTTTTGCATTTTACAGCCATTTGTAGGTGTTGACGGGAAAAATAGAATAGTAGGTTAGTGCCATGAATGGGAAAAAATATCTGGCGCGGCACGGAAACGGGATGTGCTCGGCAGAGCCTCGCCCATCCCGTTTCCTGAGCCTTGACAGATATTTTTTCCCATTCACGGCACTAACCTACTATTCTATATACTTCCCTCCCCCAGTATAGATATTATAGTTTAGCCCTCTTGAGGAGAGATCAACTTAGTGATACTATGAGACTAAGAGTATCCATCATATGCACTGGTGTGGGACTAAGAGTATTCCATATATACTCCTGTGTGTGACAAGGATATTCCACCCGAGTGGTCAGAATATGTTGTCAGAAACGAGGCTTTGCCGAGTTTCTGACGACATATTCTGACCACGAGGGTGGAATATCCTTCGTCACACACCGGAGTATATCTGGAATACTTTTTCTCGCATACCTTCTAAGTCCAGAATCATGTTTAGCCATAGTACGCCATCAACGAACCACCATGATAGTATAATACTAACTTTTTTTCTTTATATGCTATCTCCAATACAACCACTCACTCGCATTACCCGTATCAACAAATGGGTGTAAACAAAGTTTACACCAACAAATTAGAGTCTCCTACATTGGATCGAAACATTTAAGACATAACGGCCCAATAAAAATACGGTCTGAAGACGCCCATGACAGATGTGAACCCAATTACTACATACACAAAATAAATAGGACGCAGTATGAGACAAACTCATATAAATATTGAAAATAGACCATATATCCTCAATTCAAATTTGTACAATAATGTTTACAGAATCATTTGATGTTTTTATTTTGAGTATTTATTGCAATTCCGAGACGCTGTCTTCAATTACGCAAATATCAGTCCGCCGAAAGTTTCACTCCGACGGACTGTTGCCGTTTTCAAGAAATTATTGCTCACTGGATTATTAAACAAATATTCCAATCACTATCAACTGTCACTATACATATGTTTGGTGAAGAATCAACAACATACGAGGTAAATATTTTGCTGTCGAGTACATGTGTTTTTTTAAATAATAATCATGTATTCAGTATTCGGCCAACTGATTTACAGACGCACCTTACACAACTCGTCCCACAAATTTACGCAAATTTGATAAAACTGGATAAAACATGAAATAAATAATAGCCTACATAACAAATCCAGAGCGACGTTGTTGACATTGTTGTCATTGTTGTCTACTGACAGTACTGTGTAGAGAGCGTGTGTTTGTAAACAATGCAGACGACGTTTGGAAGCCAATACACAAAAACTAGTTCCGGCAGTGTGTCACAGGTCAGCCATGTGAGATAGCCGTGTGAGACAGAAAAATCCCACATGGGCGTGGCTTCGGAAATAACATTGAAATGGACTCTGGGTATGCGAGAAAAGGATATTCCACCAGTGTCGCAATATTTTGTCAGAAACGAGGTTTTTGCCAAGTTTCTGACGACATATTCTTATCACAATATTTATCTGACCCAAAATAAGACTCAACTTTTTATTCGCCGAATGTATGCGACTTTTGATACTTCCAAAGTGTTCGCCATGTCAACAAATGAAACAAGTTTTCACCCACGAAATGGAGTCTAATGCCATTTCAGTGGATAGTTTACACATTACATGTATTATCAACTGAATTTTCAATGTCGTCACCATACAGTCCTAACGATGCCAAAATGAACGTCGCATGTTGCTGACGTCATCAACATTAACATGACGTCATGATGCTATGACGTGATAATAAACACGTCAACAACTATTGAAAATGATAAACATCAAACTCATTAATTGTAAGACACATTAGCTGTAATGTTGCCCTAGTAGAGAATGTGTCGTTGCGAGATGTGAGACAAGCACGTGTAGGGGGAGACAAGGAAATCTCACGTGGCCGTGACAATACATATATCTCAGGGCACCTGGTGGGCGAGAAACAGGGGGGCGTTTCACTAAACTTTGTACGACTAAAATGTTCGTAAGTGCAAACTTATGATAGTCTGTAAATTTCACATTCATAATATTTTTTTGTAAACAATTATTGGATTTACATTTATTGTGTATAGGCTGCATATGCAGCCTATGCTCAATAAATTTAAATCCATCAATTGAAATTTACAGATGATCCTAAATTTGCACCTACAAACATTTTAGTCGTACAAAGTTTAGTGAAACGGGCCACAGGTGTCTGTCTATGTGTCCGAATCTGTATAAAGTTTTAGCAACTATCAATTCATATACATGTAACCTAAACTGTAATGCATTGATAATGCCTTCGAAAAAATTACTATATTCTACTCCAAATTTTGGAATAATTGTGTGGGAGGCTTTTATTTTATATTTTTATTGAAATTGATGTAAAACTAGTGTGGAAAAAAAAAAAATTCTATACGTTTTTGGAAAATATACACTAATAAAATAATAATTCAAGTGGGGTTGAGAATCTGAAAATGTATTTTTTCTGCCCTATGTCATAATTAATTGCACAAGTATTGGCCTTTCATAAATGGGCCAGCAGCTGAATACATTAGGACATTCATGGCCAGTGTAGTCCCTGATCATCATCCATATCATTTCTTACAATATACTTCACAATAATATATTACAGATCTGTTAGCCGGCCATGACATAAAGGACTCCACAACAGTACGGGACAGGTTCACACCCCGGGATTTACCTGATGATATTTCTGTACAAGGTCTCACTGTCGGCATTCCTAAGGTTGGTGTTATGTGAACTTGTAGCATATGATTTAGTACCTTCGGACATCTGTGTAATTTCATTAAATACGTTTACAAAATTTACATTTTTCACAAATAAAGTAAGAAGTTGATAAAATCTCAGAGTACATAATTCCGCATGTACTCTGACAATTTTGTCAACTTTTGATGCTATTTACCGAAAATATTGTAAATTTTGTAAACGTATTTCATGAAATTATGCATACAGTCTACGCTCGTTTACTCAAAGTCCATTGGACTGTGATAAATACTTTGAGTAAACCGAAGTTCGACGTAACAAAATCTGAACAGGACCTCGACATATTGCCATACACGTTACGGGACGCAACTCCCATACGACCTGTGACACACAGAGTTACACTTACACTTTTGTAACTGTAATGTGTTTACTTGCGTTTGCCTATACACACATGTGTGTAGTCAAACTAAGTATACACATCTGGATTAATTTTGCAGCGATCCTTAATCAGTTATTGATCACTGGTGATTAAATCAGATGAGCTAAGTTTAATTGGTGTCGAGGAAATCACCTTTAACACTTATTCAAAGTTTGTTTACACATGTAAACAAGTCCAGTCTTTGATCTGGTAAATTGGCGCCGCTAATTCGCACTTCGAGCGCAAACTGACACTTTGACTTAACGAGAGTGAAATACCACACATTTCTGTTTTCGGGACCTAACAATTAGTTCAAATTGGTGAAAATTCGACGTAGCGAAATTTGACGTAACGGTAGCCAGTTACATTGAAAATAATAGGATCTGAAACGGGACTTGGACACGAATTTGACGTAACGAGGCAATTCGACTTAACCGACTTTGAGTAAACGAATGTAGACTGTATGTCCGTAGGTACAAAAGCACATGGCGTGTTCAGATGTTCAGCCTTATCCCTTATGACAATGTTAAAAAATGGAATCTGCAATACCTTGTAAATGAAAATGTAGCTGACCATAATGATGTTCAGGGATTCCGCTGGGGAAAAAAAAAATCGCCACTTCAAAAAGTTGGCGATAAAAAATTACAATTTTCGAAAAAAAAAAAAAAAAAAAATTCTTCTTTTTTTTCGAAAATTGTATTTTTTTTTTGCCAATTGTTTATTTTTATCGCCAATTGCGAAAGTGGCGATCGCCAACGAAATCCCAGTTTCTGTAAATGACGTCGAAAGTAGCGGAAATTTTCATAGCAAATGCGGAATTCCGCATTTGCTATGAAAATTTCCGCAACTTTCGTCATTTACAGAAAATATCAGTTTCTGTGAAATATATTTCATGAAAAATCTCGCATGTTCTTAGGTACAAAATCACATGGCGAGTCTCACGTGTCCATACATAGCACTGTGATAGAGAGAATTTCACCATCAGTCTATATTCACAGGAGTACCATTCCCCGGGCTTGTCGCCAGAAATCGCCGCCGCGTGGCAGTCAGCCGCGGACGTGTTGGAGAAGGCAGGAGCTCGAGTGGTGGAGGTGTCACTGCCCCACACCCAGTACTCCATCGTCACGTATAGTGTGCTCTGTGCCTGCGAGGTCGCCTCCAATATGGCCAGATATGATGGAATTGAGTTTGGTAAGTCTTTTAGAGCTCCAGATAAGGTGCGTATTGGCGTATTTTACACACTTATTTTAGCAGACTACTCATTGATTATCAAAAGTGGGAGTACAAAATACTCACAGCAATGTGAAAATATGATTTGATTTGAGTTGTGAAAATTAGTTGAGCTGCAAAAAGCAAACACTGTTACTCTCAAATAAGTGAATTTTCAAATTTGTTTTATTTTTATCATGTTCCCTATTTAATAAAATCACTAAATCATTTGTAAAAGTAAAATACGCATTGGATTTGAAATAATGGGGTATAATACTCTTTAGATGCACAAAACTTATGTAGAGCTCAGTAGCCAATTTCATCAAAATTGCAAAGTACACTTATCTTGCTAAGTACACTTTGGGGGAGAAATTTTCATTTTAAGGATAAATTTATTAATTTTTATTATACTGAATTTATTACATTATCACAGCCATTTTGGCTTTTAATAAATTTAGTATAATAATTATACATACTTTTATACTTTTAATCATCAAATACATGCAGTCGCTAGTTCTATATGAAATAATGCATTTCGGGAAAAATAAATGATTATTCCCTCAAAGTACACTTTGCTAGATAAGTATACTTTGCAATTTTGATGAAATCAGCTATAGGTCCTGTACCTACTTATGTTTGTTACACTTTCTAAGAATGACTTTATTGTCTAGAGGGTATAGCATTGGGTTTAAATACCGTAGGCTGTTGCTGGGATACCAAACCCATTCACTCTTTTGTTAAGCTTGCTGAGTCCATTCTCCCTTCTCATGCTTAAAATCAGGAAGTTTGCAGCCTATGCTCAATACATGTAAATCCATCAATTGAAATTTACAGACGATCCTAAATTTGCACTTACAAATATTTTAGTCGTACAAAGTTTAGTGAAACGGGCCCCTGATGAACTATGATTGCTTGAGGCCACTGGGATTTTGTTTGATAAATACCATATTGAAGCATCACTCCCTTAACACCCTCTATGTAAGGCCTTACAAAAAGTTCTCAGATATCGTCGTGTCTGAATAATCCCTGCACGTCGAGCACGTTATCGTCGTGGAGAAATAAAATTGTACTATAAATTCGCCACATGATCAATAAAAAACACTACCGTCCAAAAATATGTTAAATCCAATTATGTCGGACGAAAATCTTGTGATTTTTCACGTCTAAAGAGGTTAATGGCAACTTTATAGAACATGTTTCTTGGTTGAGATGTTCGTCGTAAGTGCAAACTTATGAGAGTCTGTTAATTTCACATTAACACAGTTTTCTTGTAAACAATTATTGGATTTACATTTATTGAGCATAGGCTGCATATGCAGCCTATGCTCAATAAATGTAAATCCATCAATTGAAATTTCCAGACGATTCTAAATTTGCGCTTGCGAACATTTTAGTCGTAAGAAGTATAGTGAAATGGCCCCCTGGTAACTTGAAAACAAATCAGAGACGAACATCTGAAACAAACAAAAAATATAATTTATTAAAAATAATCTCCCTCCCGCTTCACAATCTGAAAATCCTGTGTCTGAGAACCAAAGTACTTATTTTGTATGGCCTAATAAATACCATATTAAATTATTATTGCTACAAGATCCTCTATATACATGTAATGTTGAATGGCACATGCAGGTCACCGAGCCAGCAAGGGCCAGTCAACCGAGGAGTTGTACGCTCACTCGCGGCACGAAGGCTTTAACGACGTCGTTGCTGGGAGGATATTTGCTGGCAACTATTTTCTGCTTAAACAGTAAGTACAGCGGAACCTTTTTGATCCAAACACCCTGGGCCCGGTTCAAGTTTTTGGTTAAAGTTTTTCGTTATACTATATCTCTGCAACTGCTTTGCCCATTACCTTGAAACTTCACATGGGTGTTTATCATCATCTATATTTTCATTCTACCCCCTTCCCGTGCGGCCCCTGTGCCCAATGTCAACGTCAAATTACTTTGAAGTTTTTGGTTAAGTTTTTGGTTAAGTTTTTGGTTAAATTTTTGTTAAATTTTTGGTTAAGTTTTTTGGTTAAAGTTTTTTTTGTTATACTACATCTCTGCAACTGCTTTGCCCATTACCTTGAAACTTCATATGGGTGTTTATCATCATCTATATTTTCATTCTAACCCCTCCTGTGCGGCCCCTGTGCCCAATGTCAAGGTCAAATTACTTTGAAGTTTTTGGTTAAAGTTTTTGGTTAAGGTTTTTGGTTAAGTTTTTTGGTTAAAGTTTTTCATTATACTATATCTCTGCAATTGCTTTGCCCATTACCTTGAAACTTCACATGGGTGTTTATCATCATCTATAGTTTCATTCTATCCCCCTACCGTGCTGCCCCTGTGCCCAATGTCAAGGTCAAATTACTTTGAAGTTTTTGGTTAAGTTTTTTGGTTAAAGTTTTTGGTTAAGGTTTTTGGTTAAGTTTTTTGGTTAAAGTTTTTCGTTATACTATATCTCTGCAACTGCTTTGCCCATTAGCTTGAAACTTCACATGGGTGTTTATCATCATCTATAGTTTCATTCTACCCCCCTACCGTGCTGCCCCTGTGCCCAATGTCAAGGTCAAATTACTTTGAAGTTTTTGGTTAAGTTTTTTGGTTAAAGTTTTTGGTTAAGTTTTTTTGTTAAGTTTTTTGGTTAAAGTTTTTGGTTAAGTTTTTTTGGTTAAGTTTTTTGGTTAAAGTTTTTTGTTATACTATATCTCTGCAACTGCTTTGCCCATTACCTTGAAACTTCATATGGGTGTTTATCATCATCTATAGTTTCATTCTACCCCCCTCCCGTGCGGCCCCTGTGCCCAATGTCAAGGTCAAATTACTTTGAAGTTTTTGGTTAAGTTCTTTGGTTAAAGTTTTTGGTTAAGTATTTTCGTTAAGTTTTTTGGCTAAAGTTTTTTGTTATACTATATCTCTGCAACTGCTTTGCCCATTACCTTGAAACTTCACATGGGTGTTTATCATCATCAATATTTTCATTCTACCCCCCTCCCGTGCGGCCCCTGTGCCCAATGTCAAGGTCAAATTACTTTGAAGTTTTTGGTTAAGTTTTTTGGTTAAAGTTTTTGGTTAAGTTTTTTGGTTAAGTTTTTTGGTTAAAGTTTTTGGTTAAGTCTTTTGGTTAAAGTTTTTCGTTATACTATATCTCTGCAACTGCTTTGCCCATTACCTTCAAACTTCACATGGGTGTTTATCATCATCTATATTTTCATTCTACCCCCCTTTCGTGCGGCCCCTGTGCCCAATGTCAAGGTCAAAGTACTTTGTAGTTTTTGGTTAAGTTTTTTTGGTTGAAGTTTTTGGTTAAGTTTTTTGGTTAAGTTTTTGTCGCGCCCGCTTGCGGAAAGCGCGATATAGTCGGCACTTTGGCGTACGTACGTACGTATGTACGTACGTACATACGTACATACGTGTGTCCGGTTAAAGTTTTTGGTTAAGTTGTTTGGTTAAGTTGTTTGTTTAAGTTTTTTAGTTAAAGTTTTTGGTTCAGTTCTTTGGTTAAAGTTTTTGGTTAAGTTTTTTGGTTAAGTTTTTTGGTTAAAGTTTTTCGTTATACTATATCTCTGCAACTGCTTTGCCCATTACCTTGAAACTTCACATGGGTGTTTATCATCATCTATATTTTCATTCTACCCCCCTCCCGTGCGGCCCCTGTGCCCAATGTCAAGGTCAAATTACTTTGAAGTTTTTGGTTAAGTTTTTTGGTTAAAGTTTTTGGTTAAGTTTTTTGGTTAAAGTTTTTTGTTATACATCTCTGCAACTGCTTTGCCCATTACCTTGAAACTTCACATGGGTGTTTATCATCATCTATATTTTCATTCTACCCCCTCCCGTGCGGCCCCTGTGCCCAATGTCAAGGTCAAATTACTTTGAAGTTTTTGGTTAAGTTTTTTGGTTAATGTTTTTGGTTAAGTTTTTTGGTTAAAGTTTTTCGTTATACAGTAGAACTTCGATAACTAGAACAGGTCTGGCTCGAACACTATGGAAAACTCGAACTGGTTCGACAGTCCCGGCAAATTTCCTATATAATTCATGTAATAAAACACCTTAAACTCAAACTATGGATTACTCGAACCTGTGGATTAGTCCCGTGGACGGTCAAACAGTGGTAATTACCGCTAATAACTCGAACAGGTAAGTCTGTGATCAGCTGTTTGTCTAACGAGGTGCGAATTCCACCATTGCGGGCGGTCGCGTTGAGTAGTTTCCCTTGACGCGGGATGACATTAAATCACGAATCGCAAACAATAGCGGCGTGAATTACGGGCGTTATGATGTCCACGCTAATTAAGTGTCATGAACAAACGTTTACTACTTAAATTTAACTTTGACAGAAGATGTGCCAATAACAAACAAACCGAGATCATGGAATTCTTCAGGCGTTAATTTATGGTGTTTATAATTGTATACTGACATTGTTTCGTTTATATTTTCCGTTTGTATCATCTCATATATTCACATAAATGATTTTATTGACTGAATGTGACAGTACATTTTTGAAACTTCATTCCCTCGAACTATGCATCGCTCGAACTCAAACTCGATTCCGTTGCCGGTTCGAGCGATCGAAGTTCTACTGTACTATATCTTTTTTTTTAGTGTCCATGCGTCGCCACAAGGCGCGACATGCAGGCCGCGGCCATCTAGTTAGCTTAACAGACTGTTAAATCCTTAACAATGTTAAGGATTTAACAGTCTGTTAGGCTAACAGGTTTTGAGCAACCGGGCCCTGGTAAATCGTGTGTTTAAGTATTAACCTTTCAATGACAACAGTGTAAAACAATGCAGTCATTGTCAGCTGACAAAAACGATGTACCTGAAATATAATGGTCATATGTGGCCAGTCTAGTTTCAGATCTGATGCAGCCTGATAATGATCTTATATGAGACACGCCGTGTGATTTTGTACCTTCGGACATGTGCGTAATTTCATGAAATACGTTTACAAAATTTACAATATTTTCCATAAATGGTGTCGGAAGTTGACAAAATTTTCAGAATACATGCGGAATTATATTCCGCATGTACTCTGAAAATCTTGTCGACTTTTGACTTAATTTATGAAAAATATTGTATATTTTCTAAATGTATTTAATGAAATTACACAAATGTCCGAAGGTACAAAATCGCATGGTGTCTCGTATGTGGTGACTGGAAAAGTTGACAAGGGTCTGCACTGTTCCCCATTCATTCAGCGTCCATGCTTTAAATGGGCAGAATTGACCATTATCGGGCTTTAGGAGTGTGCCAACACATGCTGAACTACACCGGTCATGAATCCCATAGGTCCCATTTCTCCAATCACATATCTAGGCAGGATAGGTGTTTCTCTGACTGAATAGTACCGGTAAACACTGATCACATTGACCACAAACCATATATTGCAGGAACTACGACCAGTACTTTATCAAGGCGCAGAAAGTGCGGCGGTTGATCAGTGATGATTTCAGGAAGGTATTTGCCGGCGGTGTTGACATCCTGTTGACACCGACGACCCTGACCGAGGCGCCGTTATACAGCTGGTTCAGCCAGCAGGACAATCGCACACGCACCGCAGAACAGGACGTCTTCACACAGCCGGTCAACCTCGCAGGTTAGTGGGTTTCTTCGCTCATTCAACAGTCCCATAATAGCCTTACATATTCGGACACAATTTGTTTTGGGAAACCCCTATAAAATAGGGGTTTCCCAAAACAAATTGTATCCAAATATGTTGTTATTGGGATAAATCTGTACAACCATACTAATATTGGGGCATTATTTGCTGTGTTAAACCAGACATTTGTATGCCTTTCCTAGATTAAATTATGTCCGAATATTTAGGGTTATGACGGTATATACCAAAACATTACATATAGTTTGTTTGTTTGTTGGGGTTTAACGGCCTATCAATAGCTAAGGTCATTTAAGGCCGGGTCAATGGGTTTAGTACTAAATCCCATATATTGCTGTACAAGTACAAATGGGGGAAAATCCCAAAATCAGAACTGAATATTTACAATAAAAAATCTATTCAGCCCCGAGATCAGAATAATCCTGATCTGATGCCAGGTCCTCGCCACACCAGAATCACTTGGCCCCCTCCCAAAAGCAGTAGGATCGGTAATAACCTTACTACTTTTATAATGGGCAATAACCCAATTCAACTCCCAGGTAACAAAAGAGCCAAAGATACAAACAATGTAGATCCAGATGCGCTGTCTCTTAACGTTCGTGATTTTTGGATTAGTCTGAAAAACATAGCAGTATAAGTTACACATGAATCACCCGCCATACTTTTAATAAACCTGTATCAGGAATGCGCTAGTAGATGGACCACAAATGCCACAATAAGCCTCATGTCTCCCGTCATAGCCACATGACCGCAACTCGTTCAACCCTAATCATTATGCCAACATGTGCAAAACTACTAAAAAAGTAGATCCAGATGAGCGGGCTCGCGACAAGCCATCTCATCAGCATTTGTCAGTGTTGTTCAATTCTAAAAATAATTCAGCATGTTATCATCAACCCTTTCAACACTACAGACCCCCATCATAATGTTTGCGAATAGTGTAGATCCAGATGAGACGGCTCATAATGAGCCATCGCATCAGGATCTGCACTTCTGTATTTTCACAACTATAACCCTTTCTGATATATGGAATATGTCTACAAATAACAGTGTAGTGTCTATTCCAGTTATTACTGGCTGAAAGCAGGCGCGGATCCAGGATTTCTGGTTAGGGGAGGCGTAACTATTTTGCAATACTTGACTATATTATCGAACGAGCTAAGCTCGTTCGATAATATAGTAAAGTATTGCAAAATAGTCGACCGAGCGGAAAAATGCATGGAATACATGGCTTGGCATGAAACGTGCCTTGTAGCTTGTAAAAAATCTTTACTCGGTGAATTTTAGGGGGGCGCACGCTGGGTCCGCCCCCCCCCCCCCCTGAATCCGCACATGGAAAGGGTCCACAACTCTGCATAGAAAAGTAAATGTTTGATACAAGGTGTGAAAGGGTTAATGTTAAATGGATGTATAATCCCAATCGCTCAATCATCTATTACAGGTATCCCAGCAGTGTCACTTCCTGTTGGCCTCTCGACCAATGGCCTTCCACTGAGCCTGCAGCTGATTGGCCAGAACTTCAAGGATCACGAGATGCTACAAACGGCCAAGTGGTTAGAACAACAAATGAACTTCCGCAGACTGAACCTGGACTATTTAGACAGCTTGGATTTATAATAAATATGTTAACCCTTCGACCGCTGCACACAACAATTGTTGTCTGCTGTTGCTTTTATATCTTGCTTTATTTCCCAATAAAAACATGGTTCGACAGCACTTCAGAATCATTTCCAATGAAAATGATTCCGAGGTGCTGTCAAAGCATGTTGTAAATTATTCTAATGTGCTGTCAAAGAATGTTTTTGATGATACAAATGGAAAATAATCAGCAGACGACAAAAAAATAAAGATGGTGTAAGGGCAGAAAATAAAAATTATGTATGACAAATAGAATTTTTTTCTTTGTATAATGTCCTTATTTATCATTCATGTAATTTATTTATTATCACAGCCACTATTGTATTTTTTTTTAAATTTTCATCACTTTAAATAAATATAATAAAGCATGTATATTAGCTAGGTTAGTGTACTCGCAATCTTTGAAATTTCTCACTAATCTGCTAGCAGCCTCATGAGGATCTATGCTGTTTGTCAGAAGCATGGCTGGTGTTCACCCGAGAGATATGATTTATTTGTGTTTAACAGCCTATCAACAATTAAGGTCATTTAAGGCCGGGCCAACAGGTTCGATCCCGCATTTAACCTGCTGCATTGGGGAGAAAATCCCAAAATCAGAACGGAATATTTACATCAAGAAAACTATATATTCAGCCCTGAAATCAGATGTAATTTTCTAGATGTAACTAGATTGGTCAGTAAGCGAGGCTTACGGAATACCCCCCGCGTGGGCCCAGGTACCCCTAAAATATGTAAAAATTTCCAAGTGTGTGGGCTTGTGACCTTGACTCTGGGATTAGCGCGAGCGGCATGAACGAGAATTTGTCACAGGGTGGTAGAGGTCCATTGGAGCAATGAGTGTGTGAAATGTGAAGCAGATCCGAGCAAGGAAATAGAAGTTATAAGCGATTTCTCTGATGTTAAGTTTTGTAAAGAGACTACCGTATAACCTCGAATTAACGCCCCCGGAGGCGTTTCATTTTACAAAAGGGGGGCGTTTATTAGCCAGTAAAAAAAAAAAAATTACCAAGGACCGCCAATTTCAAACACAAATAAGGAAGGATTTAAGGATTATTTGTGTTTGAAATTGGCGGTCGTTGGTAATATTTATTTTTTTTTTTTTTAATTTGGGGGGGGGGGGGGGGTGGTGGCGTTCATTAGGAGGGGGGCGTTAATTCGAGGTTATACGGTATGTATGTGACGTTGACCTCGAGATCAGGATTTGTCACAGCATATGAAATATTAAGAATTTTCAATGAAAGAAATAGAAGTTATAACATATTTCTCTGATGTTAAGTTTTGTAAAGAGACTAAGTATGTGACCTTGACCTTGGTATCAGCGGGGGTTGGATGGTCGTGGATTTGGCACAGCATGATAGTACAACCTTGGAGGAATGCACAAGTGAAATAATAAGAATTTTCAATGAAGGAAATAGAAGTTAGAACAATATTTCTCTGATGTTAAGTTTTGTAAAGAGACTAAGTATTTGACCTTGACCTTGGTATCAGCGGGGGTTGGATGGTCGTGGATTTGGCACAGCATGGTAGTAGAGCCTTACAGGAATGCATGTGTGAAATATTAAGCATTTTAGATGAAGGAAATAGAAGTTATAACAATATTTCTCTGATGTTAAGTTTTGTAAAGAGACTAAGTATTTGACCTTGACCTTGGGATCTGCGGGGGTTGGACGGTCGTGGATTTGGCACAGCATGGTAGTAGAGCCGTTACAGGAATGCATGTGTGAAATATTAAGCTTTATTTTAGATGAAGGAAATACAAGTTATAACAATATTTCTCTGATGTTAAGTTTACGGACTAAGTATTTGACCTTGACCTCGGGATCTGCGGGGGTTGGACGGTCGTGGATTTGGCACAGCATGGTAGTAGAGCCTTACAGGAATGCATGTGTGAAATATCAAGCATTTTAGATGAAGGAAATAGAAGTTATAACAATATTTCTCTGATGTTAAGTTTACGGACGGACGGACGGACAACCTGACTCCAGTATACCCCCCACAACTCGTTGCGGGGGGTATAATTATTAGAATAACTTGACCTGGTGCCATACCACACCAGTCACTTGGCCCCTTCCCCTAAAAATAATAGGATTTAGGAATAATCGTATTACTCTTATAATGGGTAAAACCAGATTCAACTCTCAAGTAACAAGGAAGCACTTGAGGGCCAAACCATTGGTCGGGATTCCGCTAAGGATGAATAGCAATCGTTAAATTACCCATCGCATGCTCCCAACCAACCACCATGATTCACTGAGAGAATGGTGAACAGTGTAGACCCTGATCAGATAGGGCACAGGCAATCAGACATGGGAGACATGCACACACAAAGAAGCGTCATTGTTGATAAAGTATTATCAAAATTAACTGGGATACCCCGGCCACCGCCTGGTCCGACCACAAATAATTTCCAAGTCATTCGGTTTTGACCTTGGGAATAACATGTGCATGGGTGTGCTATAAAATGAAAATATTTAGGATGATAAAGAAGTATATGAAGTTTTAAGTCGATCTGACTTGCAGATATTGTGTTGTGTACTTACAGAGTTCAAGGCAAATAATTAAAATAAATTAATGCAAGTAATGAGACCTTGACCTTAGGCATGAAAGCTGCATGGATGAGCTATAAAATGAAAATATGGAGGATGATAAAGAAATATACGAAGTTTCAAGTCCATCCAACTTACGGTTGCAGAATAATGGGTATCTGAAAACTTAATCTTTCGAACAGACGGATGGACGGAAAATGAAACAAGAGCTGTAGGAGAACAGCATAGCTCGACTACGCGGGTTGTCGATGTACACATAGCTCGACAAACAAGGTGGCTGCAGCCTGCATAAAAACCTTAACCAAGGTTGACTAAAAACATTAACCAAGGGAAATTAAGTAAGTAATTCAAGGTTAAATGTAGGTCAATGTCAGATATAGGTCAGGGGTTATTGATGTACATCACTAGGAGATAAAGTTTTCCAAGTATGGTTGCTGTAGGCCCAGGAGTATTCCATATACAAGCTGGACTAAAAACCGTAACCAAGGGGAGATAACTAAGTAATCCAAGGATAAAAGTAGGTCAAGGTAAAATATAGGTCAAGGATTATTGATGTACATCACTAGGAGATGAAGTTGTCCAAGTATGGTTGATGCAGGCCCAGAAGTATTCCATATACAAGCTTGACTATAAACATTAACCAAGTAATTCAAGGTTAAATGTAGGTGAAGGTAAAATAAAGGTCGGGGGTTATTGATGTACATCCCTATGAGAAAAAGTTATCCAAGTATGGTGTCTGTATGCACAATAGTATTGCATCTACAAGCTTGACTAAAAACCTTAACCAAGGTTGAGTAAAAACCTTAACGAAGGGAAATTAAGTAATTTAAGGTTAAATGTAGGTGAAGGTCAAATATAGGTCAGGGGTTGTTGATGTACATCACTAGGAGATGAAGTTGTCCAAGTATGGTTGGTGTAGGGCCAGGTTAAATGTAGGTCAAGGTCAAATATAGGTCAGGGGTTGTTGATGTACATCACTAGGAGATGAAGTTGTCCAAGTATGGTTGGTGTAGGGCCAGGAGTATTCCATCTACAAGCTTGACTAAAAACAGTAACCAAGGGGAATTAAGTAAGTAATTCAAGAGGAAATGTAGGTCAAGGTCAAATATAGATCAGGGGTTGTTGATGTACATCACTAGGAGATGAAGTTGTCCAAGTATGGTGGGTGTAGGGCCAGTAGTATTCCATATAGAAGGTTGACTAAAAACCTTAACCAAAAGGAATTAAGTAAGTAATTGAAGAGGAAATGTAGGTGAAGGTCAAATATAGATCAGGGGTTATTGATGTACATACCTATGAGAAAAGGTTGTCGAAGTATGGTGTCTGGATGCACAATAGTATTCAATGTACAAGCTTGACAAAAAACCTTAACCAAGGTTGACTAAAAACCTTAACCAAGGGGAATTAAGTAAGTAATTCAAGAGGAAATGTAGGTGAAGGTCAAATATAGATGAGGGGTTATTGATGTGCATCACTAGGAGATGAAGTTGTCCAAGTATGGTGGGTGTAGGGCCAGTAGTATTCCATATACAAGGTTGACTAAAAACCTTAACCAAGGTGTGACGCCGACGCCGGGGTGACAACATAAGCTCTACTTATTCTTCGAATAGTCGAGCTAAAAACAAATTGAACACACTGAACGTAAATAGTGGTGTCATCTTAACTTTTGATATTTTTGGGGGTTCAACAAATACAAATTCACCAACTGTTCCAGAATATGTTTTATTGTTCAGAATCAACAATCGACTAGCGCCAATGTTCCATAAATATACCATAACAATATGTACATCATGTTCCATATAAATGCTACGCATTTTCAATCACCAATATACATAAGACATGTTAGAATTGCTTCATAAGAGATGTACCAAGTTGGCTCCTTTTTTCCACTGACCTCTTTCATTATTCTGTTCGTTTGTTACAAACTGGCAGAACACTTAATCCATACCTCACCACACCAGTCACTTAGCCACACCTCTTTAAAAGTACAAAGATTAGAACTAATCCTACTACTTTCATAATGGGTATAACCAGATTCAACTCCCACGTACAAGTCAAAAATGTAACCGAGGGCCAAAACAAACCAGGGACATCAGGATTCCAGTAAAACTAATTAAACATTTCAACTTTATACATCACATATCACATATACGTTTTATTACTACCTAGAGAAAGTAAGATGTAGTTGCCTACAGGACACCACTATGATCATGGAAAAACAAAAAACATAACTACATGTGCATGCATATACAGTGGGGTCAGCGTGTAAGTGCACACACGAACGAACACGACAGGTTGGTTCCAACCTGTCGTGTTCGTTCGTGTGTGCACTTACACACTATACTCCTCAGCATACTATACATCTGATAAATACATAATTAACAAGGGCATCACTAAGCTAATCCCCTCGTTAACATTTCTGCCTTCCAAACAAGTCCTCAGTGACCCTGGGCAGTCGGACGTGGGTCATATGCAAAACAAAGCACCATCCCTAGACACACAGTGTGGCGAAATATTATCAAAATTGGTGGAAAGGTTCAAGTTATTGAAAAATGAAAAGTGTTACCAATGTATGCACATACATAGGTACGTACATGTACTAACGCTATATCCCCTCTTGTCTATCGGTGAGGGGATAACAACGTACTAATTTATAATACTAGTACCGGTAATGTATGGGCCACAATATGAGAAAATGTGTCGTATTAGAGACAAGTCATGTGATTTTGTACCTCAGAAACATATGAAAAATATTTACAACATTAACGAAATGTAGAGCAGATACAGAATATAATTCCGCAGTTGTTATATCGACAGCTATGGCCATTTTAGGCTGGGTTTAACGGTGGAATCCCATATTTCACCTGTACGGCCAGAGGATTCAAAATCTATTTTGATAAGAAGTGTTTTTTACCACCATACATACGAACATGGACTATATATATCCCCTTCTGCCTATCACCAGGGGTAATAAAGAACAGCTTTATTGTTTTTGTGCATGAGATTAGCTGTGATGGCTAATGTGTGTGATATGCACACGCTATTTACACCCACTTCACCCCACAGTTTCTTAAATGTCTCGACAATTCATGGAGCCTTTTTACCCAAATCAAGTGAAAATTGTGTATGTGTTTGTTTATTGGTGTTTAATGGCCTATCAACAGCTAATGTCATTTAAGGCCGGGCCAACAGGTTTGATCCTGTATTTAACCTGCTGCATTGGGGGGAAAATCCCAAAATCAAAACGGAATATTTACATCAAAATTATTTTATTCAGTACAGCCCTGAAATTGGAAAAACCTGACCTGGTGCCAGGTCCATACCAAAGTCACTTGGCCCCTTCCCCTAAAAGTAATAGGATTATGAATAATCGTAATACTCACATAAGGGGTATAACCAGATTCAACTGTCACATACAAGAATGCCAACGACGTACGTGAAGGCCAAACCAGGTCTCCGGTCGGGATTCCGTTAAGGATGAACCCCAATATAATTAAATTACCCATCGCATGCTCCCACCTGCCACCCACCACGAAATCGTGTAATATCCAAAGATAATCATGCAATCCTCATAACTAGTAAACTCCAAAACCGCTACATGGTTGTACCGTTGGTGATATCGGCAGGTTAAAGTAAGCAATATTATAGGAATGAATGGCCTTTTTGTTGAATTTATCTGGGTATAAACTTGGAAAAGTCGCGGGAATACTGGACGAAGGTCGGAAGGCCTCGTCCAGTATTCCCCGCGACTTTTCCAAGTTTATATCCCCGATAAATTCAACAAAAAGGCCATTCATTCCTTATAATTCCAGCATTTGAAATAAATTCATCAAGAAAATGTGTTTATTTTCCGTTTTCTTAAGAATTATTTTAACTGCGCCTCACGATTACAGAAAGTAGTTCGGCATGGGAGTTTACTGGGATATACATTTTGGACAGAGACTTGTTACGGACCACGGACCAATCAAATGTTAGGGAATTGTGTAAATATTTTTGTGCTGGAATTATAGAGCAGCCTCGGCCTATGTTGAATAAATGTAAATCCATCAATTGACATATCCAGATGATCCTAAATTTGCACTTACAAACATTTTAGTCATACAAAGTTTAGTGAAACGGCCCCCGACATGGTGAAAACATCTGCTTTGTCAGACAGTCAAACTACTACGCAATTGAAGGGGTCAGTGGAAAGAGAAGGCCAACTCCCAGAGGGACATAGCCCCCTTCTTCCACTGACCCATTCAATTGATATTCTACACATCACAGGAATGGAGTGATTGAGAAATGGGCCGGCTAACAAAAATGACCTTAGGACAATGGTGACAACTAAATACTGATCATGGCTCGAGCATAAATTCACACAGCTTGGAGCAGGACAACATTCACTAATGTTACTAGAGAATATGTCAGTGACTGAAGGTGAACAGTTACCCGGGCCATCCACACAGTCTGATCAGGTTCTACTTTGAGGGGAAATCCCAAAATCAGAACGGAATATTTACATTGAATTATTTTTATTCAGAACTGAAATTAGAATAACCTGACCTGGTACCAGGTCCATACCACACCAAAGCCACTTGGCCCCTTCCCCTAAAAGTAATATGATTATGAATAATCATAATACTCACATAAGGGGCAGGCTGATCTGAAGCTAACTGTCGTAAGATACCATTTTTGTCAACTTGGGAGACTCGAGTAAAACACGATATGGAAAAACTGGAATAAATAACAATATGATATGTTAACACGTTTGTAAATGTCATAGAAATACACAACATAGCCTGTTTATAGATATCCTGTTTATCCCATGCATGTATAGACACAACATATACAATAATGTAGACAATAATTCAGTTTGGCATGGGATGTAAATCAGAAAAAATAACCGATTTACTGGTATATCACACAGGTTGAAGTAACGGACAGAGGTCTATAAATACATTAAATATGCCTAAAAGCATCAATAAATGAAAAAAAAGCTAAACAATTTTTTTTACTCCCTCCATATAGACTCCATATGGATGGAGTCTACATGGAGGGAGTAAACAATTTTGTTTAGCTTTTTTCTTCTACATTTATTGATGCTTTTAGGCATATTTAATGTATTTATAGACCTCGGTCCGTTACTTCAACCTGTGGTATATCACTGTATAAGTATACATGTACAATGTACAATTGTATACTATGGAAACAGCATGTAACTGTGTAACATTAACCCTTTCCCTGATAGAGACGACTTTTGACGCCTCTGCAGAAGATGTCTTTTGAAAAAATTGTAACAAGCAATTTCTCCTTTTCCCACAATGTTTTCTACTCTATCAGATAATTTAACCATCATTTGACCCAGCATTTGATTCTTTTATTCAGATGTTTTTGATTTGGAAGAGTCGAAATATCGCAAAACAGGGAAAGGGTTAACAGTGTATTGGGACGGAAATCTCGATGAAACAAACGGGACACGTTTTTTGAATTACTGATCCGAAGACTATATTTATCAACAAATCACAATGGTGCATGATTTTGTAAAAGATAATTAATAATGAATTTGTGAGTAGTGACAGAATTCAGTTTCAAGTTTAGTATGCAAGACTAGGAAACACATAGATATTCATAACAGTTGTTAGTCGAATCTGATAAACTTGATACCAAGAAATACAGTGAAACCTCTCAAAACCGGACACCCTGGGGGGTCCCCAGGGTGTCCGGTTTAGAGATGTTTCACTGCACCGTAACACATGCCTGTGTTCATTGCAATAATGAACTCCGATAAACATCAGTGAAATTGGTCATAATATAAAACATCGATGTCGCAAGGTTGTTCGGTTTAGAGAAATTCCACTGTACATTACATAGAGGTTAAATTGTCAATTGGCCCAATATTGCCATGCTGTGCCCTATCTACGGCTCATTCCTCCCTATTAACCCTTTACATGCCAAAAACACACCACAGAAAATTCTAAATATCTTTCTTATTTCATGTCAGAAGTATATGTCCTGTCCACCATTTGCACGGTTCAAATGGGTGGTAACAACATATACTTTAACAAGAATTTTTGTGTGGAAAAACATTGATTTTGTGTACCCATAAAGGGGTTTCCCCGCATCATGCTAGGTTGGCGTTGCTGGTAGCCGCAGTAGCCATTTGGAGACCAATATTTCAGAAAGGTACATTTTGGCTACTAAAATATTCAGTTTTTACAAATATTGGAGCAAATCTCAAATAGTTTTTCTGTTTTTGTGTTATCAGTACATTTTGGCTACTGATTTCAAAATCCTAGTGGCAATCTCAGCATGTACTGCATGGGTCAACCCTTACAGTGCTGAATTAACATTTTTCGTCTGCTGTTTATTTTTTATTTTACGTTTTTCTTATCAAAAACATGGTTTGACAGCACTTTAGAATCATTTCCAATGGAAATGATTCTAAAATGCTGACAAACCATGTTTTTATTTAGAGAAAATACAAAATAAGCCACAACAGCAGACGACAATTTTCGGTTCCCGCGTTCTAAGGGTTAAAGCTATGGCATTGGTTCTAAGAAGTCACGTTCTAGGATGTCCTCAATAAACTGCCTGTTGGTTTTGTTCTGTAGCCCCAGGTCGCCTTGGGATGAGGTGATCATGTCCAGACTGGGCACCGACTGAGACTTGGACATTCCCCGCCCGCCCACACTAGTCTTCCTGCCCTCTGGTGGCTGAGGCGGTTTGCTAGTTGGCATCCCATTGGTCAGTTTCGTTGGCTGGTTCCCAGGGGCATTGGCTCCCAGCTGGCGGGCAGCCATTAGGATATTGTCAGTCTGGTTGGCCAGGCATAAGGTGTTGAAGAATGGCTGTAACTCGGCCAGTGACCTTAGGTAGGGAAAGGTCAACAATGGTCGGCCAGGGGTCATCTTTATAACAGGTACATCACCATGCAGCTGAAATATAATCCACGAAGAACAAAACATGAAAACAATGTTCAGCAACTACACGGGACACACTTAACCCTTTCACCCCTAAGTAACTAGAATATAATTTGATATGTTAATTTTGTAACCAATCCAATGGTCACAAAATGATTTTCAGACTAGTCCATTTATGAAAAGGGAGTGTTTTTGTTCTCAAAAATATGAAAATTACTCGTCACGAGCCGGCTCATCTGGTTCTACACTGTTTGCCAATACCACTACACAGGCCTGTGTTGAAAGGGTTAAACACACTTTGGAAGTGGGTGCTGCGGTATTGGTTGGCTAGAGAAAGAAAATATGGCTGTGACTAAAGAAATGAGGCTTATGGGATTTGTGACCAGTGTAGCTGCTGATCAAATCACACATACCTTTATCCCGATAAGGATCTATGTTGCTTGTTAGCGCATGACAGGTGACTGATGGATGGAATGGTGAACAGTGCAGATCCTGATCAGACTGTGCGGATGTAAGCAAGCAGGCGTACTTGTTAGTTTCCATGCTAACTGACCAAGTTAAAAACTCCAATTAAGTCCATTTATTACATGGCGGGTCACACAAGCTTACCCTGGAATTGAAGAGCTTAGAGAGGCGGATGATATGTGGCTTGAAGCTGGGTTGCTTGGCCTTGCGTTTCCATTTCCTATCCTTGCCACCACCTTTGTTGTCCTTGCCACCCTTGATATCCTTCGTGCCTTTGTCAGTCTCATCTTCCGTGTCGTCATCCAATTCTCCGGCCGCCGCCCCACCGATAAACGCCCATCGATACCTGAGAAATTTTGTTGAAGGTGTTGAATTATGCTCAACCCTTTCACCCCTAATTAACAGAAATGGATTTTGATATGTTAATTGAGCAACCAATCCAATCGTCACAAAATGATTTTCAGATAAGTCCACTTTTTTTCCGACCAATCCAATCATCATAAACAACTTTTCCGACTAGTCCATTTACGATAAGGGTTGTTTTTGCTCACAAAAATATGAAAATTACTTGCAAACAGTGCAGATCCTGATGAGACGGCTCGTCACGAGCCGGCTCATCTGGATCTACACTGTTTGCCAATACCACTAAACAGGCCTGTGGTGTTGAAAGGGTTAATGAACCACAAGCCCACTATTCCAACATTTCAGCATAAGTTCTATATATCAAGGAATTAGTTGATAACTATCAGCTTTTAAAGTGGCATCCATTTCATATTTCACAATGTTTTTTTCACGACGTTTGTTTTACAACATGTCGGAATTAACTCTAATACGGAAGTTGTCACTCGATATTTGTGTTTGGAAACAGTTTTATGGCCGCCGTATTATGTTTATGTTTGTATTTCTTTTTAAAGGTGGGGGAGGGTCGAGGGGTGGCATTTTTCATGGATGATGATTGAACTCAACCTCCGGTATTGAAGTACAATGTATAAATATCCTCTAGGCCACGGCCCATCCATACTACAGAACGGAAATATGGTTATGTGAATTATGATTGCAGAGATATGATGCATTTGAATACTTCAACACACAATTTTGCACACATTTTGCCTTTAACATGAAGCTCAATGTTATTTGTGGCTGAACTGGAGAAATGGGGCTTATGAGTTTTGCGACCATTGTAGATCCAGATCAGCCTGTGCATCCGCACAGGTTGATCAGGATCTGCAATGTTCGCCATACCACCAATGAAACACCCGTCATACTTCTAACAAGCAATACAAATTGTCATCAGGCTACAGGAGTGTGCTATTTGATTAGAGCTACAAAACCCATTTCTCCAGTCACCGCCACATTTGACCTTGGGCACGGGGCCACACTTACAGCTGGAACTGGGGCACCCGGTCTGCAGGCAGGGCGAGACAGAGGTCGAGGAGTTTACAGGCACTCAGGTAGAGCTGCAGCCAGGACGGGTTGCTGTGGGCATTGAGCCCGTTACCCAGGTGGGCCCAGCTCGAGTCGAGGGCCGCGATCCTCTGTACCTGGGTCCTACAATGCAACAATCGAGGTGACTGTACATGTGTCAAATACAGTGGAACATGTGCTAAAGGCAACCTCCGTATAGCAATTACCTGTCTATAACAGGCACAGGTTTTGTTTTCCAAATTATATAATTACTACAGTACATAAATAAATGAACCTGTGAATAAAGACCACCTGTAAACAAAGGCCATATTTTTCTCTTCCCATGGCTGGCCTTTATTCACAGGTTTGACTGTACAGGGAAGTAATCTGTTCCATGCCTGGTATAGAGGATATGTGTGGTTTTTAGTAATACAAGGTGTTCACTTGATGAAAAATAAATCAATCTTTAAATATGCATGTACTGAAGATTAAATTCCTAATCTATAAATTTATATTTTGTCCAACTATGAGCCATACATGTGTGGCACAAGCAATCATGTGCTAGCGATGCTGACATGGGTGACATCATATGAATGAACTAGATGGTCACGGCCCATGTGTCGCGCCCGCCGAGGCTTTGATAGTATACCGAAAAACTTTAACCCGGATGCATGTACGTATGCATGTATGGATGTACGGATGTACGTACGCCAATGTGCCGACAAAATCGTTAAGCATTTGTTACATGAAATGTTCGCTTGTAAGCATTATTTTGTGAGCTTGATTCCAACATGGTTACTACACAAAAGCCACAGATATGCATCATCGACATCATTATTACACGTACATGGTTTGACATTTCTAAGTACAATTTGCTTGCTTTATCTAGCATATGAAACATTTCTGAAAGTGACTATTCACATTAAAACACAAGCCAATCGCGAGTTTAAGCTTTTAATAATGCATATTTAATATTACAATTTTAATATATTTAAACAGATTTTGAAGGTCAGCAATATTTTTGTAAAATAACAACACAAACTTCTAAAATATTAGCGCAGATGTTGATTTGGTTAAAATCATTAAAACATCAACTTCAGAAAAAATGTCATAATATGACATTTTTTCTGAAGTTGATGTTTTAATAATTTTGCATCACATACAGTTTTATCTGGAGGGAATCGGCACATGCTACATGCAACAATTATGATCATATTTCTGTACAAGACAAGTGGCCTGGGGCAAAACACATAGGTACAACATAAATATGGCTGTGGGCTGACAAATGGATCTTATGATGTTTGTGGTTGTGTAGTCCAAGATCCTCACAGTCTGATCAGGGCGTATGTTGTTCACCGTTCAGTCATTGAAACAGCCTTACTGGCATCAACAAAAGTAAATCGACACGTGCAAATGTGTAATCTGAGCAGGCATTGCACTATTACTAAAATTATGTAAGATCACTCTTTTCTCAGCTGGCTGATAAAAGGGATTTTTCAACATTAATTTTGTGATCCTGATCATTGTGTGTGTTTATACAATCATAGATTGATCAAAACAGTAATGTTATTTAGATGCATAAACAATGTTCAATTCCAATGTGTAGGCCCTGATCAGCCTATGTCAGGGTATGGGATCACATGGTCTATTGTTTACACTGCAGTAATGGCGGCGCCTATGAGGTCTCACTTAAATCTTATTTTTCATCAATATGACTGCGATTTCTTTTAATGATGACCATGTTCCAGCTGTTAACATCCATCAATACCACATTTAGCAGCATTACTTATGTATTTAGTCTGAACATTCTGCAGAGAAATTTGTATAGTACGGAATCAAAATTGTTCAAACTTGGTCCGATTCAAATTTCTCTGCAGAATGTTGAGACTAATTACATAAGTAATGCTGCTAAATGTGGTATTGGTGGACTCATAGTGTTAACGACTGGAACATGGTCATCATTAAAAGGAGTGAGTGAGTGAGTGAATAGGGTTTAACGTCCGCTTTTCTGACATAGAGGTAGAAGCCTCAGGGAGTCTACACGCAGACGGGTCAACGGGGTCGTGTCCCGTATCCACCTGTCCGAGGGGGGTAAATCCCAACTTCAGAACTCAATATTTACAATCAAAATATATATTCAGTCCTGAAATTAGAACAACCTGATCTGGTGCCAGGCCCTCGCCACACCAGCATCATTTATCCCATCCCCTAAAAGTAATAGGATTATATCTAATCTTACTTTTATATATGGGGCATAGCCTGACTCAACTCTCACATACAAGAAAGCCAAAAATGTACATGAGGGCCAAATCCGGTATAGTGGGTTCCAGAAAGTATGAACCCAATCGTTAAGCCAGTTTAGTCGCCTTTTACGACAAGCAATGGCTACTGCAGATCCTTAAAAGGAATAAACCAGTCGTATTGATGAAAAATAAGATTTACCCGATACCTCATGGGCACCGCCATTACTGCAGTGTAAACAATAGACCACAAGATCCCATACCCTGTATGTGGCTGATCTGGGGCTACATTGGTCACACACATAATAATGCCCCTTTTCTCAGTTGGAAGTTAAAATAGGATATACAGGTTTGTGTTACTACAATAGTTAAATTTGAGGTGACATTGGCTGAGGTTTATGAAGCATATCTTAATCAACTTTATTACATAAAACAGACTTGTGCAGTGTAATATCACAGTGTATTAAAAACGATAATGCACTAGTGTAATACATATAGGTGTTGCATACAATATACTTTCACAGTGTAATAACACGGTGTAATAAAAATATAATACACTAGTGTAATAAATAAATGAGGCCGGTACAGAAAACATGCTAGGTGGTCATTACAGCTTCGACATACTGTGCTGTGTTTATGCAATAAATAAAATCTAAAATCTAACTCATTGACTGATATCGTAAGAAATGAGGCTTTTAATAAACATCATTAAATCATCACTCATGTAAGATCCTCTATCAATGAAACTGCACAGAAAACACACAGGTGAGACATCATCTGAGACACAGTGACTTTATCACCAAGATGTGACTATCAGCCAGTGTGTAGTCAGCCAATATGCAGTAATATCAAATAATATCCAGTTGATGGATTTTTTAACCCATTACATGCAGAATACACCTTTATGGGTATGGATTTTTTTTTTTAAATATTTTATTTTTATTTTTGTTGTTTCTCAATGAAAGTATATGTTGCGACCACTCATTTGAACAGTCTCGATGAGACGGTTCAAATGGTGGTCGCGACATATACATCTAAGCAAATTTAAATAAAATAATAATGATTTTCCCCAATCAAAGTGGCGTAAATGGGTTAAATGGACAGAAAACTTCCATCAGTCCATCAATACAATACAGGTGTATGTGGTTGCGCCACATGTTCAGAAGGACCATTTGATTGTCTAAGCCGACTATGGCAAATTTCGAACACCATAAAATTTGACGAAACACCTATTGTACTTGTATGTGTGTTATACAGGCCACCTGTCCCAAATGTTAGTGTCAAGCCGAGCAATGAGTAACAATAGAAGACAGGTACATTTCTAGAGAAATAAGATGTGATAGATGCAGCCAGCATGTAATGCCAGTAAAGATTATCCAGCTTGAAATGGGTTAATAATCACAGTTTGATTGTCAATGGGAACAATGAAGAACATTTATTTATTTAACCCATTTCAGTCTAAGGATAGAATAATTTTTGTTGAAAAAATCTCATTATTTTGTTAATTTCTCCATAAAGGTACATGTTGTTACCGATCTTTGGAACCATCTCTTCAAGACAGTTCAAAAAGAAAATAGGATTTTTCCCACTAAAAAGTTTCATATTACTATAAATGTAACCCGTCATTAATGGGTTAATGGTGTTTAATGGCCTGTCAACATCAGCTAAGGCATTAAAGATGAGGTAGACGAAACAGAACATAATTATATGCATACTGACATCAATCTATCAACAACATGCAAGTAACAACACATATTAAATATGTATTATACATCCATTGTTTTCAACTACATGTACTCGTATTTAAATCCCATTATAAAATCTACAAAATATTAACACAAATTACTAATAAATTGACCTTGATGTTATACATGGATGGGCCACATCATGAAAATATTGGATGATGATAAGCAAGCTTATCAAATTTCAAGTCAATCCGACTTATGGTTGAGAGATATTTGGGTTCAAAAACAAAAACCGAAAACGTTGCAAAGATTTCAACACAAAATATGGACGATGATAAACAAGCATATGAAGTTTCAAATCAATCCAACCTATGTTTGCAGAGGCATAGTTGAACTTAAAAACTTCAACGCAGATTTCTAAGTGAGGCGAGTGAACTACATGCAGCTGATCAGGAGATAGACTACCGGTAGTCAAAAGTTAAAAAAATCCATTTTCATGGATAACTTGTAATGCAACTAAATAATTAAACATCTATATTAATTTACAGCATTATATATCTTGAATTGAACTCTAATGTAATTATGCATTTCAAAGAATAACTTTAGCACAAATTTCAAAGTCATTAACTTTGAACTTGATTACAGGGGCTGCATGGGTAGGCTATGGAAGGAAAATATGGATGATGACAAATAAGCATATGAAGTTTCAAGCCAATCTGACTTACTGTAACAGAGATCAGAGCTCCAGTTAAGGTGCGTAATTTGACCAACTTGGGGTGAAATTTTGTTATTTCTTCATCAAAAATGGCAAGTTGGGAGTGCTTTAGAATCGTCTCATCGAGACGATTCTAAAGCACTCCCAATTTGCCATTTTTGATGGAGAAATAAGAAATTTACCTCCAAATTACGCACCTTAACTGGAGCTCTGAGAGATAGCTGAAAACTCTAACTCAAATCTCGGACAGATAGATGGACAGACGGACAGGGTACCGACTATATCTGAAACTTTCAGGGTAAATTGAAAGATTATGTTACATAAACTTTGGTTCACTTGAAGATTGGTCACCTCAACACAGATGAGGGCGTGCAACTGACCTACTGTCTGTTCCACGTTTTGTTGATGACAAACTTTTGGCTATTAAAAAAAACAACACATTAAATCCAAAAAATATTTGATTGTAAGTACTTTTTGATCAATAACAAATAATTCACCCTCCCAAAAAAAAATTATGTGACGAAATTCCATCAAATATTGATTTTATTGCGAAAAAAAACAAAACGATTTTCCAACGGGAATTTAACAGGGGGGTTAAACTAGATTTTTTTTTAAATATTTCTTTTATCTGTGTACCGATTTTCAAAATCTAACTTTTGTTTTCTTAGTTACATCATTTCCAAGCTATCTTTCCATTTTTTTTCTCTAACCCTCCTGGTGCCTCTTGTCCTCATTTTGCCCCATGTTAAATTTCCATAGGAAAATTGTTTTTTCGTAATAAAATCAATATTTTATGGAATTTCATCAAATAATTTTTTTAGGGGAGAGTGACTTTTTTATTATTGATGAAAAAGTACTTACATTTAAATATTTTTTAGATTTAATATGTTTAATAGCCAAAAGCTTGTCGGCAGCAAAACGTGAAACAGTAGTTCTTATTATTCAACAGTACATTTTGGTTCCTTATAGAGCTCACATTATCCTTGAAGTCTAAAACACAGGACACAGGTGAAAATTTCGGACCTATGACACAAAAAAATGCCCATTACAAAAACATCCATTACCCCACCCACTTGGTCTCATACAGTACTACAGTACTGTATGAGACCAAGGTGGGTTAATGGATTTTTTTGTAATGGGCATTTTATTGTGTCACAATGCATTTTATTGTGTAACAGGTCCGAGTCTTCCACTGGTGACACAGGACAGCCACAGGTTGAAGTAACGGACCCAGGTCTATAAATACATTAAATATGCCTAAAAGCATCAATGAATGAAGAAAAAAAATAATTTTTTTTTACCCCATCCATCTAATCTTATAAGGATGGGGTAAAAAAAATTATTTTTTTTTCTTCATTTATTGATGCTTTTAGGCATACTTAATGTATTTATAGACCTCGGTCCGTTACTTCAACTTGTGAGGACAGCTGCTACTTGTCACAAGAATAACATGGAGTGAAAGTGTCTTGCTGAAAGATACGCCAAAGTGACCAAAAGTTCTAGCAAGATTTGAACAAAGTCCACAGGGAACAATACTCAAATGTGTCCAATAATGGCAATTGACCTATCAATAGAGGACATTCCCTTGATTTTACAAAAAAGTGAAAGTAAATGAATTAAACGTCTCTGCAACAGCTAAGGTTATATACAGACGGGACCTTGGTTAAAGTCTCATCCAAATTTTACATTAATTTTACAAATAAAGCTATTAAAATAACAGATAACTACACAACAAAGCACAAATAACAACAACAACAAGTAAGGGAGATAATCTAGTGAAGGTGTGACCGGGAAGACAATACCTTGTAGCCCGTGGGAGAGATTGCCTGAAGATGAGAAACACCATTCATTGTAACAGGATTCAACTTTATCATATTGTCCCTAAGTAACTTTTGGAAGATTCCATGTGAATTTTCAGACAGATTCAATTTAACCATCATCCCTAAGTATAACTCGATGAGTGATTAATTTTTCGACGATTCCATTTGTTAGAAAAGGGTCAATTAGTAAAAATCAAAACAATAATCCACAAATGAAGTAGATACTGATGAGACGGCTCGTTAAGAGCCATCTCATCAGTATCTACACCATTTGTGGATCTACACCGTTTGAAAATTTTGCATTGTTGACTAGCCTTGTAGGGCTTGGTCAAACTTACAAGACAGTAATTATATGTCATGCACAAAACCAAGCAGTTGATTGGCTGAGCCCAAGCTGTTAGTGAGCAAGCTCGAACAATCACAGTTTGATTGAGAAAATATACAAGCTTTAAAGGTACATGCCCACACAGTTGGCACAAAGTGTTCTTATATCAGAAACATCATCCGAGACATTTTCTGGCAAAATAAACATTCATTCACCATTACCCCACATATTGTTTGGTATTATTTATACATTTTATATCAGACGTAAATTTCACACTGATATTAGGGGTGATAACCGTGTTTCCTTAAAATGTTAACTGACATTACTATTTATCCTCTGTATTTATTTTTGGATGTGCAATGATCATACTTTATAATCTGTCGAAAATATTATTTGTTCAGGTGACACATTTAATTAGTATAAATAATTAAACGAGGATGGCCGCGGCCCGCATGTCGAGCCTGCCGAGGCATTTGATGGTCTCGGAGTGTATTTATTTGAAGTTTGATGCCTAATAAGCATACAAAGTTTCAAGCAAATCTGACTTACGGTTACAGAGATAGTAGGTATGTGAAAACTTTAACGCAAATTTTGACAGAAACTTTAACACAAATTTCTAAGTCATTTGACCTTGACATAGGGGCACAGGGGCCACATGAGTGGGACACAGAATGAATATATGGATGATGACTAATTATAATAAGCATATAAAGTTTCAAGTCAATGTGAATTAGGACTGCAGAGATATAAGGTATTTAAAAACTTTAACACAGATTTCGGAATGCAAACGTCTAAGTCATTTGACCTTGGGCACAGGGGCTGCATGAGTGGGATACAGCATGAATATATGTATGATGACTAATAAGTATATGAAGTTTCAAGTCAATGTGACTTATGACTGCAGAGATATAAGGTATTTAAAAACTTTAACGCAGATTTCGGAACGCAAACTTCTAAGTCATTTGACCTTGACCTTGGGCACAGAGGCCGCATGAGTGGGATACAGCATGAATATATGGATCATGACTAATAAGCATATGAAGTTTCAAGTGAATGTGACTTAGGACTGCAGAGATATAAGGTATTTAAAAACTTTAACGCAGATTTCGGACGGACATACGGACGGACACCAGGACGTCATTGTGATCACTATGTCTCGCTTTCCGCAACAAAAAATATAATGCCTCATTTGCATATGAAAATAGCCGGATACCACCGCGCGTCACTATCATTAAAATAAATATTAATAAATGATTATATTTGTACAGCGGGAACTCGTAATTTTTAGAACTGGTGGAATAATGATACAGTTGTACACTTCATATAAAGAACATTTTGTGCCTACTGAGACGGCATGTACCTTTAAAAATGTGAAACACTATGATGGACATGTAACATTAATAATAGCGCACCACGACTTAATTTGCATTTATGACTTGTCATGGCAATATGATGTTTATAGTCATGGCAATACGATGTGTATCATCATGGCAATATGTTGTTTATTGCATGGTTGAATTTTGAACACTGTAGTTGCTCTATGGAGATGATTCTCATGTGCTGTCATAAATATTGAAAAATAGCAAAAAAGCAGCAGACGACAGAATGTGATTCATCGTTGTAAAGGTCAAATGGTCATCACACATGGTGCATGATTCTGCAGACGACAAAACGTAATTCATCATTGTAACGGCTAAAATACAATCACACACATGGTGCATGATTCTGCAAGCAACAAAACACAAGCCATCAGTGTAACGGTCACAAGGCACACACACATGGTACATGATTCCATAGGAGATAAGATGTAATATATGGCTGTGACTGGAGAAATGGGCTTATGGGTTTTGCAGCCAGTGTAGATCCAGATAAGCCTGTGGTTAAAGTGGAACCACACATGGTGATACACGGGAGCCTGGGACTTACATGAACTCCTCCGTTTCAGTGGACAGCTCCTGTTCTATCTGCAGGAACACATGAATCTGAAATGTGACGTTCCGTAATAACCATAAATCATAACCACATATAAATATACAGGGGGCCACTTCACTAAACTTCGTACGACTAAAATGTTCATAAGTGCAAAATTATGATAGTCTGTAAAATTCACATTTATAGCAATGCTTTCTTGTAAATAATTACTGGATTTACATGTATTGAGCATAGGCTGCATATGCAGCCTATGCTCAATAAATGTAAATCCATCAATTTAAATTTCACGACGAAGCCAAATTTGCACAAACATCTTAGACGTACGAAGCTTAGTGAAACGGACCACCTGATTTACATGACAAAGAGTGTTCAAATACTTATGGTTAGTATGGCTGGACTGGTTTTTCACAATAACACTGTATTTGGACACAATTTGTTAAATTAGGGGTTTTCCAAAACAAACAGTGTCCAAAATAGTTAGGGTCATTACAGTATGGCAGTAAATTCTCATTAATGAATAGCTCCACAAATGACGAGATTTGACCGGTTTTCTTTTTTAAATACACCACATTAACTTTCCTGTTCGTGAGAACATTACTGAAAACTAGTATCTATTTATTTGGTGTTTAATGGCCAGTCAACAACTTAGGTTATCTTAGGCTAGGTTAACGAGGTTGAATTCCGTATTTCATCTGTAAAGGTTGGGGGAAAGTACCAAAATCAGAACTGAATATTTACATAAAAAATATATTCAGTTCTGAAATTATAATAATCTGATCTGATGACAGGTGAAAACTAATAAGCAAAGCAAAATAATCAAAGGACTCAAATCAATTATTTTCTCTTTAATTCCCTAATCAGACATACACATACATGCATGTTTATTCTACAACAGTTTGTGTTCGTTCAACCGTTCATGGACCGATACAGCATTACTACATATTTCAGCACAGTTAATAGACATGAATGGTTCTGGAATATTTGAGATTAACCCTTACACCGCTATCTTAATTTTTTTGTCGTCTGCTGTTTATTTTCTATTTTCCAATTTTATCATCAAAACCATGCTTTGACAGCACTTTAGAATAATTTACAACATGCTTTGACAGCACTTCAGAATCATTTCCATTGGAAATGATTCTGAAGTGCTGTCAAACCATGTTTTTATTGAGAAATAAGGCAAGATATAAAAGCAACAGCAGACGACAATTGTTGTGAGTAGCGGTCTAAGGGTTCAGCAGTTAATAATTCCAGCACAAAAATATTTACACAATTCCCTAACATTTGATTGGTCCGTTGCAAGTCTCCGTCCAAAATTTATATCCCAGTAAACTCCATGCCGAACTACTTTCCGTAACCGTCAGGAGCAGTTAAAATAATTCTTAAGAAAACGGAAAATAAACACATTTCCTTGATGAATTTATTTCAAATGCTGGAATTATAAGGAATGAATGGCCTTTTTGTGGAATTTATCGGGGATATAAACTTGGAAAAGTCGCGGGAATACTGGACGAGTAAATTCCACAAAAAGGCCATTCATTCCTATAACAAATCTCTCACATGTCATAAATCAATCTTCTGTATGACCTCTCTGCAACTGTGGCTGAGATTGGAGAAACTGAGCTTTTGGGATTTGTGACAAATGTAGCCTGATAACAATCTTTATTGCTGGTTAGAATCATGACAGACGGTTCATTGATAGAATGGTGAACAGTGCAGATCCTGATCAGACTATGCAGATGCACAGGCTTATCTGGATCTAACCTGATCACAAAACCAATAAGCCCCATTTCTCAAGCTACAGCCACTATTAACAGTATTACAAATGGACGTAAGTCGCAAACAATACCCAGTTTCATGTAACTAGAATAGATGGGCTACACTGATCACAATATCAATATTTTCATTTTCTTTTCATGAAACACAAATGTGACTTACGAGCTCGGTGATAATAGTGGGCCACATGGACGTGAGGTGCTGCGGGGAGATACGTAACATGAGCACGCGGAAACACAGGAACACCTGCGCTATCAAGGACGGGGCTTGTGGCAGGCGTAGGCTCTCAGCTAGCTTCTCTATAGGGAAGAAAAAATGTGGAATTATAACTGATTGCTTGAGACTGTCTGACTGGAGCATATGATTTAATACTAGAGCAAGTGAGAAGAGGCACATGGATACCTCCAGCCGCCACCTGGACCAATAAACAAAACCAAAATGCAAATCTTACGGACAGACAAATGGACGGAAATACCAAAACTATAGCCTCGATCTATTAGTTTCGGAACATTTAACGACATGTGCTTCTTTTATTCAGTGGAACAGCAAATTTCAAACAAAACAAATCAGTAAATTAACAAAGCTATCCAATTCAGATAAAAACTTACCTTAGGATTTACAAATTTGTAATTATTTACATTTTTCAGACGCTCAAGTTATGGATGCAAGTTATGGAAATGATTCTAAAGTGCTGTCAAACCATGTTTTATACCGAGAAGAAATAATAAATATTTAAACAACAGCAGACGACAATTTTTATTAACCGCCTTCTAAGAGTTAACTACCTTGTATCTCGGGAATGGACTTCTGGTACTGGTCGGGCTCGCTGCACAAGACGGTGAAGGCTAGACGTTTCAACATGGCCGCCTTCTGGTCTATCTCCTGCTCCTTGTTGGTGAACAGATTCAGGGAACCAGTTTGGGCCATCGACACTCGCGCTGTAAGTAATAAACAGGAAAGTTCTGGCTGTTGTTAGGGAGGTTATGAAATTAATGGGGTTCAACGTCCCAGCAACAGCTAAGGTCATATAGGGACGAGACCACAGTATAAAGTCTCATCCGACAGACCAGTAGGAAGAAAATACCCTACTGTCTGTTCCACGTTTTTCTACCGACAAACTTTTGGAAGAAGTTTTTCATCAATAACAAAAAAGTCACCCTCTACAATTTTTTTGGTTTCATGAAATTCCATCAAATATTGATTTTATAGCGAAAAACAATTTTCCTATGGGAATTTAACATGGGCCGGAAAGAGGTGAAAGAATTGGGGGACGAGTAAAAAAAATTAAAATATATGGAAATTGACTCCGAAACCTGGTTAGATAGCTTTAAAATGATGTAAATAAGAAAACAAAAGCCCCCATGTTAAATTCCCATTCAGGGGTCATACCCGTTATCCGGACAATCAGTTTATCGGACAAATGAAAATACCTGTTAATTAAGCGCATTCTTTTGGTCCAATATTGCAACGAATACATATGTCACACAGCTGCTTGCTGTTTCCATACCAGTGTGAAGAATATATTGCCAAGGTAAAACATTTTAGTAAAATTTGCTGAAAACATTCCCCAACTCTGTCCACAAATTGTTTACAACGTCAAAGTCGCGCTGGGGGCACAATCGAGTGCGCCCATTACGTCATTGCCGAGTTGTTCTATAAATACAATAAATTCTATAAATATGGTGTTTTCCAAGAAGCGGAGCGTGACTGATTTTTCTGCAGAACTACACAATGCTGTTTACACTGGTTTACAGGTGATAAACTTATGATTTCAATGTGAAAATAGAAGTTATAAGACTAGTATACTTTTGTCCGGATAACTGATTGTAGATGTTAATTTTGGGGCAATCTTACGACTGATGATCTGACCCAATTTTAAGTGAGAAAGATGACACATTTTGCTAAATAGTTTACATGCGTTGAGAAAGCAAGAACCGAGGATTGTTCTGTGAAAATTGTATGCCCATAGCTGCTATTTAAAGAAAAATATTGTAAAAACACTGCCATTTTTGTCCGATAATCTGGAGGATCCCTGTAGGAAAACAGTTTTTTCGCAATAAAATAAATATTTGATGGACTTTCTTCAAATATTTTTTTTTGGGGAGGGTGACTTTTTTTGTTATTTATGAAAAATTACATACATCTATATATTTGTAACATTTAATGTGTTTAATTGCCAAAAGTTTGTCGGCAGCAAAACTTGGAACAGACAGTAGTCATAAACAGGGAACTTCTGGATACAAAACTGGCTGCTGTTAGGGAAGTTATGACATGAATGGGGCTTAATGTCTCAGCAACAGCTAAGGTACCACAGTTTAAAGTCTCATCATACAGACCAGTGGGATGGAAATACTATGAAAGATTGTTATTCCCACCCTGAAAATAAATTCCCAAATTAATATTTTAATAAAATACGCCTTGAAAGATTGATTGACAGAAAGCTATTGGAGGAGATGATGACACAAACTCTGTATACACTATACAGAATCGTATGCAGGAATGTTCAGAAAAATGGCTAAGTTGAAAAGGCAGTATTTTTGTGAAAAATAATTTTTTTTATCATATATATCAATATGTGTCGCAGATATGTGTAAAGTTTCAGATTGATTGACAGAAAACTGTCAGATGAGTTGATTACACAAAGTATGCAGTACAATGTGAAATTAATCAATCTATTTTTAGCACTGGTGACCTTGACTTGGGTGGACGAACGTGGCGTTCGTCCACCCAAGTCAAGGTCACCAGTGCTAAAAATAGATGTGTTCAATAGGTGTGTTCGCCCAATTGATATCAGCAGACCGGTGAAGATATTCCACGCGGCATAGAACTTGTGCTCCGGAAAGGTATTTTCTGCCCGTTGTACGGTAAAACATATTACATATATATATTTTTTAAAATGGCCGTATAAACAATGTGGGCCAGTGCTTATAAACTGTCTGACAATACACAATCAGATAAGTTTTATAAACACAAGTCCAGAACTTACCCATGAGGTCCTTATGCGTGGTTTTATCGTGCGTCATGAGGTTATCAATGACTGTGCGCCAGTACGCAATACACTGCGTGTCCATCTGGAAGAAACTGGGCTCTAGCAGCAGCTCCAGAGTCTCCTTGCGCCAGGCCTTCCGTGAGTACTGGTAGCTGCTGATGGACGCCATGATCTGGGACGACGCTCGCAGGCTCGGCAGGTTGTTCGAACTGGGGTCATTCATTGAATGATTAAATAGTGATTAAGTAGTGATTTACAATCATTTAACCCTTTCAAACCTAAATGACTGGAATGGACTGTGATATGTTAATTTTAAGGACGAATCAAATCGTTACAAAATTATTTTCAGACTCGTGAATTTATAAGAAGGGGTGTTTATTTTTCTAAAAAATATGAACATTGCCTGCAAAAAGAGCAGATTCTAATGAGAAAGCTGCACACTGCTAAAGAGTTCTGTAGTGTTGAAAGGGTTAACATGTAGGCGTGGCAGGTTGTCACAACTAGACATTGATTGATTGACGGAAAATATAGACTTGTGTAACACTGGTTCGTCATAAAAGGTAGAAGATTAAAGGAGGCTTGGATTATGGCCTGTAACACTAAACAGTCTACAAGTGATCACAGCGGTTGATCCAACCCAAATTACAACTAGAAATGGACGCTTGTCGACAAGCGCATGTGTATCCCCCTCCCCAGATACACAAGTAGTTTGAAAAAAGGATGTTCGAGTTATGCTTCGGAGACAAAATCAGTGACGGAAAAACAAAGGGAGATAACTAAACAATTAGTGATGCAAGAGTTGTCATTCTTGCGTGACACACCTTTAGGGTCGTGGTCTATGCATATGTGAAGTTTCATGAAAATATTCCAAAGGGTGTTCGAGTTATGCTCCAGTGCACGAAACAACAAAGGGAGATAACTAAGAAATTAACGACGCAAGAGTTGTCATTCTTACGTGCGACACACCTTTGGGTCGTCTTCTATGCATGTGTGAAGTTTAATAAACTAGAAAATGTGTTCATAGAACACGGATGTCCCACATATCGCTTTGATAATAAATGAGGCCAAATTCCAAGTCAAAATTTTCTTTTACCTGAGCGTTAAAGTTTTTGAAGCACCAAGTATGTGACCTTGACCCTGGGCTTGGCGGGGGCAGGACGAACGTGGATTTGGCACAGGGCGGTAGAGGACCAATAGAGCAATGCATATATGAAATATGAAGCTGATCAGTGAAAGAAAACAGAAATTATAAGATATTTACCTGAGCGTTAAAGTTTTTGAAGCACTAAGTATGTGATCTTAACCCTGGGCTTGGCGGGGGCAGGACGAACGTGGATTTGGCACAGGGCGGTAGAGGACCATTAGAGCAACGCGTATATGAAATATGAAGTTGATCCGTGAATGGAAAGAAAAATTATCAGATATTTACCTGAGCGTTAAAGTTTTTGAAGCACCAAGTATGTGACCTTGACCCTGGGCTTGGCGGGGGCAGGACGAACGTGGATTTGGCACAGGGCAGTAGAGGACCATTAGAGCAATGCATATATGAAATATGAAGATGATCCATGAAAGAAAACAGAAATTATAAGATATTTACCCGAGCGTTAAAGTTTTTGAAGCACTAAGTATGTGACCTTGACCCTGGGCTTGGCGGGGCAGGACGAACGTGGATTTGGCACAGGGCGGTAGATGACCATTAGAGCAATGCGTATATGAAATATGAAGCTGATCCGTGAAAGAAAACAGAAATTATAAGATATTTACCGGAGCGTTAAAGTTTTTGAAGCACCAAGTATGTAACCTTGACCCTGGGCTTGGCGGGGGCAGGACGAACGTGGATTTGGCACAGGGCGGTAGAGGACCATTAGAGCAATGTGTATGAATATATGAAGCTGATCAGTGAAAGAAAAACAGAAATTTATAACTGATATTAACCTGAAGGGGGGGGGGGGGGCTGTTAGTGTTGAAAGTTTTTTGGAAGAGCACCAATTATTGTGACCTTGACCCTGGGCTTGGCGGGGGCAGGACGAACGTGGATTTGGCACAGGGCGGTAGAGGACCATTAGAGCAATGTGTATATGAAATATGAAACTGATCCGTGAAAGAAAACAGAAATTATAAGATATTTACATGAGCGTTAAAAGTTTTTGAAGCACCAGTATGTGACCTTGACCTGGGCTTGGCGGGGCAGGACAAACGTGGATTTGGCACAGGGCGGTAGTGAACCATCAGAGCAATGTGTATATGAAATATGAAGCAGATCGGTCGAAGGATGAAGAAATTATGAGACATTTACCCGAGTGTTAAAGTTTTGTGACGGACGGACGGACGGACGGACGGACGGGACGCACGTTCCTACGAATGAATACTTGTTGGGTTTTTACTGTATAAAAATACCCAACAAGAGTACCCAACACTATCCTAACCCTACCCAATAAGATCCCCGTACGCTTACAACAAGTACCCATTCGTGTGTGCGGACGGACGGACGGACAAGGGTAACACTAAATGCCCCCTCCACTATCGTGGTGGGGCATAAAAATATTCCAAAGGGTGTTCGAGTTAGGCTCTGGATACGAAATTAGAGCATGAAACAACAAAGGGAGATAAGTAAACAAGAACTCCGCGGAATCAAATGCCTCGCCTTGTCCCGCCTTGACCTCGAGCCTCGGCCCGAAAGAAATTTTCACTGGCCCGAACAGATTATACAATTATTGACTAGTGAGCCATGGAATATCAGATTATATTCTATGGCTCACTAGTCAATAATTGTTTTATTATATGATAATAGTCTGTATATAGCACTTACGACCTTATGCTACTAGACAAAAATTTAAAAAGAATTTGAAGAAAAAAAAATGGAAAAAAAAAGTTTAAAAATTAAAAATAATAATGCTTGCTACTGGAGCCCAGAATTTTTTTTTAATAGTCCTATATTTATCTACATATATCTGCACAGGTCCACATAATGCCACAATATTTTCAACACAGTTTACGGAAATGTAATATCCAATGTAGTAATTTACCTGTATAAATTACCTGTGGTCAGAGTGGTCAAGACTGGACATTTGCACATGCTAGCACATGCACAGGTGAATGGTTCTCCCAGTCTCTATTGTTCTACCGGAGAAGGCTATTGTTCTCTCTCCAGGTAAGGTGTACAGAGCACACGAGAAAACTGGTCTTCATGCATTATTGTCCAGTTTGTAGAGTGCGCAAAACAAAAAATGGAGATAACTAAAAAATTAGCTACGCAAGAGTTGTCACTCTTGTGCGCGACACACCTCCGGGTCGTGGTCTATGCATGTGTGAAGTTTCATGAAAATATTCCAAAGGGTGGTCGAGTTATGCTCCGGACAGGAAATCAGTGCGTGAAAACAAAAAAGGGAGATAACTAAAAAATTAGCTATGCAAGAGTTGTCATTCTTGTGCACGACACACCTTCGGTTCGTGGTCTAATTGAATGTGTGAAGTTTCATAAAAATATTCCAAAGGGTGGTCGAGTTATGGTCAATCAGTGCGCGAAACAAAAAAGGGAGATAACTCAAAAATTAGCTAAGCAAGAGTTGTCATTCTTGTGCGCGACACGTTCGGGTCGTGGTCTATGCATGTGTGAAGTTTCATGAAAATATTCCAAAGGGTGGTCGAGTTATGCTCCGGACAAGAAGTGTCTGCGGCGGACGCGGCCCGCTCTCAAATCCATAGTATCCCCCGACGGAGTCCGGGGGATACAATTAGGGCAGTTATTAGACAATGGAGCATTTTGGAAGGACTTACCTGTGGTTTTTGAGGTAGGGGAACACGTTATATAGCAGGGTAATGAGGAATGGGGCGACCCTCTCCTTCTCGTCACTCGAGTAGATCACATCCAGCAGTGGAGCCGTCAACTGTATGGTGACAAATATAGGGGAATACAAACGTGGCTGTGACTGGAGAAATGGGGCTTATGGGCCATGCGACCAGTGTAGCCCCAGATTAGCCTGCAGTCTGATCTGGGCCTGCACTGTTTGCTATTCAGACAATGATCAATGATCATTGAATATGAAACACCTGTAGCCGATTTCACCAAAATTGGTATTAAGCATTCTTATCTAGCTAAGTATTCTTTCAGGGAGTAATCATTTATTTTCCCCGAAATGCGTTATTTCATATAGAACTAATGACTGCATATATTTGATGATAAAAAGTATGCAGAATTACTATACTGGATTTATTACATTATCACAGCCAAAATGGCTGTGATAATGTAATAAATTCAGTATAATAAACATTAATAAATTTATCCTTAAATCAAAAATTTCTCCTTCAAAGTATGCTTAGCAAGATAAGTATACTTAGCAATTTAGGTGAAATCGGCTACTGTAATGCTTCTATTTTTAGAGTCTTGATCCTTATGTTCAAATACTGTGAGACTGTGTTAACAAGATCTGTAGTGGTAACAAAATTAAATAAACCTGGTTTTGTCCAATAGTGGCCCCTACATGTGTTAGGAGCAAGGTTTAGTAGAGACAGGGACCCACCTCTGCTAGTAGAGTGAGAGCCTGGACACTGTACTTGGAGTCTGTTCTGACCACGACGGTTGGCTCAGGCTCAACCACACGCTTCTCTGTCACAGCCAGCTCTGTAGTCTCTGACAAACACAAACAAAAGACATGTTACTATTAATTTAATGTTGAATTAAATTTCGTTGTTTGCTGTTTATTTTCTATTTACAATTTATTCTTATCAAAACATGATTGGACAGAACTTTAGAATCATTTCAAATGTAAATGATTCCAAAGTGCTGTTAACCCTTTCAACACCACAGACCTCTATAGAGACAATGTTTGCAAACAGTGCAGATCCAGATGAGCCGGCTCGTAATGAGCCGTCTCATCAGGATCTCCACTGTTTGTTAATAATTTTAAACGTCGTACAGATTACCCTTTTAGAAGGATGGGATAATTTGAATGAACAAAATTAATGAAATAGCGTGAAACATTGGCATGGAACATCCTATTAAGTTACTTGGTGTTGAAAGGGCTAACCCTTTCAACACCACAGACCTCTATAGAGACAATGTTTGCAAACAGTGCAGATCCAGATGAGCCGGCTCGTAACGAGCCGTCTCATCAGGATCTCCACTGTTTGTTAATAGTTATCAAATTTGAAAAAATAACCCTTTCTGAAGAATGGAATAGCCTGAAAATTTGAATGGACCAATGAAATAGCGTGAAACATTGGCATGGAACATCCTATTAAGTTACTTGGTGTTGAAAGGGTTAACCCTTTCAACACCACAGACCTCTATAGAGACAATGTTTGCAAACAGTGCAGATCCAGATGAGCCGGCTCGTAACGAGCCGTCTCATCAGGATCTCCACTGTTTGTTAATAGTTATCAAATTTGAAAAAATAACCCTTTCTGAAGAATGGAATAGCCTGAAAATTTGAATGGACCAATGAAATAGCGTGAAACATTGGCATGGAACATCCTATTAAGTTACTTGGTGTTGAAAGGGTTAACCCTTTCAACACCACAGACCTCTATAGAGACAATGTTTGCAAACAGTGCAGATCCAGATGAGCCGGCTCGTAATGAGCCGTCTCATCAGGATCTCCACTGTTTGTTAATAATTTTAAACGTCGTACAGATTACCCTTTTAGAAGGATGGGATGAATTTGAATGAACAAAATTAATGAAATAGCGTGAAACATTGGCATGGAACATCCTATTAAGTTACTTGGTGTTGAAAGGGCTAACCCTTTCAACACCACAGACCTCTATAGAGACAATGTTTGCAAACAGTGCAGATCCAGATGAGCCGGCTCGTAACGAGCCGTCTCATCAGGATCTCCACTGTTTGTTAATAGTTATCAAATTTGAAAAAATAACCCTTTCTGAAGAATGGAATAGCCTGAAAATTTGAATGGACCAATGAAATAGCGTGAAACATTGGCATGGAACATCCTATTAAGTTACTTGGTGTTGAAAGGGTTAACCCTTTCAACACCACAGACCTCTATAGAGACAATGTTTGCAAACAGTGCAGATCCAGATGAGCCGGCTCGTGTTGAAAGGGCTAAACCATGTTTTATTGAGAAAGAAGACAAAATATAAACCAACAGCAGATGACAACATTTGTTTCCTGCATATTCATTAGACCGTATTTGCAACAAGGACATCATTATCACTATTAAGCTAATCCCCTCGCTGCCAGCCTTGATAATAATAATAATAATAAACACCCCCAAACTAACATGTTTTGCCTTACAAACAAGGTGAACACAAGTCCTCAGTGACCTTGACCTTGGCGGTCGGACGAGGGTTGTATGCAAAACAAAGCACCATTCCTAGACACACATTATGGCCAAATATTATCAAAATCGGTGATGCAGTTCACAAGTTATTGAAAAATAAAAAGTGTCACTAACGGACGCATGCACGCACACATGTACGTATGTACATGGACTAATAGCATGTACATGATAGCAATTTGGATAAGACTGAAAACTGACATTTATTGAAATCCTTTCCAGAGTTACTATTAATTGATAGTTGTGGATAAGATCATTATTTTTTATAATTTTTTCTCAAAGCAAGTGATTCATCGAGTACAATGTTAGATCACTGGGGCCCGTTTCACTAAACTTCAAGCAAAATTATGATGTAATTTCAAATTGACAATGTTTTCTTGTAAACAATTGTTGGATTTACATTTATTGAGCATAGGCTGCATTCTAGATGCCATTTCCTGCATTCTGCTGCATTTAAGATACAACTTTAATAGGTATCTCATTAATATTTTGTATATTTTCTTTATTATTTTTTTTGCCAAAATATTGGGGCGGCGGCTGCTGCCCCTGCCGCCCCAGCTCCGGCGCCTCTGATTGGTGTACACTTGGAATATGGATGAACGACAAAAACAGGACTTAAATCATTTTAAGAACTTTGAATATAATTTAGTTGGAAATATAAGGAATAAACAACATCTTTAGAGAATTTATCACAATATTAACTTTTACAAGTTGAACAATGCTAGGCCCTGTAGCCTATTTCACCAACATTGCAATGTATACTTATCTATACTTACCTAGCAATGTATACTTATCTATACTTACCTAGCAATGTATACTTATCTATACTTACCTAGCAATGTATACTTATCTATACTTATCTATACTTATCTATACTTACCTAGCAATGTATACTTATCTATACTTATCTAGCAATGTATACTTATCTATACTTACCTAGCAATGTATACTTATCTATACTTACCTAGCAATGTATACTTATCTATACTTACCTAGCAATGTATACTTATCTATACTTACCTAGCAATGTACTTACCTATACTACCTAGTCAATGTATACTTATCTATACTTACCTAGCAATGTATCTTATCTATACTACCCTACAATGTATACTTATCTATACTTATCTAGCAACTGTATACTATCTATATTTACTATACCTAGCAATGTATACTTATCTATACTTACTAGCAATGTATACTTATCTATACTTATCAATGATCAATGTATACTATCTATACTTATCATAGCAATGTATACTTATCTATACTTACCTGATTACTTTATCTATACTATCTAGCAATGTATACTTATCTAGCTATGTATACTTACATCTAGCAAATGTATACTTATCTATACTTATCTAGTCAATGTATACTAGCTATACTTAATCTATACTTACTAGCAATGTACTATCTAGCTATGCTATACTTATCTAGCAATGTATACTTTTTTATACTATACTTATCTAGCAATGTATACTTATCTATACTTAGTGTATACTATCTAGCAATGTATACTATCTATACTTATCTACAATGTATACTTACTAGCATGTATACTTACTACAGTATACTTATCCTAGCTAATGTATACTATCTTATACTATCTTAGCAATGTATACTTATCTATACTTACCTAGCAATGTATACTTAGCTCTTAGTAATGTATACTTATGTATAACTTATCTATACTTACCTAGCAATGTATACTTATCTAGCAATGTATACTTATCTAGCAATGTATACTTATCTAGTAATGTATACTTATCTAGCAATGTATACTTATCTATACTTATCTAGCAATGTACTTATCTATTCATGTACTTATCAATATACTTATCTAGCAATGTTACTTATCTAGCAATGTATACTTAATCTAGCAAGTTTACTTAACTACTACCTAGCAATGTATACTTTTCTAGCAATGTATACTTATCTATCAATGTATACTTATCTATACTTATTCTAGCAATGTATACTTAACTATACTTACATAGCAATGTATACTTCTACAATGTATACTTATCTAGTCAATGTAATACTTAATCATACTTATCCTAGCAATTGTATACTTTATCCAATGTATACTTTACCCTAGCAATGTATACCTTATCTATACTTATCTATAAAGTATACTTATCTACCTACTGTATCTAGGTAATGTATACATATCTATACTTATCTAGTAATGTATACTTACTATAACTTACCCTAGCAATGTATACTTATCTACAATCAGTAATTATACTTATCTATACAATATCTAGTATGTATACTTATCTTATACTTACCTAACAATATTTCCTAGCAATGTATACTTATCTAACTTACCTAGCTGTATACTTATCTAAATTATAGCATTATACTTATCTAGCAATGCATACTTATCTATAACCTTATCTAGCAATGAATACTTAACTAGCAATTTGTTAATACTTATCTTATACGTTACCTTAGTAATCTGATACTATCTATACTTATCTAGTAATGTTTATTTTACTTACTATACTTATCCTTAGCAATGTATACCTTATTATCTATCTATACTTAACCTATTCTAGCAATGTATAACTTATCCTATACTACCTACAAAGTAATACTTTAATCAAGCAATGTAATAATTTTTATCTTATACTTATCTATAATGTAATACTATCTAATACTTATCTAAGCAATGTATACATTATCTACAATGTATAACATATCTATACTTAATCCTAGCAATGAATTACCTTATCTTAGCAATGTATACTTATCTAGCAAATGTATAGCTTATCTAGTAATGTAAACTTATCTATACTTAACAGCAATGTATACTTATAACTAATACTTTATCTTAGCAATGTTACTTTATCCATTACTTATCTAGTAATTATTACTTATCCAAGTAAAATTATACTTATCTAGCAATGAAAACTTATCTATACTTACCTTAGTAATGTATACTTATCTATACTTACCTATCAATGATACTTAACTAAACTTACTAGTAATGTAATACTTGTTATCAGTTAATGTATACTTATCATAAACTTATCTAGTAAATGTATACTAATATCTATACTTGTTCTAGCAATGTAATACTTATCTACAATGTATACTTACCTAGTCCAATTAATAACTAATCTAATACTTATCTAGTAATGTATACTTATTCTATACTTACCTATCAATGTCAATACTTTATCTATACTTAATCTATAAATGTAATACTTATCTAGAATGTATACCTTTATCTATAATGTATACATTATCTAGTAATGAATACTTATCTCACTTATCTAGTAATTATACTTATCTACACACACTTTAACTTAGTAATGTATACTTTAACTATACTTATCTATTAATGTTATACTTAACCTATACTTATCTAGCAAAGTATACTTATCTATACTTATTCTAGTACTTCTATACTTATCATACTTAACTAGTAATGTATAACAATATCATATACTTATCTAGCAATTGTATAACTTATCCGAGCAATGTATACTTATCTATACTTTACCTAGCAATGTATACTTATCTAGCAATGTAAACTTAATTCTATACCTTATCTAGTAATGGTATACTTAATCTATACTCAACTAGCATGTATACTTATCTAGCAATGTATACCTTATCTATACTTATATCTATAATATCTAAACTTACTATACTTATCTAGTAATGTATACTTAACTATACTTATCTAAGCAATTGTAAACTTGTCTTACTTATCTAGCAATGTAATACCTTATCTATACTTACCTAGCAATGTATACTTATCTAGCAATTTTGTATATTTACTCTATATCTTATCTAGTAATTTAGCTTAATCTAAACTTATCTAGCAATGTATACTTATCTAGCAAATGTAATACTTTATCTACAATGTATACTTATCTATAATGTCTAACTAATCTATACTTACTAGCAATGTATACTTATCTTAATTACTTATCTTAGCAATTTATACTTATCTATACTTATCTAGTAATGTATACTTATCTAGTAATGTTAAAATACTTAACTAGTAATGTATACTTATCTAGCAATGTATACTTATCCTTATACTTACCTAGTAATGTATACTTAATCTAAACTTACCTAGCAATGTATACTTATCTTATACTATCTAGTAATGTAATACTTAATCTAGTAATGTATACTTATCTATACATATCTAGTAATTGTATACTTAATCTATACTTATCTAGCAATGGTAACTTATCTTAGCAAATGTATACTTACCTAGCAATGTAAATACTTATCTATACTTATCAGAGTAAGTGTATACTTAATCTAATACATACCTAGCCAATGTATACTTTAACTATACTTATCTAGTAATGTATACTTATCTAGTAAAGTATACTTAACTCAGTAATGTTTACTTATCCTGTAAGTAACTTATTCTATACTTATCAGTAATGATACTAATATCTACACTATCTAGTAATAGTTATTACTTATCTTATACCTTATCTATTAAGATATACTTAATACTATACATATCTAGCAATGTATACTTATCTATACTTATCCTAGTAAACTATACTTATCTATACTTATCTAGTAATGTTATAACTTAATCTATACTTATCTAGCAATGTATACTTATCTTTAGCAATTGTATTACTTATCCCCCCCTAATACTTACCTAGCAATAGTATTACTTATCTTAGCAATGTATACTTTATCTATACTACTAGTATTGTATACTTATCTATAACTTATCTAGCAAATGGATACTTATCTAGCAATGTATACTTTATCTAATACTTATCTAGTAATCTATACTTCTCTATACATATCTAGTAATGTTACTATCTATACTTATCTAGCAATGTATACCTTATCTAAAACTTATCTAGCAATGATACTTATCTAAACTTACCTAGCCATGTATACTTATCTAGCTAGTATATTATCTATACTTATCTAGTAATGTATACTATCTATACTTATCTAGCAATGTATACTTATCTAACATTGTATACTTATCTATACTTATCTAGCAATGTATACTTACTGCAATGTCTACTTAACTAGCAATGTAAACTTATCAGTAAGTATACTTATCTATACTTATCTAGTCAATGTATACTTATCTATACTTATCTACTAGCAATGTAAACTTATATATAAACTTATCTATAATGTAAACTTATCTATATCTAACTAGTAATCTATACTTATCTAACTTATTAGTAAAGTAACTTATCTAAACTTATCCTAGTAATGTATATCTTATCTAGTAATGTATACTTTATCTAGCAATGTATACTTATCTAGCAATGTATACTTATCTATACTTACAAGGTAATGTATACTTACTCTATACTTATCTAGTAATCTAGACTTATCTTAGTAATGTATACTTATCTATCCTTATCAATAAATGTATACTTTATCTAGTAAAGTATACTTAACGAGCATGTATACTTATCTAGTAATAGTATACCCTTACTAGTAAATGTATAGCTAATCTAGTAATGTAAACTTATCTATACTTATCTAGAATGTATACATATCTAGTAATGCATACTTATCTAGTAATGTATACTTATCTAGCAATGTATACTATATCTATAACTTATCTATACTTATTCAATACTTAATACATATATCTATACTTATCTATACTTACCTAGCAATGTATACTTATCTAGCAATGTATACTTATCTATACTTATCTATACTTATCTATACTTATCTATACTTATCTAGCAATGTATACTTATCTATACTTATCTAGCAATGTATACTTATCTATACTTATCTAGCAATGTATACTTATCTATACTTACCCTAGCGCCTGTATACTTATCTATACTTATCTAGTAATGTATACTTATCTATACTTATCTAGTAATGTATACTTATCTATACTTATCTAGCAATGTATACTTATCTAGCAATGTATACTTATCTATACTTATCTAGCAATGTATACTTATCTATACTTATCTAGTAATGTATACTTATCTAGTAATGTATACTTATCTAGCAATGTATACTTATCTAGTAATGTATGTATAACTTATCTAAGCAATGTATAACTTATCTATACATATCTATACTTTATCTATACTTCTCTATACTTACCTAGCAAAGTATACATATCTAGCAATGTATACTACTATCTCTATCTTATACTTATCTATACTTATCTATACTTATCTAGCAATGTATACTTATCTATACTTATCTAGCAATGTATACTTATCTATACTTATCTAGCAATGTATACTTATCTATACTTATCTAGCATTGTATTACTTATCTAGCAATCTATACTATCTAGCAATATACTTGTATTACTTGTCTAGTAATCTATACTTATCTAGTAATGTATCACTTATCAAGCAATATACTTATCTAGCAATAGCAATTATACTTATAGCAATGTATACATTATCAGCAAGTATACTTACTAGCAATGTATACTTACTATCTACATGTATACTTATCTAGCAATAGCAATGTATACTTATCTAGCAATGTATACTTATCTAGCAATGTATACTTACCTAGCAATGTATACTTACTTATCTAACAATGTATACTTATCTAGCATAGCAATGTATACTTATCTAGCAATGTATACTTATCTAGCAAAGTATACTTATCTAGCAATGTATACTTATCTAGCAATGTATATTATCTAGCAATGTATACTTATCTACTTATCTAGCAATGTATACTTATCTAGCAATGTATACTTATCTAGCAATGTATATTATCTAGCAATGTATACTTATCTACTTATCTAGCAATGTATACTTATCTAGCAATGTATACTTATCTAGCAATGTATACTCTCAGGGAGAAATTTTCAATTTAAGGATAAATTTATTAATTTTTATTATACTGAATTTATTACATTATCACAGCCATTCTTATAAATATACCATGATAATGTTGTTTATTCCTGCAATAAACACACATACCCTCCTCGGCAGTGAGGCTATCATCGTGTTCACTGACGTCCGACTGGGGCCCTGGCTTGACAGCGTAGTTCTTCCTGAGCCAGGCCGTCTGTTCCAGGGACGACCCCGCGATGGCCGCTACAGCCTCCAGTAGGCGCTGGCAGATCTCCTGTGGCAGAGGTCAGTAGACAAATATAAACACGTGTTCGTCATCATAGTATTGCCATCATAGTATCGTACCATAGTGATATCGTAATATTGTCCCTATAGCGACACTACGATGAGCACAGGGGCCATGATTATAAAACATTTTCAGCATGTACACAAATCTGCATGTTCAAATCCAGCAGTTTCAATAGTGGAGCCGAATCACATTGTGTGGACATATAGAACAATGTATTTTCATGATTGCCAAGAACAGAATTTAACCGAAATCTGCAAATAATAATTTAGCAGTTCTATATGTGGCTGCGAGTAGGAGAAATGGGGTTAATGCATTTGTGGGTATTCAAAATTCTGATCTTGTAGCACACTCTGATAAGGATCAACACTATAAGTTAAAAGCATTACGGGTGTTTCATTCATTGAATGGTGAACAGTGTAGCCCCAGATCAGACTGCGCGGATGCGCAGGTTGATCTGGGGCTACACTGGTCGTATAACCCAAAAATCCCATTTCTCCAGTCACAACCACATATGCGGTTTCCTACCAAAACGACACACATCCGCGCAGTCTGATCTGGGGCTACACTGGTCGTATAACCCAAAAATCCCATTTCTCCAGTCACAACCACATATGCGGTTTCCTACCAAAACGACACACCATGGTTGTAAACACACGGATTACAGTGAAATCATACCTGAATTTCCTTCTGATTTTTCTTGTCCACAACTGATGGTGTCTTGTGTACAAATTCATTCAGAATGCTGAAAGAAGATATGGGTTTCAGTTAACTATGGTTAAAGGCATGTCTAGATGGGTAAAATTGCCTACTGGAAATTAAGTGCCTAGGTTAAATTGGGAATGCTGATGAAACAGAATAGGAAAATATAGTTTAATTGTAGATTTATATCGTATTTATGTCAACCAAATTGTATCTATAAGTTGCCTTTGACTTATATTCATTACAATGATGATTTAAGACAATATACAATGTACCACCAAAAACTAGCATGTAAAAATTATAACTACAACCACATTAGTAGCCAATATGGCGGCAAATTTGAAAAATAGCAACCATTTTCTGAAATAAGCAATTTAAAATCTACCAAATTTCAATTTGCGACTACACTCACATCTACAAATTATAAATCTGGTGGTCACCTTGGATTAGCTTTGCTTAATACATGGTGGCCATTTTTCAAAATGGCCACCATGTCTTAAGCAAGGCAATCCAAGATGGCTGCATAGTTGAAAACATACAAATGTTCATGGCCCACAAGTGTACCAAATTCCAAGATTGTAAGTAAAAAGGCACAATTCCTCCTAGATATTTCCTCCACAATCACAGCCATAGATCAGGGCTCCAGATAAGGAATTAGTAATTGAGTATTGTCACTCCATCATTTCTGAAGCAATTGGGTATTTCAAAATTTTAATTGGGTTAAATAAAACCACACTACTGTTTACACATCAACAGACGGCAATTATTGAACAGTTTGCTTCAAAATGAAAACATGTCTTGGCATTTCATTAGAATTGTCTCCTTGGAGACAATTCTAATGAAATATCAAGATGTGTTTTCATGGAAAATAAGAAAAATATGCTATATTTGTGGTCTGTTTATTGTTTTCTGCAGTATGATAAAGGCACCACAAATTTTTTATTGCTTTTTGATACTCGATACTTCTGACTTCAATTGGGTTTTTCGGCAATTTTAATTGGGTATTTAAGCAAATACGCAGCTTATCTGGAGCTCTGATAGATAATGTCTAGGGTTATACACAACCGCCTGCACAATCTTGCAAATATTTGAATTTATTTTTATTTCAAAATACTTGCATATTGTGCTTGAAATCAAGCAGCTTTATTGGCTGAGCCTGAGCTGTGCTACAGCTGCTACAGCTGCTACAGCTCAGACTCAGCCAATGAAACTGCCAGATTGGGAGTTGAGATTGCCAATAGATGTTCAGAAATGTTGACATCTGTGCAAGATTAATGCAGGCGGTTGTGTAGTCGTGCAGTTTAAAACGTCCTCAATCTAGCCTTGGGTGCAACAAAAATAGTTGCCATCCGTGTGACTTACATGAGCAGGAGGAACTGGCCCGGAGCTACAAGGCCCAGCTGTAGAGATTCACGGAGCAGTGTCAGCAGAGCGGGCCACGAGTCGATCAGCTGGCTCGGCGACATCCGCTGCACGTACGAGTAGAAAAACTGCAGCATGTTCACCTCCAGAGGCACAGTGGTCTTCTGTAAGTGTTGGAAAAAGTAATAATTTTAAATAGGAATAAACAATATTACACAAAAATGGAAAAAATTAAAGTAAATGGGTTTAACGTCCCACGTCCCAGCAACAGCTAATGTCATATAGAGACAGGACTACAAATTTTAAAGTCATATCCGTCAGATCAGTGGGACAGAAATACTATGTAAGTATTTTTCCTAGGGTGAGGACTGAACTCACAACCTCTGGTAATAGCGAGTAAAAAAAAAATTCTGTCACTTATTTTTCCACTTATTCATACCTTTAGATATAGTTAATGTATTTATAGACCTGGGTCCATTACTTCAATCTGTGGGCCCAATGTTCACACTTACCTTGCCGCGCCCGAGTTCGCTGGGTGGCGGCTGTTTGAGGACCTGTTTCACGGTCTGTACGAGGGTGTCCATGGGCAGCACCTTGATGGCACTGACGAGGTCCACCAGGAGCAGCTGGTCCTCACACGGGGTCGGCATCACCTGCTAGCAGATGGGAGATAGATGTTTTATTTAAAGAATAAATGGTGTTTACCCCTTTCAACACCACCGGCCTGTATGGTGGCGTTCGCAAAATATGTAGATCGTCACGGGATCTGCACTTTTTGCAACAAATTTCTGAAATCATTTTGTGATGATTTGATTTATCAAAATCCATTCCAGTTACTTAGGGGTGAAAGGGTGGTTAACATCCCAGCAACAGCGAAGGTCATATAGGGATGGAAGCACTATGAAAATGCTTTTCCTGCCTAGGGTGAGGCTTGAACTCACAACCTCCGGTATTGAAGTCTGATGCCGTATCCCCAAGGCCACGTCCCATCCCCTGTAGCCGATTTCATTATCTAGCAAAGTATACTTTGAGGGAGTAATCAATTATTTTTCCCAAAATGCATTATTTCATATACAACTAACCACTGCATATATTTGAGGATTAAAAGTATGCAGAATTATTATACTGGATTTATTACATTATCACAGCCAAAATGGCTGTGATAATGTAATAAATTCAGTATAATAAAAATTATTAAATTTATCCTTAAAAGTATACTTTGCTAGATAAGTATACTGATATGAATATCCGGGTTACAACGAATTGAACTGACGTTTCATTGGCCATGGAATACCTTTTTCTGATGTTTCATGCCAGTTGCCTTCTTCCTCCTGTCGTTCCAAGCCACGGCGATGGCCCCCAGTAGGTTAGTGCCGTGGGGCAGGGATATCGGGCTCACAAACTCCAGGATGTACTGCCGCAACACCTGCAATACAGATAGGTGGCCGTGACTGGAGAAATGGGGTTTATGGGATTTGTGACCAGCGTAGCCACTGATCAACAATGAACATAGATTGCTGTAGGCTGTGTTTGAAGAAATGGGGGATTTGACCAGGATTTGTGACCAGTGTAACAATCTATATTGCATGATGGAAGCAATTTGTGCGTTTCATTGATGGAATAGTGAACAGTGTAGCTCCTGATCCAATAGCACACTCCTGTAGCCTAATAACCATCTACATTGCTTGTTAGAAGCATGGCGGGTGTTTCATTGATGTAATAGCTCACAGTGTAGCTCCTTATCAAATCGCACACCCATGTAGCCTGTTAACGTTCTACATTGATTGATACAAGCAAGATGTGTGTTCCATTGAAGGAATTGCGAAACGTGCAGATCCAGATCAAACTGCGGATGCACAGGCTGATCTGGATGTACACTGGCACAAAACCCAATAACCCCCATTCCTCCAGTCACAGCCACATACAGGTATGGATCAACTGATTTATTCACGGTGTGACAACAAAAATACGACATTCACCGGATAATTGTGATTTTTTTATGGCAACTGCAACCGTGGAGACCCAAATCAGCCTGCTCATCTGTGAAGTCTCATCATCCGGGTGGGCATTGTTTGCCACTCAGTCAATGAAACACACAAGATGTGTCAAACAGTACAAACTATCCTTATCAGGCTGCAGGAATATGAGACACGCCATGCGATTTTGTACCTTCGGACATCTGCGTAATTTCATGAAATACGTTTACAAAATTTACATTATTTTCCGTAAATGGCGTCAAAAGTTGACAAAATTATCATGTACTATGAAAATCCTGTCAACTTTTGACTATATTTATGAAAATAATTGTAAATTTTGTAAACTTATTTAATGAAATTACGCAGATGTCCAAAGGTACAAAATCACATGGCATGTGTCATATGTTAGCTGATCAGGAGCTAGACTGGCTATAAATTTCCTGAACACCATTACTCCACTCACATATCAGAAGCAAGACTGTCTGCATCAGGTTAATGAAGAACATCACATTAACTCTTTGCATGCTAGCGGTGAAAATATCCGCCAAACGAATTAGGAGTATATGTTTTATCTCTCTCTGTAAATATGTCTTGGAATTTAAGTAGAATTGAGTCATCAGGACTCAATTCTAATGAAATTCCAAGACTATTCATGATATTTTCAAGGAGAAATAAAAGAAAATATGATGAATTTTTGTGCGCTAGTTTTGAACTATTTATATCCCACAAGTTTCCCAGCATGCAAAGAGTTAAGTTATTGTGTTTCTATATACGCTACGCATTGGGTGAATATAGATTCAGACGGACAATATGACACCATCATGAATGTGTAGAAGTAAAATAAGGCAGATTCATATATTTCTCCAGAACATAGTTAAATAAATCTATTCACACATGTATAACGTCATATGGCGCCGTTACAAGTATGTCTGATGTAATCCGGACATAAACAATTCGAAATTCGTTATACATTTTCTTAGGTAGATCGTTACCAGTTTTAGGAGGTGTTCCAAAGTGTTTTGCTTTTGACGTTGCCTCGATCCGCCGTTATTTTGATTCGAGCCATGTAGACTGACTTAACAGACAACATCAGGGCCTAGTTGCTCAAAGCTTCTGTTAGCTTAACAGACTGTTAAATCCTTAGCATTGCTAAGGATTTAACAGTCTGTTAAGCTAACAGAGGTTTTGAGCAACCGGGCCCAGGTTGTTTCCTGTCAGGTTGACCAATCAAATCCCGATAATGTAACAGAACTCCAGATAAGGTGCGTATTGGCATATTTTACGCACTTATCTTAATAGCAGAATACGCATTGATTATCAAAAGTGAGAGTACAAAATATTCACAGCAATGAGAGAATTGAAAATACAGTAATAAAGTTGAAAATTTACTTAGTTGAACTACAAATAGAGTGCCGAAGGTCACAATATACGCCCGTCGAGGCAAGGCCAGTCAACAAGGGGAGATAAGTCACTGAAAACCAATAGGGTTCTTCATCTTGCCTTGATAAATATGTATACTGAATTTGGTTACGATACGTCAAGTAGAACTTGAGTTATTGCGTGGACAAGGATACAGAGTGCGAACAATAAAAATCGCCGCCAAGGGGAGATAAGTCATCAGAAATTTTGAAAACTAATAAGGCTTCTTCCTTCTTCGTCTTGCCGTGATAAACATGTATACATAATTTGGTTACAATCCGTCTGCCCGCCCGTACAAGGTGAATACATAATATGTCCCGTTTTTTCAAATGGGTGTATAAAAGCAAACTGTTTGCTTTTTGAAGCTCATATAAGTGAATTTTTAAATTTGTTTTATTTTTATCATTTGTTCCCTATTTAATAAGAAAATCAATAACATTTGTAAAAGTAAAATACGCATTGAATTTGAAATCTGTAGCCGATTTCATCAACATTGCAAAGTATACTTTTCTAGCAAAGTATACTTTGAGGGAGTAATCATTTATTTTTCCTGAAATGCATTATTTCATATAGAACTAACAAATGCATATATTTCATGATTAAAAGCATGCACAATTATTATACTGAATTTATTACATTATCACAGCCAAATTGGCTGTGATAATGTAATAAATTCAGTATAATAAAAATTAATAAATTTATCATAAAATTGAAAATTTCTCCCTCAAAGTATACTTTGCTACTAAAGTATACTTTGCAATGTTGATGAAATAGGCCACTGGTTGTTTCATACTCTTTAGATACAAAACTTATCTGAAGTTCTGATATTATCTGCAATGTGACAGTTGGAAAGAAAAAGATAAGCAACATGGTGCATGAGGCCGCATCACAAATGGCAATAAATCACATACCTTTGGGGCGCCCATGGAAAACGATGGCGACTCGTCTTGTGACTCCATGACCTTGACAGCGCGCCACAGTGAGGCCATACAGGCGATGATGCGGGGCAGCACACTGAGGAGATGGTTGCGGGCGTCCAGCACTGGTGATACCATGTTCGTGTCCCGCTGTGGGTTGTTGTCCTGTAAACAGGGTGAGAGGGTCACATAGGGGATCTCACATGAGGGATGATTTAATATGATATTCATTAACCCTTTCAACACCACAGGCCTGTATAGTGGTATTGACAAACAGCGTATATCCAGATGAGACGGCTCATGATGAGCCGTCTCATCAGGATCTGCACTTTTTGCAAGTAATTTTCATATTTTTGAGAACAAAAACACCCCCTTTTCATAAATAGACTAGTCTGAAAATCATTTTGTGACCATTGGATTGGTTGCAAAATTAACATATCAAAATCCATTTCAGTTACCTAGGGGTGAAAGGGTTAAATCAACACAAATGCTAGATTATATTTATTACATTATCACAGCATCCTACATGGACAAAGTATTGATCACAAAACACATTTTCTTTAGCAGTCTCATTTGTGTATTACTAGCGTATTATGATTTTTAATACACTGCGAAAGCTGAATAAAACCAAATTTCCAAATACATAAAGCAATTCTCACATGGTGAGACAAGTAGTTGATTTATTTCATATTGTTACATGACTGCTGTTGTTTGACACCGCTTACAGCGAGTGCTGTTTCACGATGGCTGTAGACAATGCTTATTCCAGGGCCAAACGAACACCTACATAATGCATGGGTTTCCTGACGTTACTCGAATGTCACCATACCAGTTCACAACGGTTGCACTTAAATTTTGAAATTGATGCGGCTACATCACGCGACGTGTAGTGCGGCCACAGAATATTTATGTGTAAATTAGCTGTTTCAATGGAGCAGATTATCAAAGTACCAAAAGTACTACATATATATTCCGACGGAAATTTAACAATAACGATCGATCATGTCCAGCCATGGGTAAATGTTTGCCCTGGCACTCAGGAACTGTTTAACCCTTTCAACACCAAGTAACTTAATAGGATGTTCCATGCCAATGTTTCACGCTATGAGACGGCTCGTTACGAGCCGGCTCATCTGGATCTGCACTGTTTGCAAACATTGTCTCTATAGAGGTATGTGGTGTTGAAAGGGTTAAACCCGCGGCCTATGGCCTTGGGTTCAAACAGTTCTCTCATGCCACAACAAACGTTTACCCACAACTGGACATGGTCAAACCGTATATTTTCCAATTAGGGAACTCATTCTTACATTTCGGGGTGAGTTGATAGTCTACTGGTGGAGCATTGGAATTCAATACCGGAGGTTGTGGGTTTGATCCCCGACATTAGCATTGACAAATACTTTCATAGTACAGTAGAACCTCTCTAAACCGAACACCCATATAATCTCTATCTGCGTGATTTTGGTGGTGTCATTTACCTTCGTTGATAATGTATGTTCATGATCACAAAGCACATACACAGGTCTGGAGGTGCTCATATGCCGGATTTACAGTGGAGCCTCTCTAAACCGGTTTAGAGAGGTTCCACTGCATTTCCATTTCACTGGACTTTCTGATGAGATTTGAAACTGACGTCCGTCTCTATATGATCTTAGTCTCTATATGATCTTAGTCTCTATATGCCCACTGACAGATTTGAATGGAATGAAATGGTGCTTAACGGCCCATCAACACAAAAGAGTATCATTTAGGTTTGAAACTGACGTTCGTCGCTATATGACTTTAACTGTTGCTGGGACATTACTGTCTGTTTCACGAAACCTGCCCAAATTTTACGGCTATATAGACAATTTTTTTGGATCATATTAAATTAAAGGAAAATTTAAGAATGAGCCTTCTTTTTATTTGTGAAATTTTGTCAAATATTGATTTTATTGCGCAAAAACAATTTCGCCATGTTAAATCCCCATACTGCCATAGACATCTTCACGGAGTGAAGATGTCTATGGGGATTTAACATGGGGATTTTTTTTGAATTTCAGAAATACTGGACCGATTTTTAAAATTTAACTTTTGTTTTCTTAGTTAGATCATATCCAAGCTTCTAGTCAGGTTTCGGAGTCAATTTCCAAAATATTTCGTTTTTTGACTCCTCCCACACTTCCTTACCTCTTTTCCATAGAGAAATCAATTTTTTCGTAATAAAATAAATATTTGACCAAATTTCACGAAATAAAAAGAAGGCTCATTCTTAAATTTTCCTTTAATTTAATATTATCGAAAATAATATTGTTTTTGAACTGTTTATATGGCTGTAAAATTTGGGCAGCTTTCGTGAAACTGACTATAAACGCTTTCATTATCTCATTCAATCGTTACCTTATGCCCGCCGACTGGGTTGAACACATGGAAGAGACTAGAGAGGATGTTTGTTGTCGCGACGCTGTCCGGAGTGTTGACCGCGCTGGATGGGGTGGGATGACCGACGGACACCGAGGACACATTGTCCAGCAGGCAGTAGTGGCACAGGGTCATCAGACCATCCAGCATGGTCACCATGTGGTCAGGGGGAATCTTCTCCATATACCCGGGGCTGAAAACACGGTGTGAGGATGACCTAATTGTGGCTGTGACTGCAGAAATAGCCTTATGAAAGGTTTTCAAAAGCCTCTAGAATTAAAGGGTTAAAATGGCCGATCAAGACTAAATATAAGTGTAATCTTTCCGCAATAATACAATTAATAAGTGCAACAATTCTGCAATATTGTGCCGAAACGTCGGAAAAGTGGGTTCCTGGTTTTTGCAGAATTGTTGTAAATATAAGTGAAAAATACAAATTTAGTATGTTTTATATAGCAAACTTGACAACTGTACTGCACATTCCAGGAGTCAAAATTAAATCTCAAGGGTCAAAATGCCTGACAGGGTCACTATTGTAAATCCTGCTTATGAGATTTATGACCAGTGTAGCTCCTGGTCAAATAGCACACTCCTGTAGCCTGAAACTGATCTATATTCCTTAATAGAAGCTTGACCAGTGTTTCATTGATGGAATGGCAACTAGGTTAGATCCAGATCAGACTGTGCGGATGCAGTCTGATCTGGATCTAAACTGGTCGTAAAAGCCCCATTTCTCCAGTCACAGTCACAATTATGACTATTAAAGAAGCTTTTAAGTGCAAAACTAAAATGTACAGCAATGTTGGCATAAGCAGCTGATTTTCGAAACTCTTAGGTGGAATTGGTTAACAAACCCTACATGTAAGTGGGAAATGGTAGAGTTAATGAACATAGCGAAATGGGCCTATGAATTTTATTTCATGAGAAAAGTTTCAATTATATTTATCATCAATGTGTCTTTAAATGTATGAACAAACATGCTGTCTGATTAAGAGTCCAACATAGACTTACATGTTGGCTATTTAGTCAGTAAAAACTATGAACTACGTTTCTTCAATTTGTGAACATTTCCATTTCAAAAAGACATTCAACATGCCCTATATATTCTCTCACAGTAGACTAACCTTGCTTGACCTTCAGCTTCATACTCCACGGCCAATGCCTCAAGGTTCCTGCACACCTGGGAGACAACCGAGATCACAATACCCGGCAGGTGCTTGTCCATATATGGCAGAGCCGCCGTCACCAAGGCAACCCAATGTCGATGCATGTGACACAAGTGGAACTGCTTTAAGGCACTTAGAACACTAGAAAGAAACATCCCCTGCTGAACAATGGGATGCCCCACATTGTATCTAACATTGTGCAGGGATGGCTGATAACTCACTTTCAGTCTGTCCCATTCCAATTGGGAGGGGGTGTCTATATTTCCACTGACACGGTGAATTCTCTCTTCTAGAATGATCATGACCAACAATTGGTTAAGCAGCTTGATCTGGAACGTTTCGTTAGCTGACGGCACAAGATGATCCTCATTGAAGGAAATGATGGCCTCGGTGACCTTGAAGGTGTTATCGCTGTCCTTCCTGCGCCTGTTGTTGTAGATGGAGGCGAGCACGCAGTGTAGCAGGGCCTTCTGTAGCTTACAACGCTGTAGCAGGTCGCCGATATACGACACAAAGTTCTTCCCAGAGTCACGCATAATGTTGATGACCTCTGTCATCATCAAGGTCAATGTCTCAGTTGCTAAGATATGCACTTCCTTGTTGCCTAGCAACTCATGATCTGATAAGTTGCTCATCATTAGATTGGGATAGTAAGCTCGGATGAAATACAAGCAGATAGAAATTAAGATTTCTATGAACATACTGCTTCTGTAGTTAGACATCACGTCTGGAGGAATTTCTCCGAAGAAATTCTTCCCGAACACAGATTTTCTATGCCTGGCAAGTAGAAGCTGTAACTTTGCCAGTTGTGGAGTCCTCAATGCACTTACACTGGTAGTGACTAGGGCAGTGACCATTAACTTTGGACATGTGGCCAGCATAGACTTCAATGTAGACAGAGCGTACAATGTCCGCTCATAGTCGTATTTCTGTGTATACAGCAGTAAATGCATATGCAGCGTGTGTATATTGGTCACATCATGTATCTCGTCCTTTAACACAGACAGGTCCAGCTCACTGACAGTAGGCGAGTCGATGCCAGCACCTTGTTTGTTGACGGAGTTCAACAGGTCAGCGTCGCCGGCGTTACTCGAGTTCACACTGCCACTTCTATAATGTAGCCGTGGGGGCCTCGACTTGGAACTTTCACCTCTAGTATCATACGGGACATTGTTCATGATTTCATCAAGCACGCTCTGAACAATCACCTCTGTTGTGTCTTGTTTGTTACTGTCACTAACGTTACTAACGTTAGTTGCTGTGTTTTGTACTGCCTGTTCATCATCATATTGCTCCAGTTCACCGGACCCATCGTTAGTAAAACAAATGCCTTCCTTTGCACATGTCGCCTTATCCAGTCGTTTAGCCTTGTCTAGAATATGTTTCTGTTGCGAGGGCGGGAAATCATAGCCATCAAATATCAGCTTATCAAGTGAACTTTCAGAACCAAATGGGTTGATTCTTAAACTCAGATCATTCGGATTCACACGATCGAAATGCAGCTCCTGTTGTGACCTTGCCCTTGAAGGGGCGGTCAAAGTCCCCTTATCGCCCAGCACAGTTAATGCGTATGACTTGAGCTGCTCGCGTGACTGTTTCTTGGTGATCTCGCGACCCTCACTGACGTGGTAGATGATGTTGCCACCCTCGCTACTGATTGCGTAGATGTTTGCCTCTGCGTCATCGTCACTCGACTCGGACAGACGCACGGTTCGTGGATTACCGATGTTCACATGTTGGACAGACACCCTGAGGAAATTAAACAAATGTAGAATGTAATACGAGTGACCAATGGACAACAATATGAGAATAAACAACATTCTTTGAGAATTTATCGGGAAATATACTTTAACCCTTTCAACCCTACAGGCCATAAAGTCAATATTTGCAAATACTGTAGATCCAGATGAGCCCGGTCGAAATGAGCTGTTGCAAATTTTTAACTAAAATATTGATTGATGAACTAGTCCAACTAGAGCTATCACAAGAGTGATCATAATCACCCCACAAATGAATAGGTTTAATCATTTGAAAATCCACGTAAAAGCCCCATTGTACACCACTAGCAGATGATGTTGTCCAAACTTGGTGGATGTAGCCACTAGAGATGTTTTTAGCAACCGGGCCCTGACAGTTACTATGGTTACCTGACAGTTACTATGGTTACCAGGTAGTTACTATGGTTACCTGGCCTTTACTATGTTACCAGGCAATTACTATGGCTACCCAGCAGTTATTATGGGTACCTGACAGCTACTATCTGGCAGTTACTATGATTACTGGGCAGTTACTATGGTTAACTGGAATCACAACCAGGCACTGGCAGTTATTATGGTTACCAGGCAGTTTCCATGGTTACCAAGCAGTTAATACCTGGCAGTTATTATGGTTACCTGGCCGTGTCCGGGTGGAGCAACATGAGCATCAGTGGCTCCATAACACGGCTGATGTCTCCGTGCTGGATTACGTGACTGAGCCACGTACTTGCGACAATCTTCACTGGGCTCGACTCGTCTTTCAGACTGTCCAGCACCACAAACATCGACCTGCAGTCACAAATATGTGGCTGTGACTGTATACAATGGGGATTATGGCATTTGAGACTTGTGTAGCTACTGCTAACAAATAGCACTCATGTAGCCGGATAACTACCTATATTGCTTGTTAGAAGCATGATGGGTGTTTCACTGATGGAATGGCAAACAGTGCAGATTATCTTATGCATCCAATATCGATACCATACATCTTTTGATATCAAGATTATTAGGCTCGGCTCGGAAATTGTAGGAATTCCTCCGTGAGACGAGAAATTCCTACGCGTTTCCTAGCGGCTCGGCCATACCTGATAAACTTGATATCAAAAGACAATAGCATAGTGTTCTCTATTTGCAGACAAGACACAAGCCTGGTAGTATCTATTTCTCCAGTCAGTCGGAAACGGTAGGAATTTGTCGGTGAGCTGAGGAATTCCTACGTTTCCTAGCAGTGACTGGTATTCTCCCGTTTGTGAGGCGTACCTGTCATAGGTGCGGAGAGGCTTGCCAGGTATCACGCCCGACTTCCTGGTGCGGGTCAGGTGCCACAGTACGGTGAACTTCTTGAACGACTCGATCCTCGTTGACTGGAACAATGGCACAATGTGTTTTACTTCCAGATGGGAAACTAAACATAAATGTTGCTGTGACTGGAAATAATAGCACACACCTGTAGCCTGATAACAATCTATTTTGCTTGTTAGAAGCATGACGGGTGTGACTTTGATGGAATGGCCACCAATGCAGATCGTGATCAGACTGCTGGGAATTCGTCCCAAACTTGTCTGTCCTAATGTACAAGTACAGCTGTAACGAAATGTGATATTAATAATACAATGTTAATTAACAATAGTGTTTTTGTATTTAGTCCTAACTGTTGACATGTCCTGTATTGATTGCGACACGCACGATATTTTCATGTAATTTCCACTAGAGTAGGATTCATGCTTATATTTGGATATGTGCTTATTTTACAGTATTTCGGGGTGATGGGCTAGCTTACCTCGACCTCGGACACGAGACCTTTGCCGATGACGTTCTCACAGATCCAGCTGGTTGGCGCCACCTGGTGGAGAATGTTGAACAGTTTCACAGCCTGCTGGTGGTGCAGGGAGCACGTCTCGTCCATGTAGCCCCATAGCACAGTTGCTGCCGCCTATAGAAGACATAAAATAAAATGTATTAAAGTCACTCTATTTATTAAATGTTCGACCACATGGTCTTTATCAAAATAGTCTGAAACTGTATTGGCAGTGACTGCCAGTACAGTTTCAGACTATTTTGATAAAGACCATGTGGTCGAAAATTAAATAAATAGAGCGACTTTAAAATAATGTGTACTACCGGTAAATGTGCTTCCCTTTGGATGTTATTGGAAATTACTGAAATGAAATATATACATGGCTGTAACTGGAGAAATGGAAAGTGAAAGAAAAATCGTTAACATCCCAGCAACAGCTAAGGTCATATAGAGACGGCACCTCGATTTAAAAGTCTCGGCCGAAAGACGAGTAGGATGGAAAATACTAAAAATATTAATTCATGCCTGGGGTGGGAATTAAACTAGCAATCTTTGGTAGACCAGTCCATCCCTTTGTGGAAATGAAGCTTATAGGTTTTACGACCAGTGTAGATCCAGCTTAGCCTGTACATCTGCACAGGATCTGCACTGTTCGTCATTCCATCAATTTTACACCCAAGCTTGTAGAAAGCAATATAGATTGGTGTCAGGTTACAGGAGTGTGATATTTGATCAGGAGCTACAAATCCCATAAGCCCCATGTCTCCAGTCACGTCCACATATGATACTGAACCCAGTTTGTTACAAAGATGATAGAAGTACACATACCGCATCTCGGAGCTGCATAATGCAGGTATTGCATGGAGGTATTTTTCAGCACTAGAAATCTTTCTTTTTCCAAAACCAGATTTTTTTCAGGTCACTAATTGGGTTTATAAATACGATACAAATGTACAGTTGAATTATATTTTATAAATATATTAAATTTTTCATGATTAGGATACCTGGACTGACTAACAAAAACTTTAATGCAAATTTCTAAGTAATTTGACCTTGATCTTGGACATGAATGCCGCATGGGTGTGGCATGGAATGAAAATATGGATGATGATAAGGAAGTATATGAAGTTTGAAGTCAATCCAAGTAACCGTTAGAGAGATAATGGGTACCCGAAAACTTTAACGCAAATGGGATGGATGGACATACCAACATTTCGTAGTATGGGCTTTTTCCTTTGTTTGAGAACGGACGAACGGACAAAAACTATAAAACCCTCGACATACTTTGTATGCCGGGGGTATAATTAAGTTCCAGAGGCGGGCTGTAGCGAATGTGTTTGAGAGACAATGATTTGATTGGTTGAAGGAGATACTACCACTGTGAAGTTACTGACATTATTCATCCAAATATGGTAAACATGAAACTCGTAAATACTGCCATTCTAAGAGAACCGTTATATTGGTGTAAACTACTGGTTGAAATGTAAGAAATAGAGAATATATATATTTTTGCAACGAATGTGACAAAAATGTTCATCTTGTGGTGTGAAATATGAGTTTTATTGACCTTTCACACCGCAAGATGAATAGAATTGTCATATTCATTGCATAAAATATGAATGTTCTACATGTTCTATACCAAGCAAATTATTCAAGTATTTAGACTGTATATGGAAAGAAAGGTATATTGGCATTTCCAGACTATGTCAGCTTATGAAAGTGCATATGAATACAGACACCACTAGCCTATTTCACCAACATTGAAAAGTATACTTTTCTAGCAAAGTATACTTTGAGGGAGAAATTTTCAATTTTAGGATAAATTTATTAATTTTTATTATACTGAATTTATTACATTATCACAGCCATTTTGGCTGTGATAATGTAATAACTTCAGTATAATAAATCTGCATACATTTAATCATCAAATATATGCTGTCGTTAGTTCTATATGAAATAATGCATTTCGGGAAAAATAAATGATTACTCCCTCAAAGTATACTTTGCTAGAAAGCATACTTTGCAATGTTGATGAAATCGGCTACTGAAGTACTGATATTACATCACAACATTCCAGTATTTGGCAGGTGTGTGTATGAATATACATGTAGATACCGGAACGACTAGATATCTCACCGGGAATTGTTTATTTCCATCACTGAGAGCATATGGCTTTTATTTACATTGTATAGCTATGTATTTCATGAAGGTACAGTGGAACCTCTCTAAAGACACCAAGAAAACATCTTTTTGACAAGTTTCTTGGTCATTTATCTCAGGTGATAATGTCTGTTTATGTTAGCATAGCACACTACTATGGCTCAGAATGATCAAATGCTCGATTTACAGTGAAACCACTCTCAACCGGACACCCTGGGGACCCCCCAGGGTGTCCGGTTTAGAGAGGTTTCACTGTATATAATAACATTTCATATACCCACCGTATGGAACTGTGTCTGGTTACACAGGTACTGTAGGTGCTCCATGTGTAGGGTAGACAGGATTGTTGCCGACTGGACCCCGGACTGGCCGTCGCGACCCCCGTCCGCCATTGTGCTGGAGTCGGCCTGTACCGACTGGGTGAGGATCATCAGGTCCAACATGGTGGAGATGGCCGCACTCTGCACGGGGAAACTGTCCACAAAACAGCAGCAGACGAGCAGCTTCTCCACCCATAGCGGTAGATTGCTTGGGACTGAAAATGGGCAAATATCTGGCAATATGAGACAAGCCATGTGTAGCAAATTAAATTTTTCATGAATTTGTTATACGGAAACTGATATTTTCTGTAAATAGCGTTGAAAGTTAACGGAATTCGTGGACCAGGAAGTTGATGAAATTGCTCTATAGTCTATCGTCTATTTACGAAGAAATTGACGTAAATTGAATTACCTGTGCTAGATGTGATGTCAATGTTGCCAGCACCAGTGGAATAGATGGGGAAACTGGCAAACTCCACGAGGAGCTGGCAGGCACAGGTAAACGTCTTGATGCTCGTCTCCTCTATAGTCGCAGCAGGAATGGTAATCTCACCGGCCGCAGCCTCCCCACTTGGTGAATACATGCAATCATAACTACACTCCGACCCGCAATCTAAACAGGAATCTTTCTCAAAACCATGCAACTTGTCTAGGAGCAAAGACTCATAGCATGTTTGTGCCATTTTCTGATCCTGCAACAGTTTACGTGTCACCAAGGTATGGAAGAATATTTGGAAGGAATCTATGCAGTTTTGGACCAGGTTTGTTGACATTTCTGTTTCTCTTTTCGCAGGGTTGATTGTTGTAGCAGACTGGAAACCATCTGCTTGTTTGCCAGCAGTTAATTTGTTCGTCTGACTTCCAGGTGCTTTCTGACTGGATTGGCTCTCTTGTTCTGGGCTGTCATTTTCTGCTTTCAACTTTTTGTTCAACTCCAATGCTTCCTTCATGTCCATAGGAGACCCATCTTGCCCAGCAACAGAAACCGGGCCGGATACCTGCAAGTAGATATGTGTGTGGCATGACACAATCGACCTTGTTTACCACCTTGTTTGTTAGTGCAATCGATAATAATTCCAGCACAAAAATATTTACACAATTCCCTAACATTTGATTGGCCCGTAGCAAGTCTCTGTCCAAAATGTATATCCCAGTAAACTCCCATGCCAAACTATTTTCTGTAACCGTGAGGCGCAGTTAAAATAATTCTTAAGAAAACGGAAAATAAACACATTTTCTTGATGAATTTATTTGCAATGCTGGAAATTTTTTCGAAAATTGTAATTGTTTATCGCTTCGTCCAGTATTCCCGCGACTTTTCCAAGTTTATACCCCGATAAATTCCACAAAAAGGCCATTCATTCCTATAACGAGCACAGGGATTTGGCTTGCTTCTTGAAAATGTGGTCAGTCGACGCACTTAAGGCCCCTATAGTCGATTTAACTAGAAATGTGGCCTATCGGCACACGAATGCCCCCGCTGGCAGCCAAAGAAAACGAGGCATATTTGATTATAAGCCATTTACCCGAGCGTTAAGGTTTTGAACGCACCTTGACCCTGGGCTTAGTGGGGGCGGGACGAATGTGGATTTGTCACAGGGCGGTAGAGGACCATTGTAGCAATGCGTGTGTGAAATGTGAAAAGATGCGAGCAAGGAAACACAAATTATAAGCCATTTAACTGAATGTTAAGGTTTCAAACGCACCAAGTCTGTGACCTTGACCCTGTGCTTAGCGGGGGCAGGACGAATGTGGATTTGTCACAGGGCGGTAGAGGACCATTGGAGCAATGCGTGTGTGAAAGTTAGTGTAGGATTGAGAAACACGCACATAGATTTGTCCCAAAGTGGGATGTAAACAACTTAAGTGAAAAGGTGAAGGTCAAAGGTGAAGGTCGAAGTAATGGGTGGTGGAGTGTGTAAGGCATGTTCATATGTATCAAGTGTAATAAATATTTTAATTGCGAATATGGCAAAATAGTAATTGAGAAGTTATTGTCAAGGATTGAGAATACGTGCACATTAGAATTTGTACCCAAAGTGGTAAGTAAACATTTAAAGTAGATAGAAAAGGTCAAGGTGAAAGGTCAAGGTCGAAGTACTGGGTGGTGGAGTGTGTAGGGCATGTTCATATGTATCTGTGTATAAATATTTAAGCGATTGGCAAAAGTATTGAGAAGTTAGTGTAGGATTGAGAAACGTGCACGTAGATTTGTCCCAAAGTGCCAAGCAAACATTTAAAGTGGAAAAGGTGAAGGCCAAAGGTCAAGGTCGAAGTACTGGGTGGTGGAGTGTGTAGGGCATGTTCATATGTATCATGTGTATACATATTTAAAGCGATTGGCAAAAAGTATTGAGAAGTTAGTGGGTGGTGGAGTGTGTAGGGCATGTTCATATGTAATCATGTGTATACATATTTAAGCGATTGGCAAAAGTATTGAGAAGTTTAGTGGGTGGTGGGAGTGTGTAGGGCATGTTCATATGTATCATGTGTATACATATTTAAGCGATTGGCAAAAGTATTGAGAAGTTAGTGGGTGGTGGAGTGTGTAGGGCATGTTCATATGTATCATGTGTATAAATATTTAAGCGATTGGCAAAAGTATTGAGAAGTTAGTGGGTGGTGGAGTGTGTAGGGCATGTTCATATGTATCATGTGTATACATATTTAAGCGATTGGCAAAAGTATTGAGAAGTTAGTGTAGGATTGAGAAACGTGCACGTAGATTTGTCCCAACGTGCCAAGTAAACATTTAAAGTGGAAAAGGTGAAGGCCAAAGGTCAAGGTCGAAGTACTGGGTGGTGGAATGTGTAGGGCATGTTCATATGTATCATGTGTATAAATAATTTAAGCGATTGGCAAAAGTATTGAGAAGTTAGTGGGTGGTGGAGTGTGTAGGGCATGTTCATATGTATCATGTGTATAAATATTTAAGCGATTGGCAAAAGTATTGAGAAGTTAGTGGGTGGTGGAGTGTGTAGGGCATGTTCATATGTATCATGTGTATAAATAATTTAAGCGATTGGCAAAAGTATTGAGAAGTTAGTGGGTGGTGGAGTGTGTAGGGCATGTTCATATGTATCATGTGTATAAATATTTAAGCGATTGGCAAAAGTATTGAGAAGTTAGTGGGTGGTGGAGTGTGTAGGGCATGTTCATATGTATCATGTGTATACATATTTAAGCGATTGGCAAAAGTATTGAGAAGTTAGTGTAGGATTGAGAAACGTGCACGTAGATTTGTCCCAAACGGTGGCCAAAGCAAACATTTTTAAAGTGGGAAAAAGGTGAAGGCCAAAGGTGCAAGGGTCGAAAATAGTACTTGGGTGGGGGGTGGAATTGTGTAGGGAGCCATGTTCATATGTATCATGTGTATAATTAATAATTTAAGCGATTGGCAAAAAGTATTGAGAAGTTATTGTAGGATTGAGAAAACGTGCACGTAGATTTGTCCCAAGGTGCCAAGCAAACATTAAAGTGGAAAAGGTCAAGGCCAAAGGTCAAGGTCGAAGTATGGGTGGTGGAGTGTGTAGGGATGTTCATATGGGTATCTGTGTATAAATATTTAAGCGATTGGCAGTATTGAGAAGTTAGTGTAGGATTGAGAAACGTGCACATAGATTTGTCCCAAAGTGCCAAGCAAACATTTAAAGTGGAAAAGGTCAAGGCCAAAGGTCAAGGTCGAAGTAGTGGGGGGTGGAGTGTGTAAGGCATGTTCATATGTATGACGTGTATAAATATCGACATAATATGTGAAGCCATGTAGAAGTTACTAAAGAATATGGTAATATCGGGACGTACGGACGGACGTACGGACGGACGTACAGACGGATGTACGGACGGACGCCGGTAACACTATATGCCCCCGTACCTTTCGGTAGCGGGGGCATAAAAATGAACAGACAGCAGGACATACGATCAGTAGCGAGGGTAGTTGTATTAATGTGGAAGGATGTATCGTTACTCAAGTAAGGCATGTGTGTGAAGATATTAGCTGAAGGCAAACAGAAATTATAAGTGATTTGAGAATCTTGTAAAACTTTCAAAACTAGAAGGTCGGTAAATCCGACAAATGCTCCCCGATGACGCCTGGGTTGAAATTCAAAGTCCTTGACCCTGGGTATTGGTGTAGTATGCTTATTAATTACATGGTGATAAATGTGTATATGAAGTTTCACATCATAATCTCAATTGGTAACAGAGATAAATTCAAGAAAGGTTTAACGCAATGTTTTGTTTATTAGTCACAATAAATATTTGGATGCTAATTTGAATTGAATTGAATTCGAAAAACTTTTAACGTAAAACTGTAACAAAAAGTTTAGTCATTTGACCTGGACCTTGGGCTCGTAGGCAGCATGGGTAGGGTATACAATGAAAATATGGATGGTGATCAATGTGTATATGAAGTTTCAAGTCGATATCCCAAGCAGTCACAGAGATATAGCAATTTGAAAAACTTTAACGTAAGCTTTAGTCATTTCACCTTGGGCTCCTGGGCAGCAATGGTAGGGTATACGCCGGACAAAGCGGTAACTATATGCTCACCAATTTTTTTTTTTCGGGACACGGGAACAATGTTAGTCATAACTATCAGTCGTGTGGATAGTAACTGCTTAGACATCCAATTCAGCAATTGTCTAGTACAGGGATGCTGCAGTTGATCAATATCCCAGTTTCTAATGAAAATATTAAAATACATTTCCGGTTTTGAAGTCGTGGATGGCCCTAATTCGCTACCTGACTCCATGAACACCAAAGGAGAATGTGACATTGAGTTCATATGTTTTAAAAAAAATTGTGCTATTTTTAGATGACGATCATCTTGGATTAAGCGATGACTCTCATTTTACCAAATCTGAAAATGTTTCACCCAACAATCTTAACTTACTATGAAGTTTGGCCAGCATCGGCCATGTGGTTCCTGAGAAAAAGACGTTCAAAATCTCGAATAAATGGACCTTTTGGAGGCCATCATTGATGACATAATCATCCAATTCTGACAAATATTGCACCAGAGCAATCGCCTCATCGATACCTTCAATTTGATATATAACTTGAGCATATTTGGTAAAAAATAAAATTTGACCCCATGGGCCACGCCCATTTTTGACCCCGGGGTCGCCATTTTAACACCTTTGAAAGAGCATTCTACGTCGATCATTCCTACCAAGTTTCGTCGAAATCCGGCTGAAGAAGATTTTTTAAGAATTTGTGCTATTTTTAGACGGCAGCCATCTTGGATTAGCGACAACCTCCGTTTTACCTCCGTACGACCTTCTGACCTTTCAGTGGCCATCTTGGATGACATGATCAAAATTTCGACAAAAAATGTACCAGAGCGATCCCCTCTTTGATCCTTCGATTTGATATATGACATGACTATATTCGGTCAAAAATAAAATTTGACCCCAATTTGACCCCACGGGCCACGCCCATTTTTGACCCGGGGTCACCATTTTAACAACTTTGAAAGAGCATTGTGCATCGATCATTCCTACCAAGTTTCGTCGAAATCCGGCTGGCGGTTCATGAGAAGAAGATTTTTGAAGAATTTGTACTATTTTTAGACGGTGGCCATCTTGGATTAGCGACAACCTCCGTTTTAACAAATCTGAAAAGGCTTCACCCATGGACCATAACTGAAGTTTAGCCACCATGGGCCAAGCGGTTGGTGTGAAGAAGAATTTTGAAATCTCTAATAAAAGAACGACCTTTTTACCTTTCAGTGGCCATCTTGGATGACATGACCATCCAATTTCGACAAAAAATGTACCAGAGCGATCGCCTCTTTGATACCTTCGATTTGATATAGACATGACCATATTCGGTCAAAAATAAAATTTGACCCCAATTTGACCCCACAGGCCACACCCATTTTTGACCCCGGGGTCACCATTTTAACAAATTTGAAAGAGCATTGTGCATCGATCATTCCTACCAAATTTCGTCGAAATCCGGCTGGCGGTTCATGAGAAGAAGTTTTTTTAAGAATTTATGCTATTTTTAGACGGCCGCCATCTTGGATTAGCGATGACCTCCATTTTAACAAATCTGAAAAGGCTTCACCCATGGACCATAACTGTGAAGTTTGGCCACCATAGACTAAGCGGTTCGTGTGAAGAAGAATTTCGAAATCTCTAATAAAAGAACAACCTTTTGACCTTTCGGTGGCCATCTTGGATGACATGACCATCCAATTTCGACAAAAAATGTACCACAGCAATCGCCTCTTTGATACCTTCGATTTGATATAGACATGACCATATTCAGTCAAAAATAAAATTTGACCCCATAGGCGATGCCCATTTTTAACCCCGGGGTCACCATTTTAACAACTTTGAAAGAGCATTGTACATCGATCATTCCTACCAAGTTTCGTCGAAATCCGGCCAGCGGTTCATGAGAAGAAGATTTTTTTTATGAATTTATGCTATTTTTAGACGGCGGCCATCTTGGATTAGCAATGACCTCCATTTTAACAAATCTGAAAAGGCTTCACCCATGGACCATAACTTTTAAGTTTGGCTACCATGGGCCAAGCGATTCATGTGAAAAAGAATTTTGAAATCTCTGATAAAAGACCTTTTGAAATTTTCGGTGACCATCTTGGATGACATAACCATCCGATTTCAACAAAAAATGCACCAGAGCGATCGCGTTGTTGATACCTTCGATTTGATATATGACATGACCATATTCGGTCAAAAATAAAATTTGACCTCAATTTGACCCCACGGCCACGCCCATTTTTGACCCCGGGGTCACCATTTTAACAACTTTGAAAGAGCATTGTACATCGATCATTCCTACCAAGTTTTGTCAAAATCCGGTTGGAGGTTCTTGAGAAGAAGATTTTTGAAGAATTTGTGCGGTCATCTTGGATTACGTAATGACGTCATTTTAACAATTTTGTAATCCCCCTACCTAAGGACGGACCATGACCATGAAGTTTGGCAACTATAGGCCCAATGGTTACCGAGGAGAAGACGTTTGAAAATGTTCACGGACGACGACGGACGACGACGGACACATTGCGGTAACAATAGCTCACATAAGCTTCGCTCAGGTGAGCTAAAAACAGAACTATAGATGCAAATATTGTTAGTTTCAAGTAAAATTTTCTAAGTTTTCGGAAAGTACAGAATGGCCTTTCCCAATTTGTCACTCACCAAATCGGACCAGAAAATCCTCTCTCCAACACGAAAATTGACTCGCCAATGTGAGCATTGCGAGTGAATTTTTAGCCCTGTCAGGATAAACAAGAAACTAGGCAAAGCCACGACAGCCGGGTTTTCTTAAAAACATACAATGTAAGCACAACAAACTTAACATTGAAAATGAGTACGAAATGGACCTAAACGTGAAATCTTCACAGTGTGGATGCCGTCCGCCACCGTCCAGCTTTCTCCAATCCAATAGCCGGATTTTTTTGTAAAAAAAAACAAAAAACCAGCCAAACACCAAATAATAAACATCACATTTCATTTGAATTTCACTATATCACATCAGGATTATATATATGTACAGTACGAGTGTATCCTTTAAAAGAAATGTCACCTCAACAGCAATACCCCCTTGGTGGAGCTACTATTTTATAACTCAACTGGATAACAGCCTCAAAATTTCACCCACAAACACCTACCACCTCTATACAAAACACAGTTTTGCATTTCCCAAGCATCTTGTATAATACATGTATAATAGTAATATATCATTTAGGCAGATATAACATACATTAGTTTATTGCATAACCTATAAATAAACCAATGAAAATTCTTACATCCATGTAGGTCTTTCAATAAGGTACGACATTAGCATTATATCTTTCGTTTGCTAGTTGCAAACGAAAGATATAATGCTAATGTCGTACCTTATTGAAAGACCTACATGGATGCAAGACAATTTTAGAAATATAGCCAACAAATTGCCTGTACTGATGAAAGATGACATCATACTATTATGGTACCAAAATATGATGATAGTTTGCATGTTCTAATTGGGGATATTACTTAACCCTTAAAATGCGGGAAACAATTTTTGTTTCCCGCACTTTAAGGGTTAAGTAATTTTTCCGCAAAAAATGTGAAGGTAAAAAAAGTCAAGCACGAGTATGTTCCAAATACTCACATGTATCAAGTGTCAAAATATTGAAGCAATCCGTCAAGTAATATTAAAGTTATACCATGATGACGAAGCTTGTACAAACCTTTTGACCTTTCGGACGACAATGACGACGACAGAAAAAGCAGTGACTATAGTCGCCTTCTGCTAAAGTAGGCGCGACAAAAATTTGATGTACATTTGTATTTACATTTATTGAGCATAGGCTGCATATGCAGCCTATGCTCAATAAATGTAAATACAAATGGGTATTGGGAATCTTTGTTGCGCTATAGATAATTTCTTAAGATATTAAGGCCTTTTAACAGACTAGATGGCCACGGCCTGCATGTCGCGCCTTGTAGCGAGGCATGGACACTAAAAAAAAAGATATAGTATAACGAAAAACTTAACCAAAAAACTTAACCAAAAACTTCAAAGTAATTTGACCTTGACATTGGGCACAGGGGCCGCACGGGAGGTGGGTAGAATGAAAATATAGATGATGATAAACACCCATGTGAAGTTTCAAGGTAATGGGCAAAGCAGTTGCAGAGATATAGTATAACAAAAAACTTTAACCAAAAAACTTTAACCAAGAAACTTAAACAAAAAAACTTAACCAAAAAACTCAACCAAAAACTTTAACCAAAAAACTTAACCAAACAACTTAACCAAAAACTTTAACCGGACACACGTACGTACGTACGCCACGCCAAAGTGCCGACTATATCGCGCTTTCCGCAAGCGGGCGCGACAAAAATGACACTTTTACCAAAATTTAGTGAAATCATGAATCATGATCCTACCATTGAATACAAACCATTTAATGCTTAAAATTGTGAAAACCTGGGATATATCCAAATGTGAGACACACATGTACAAGTATTTGATTGTCCAGTTACTAGTACATACATGAAAACATTGAATTAAAAAAAAATCAATTCGGAAATGGCTTCTGTTTGTAAAGTTATTATTTGTTATTATATATATATATATATATATATATATATATATATATATATAATGGCTAAAAATACTTACCAATTGCCTATAATTTAGACTTCTTTGCTAAAGCAATGATGCAATGGACAACAGCAATGCATCCTGGCAAACAGCAACACAAAGCCGACTCGAACAAAAAGCAGAGACTGAGCCAAAATCATTTGGCTTACACGAAGCAACAGACACAACTGTCTAGCAAAAATGGCACAATAAGCCGTCTTCGTTCTACACTATCCCACTTCAACCATGCATGCAGGTTTATGAGGGACCAATTGTGAAAAATATCCCAGCGAAACCATGAATATTGCAACCCGTTAGTAAAATGTGAATCGCCACGTCAAACAAGATTTATTGAGTTTGCGACCAGTGTAGCCCCAGATCAGACTGCGCATCTGCGCAGTCTGATTTGGGCCTACACTGATCGCTAATGGGTTGGGATAACAAACCAATTAGATCTGACAAAAACAGTCTCGAGTGTGCTAGCAGATCAAGAGCTACAAATGTCAGTAAGCCGCTTTTCATGTGGCGAGTCACAAACAAATATAACAACGTATTAGTACCTCCACCCCCGCTACCTGACCACATGACTTGTCAGCTGACTGGTCATGTGACCCCGAGATTGTCATGGTTGGCTGAACCTTGGATAGGAGCTTGGTACAGAGCTGTAGTGTGACGATGATGTCCGTGTCGGTCAGCCGGTCACAGTGATTGGTCAGACTGGAGATCACATGACACAGGAGGGTCGGCAGGTGCTCTGTTTGCGTCTCACTGAAGGTTTCCTGTGGAATACAGATTTGATTGATTTATTGGTGTTTAACGGCCTATCAACAGTAACGGTTATTCAAGGCCGGGTTAACCGGTTCGATCCGGCAATTAACCAGGAGGCCGTTTCACTAAACTTCGTACGACTAAAATGTTCGTAAGTGCAAAATTATGATAGTCTATAAATTGCACATCAACACTGTTTTCTTGTAAATAATTATTGGATTAAGTATACTTTGAGGAAGAAATTTTCAATTTAAGGATAAATTTATTAATTTTTATTATACTGAATTTATTACATTATCACAGTCAAAATGGCTGTGATAATGTAATACATTCAGTATAATAATTCTGCATACTTTTAATCATCAAATATATGCAGTTGTTAGTTCTATATGAAATAATGCATTTCAGGAAAATAAATAATTACTCCCTCAATGTATACTTTGCTAGATAATTATGCTTAGCAATGTCCGGGCACTCCAGTTTCGTCCTCCATTCAATACCACAAGTAGTCTGTACATCTGTGCAAAGCATTTATAGTAATGTGTTCTTGCACTTATTTGTAGTTGTGAACTAAAGTTTAACCCTTAGAATTTGGGAACCGAAAATAGTCGTCTGCTGTTAATTCATATTTTGTCTTTTCTCTCAGCAAAAACATGGTTTGGCAGCATTTTAGAATCATTTGCATTTGAAATGATTCTAAAGTGCTGCCAAACCAAGTTTTTGATGAGACCGAAATAGCATTACTACATATTTCAGCTCAGTTAATAGACATGAATGGTTCTGGAATATTTGAGATCAACCCTTACATCGCTATCTTAATTTTGTTGTTGTCTGCTGTTTATTTTCTATTTTCCATTTTTATCATCAAAAACATGCTTTGACAGCACTTTAGAATAATTTACAGCATGCTTTGACAGCACTTTAGAATCATTTCCATTGGAAATGATTCTGAAGTGCTGTCAAACCATGTTTTTATTGAGAAATAAGGCAAGATATAAAAGCAAGAGCAGACGACAACGGTTGTGTGTAGCCGTCTAAGGGTTAAATTATCAATTGATGATTTCAAAAGAAAACAATTGGTTTTATTCACCCATTTCATGCTGAATACACAAAAACAGGGTATGAACAAATAGAAATAACCTTTTGTTATTTTTCTTATGTATATGTTGTAACCACTCATTTGAACCGTCTTGTCAAGACGGTTGAAATGAGTGGTAACAACATATACTCCTGTCCATAATTTAGAATTATTTTTCGTGCGAAAAAAATGCGTAGCCTCAGCATGTAATTACCACATTAACACTAAAATATTCGGAAACAATTTGTTTTGGGAAACGACTATAAAATAGAGGCTTCCAAAAACAAATTGTATCCAAATATATTGTTATGGCGATAAACCAGTACAAGCATACTCAGGAATTCCGCTGGGGAAAATAAAAAAATCGCCACTTCAAAAAATTGGCGATAAAAAATTACAATTTTCAAAAAAATAATAAAAAATTATTTTTTTTTGTTTTGATTTTTTTTTGAAAATTATAATTTTTTTTTGCCAATTGTTTATTTTTATCGCCAATTGCGAAAGTGGCGACCGCCAGCGGAATCCCTGATACTAACTCTAAACATTAGGACACCCTTTGTTGTGGGAAATCCAATATTTATATGTGTTTCCTAGAATAAATTGTGTCCGAATATTTGGGGTATTAAGGTACATGTAGTTTAATATACAAAATCTGACAATTACTGCACCTACCAGAGAGACGATGTCGAGTAGGAAGGACACAAGTTGACACAGTTCACTGATGGCCGCTGTCTCTGGCAGCTCCTGGGCGGACACCTGTCTAGACGGACCCACGGACAGGGACTTCCTCGTAGTCTGCCCAACCTGCTGGCACGACTGCTCAAATATACGGCCCGTGAACTCCCAGATGAAGTATGGCTCAAACGTTCCAAACAGCACATTGGCTGTCTTCAACAGTTCATCGTACGGGGGGACTTTATCGCTGGCTTTTGCCTTGCTATTTGTCTCTGAACTCAGTGATTTTGACTCCTCAAACTCTCTATGTAGACAGCGGAATATGGACAGGAGAACGTTTTCCAGGATTACAGGTCCAATTTCTGGTTTATCGAGAAGACTGATCAGGATTCGGAACGGCTTGAGAACAGTTTTTGTATTGTTACTTGCAACACTGTCAGCGGTTTCTAACAACTTCGACTTCAAAGCTTGCACTAGTAACTCTTTGGAGAATTTCTGAAAGTAGGATAACTCTGTATCTGGGTTGTCGCTGGAGTTATCTCCGATTGGCCGGGTGCTGACCGGTACACTGGTGACAGAGGTGCCCATTAGCCAGGCGTAAAATCGCCGGTTTAACGACATGTCTCGCCGCAGTAGCACGTTGATGGAAGCCCGCACTATCTTGGCCATGTCGTTGTGAATCAGCTGGCTGTTGTGGAGTGGGAACGCGATCATGAGGAAATCCAGGAGACTTCGCTGGACGAGTACGCTCGTATCTTGTACAGCATTGCCGATGGCATCAACCTGAAATAGCAGTCAACCCCATCAACCCTAGGTAACTGGAATGTATTGTGATATGTAAGTTTTCCGACCAATCCAATTATCATAACAGGGCTCCAGATAAGGAAATAGACATTGGTTACTATTACTATATAATACATGTACCATTGAAATCAATTAGATATCCGACTCCCATCATTTATTTTTAATTGAGTATTTCATTATTAAATTGTACTGTGAACAGTGTTGACAGAAATTAAACCAGTTTATAAAAAAAAAGTCCAAATAGTAATATTTTCGTCGGATTCGGTTTCAGCAGATTTTGGCTGATTTTCAGGGGCCTATTTCATCAACATTGCAAAGTATACTTTACTAGCAAAGTATACTTTGAGGGAGTAATCAATTATTTTTCCTGAAATGCATTATTTCATATAGAACTAACAAATGCATATATTTCATGATTAAAAGTATGCAGAATTATTATACTGAATTTATTACATTATCACAGCCATTAAATGGCTGTGATAATGAAATAAATTCAGTATAATAAAAATTAATAAATTTTTAAAAAAATTGAAAATTTCTCCCTCAAAGTAAACTTTGCTACTAAAGTATACTTTGCAATGTTGGTGAAATAGGCTACAGGATTTTTTCTCTCATAAAAATGTGTACACTACAGACTGATGAGACATTGTGTACTGGAAATTTTAATATTACTTTTTGGTACGCATGATTTCTGAGTTCAATTGGGTTTTGTCCTTTTTTAATTGGGTATTTACGCAAATACACAGCTTATCTGGCGCTCTGGTCACAATGTGATTTGAAAAGTAGCCGATTAACTAGAGAAAGTGAGCAGGGGCTCACGGATACCCCCGACCCCCGCCTGAACCGATAAATAACAAGAGTGCCGCAAGTCACAAATTACGCCCGTCGAATATGGGCCAGACAGCGAAGATGCAGAAATGTGAAGCTGTCACCAAGGCAAGAAACATTAATGAGAATTTGAAAGTCTATAGCATTATTTCTTCATCTCGTTGTGCTAAACATGTATACTAATTTAGGCAGAGATAGAAAAGTAGAGTGTAAAGTAGAAATGATAGGGAATTGGATACAATAATGTAGAAAAAATGGCTAAGTTAAAAAGGTGATATTTTTGTTCAAAAATATTTTTTCGGCATAAAAACACCAAGGTGCACATCTTCAATATGTGTAGAAGACGTGTGTATAGTTTCAGAACGATCTACTGAACGGTTTCGGAGGAGTTGTGTACACAAACTCTGTACCATATATAGAACTGTATAGAAAAATGTAGAAAAAATGGCTAAGTTAAAAAGGTGATATTTTTGTTCAAAAATATTTTTTCGCCATAAAAACACCAAGGTGCACATCTTCAATATATGTAGAAGACGTGTGCATAGTTTCAGATCGATCGACTGAAAGTTTTCGGAGGAGTTATGTACACAAACTCTGTACCGTATATAGAAATGTATAGAAAAATGAAGAAAAAATGGCGATATTTTTGTTAAAAAATATTTTTTCGGCATAAAAACACCAAGGTGCACATCTTCAATATGTGTAGAAGACGTGTGTATAGTTTCAGAACGATCTACTGAACGGTTTCGGAGGAGTTGTGTACACAAACTCTGTACCATATATAGAACTGTATAGAAAAATGTAGAAAAAATGGCTAAGTTAAAAAGGTGATATTTTTGTTCAAAAATATTTTTTCGCCATAAAAACACCAAGGTGCACATCTTCAATATATGTAGAAGACGTGTGCATAGTTTCAGATCGATCGACTGAAAGTTTTCGGAGGAGTTATGTACACAAACTCTGTACCGTATATAGAAATGTATAGAAAAATGAAGAAAAAATGGCGATATTTTTGTTAAAAAATATTTTTTCGGCATAAAAACACCAAGGTGCACATCTTCAATATGTGTAGAAACGTGTGTATAGTTTCAGATCGATCGACTGAACGGTTTCGGAGGAGTTGTGTACACGAACTATGTGCTTTTTCTTCAGCCGCCCGTCCGCCCGCCCGCCGTGTGGTAAAACATAATACGTACCGTTTTTTTAAAAACGGTCGTATAAAAACGTTAACGTCGGACGAACAAATGGATGGAATTTTTAAAACTATATACCCCTCAATATACTTTGTATGCCGGGGGTATAATAAGAAGGGTGTTTTCTTTTTCTTCTAACAAATATGAATATTACTTGCAAAAAGTGCAGATCCTGATGAGTGTAACAAAGGCTGCTAAAGAGGGTTGAAAGGGTTAATGGCCTTTTATGATTACTGATACTCTGACCTAAAACATTACACTTTCAACACTACAGACCTCAATGGCAATGTTTGCCAAACGTGTAGATTCAGATGAGCCAATTCATAATGATGATATGCACCGTTTGTAGTAGCTACAATAATTTGCCTCCGATATGTTATCTACGGCTACAATTTGACCCATTCAAAAAATGTGAGCAACCGAAGTGCATACCCAAACCTGATATAAGTACGTAAAAATTTAGTAAACTGTATATTGTATACCTTTAAACAAATAATCTTTGATGTAGAACTAGTAAATTGCCAAAAATAATAGAACAGGGAAATAATTTTCCCATGGAAGTACTTGTTCAACATTCAACGTAACAAAATGAAGATTTCAAATTTACAAGATATACATGTAAATGTCAGATAAACATCTTGATACGGTAAAATAACCAATTTCTGCATGTGTATGTTCTGTATTAATAATTTATTGATACAGTTTTGACAGTTATATATCACTAACATATCAAACACGCCGGATAACCGATTGCAAATATCACTCTTCCATACGTTACATTAAAGAGATGGGGTTAAATTGCTACCCTTGCAAGATGTATGGAGCGGGGTAGCAATTTTGTTTCTATGTTTGTAGATACTTTCCACATTTTAGAACATTGTAAAATCATGCATTGATGTTAGTTACACAGAGAGTGTTGACATGAAACGGAGTTGCCCATTAGTCAAATGAAATTGCTTATGGTTTACTATGGCTAAAATGTATAATTGATGTCAAATGGTAGAATGTGCTTGAACTACTGAACCAGATCGCTGGGACCACATACATGTATTGAGCCCACCAAGGCATTTGATACTCATTAGACCTTGATCTTGGGCATGCATGCCATGGAATGAAAAAATTAATGATGATAAACAAGAATTTGAAGTCAAGTCTTCCCATACTCGATATCATATTGCCACGGCCAACTATCAGTGGCTGTGGTTGGAGAAATGAAGCTTAAGGGTTTAACGACCCCGCTGCAGATCCTGATCAGCCTGTGCATCCGCAGTCTGATCAGGATCTGCACTGTTCACCATTCCATCAATGTAACACTCATCGTGCTTCTATCAAGCAATGTAGGTCGTTATCCAGCTACAGGAGTGTGCTATTTCACCAGGAGCAACACTGGTCACAAGGCCCATTTCTCCAGTCACCACCATAATTAAGAAGACACTCACCATGAGGTTAATATTCATCCCCATCATGTAGAGCTGGTCCTCCATGGTCTGTTTGCGGTTGTAGTGAGTGAGGAGGAAGGTGACCGCGGGAAGGCGGACGGACGGACATGAGAACACACATTCCCACAGACAAGTGTAGAAGTAGGCCGGCTCTGTCGCTTCACAGAACTCTTCCAGTAACCCGTTTGTCCTTGAATACATGTTCAAAAGTGAAAGTGAATGAGTTTAAAGTCCCAGCAACAGCTAAAGTCACAGAGACGGGACCACAATTTAAAGTCTCATCTGACAGACCAGTGGAATGAAAAGACTATGTACGTATTTGTCACGCCTACAATGTAGTGAGGATTGAACTCGCAACCTCCGGAATTGAAGTACAATGCCATATCCTCTAGACCATGACCCATCCATGGAATACATGCTCAAGGGCGGCGATTATCAACAGAGCGGCAGTAGTTTACACCACTCATTTTCTCGGATACACCATCTGAATCACGAGACATCGCCTTAACAATTCACACAACTCTTGGCCATATTTTATATTTGATAGAATTTGTTGTGGTTCTTAAATAACACTTTGTTTGTGAAATATAAGAAAATGTAAATTTAACCCGGTGAGCTGATTATCTTGAGAAATAATGCATTTGTAATTGGGTCCTGTGGCTTACTGTGCTCATTCATTTTTTAGCTGAAGGACCCAATCATTTGTGCATTATTTTACATTAATCATCTTACCTGGTTGAATAAACAGCTTCAAGCCCATAAGCCCCATTCTCCAGTCATAGCCACACCAAAATGTCCTAGCCCAGGTGATTGGTTAACAAAAAATAGAAAGATCAAATCTATTTGAATTCAGTAGAAAATGGTAAAACCAGTTTTTAACAGGTATTTGATTGGCTATTAATATGAATACAGGAAATGATACAAGCACCACATTCGCTTCTGGTTTCCACGTGGATCAATTGATAGGGTTATATGTCCATTGAACAGCAAGATCATTTACAGTCAGGAATGCACCGATATGGGAGGGAGAACATAGTGCACACAAATAAATTACAACTTTCAGCACTGAAAGGCAGCGTCCTGAGCCAGTGTCAGGCAACCTTACTACACTGGAACACTGTTTGCTAAGTAACTTATTATCTAGAGCATTTATACTCCTCAGTTTAACCCTTAGACCGCTACACACAACGATTGCCGTTTGCTTATGCTTTTATATCTTGCCTTATTTCTCGATAAAAACATGGTTTGACAGCACTTCAGAATCATTTCCAATGGAAATGATTTTGAAGTGCTGTCAAAGCATGTTGTAAATTATTCTAAAGGGCTGTCAAAGCATGTTTTTGATGATAAAAATGGAAAATAGAAAATAAACAGCAGACAACAAAAAATGAAGATAGCGTTGTAAGGGTTAAAGTCAATGTTTGTTTGTTTATTGGTGTTTAACGGCCTATCAACAGCTAAGGTCATGTAAGGCCGGGCCAACGGGTTCGATGCCGTTTTATCTTGTTGCATTGGGGGGAAATTCCCAAAATCAGAACGGAATATTTACAGAGAAAAAAAATATATTCAGTCCTGAAATTAGAATAACCCGACTGGTGCCAGGTCCATACCACACCAAGTCACTTGGCCCCTTCCCGTAAAATAGGATTACGAATAATCATACTACTCACACAAGGGGTATAACCAGATTCAACTGTTACATACAAAATGCCAAAGACAATGTGAGGGCCAAACCAGGTCTCCAAATGGAAATGATTTTGAAGTGCTGTCAAAGCATGTTGTAAATTATTCTAAAGGGCTGTCAAAGCATGTTTTTGATGACAAAAATGGAAAATAGAAAATAAACAGCAGACAACAAAAAATGAAGATAGCGTTGTAAGGGTTAAAGTCAATGTTTGTTTGTTTATTGGTGTTTAACGGCCTATCAACAGCTAAGGTCATGTAAGGCCGGGCCAACGGGTTCGATGCCGTTTTATCTTGTTGCATTGGGGGGAAATTCCCAAAATCAGAACGGAATATTTACAGAGAAAAAAAATATATTCAGTCCTGAAATTAGAATAACCCGACTGGTGCCAGGTCCATACCACACCAAGTCACTTGGCCCCTTCCCGTAAAATAGGATTACGAATAATCATACTACTCACACAAGGGGTATAACCAGATTCAACTGTTACATACAAAATGCCAAAGACAATGTGAGGGCCAAACCAGGTCTCCAGTAGGAATTCCGGTAAGGAAGAACCCCGATCGTTAAATTACCTATCGCATGCTCTCACCTGCCACCCACTTAAACTCAATGTCTATTTGCAATTGTCGGGTGAATTTTGTACTTCGACTTTTGAAAATCAGGGCGTTTTCAGCTATTAAATACAAATGTCCAAAAATTTGAATATTCGCTTTATCTGGGGCTTTTTATCGTACAAAGCTTAGTGAAACACAGCAGTACTGTACGCACTGATCGTAGAACTCGGACCCCTCCTCGAGACCGGGCAGCAGTCCCAGTAGGAGGCCGTTGAGGCCCGGCTTCACCCGCTTGCCGAGGCTCACAAAGTGTCGCTCGTAGATCAGCAACAGGATTGGCTTCACGTTCATTGCCGAGTGTCCCAGCAAAGGGAACAAGCCCGCGCTGTAGATGAACAGGTCCTGAGCCAGACGCTGGGTACCGATACATTTGAAGATGATGTCGTACGTCTCCAGGGCCTTCATATGGACGCCGCCCGGTAATGCTGGGTGGAGGCATTGAGCGAGACGTTTACCGATGGTGACGCGCTTCGGTATGACAGGGTACTTCACGTGGGATAACAGGACCTGTAGAGATGCGACATGGTTGTGTGTTGGTTATCTACGCTACTGACTGAGAAAAGATTGCAACATCTTCCCTCAGTATTGAAATTAAGAATAAAATAATTTTGCTCATGGCAGGCAGCCTAATTCAGTGAAAATTTTCCAGTCGGGTACCCAAAAGTTCGCGACTGGAGGTACAGAATGTGTTTTGCTAACTGAAAACTTCACCTGTGGTATCGACTACAGAAATGGTACCAACAGTATTTCCAACCAGTTTCAATCCAGATCAGCCAGCGTGTCTGCATAGTTAGCCCCCTTCTTCCACCAACATCTGAAGCGGATATGGGGATCTCCACACAGAGCTCCAGATAAGGGTGCATATTGGCGTACTTACGCACTTATTTTAGCAGAATACGTATTGATTATCAAAAGCGGCAGTACAAAATACTCACAACAATGTGAAAATACGCATTGAATTTGAGTAGTGAAAATACTGTAATAAAGTTGAAAATGTACTTAGTTGAGCTGCAAAAAGCAAACAGTGTTTGCAATTTGCAGCTCAAATAAGTGAATTTTTAAATTTGTTTTATTCTGTATCATTTATTCCCTATTTAATAAGGAGGAAAATCAATAATACATTTGTAAAAGTAAAATATGCATTGAATTTGAAATATGGGGGTATAATACTCTTTAGATACAAAACGTATCTGGAGACCTGTCCACATAGTATCCATTTAAAGTGCTTCCTTTGCAAATAAACGGACATCCTCATTGTTACTATTACATAGTTGTGAGTTCACGACTCAGTGTCTTGATAACACTACTGCTGAAATTAGAGTTTAGTACTCTTGATTCACAATTACATATTACGGTACATCTGAACAGGGAAATGGTGAGGTCCCCATATACACATGGTGTCCGGAATACAGCGGCCCCATTGTAGATTCACCTCATTGAACAGGAGGCCCCCGTAGTATTTGATATAGACTCCATTAGACTCAGGTTAGGTCCCTATAGTTTCCAACATAGAGAGACTCCATTATACTCACCTTATTGAGTTTGCCGAGTGCAGAGATGAGGTCAGCCCACTCACTGGTGGAGTCAAAGTTACGGAGAGCCTTCTCAACCTGGGTGATGTACGAGCGGTACTTGCTGTCATTCAGCAGCTCGCATTCCTCCGCCAAGATCGACAAGGCGCTCATCTTGTACGCTGGGAAAATAACATATTATACTGTCATTTCAGCTAATCTGCGCATCGTCATTTAGCCTTGCATACGTCATACTAAAATATGTGAATTTTGGAATAAACAAGCTACACTATGGCAAGATTTTGTCACATTCCGATGTGTTTGGTAAGAAGTTATTCAGCATATAGTCAAAATGTGTAAAATCCTCAGACACTACTGATGGAATAGCTGTCTTATTTACTAACGTAACTGTTCAACTAAGAAACTAACCTGTCATGATGTCACTGTTTAGTTCTACTTCAAGTTTAATACAAATTTTGCTATGCTGATCCAGTATGATGTTCGCCATTTTTGTTTTCACTACCAGATGAAAAGCATTAGCAGAAAAAAATGTGACATTGCAAACACGCATGTGATGTCATGCATCACACAAATTACGTCACTTACTGACGTCAGAACATTATGACACTTTATCTGCACAGACTTCTTTGAATTTCGTTGAATATTCAGGAATTTTTTTACTGAAAATGGGAATGTTAATGACTTTTAAATATGTTTGGAACGCCTTCGGTGAGCAGAATTAGCCGACACCATTGTATATGGGTGCACCGAGCTCCAGATAAGCTTTTTGTGCAGAAAATATCAGTTTGGAAAATAACATACAGTAAAACCTCGCTAAATTGGACACGAAGGCAGTCTATGTATCTTTAATTTCATGTGTTCATTGTCATCAACCTCTGATGATAATGTCTGTTGAAATTCACAAAGAACAGCTGCATGCCTTGGCAGAGTCATATGTCTGATTTACAGTGGAATTTCTCTAAACCGGACACCCTGGGAGGTCTCACTGTATTATATGGGTGCACAGAACTCCAGATCTGGCAATATCAAGTCGTAACCCCATGTAGCAATATTCAAGGGAATGAATTCTACTTATTCCGTAAATTGCTATATCCTCTATACTGGTAGGCGACCCATTTTTTCGTCCGTACCCATTTTCCAGGACACCCTCCTAAACGCTTAATTCTGCATTTTCAAACGATATTTTTGTTCCTGGTCATTTTGTTCCTGAAGATTTCCAAGAAAAATGAGTAAAACTATTAAATTGAACTGTTAGTGGGTGAGCCAGAGGGGGTGACCACTACCACTTGGGGGGGGGGGGGTGGGTGGTGGGGGGGCAAATTGTCACTATGATTTATGGTCAGGTATATATCTCAGTATAATAAAACTGCATGATAGCAGTTTGGATCTTGTAGCTTAACGGTTTTATGGCATGTTTTGTAGACCCCCCTCGATGAAAAAAATGCCCCATAAAAAAATCACAGTTTTAACTACTGCTAATAACTACACTGAAAAACATTCAATTGATTTGAATGTTACTGAAATTGTTTGTCTAATGACTCTTAAACTGTAAAGAGTTAACAATTGCTAAAAATCCAAGATGGCCGCCAAAAAACCACTAATTTTACTATGTGTACTTAAATTATGCTAGTAGTACAAATTTTTCAATGGAGTGTGTTTCTAAATGTACAATTTCATTGCATTTATGTTTGAAAAAGTCCGAATTGCCTAATTCCAGCAGTTGGTTACATACAAAACAAAATGGCTGCCATAAATAACTACGTTTATGTATTGTAAAGGAAAAATGCACTTTTATTACAAATATGCATATATGATGATACAATTGTTATTCAAACATATACAATGTACATAGTACCACATATTTGACCATGTTTATCATGTAGATACATAATTATACCAAATAGTTTGATGTGGGTAAATCCAAGATGGCCACCAGTAAAATTTCGGAAACATGTTATGTTTGGCAGATTAATTGAGATACAACTTTTTCAAAAAGAAACGATGTAGGATTCAATAACAACCAAGGTAATTCTGTATACTTATGTAACTATTTATCGAGTAATCTATTGCTAAAAGTGCTCACAAAATATGTTATTAATACAAACTATGTAATTAAACAACATGTATGCTATAACCAATGGTGCTTACAAATACGATTGATAATACGACTTAATGTCAATTGTCTATAACCGAATGTCCATTATACCTGCACATGACATCAGTACTATGTTCTATTCAAATGTGAAGTTCGTCTTCATCTCTATCATAAAGGTCAACTTCTGCAGTCCACTTGGGTTCAAACTCGTCAGAACGTTGATTAGTGCAGTCACTTAGTCGACACATGTCTGTGCATCTCAGTCCATTTGACAGACAGACACAAGATGGTAATTTGCACAGCCGAGAACATTTGCAAGACAGCAGCTCCAAACCGCTGTTGAGATGACGCTGTCCTTCCAACCATGTGTCTCTGTGGTGATGGCCTTTCTGGATCTGCTACAAGGCTTCTCTTCCAAATAGCAGCCTGGTAATTTGCACGTAATGCATGCTTAACTAGGCAGTTCCTGCATGGTGGCATTCGATGGGATTCAATTTTCCCCCTTTTCGATCAGAAAATATTGTACCTCAAGTCATTTATGTTGGATGTTTGTGGTTTTGCTGCATAGAGCAGGCAAACAAATGCTTCTAATTTGGTGTGTAGCTGAGGTGGAATATTCCAGTCACAGTCAGATCCCAACTGTGTGTAGGTTTCCCTTACATCTGGATTTGCCTTGATAATCTGCAAGGCCCTGAGCTTCCTTTTCCCAGCAAATGCACTCGTGGTATCGCAGCCAGTGAATGCATGCATTCCAATAAGTGCACCGCAAACACCAGGTCCAATAGCTGCAGTGATTGTTTCAACGTTAATCAATCATGTGCATTTTAATGAAAAGTGGTACACTAATGCTTTCACAAAATCCTAGACATAGAACAAGCACGTCTGTGTCATCTGAGCATATGACGACAGCTTTGTACCCTGCATCTGCAACATGTGTCGCATGAAGCAGTAATCGCCCATCTGCCTCTTCGTGTGTACTCTGTAATGCATAAATCTCTTCACAACAATTATCTGATCTGCCAACACTTTTCCACGTGTGTCACGATTACGACCTTTCCTTGTAGCTTATGTGTGTACTTTGGCTTCTGCCACTCATGGACAAGAAACTCTATTAAGCTACTTTTGTTGTTGACTTGTTTTAAGAATGATCTCCACTGTCGTACTGTTTGTGTTGAGCTGATATTGTGCAACTGGAGACTTTGCCCTTCGCCTCTGTGTGATCTCTTGACAGATTTAATGGACAATTCTTCATATGTGTCAAACAAAACATCTATCCGGTTGCTTTCCGAGCCTTCTTTACATATCATGCCATGGTTGGATATTGCAATATCACCAAAAGTTGAGAGGTTGGGCTTCACCTTCTGGACTAAACTCATTCCATCAAGTACTGTTGCTGAATTTGCTGGGATGTCATTCACTGGTGTTGATAATTTCTGAAAGTGCTTGGCCAACACAACAGCTTTCGTTGTTTTCCTCGGGGTCCCTTCGGGGGTTGCCAATGTCCATGGTAGCGGACCATGTGGGTGGGAGAAGAGCTTCTCGTATCAAGAGCACGACTTTGTGCTATTACAATTATTTTGCCGAATAATGAGCTATCAGTCTTCTGTGTGCTTCTTTATACTCAAGCTTGTGAAGGTCTCCAATCTTTGCTTCTGTAGAGGATCATGGAACTTCTGTTGCGGTGGATCTGTTTCAAGCCTTTCTTCTTTGAATTTGTTATATGTCTGTTTTCCCATTGCTTTTGGCAATCATTAGATCATGTCTCACATCTTGTGGAACTGCGATTGCTGTCGAAATATACACACTGTTTTCATTTTCTTCAAACGGGTTAATCCAATTTTCAAGGACTTCAACCACAGCCGTGACACTCTTTTCATCTTTCTCGAATCGGGGTTTTTGCAACTCTTAATGGTTATGTCCAGATTTGTTTTTCCGTGTCAGTTCTCGCAGGTTATAAGGAAGCCACTACGATATTTGGCTGTTAATTAAAATCGGTTGACTGCGGAAGTCTTTTGGTAGAACTTCGTCGTCCCTCCTGTTGTCTGTGTGTCTTTATTGACAGTCATTTCTGTGGTCTGATCCACTGGGAGGAGGCCAAATGGATTGTTGTCTGAAAGTTGTACGGAGAATCCTCCATCACGAAAATGACTATACACGGCGGGATGATCAGCTTGCAGATTACTCATCTGGGCATAATAATAGACAGTACGATATCGTGCGTAGTTCAATCGGTCGTAAGCAAAGCACCATGGTATTAGATTTAGTATGGCGGCAAGATGCAACTCCCAATTTCCTTCCCTAGAAGCTCTGATCAGGTTCAACAATATTGCACCAACTATATCGATGTATGACATCCTGAATGCAGAAATATCCCCGTTGTTGTGTCTTAGATTGTCTAGATATACATTCCAGAGGGAGATCACCTCTTTCAGATCACCACATTGCATAATATCATCAAAGTTCTCCTGACATTGGTTATCGTGGAGTTCATGTACCTGTGTCATAAATATTGCCATCACTTCGCTACTGTTGGTGTGTCTTGTTTCCAGCCACTGAATAAATCCTTGCCATGCCAAGCGAATGAGACCTTCATATATGATCTTATGTACCCGAACAGCGCGGTTATACATCTTAACGTCCATGCACCATGCACAACTAAACCAACTTCAATGCATATATCACGCAGTCCCGCGTCCTGAAACTGCCGTCCAATAATAGCGAGCAGCATCATTATTGTATGGAAGGTACCCAGTTGAATGACTATATGGGAATATCTCTCTTTGTGTTTCCATAGTATTTCTGTAGCCTTTCCATAGAGGGCCTGGTCCATGACTACAACAATATCACCCAGCTTCAATTGCTGTCTCAGCAGCTCTGATTGACGTATAGTTTCAAGTACTGTTGACATGTCAGTCGCTGGAGCATTAATTGTTGGGAGATACCCTATCACATCTTTGGATACATATATCATGCTCCGTGTAATAATATTGAAGCCTGTTCAACTTGGTATAGTCTGGCTCTCAGGATCAATCTGTCTGGTTAGCGTCCACAGAAAGTCTTTGTTCTCAGCCTTTTGCATGTTCATGGCGGCCATTTTGAATTTGACAAAAAATAGTAACAATATGTAAATGACTCATTTATTTAATGACAGTGTAAATTTGTCTGTGAAACCAATTAGCCTATAGTAATTCATTGATAAAATTATTATTAGATGTACATTACGTTACAGCAAAGACATAGCAAACATATGATTCATTGTCCGCCATCTTAATTATAGGTATTTATTTCATACATACGGAAGCAGAAAAAAATATTCAACATTTTAAAATATGTTATAAGTAATGGGTTAATGTAATGAAGCGATAAAAACTATTAATAACAACATATGGACTTAACAATTTGCTGTAGTGGGCAAAAACATATGGTTTTTGGTGGCCATCTTGAATATTGGTAGCCATCTTGGATACAAGTATGGAATTTTGATTTTCTTCAAAGTATAAACCATAAGCCTTCTGCTTCAGAACAATCATGGTGTGTGGTTGCCTTGTATAGTGTGTTTATTTGCTATATTCGCAAAAAAAATGTTTTTATGAACCGCAAATTTGTCCGCGAGGGGGGGGTTACATAAAAGGCCATAAAATCGTTAAGCTACAAGGTTCAAACTGCTATCATGCGGAAATAATATCTAGAGATGTATACTTTTCCATAAAATATAGTGGTAATTTGCCCCCCCCCCCCAGGTGGTAGTGATAACCCTATTTTCAGAGGCCTGGCTCATCCCCTTTGTTTTCATACCTGCCAACTTCTGTTGACACCTGTATGACGTGGGGAAAACCCCATGTCAGTGCACATGCGCGTGGGCCATATATATCTGAGGCGCTTACGGGGGGAAATTAACAGTATCTTCGAAGTAATACATGTATTAATTGCTATCATTTGATCAGTACCATACAGTATTAATTACTTTCACTGTAATTTTGCCGTGTTAGCTTAACAAAAAGTAAATATCGCGGAAGATCCTAGTGTCCGGAAAAATGGGTCTCCTCCTGTATTTTAATTGGCATTTTAATTACCCCCTTTCTGGCCCCATTGTCAGCAGTTACCTCCCACTATACTAATGAATTTTGTGTTATTCTATGTAAGGCGAGCCGACGTATTTGCTAATGTTAGAAAAATCGCGGTCCGATGTAAACTTTTAAAATTATTGCGAAAAAAACGTGATTTTTGTCCGGAAATGGGTTGCCTACCAGTACATATTTTGAAACACAATTTCTTTAATAATTTAAGAATATATATACTAAAGCCAAGTGTCTTTGGAAATTTACAATTTTTTTGGGTGGCGGGTGGGAAATACAAAGTATTTGGAACAGTATTTACGGAATAAACCTAGTGTACTAAGTTGCATATGGGGCTACGACGTGATATTGCCCCAGATCTAAGCTTTGTGGGCAGAAAAAATCAGTTAATTTTGTAAACAATTTTTGGTGTTATCTAACCTAAGTTTCAACATTTATTTTCTGCTCAAAATATATAAACTCCGTTTACTTTCATGTCCTCACAATAAGCACTGAGTTATTCTTAACACTTACCCTGTGTTACATCAGCTTAACAATTAGCGATTTGTTTGCCAAATTATGTTTTCACAGCCATCTTGTTGACACAACCTGTCAAAAAAGAAAGTGACACATCTGCAAATGGTCAGTGACGAGTATTTAAAAATCAGTTATCTAAATCAGAATTTTACAATGTTAGAACATACTATTTAAAAAATAAACATGTTACTTTAAGACATCAATACATAAAAAGATACACAGGTTCTGTCTAAGCACGCACATTAATTGAAAAACACCAGTGAGACAATTTCTTCAGAATTTTTCATGGACAAAAAATTACCCTTACACCGTAAAATGGCCTGAGATTAAGTGGACAGGTTTATTCGCCGGAACTAATGCATTTTCTAACTGTTAAAATACGGAACTTCTTTTAGGTGGGCCACCACCATTGATATTTAATGGAAGAAATAATGAATATATAAGCAAGTTCCGACTTACAAAATAAACCCTACAAATATTATTGAAAATCATGTAAATTATATATTAAAGGGGCGAATCCATCCAGGCCTGGTCGCGTTCACCGCTATTTAAAGGCTATGCACATAAATTGCCAATCTATAGTGAACAAGAAACATGAACTTTATTCACTTTTAGACGATCACAGACCTGAGATAGTTGCGGGTATGCAGTCCTAGCTGACAAAAGAACATTTGGATAGTGATTTTTTTTTCAAATTATTTAGGTTATATACCTTTTCGACAGGATTGAGCAACAGGAAAAAAGGTTGGTGGGGGTATTTATCTTGATCCGTAATGATATGATAGCCACCCAGCAAACACAACTAAAAACTGATTGTGAAATTTTATGGGTTAAGGTTGAAATTATTGGAAGTAAACCTTTGTATGTTGGGGCGTATTACAGACCAAAAGAATCAGATCTCGAAAGCACAGTAGAGTTTGGTAAATCACTGGAGCTGGTGAGATCATGTAAAGGGACTAAATGGGTTCTTGGGGACTTTATAACTATTCAAAATTCACTTGGGATTCTGAGCACATACCCTCTATACAGACAGGCTGTGGCTTGCAACATATTTATGAGCATTTCATTGGTCTATTAAATGACCACAGACTAGTTCAGATGGTAAATGAAAGCACGAGATTTGAGAACATTCTTGACCTATTCCTGACATCAAATGAGAGCCTAGTGGATGATACCCAGGTTCACTCTGGCATATCTGATCATAATATTGTTATCGCTACAGCACAACTAAAACCCATTTCCAGTAAACAGACTCCTAGAGATATATACCACTTTACAGAAAAACTAATTGGGATGGTTTCAAACAATTTATAAATGAAAATAAAGCAGATATCTTATCAAACCATGAGATTCTTTCCGCAGATGAAGTTTGGTCGAAGTTTAAAAACACCCTACACTCTGGCATAAAACAGTTTGTACCAATGAAGCGATGCAGCAGTAAACGATCATTACCATGGGTAACACAAAAGGTCAAAAGGCTAATCAGGATGAGAGATACACTTTTCAAACAACTGAAAGGTAACAAGACAAATGATATTAAGAAGAAATTTACTGAAATTAAGCAAATAATAAAACAGAAGATAAAAAATGCATATAATAACTACCTCCAAAATATACTTGAATTAAACCAGGAGGAAAACTGAACATACTTTAACTAAAAAAAAGTATACAGTATGATAAAAAATGCAAAACAAGGCTCTCAAGGTATTGCACCACTAAAATACCAAATCACTGGAAATGTCCTGTCAGGCAACAGTGACAAAGCAAATATTTTAAACGGCAATTTCAGTCTGTCTTTTCCCCCTTTGCACCACTCTCACTTGGTCAGTCATGCCTCAGCACCATTAGACGCATAGGTATCTCGAAAGAAACATCGCACACCAGTAAGTACCCCAAAATGCCTCACAGACACATTAGTGCAGCTGGTGTCTACAAACTTCTTGGCGCTCTAAAAACAGACAAAGCAGCTGGACACGACAACATCAAACCATTAATACTTAAAGAACTGAAAGATGAGATTTTTGATAAAACACAACTCATCTTTCAGAAATCACTCTGCAGTGGCAAACTACCTTCAGACTGGACCAATGCAATGTCGCCCCTTTGTACAAAAAAGGCGACGCCAGTAACCCAGCAAACTACATACCTATCTCATTGACTTGTATCCTATGCAAACTCATGGAACACATTGTAGCCTCTAACCTCACCTCTCATTTCAATAAGTATAACATCTTGCATGACTTACAGCATGGGTTCCGGGAAAGGCGTTCTTGTGAGACACAACTAATCCAGCTTATTGATGACTTGGCTCGCACCCTCACACAAGGCAAACAAGCTGCTCTTGTCCTACTAGATTTTAGTAATGCATTTGATAAGGTGACCCATCTAAAATTGATTTTCAAACTTCAAGAACATGGTGTTTCAGACTTGACTTTAAACTGGATACATTCTTTCCTAATTGGTAGATCTCAGACCGTTGTCCTAGAAGGTGAAACCTCTTCTGAAGTCCTTGTTACCTCCGGTGTCCCACAAGGCTCTGTTCTCGGCCCATTGCTTTTCCTTCTCTACATAAATGACCTTCCAGACACAATTACATCACAAGTCCGTTTATTCGCAGATGATACAGCAGTTTACCTAACACTTGACAACAAATCTGCATGTAAATCTCTCCAAGATGACCTTGATCGCCTCGTCATATGGGAAAATCAATGGGATATGGAATTTAACCCACTGAAATGCCAAGTCATGAACATTACAAGAAACAAAAATCCGATAAAACATAATTATATACTTCATGGACAAATTCTTTCAACAGTAAATGATGCTAAATATCTTTGAGTTGACATTTCTCAAAATTTAAAATGGAACACTCACAAAAATCGTATTACCAATTCGGCAAACAGAACTCTGGGATTTCCAAAACGTAACATTGAAACTAAAAATGAAACAGTCAGGGAACTTGCATACAACACTTTAGTTCGGCCTCAGCTTGAATATGCATATACACACAATACAATACAAATACAATTGAGATGGTTCAGAGACGGGCAGTTCGGTGGTTTGCATAATTATTCTACATACGACAGTGTGACCAGCATGCAGACCAGTCTTGGATGGCGTACATTAACTGACAGGCGTGTTGACTCAAGATTGGCAATGTTCCACAAAATATACCACTATCATGTAGCTGTCTCACTGCCCTCGTACCTGCAGCAGCCCATGAGACTGACAAGAAATATGCACCCTTTCTCCATCAGACAAATTCATACCACTGCAAATTACTACAAATTTTCCTTTTTTTCCGCACTCTGTTGTTCTCTGGAACTCATTGCCTCACAATATTGCCATAATGACCGACCCTGTTCAATGTAAACATGCAGTCGGCCAGCTGGCCCATTGCTAGGAGACCGGAACCGGTTGCTTTTATCTCTCTTTTGTCTTGTTCATGCTTCACTAACCAACTATCACTTTATTTCCTCTTACTCTTAGCCACCAACATATGTTTACTTGTCAACATTTTCTTCTACTAAAACATCCGACGTGCACTTTCTTATGCTCATAATACCCGCAAGGGGCGTCCAAGCATTATGGATAGATAGATAGATAGATAGATAGATAGATAGATAGATAGATAGATAGATAGAGATAGAGATAGTTAGATAGATATAGATAGAGATATCAGTTATAGATAGATAGATAGATAGATAGATAGATAGAAAGATATATAGATAGTAGATATATAGATAGATAGATAGATAGATAGATATATAGATTAGATAGATATATATATGCGATAGATAGATAGATATATAGTTAGATAGATAGATAGATAGATGATAGATATAGATAGATAGATATAGATGAGATAGATAGATAGATAGATAGATAGATAGATAGATAGATAGATAGATAGATAGATAGATAGATAGATAAGATAGATATATATAGATAGATAGATATATAGATAGATAGTAGATAGATAGATAGATATAGATAGATATAAGATAGATAGATAGATATATAGTAGATAGATATATAGATAGATAGATATACAGATAGATAGATAGATAGAGATAGATAGATAGAGATAGATAGATAGCAGAGAATACAGACAGATAGATAGAGATAGACAGATAGATATATAGATAGATAGATAGATAGACAGATCAGACAGACAGACAGACAGACAGACGAGACAGAGACAGACACAGACAGACAGACAGACAGACTACGACAGACAGACAGACAGACAGACAGACAGACAGACAGACAGACAGATATATATATATATAGATAGATAGATAGATAGATAGCATATCAGAATTTTCTTTTGAAAAATAAAATACTATACAAAAATAAGAACGTGTTTTCATCATGGCCTTGTGTAAAGTGGTTTAATTGAAGATATATGACGATATTAGGACCGCTGACTTTTTTGAAAATGTGCTGTCATTTTGGCCCTCTGTAAAGTGGTTTAATTGAATATATATGACGATACTAGGATTGTTTGGCTGTTTCAATTTTCACTGATATCGGTACATACGTATCAGATTTTGATTTATTTATGTACATATATGGGTGATAGATAGATAGATAGATAGATAGATAGATAGATAGATAGATAGATAGATAGATAGATAGATAGATAGATAGATAGTTAGATAGATAAGATAGATAGATAGATAGATAGATAGATAGATAGATAGATAGATAGATAGATAGATAGATAGATAGATAGATAGATAGATAGATAGATAAGATAGATAGATAGATAGATAGATAGATAGATAGATAGATAGATAGATAGATAGATAGATAGATAGATAGATAGATAGATAGATAGATAGATAGATAGATAGATAGATAGATAGATGATAGATAGATAGATAGATAGATAGATAGATAGATAGATAGATAGATATATAGACAGATAGACAGATAGACAGATAGATATATAGATAGATAGATAGATATATAGATAGATAGATAGATAGATATATAGATAGATAGATAGATAGATAGATAGATAGATAGATAGATAGATAGATAGATGGATGGATGGATGGATGGATGGTTGGATGGTAGATAGATAGATAGATAGATAGATAGATAGATAGATAGATAGATAGATAGATAGATAGATAGATAGATATATAGACAGATAGATAGATAGATATATAGACAGATAGACAGATAGACATATAGATATATAGATAGATAGATAGATATATAGATAGATAGATAGATAGATATATAGATAGATAGATAGATAGATAGATAGATAGATAGATAGATAGATAGATAGATAGATAGATAGATAGATGGATGGATGGATGGATGGATGGTTGGATGGATAGATAGATAGCATATCAGAATTTTCTTTTGAAAAATAAAATACTATACAAAAATAAGAACGTGTTTTCATCATGGCCTTGTGTAAAGTGGTTTAATTGAAGATATATGACGATATTAGGACCGCTGACTTTTTTGAAAATGTGCTGTCATTTTGGCCCTCTGTTAAGTGGTTTAATTGAATATATATGACGATACTAGGATTGTTTGGCTGTTTCAATTTTCACTGATATCGGTACATACGTATCAGATTTTAATATATTTATGTACATATATGGGTGAAAATAGAAACAACCGAGCGGTCCAAGTTTCGTCATATATCTTCAATTAAACCACTGTACACAGGGCCATGATGAAAACACATTTTTATACTATTTTTTTTCTTCAAAAAATCATGAAATGCGTCGTTCACATGCCTGTGAAGTAGATCTAGATTGGTACATCAATTGACCGTTTTCTGCAAGCAAACAGTGTCTACGACGTGCATAACGCATCTGGATTATTTTCTTTAACATACTACACCGCGCATGCATATCTGATGATTTATGGTGGTTCAACCTTAACCGCTTCTAATTCATGTTATATAGTACATATGTTGATGGGCAATCGTATACAAATAAAACCTTTGTCATATGCTTCAATAATTATACTGTATGATAAATAATAATTTGAAATTAGCGAAAAATAAAACTGTTGGACCCGTGTATCCGGTCGCGTTGATTGCCCCGAACCCATGTAACCCTTCATACTTTTTAAAATATGCTTTATATATCTATATAGCTTTCACTTTAAGTTAAAGGTATGTCTATATGCCTTAATTGTGGTGCATGACTTCTACCAATGGAATGACTAGAAATTACAGTTATGTATTTGTGAAGCTCTTGGTCGAGCGGTCTAGGGCGGCGAACTGCTGATCTTACGGTCGCGTGTTCAAGCCTCATCCGAGGCGTGCGTTGTGTCCTTGAGCAAGACACTTTATCCACATTGCTTCAGTCCATCAGGCTAATTACCGGGAATCTTGATTATATTTTATTGTATGTACATGAGCTTATGAGTAAATATGATCCGGCCCAACGTTGCAAAAAAATATAAGAGAAAACAGTACGAAAAATGCCTTAGAAACTAACGAAGCACCCACTCTCAGCAATAACATTGGGCTCTTTTTTTTATTGTTCCTGAAAAGATGCCAATTTACAGATTGATGTACGGCATTATGGAATGTGGCCATCAATATACGTTGGTCAAACATTTTGTTCATGTACCAATGATGTATAGAGTCTGGGACAACATGGCGAACAGTGTATATTCTGATCAACAATAAAAAATGCATCAACCATTTACAGAGTGTCGGGTCAAATGGCGAACACTATATCTTAATTTACATTATGATATTACATTCAAAAATGATCGGGAACCAACACATACAACATTTACTCTCACCAGACGGTGGCCTATGCAAATGTATGTACAATGTTTGATCGCTAAAATATGTTCATAGCGTGATCAATCATACCCGCTAATCCCCTGATCAGATTATTAATTTCACGCGTTTCGCTAGTATAGCGTGAAATATTTGTCTTCGCGGAGCGTATACACTACAGTGGAACTTTTTACGCGAGGTGTATTCAGTCGTCATGCACGGGCAATACGTGGTGTGTATTGGCTGAATAGCGAACAGGTATATGTAAGTCACTCTACCAGACGGTGTCGCAGTGACAATTAAGTCGTTTTTTTTTACACAGCAGCCGGGTAGAAATGGAAGGACAAAACGAACTTCTTACGCATATGGAGAGGCTTATGTCGTCCAAGCTTTCCGCTTTTGAGAAAAGATTGGAACATTCTCAACGGGAGTTATCACAGACACATATTTTGCGTCTGCAATCTGCTACGGCGCCCGACTCGTACACATTCAAAAAGAAGGGGAACGGGGAGCAGCATAAAGTGAACGTGCAGGTGCTGGACAATATGAAGGCGGCCGACGGGTTCTTGCAGGAGGTGGCTCGGGTTTCTCCCAGCGAGGCTGCGTACGCTGCGAAGAGAAGCATTGCTGAAGGTATTAACATTCTCACACATAGACAAAAGTTGGTGAAGTTGGCCGATTCTTCAGAACATGGATGGCGAGTGGTACACGAGTACGATGATCATCAGTTAGCGGACGACTACAGGGCCCAGTTGAAGGCAGACCGAAAACTGAAGCAGGAGAAACGTTCCCGGGGTCGTCGTTACAGTCCGTATGCGGGTTCCGTGGCATCGAGCGGGAACCGGGGTGTGGCGGCGTCGTCTCCGGCATACGCTCCAGGCGGCCAGGCGGCCTCCACCAGGAAACCGAGGCTGTGCTTCAGGTGTGGTCGTCCCGGGCATTGACATCTCGAGTGTAAGGCCGATTTGATGGGCGTGGCGGTACAGCCGGGAAAACCGAATCAGATAAGTGCATTATCTAATAAGTTGTCTGTATACAATGAATTAAATGGTTTGCATGAGCTAACGGGGATTGTATTGCAAACACGGAGTGTAGTTGCTAACAAGGTATGTACTGTAACCACAGACGCATCAGACACGCTATTAGACTATTCCATGGGGGTACAGGTAAGGAATAAATTATTACACCGGTGGGTAAGTTAAAACAGTATGTGAGGCATTGGAAAACATCAGAAGCGAGTGAGTATATTTTGGATGTTGTAAGTGAGGGACACAAATTGCCATTTAAAAATATTCCGAGTTCTGAACATCTGACGAACAACAAGTCTTCTCGTGATAATCCGAGTTTTGTTGAAAATGAGGTTAGTGTTTTATTGACTAAAATAACTGAAGTTCAATCAGCCCCGTTTGTCGTTAACCCGTTGACTGTGGCATACAATAGGTCTGGTAAACCGAGACTCGTATTAGATTGCAGGCATATAAACTTGGACTTGTTTAAATATAAATGTGCACTTGAGGATTACAACGTTGCTAGGCAACTGTTTAGTAAAGGAGATTACATGTTTTCATTCGATATCCGGAGCGCATATCATCATATTATGATTTTTCCTGAGCATCATACATATTTGGGTTTCGCATGGAAATTTGGTGACACTGTTAAATATTTTGTGTTCAACGTTTTACCTTTTGGAATTTCCACAGCAGGCTTTATTTTCACTAAATTGCTTCGAGTTACAGTTACAAACTGGAGATCTGTCGGAATTAAGGTGGTGCTATTTTTGGATGATGGTTTCGGCGGAGAGAACAACTTTGAAGAATCGTTACGTTCCAGTACGTTTATTCGCAACGATTTATCTAATCTGGGTTTCTTATTGGCTGACGACAAATGCCAGTGGGAGCCAGTACAGAGACTGATCTGGTTGGGGTACGATTGGAACATGACTTGAATGTACTATCCGTGTAGCTGATGAAGAATGGGTAGAATAAGAGAATCGCTGTGTGAATTGATAAATCTGGTCTGTGCGCTGTATTATTATTCCCCGTGCGTAAACTGGCATGTCTCGTAGGGCAGATAATTTCCATGCAATGTGTCATTGGGCCGCTGGTGAGGCTAAGGTCAAGGTCACTGTATGAGTGTGTTGTCAGGAGGGCAAGTTGGAACTCTTCAGTTATGCTTAATGCAAATGCGGTGGATGAGATTATTTTCTGGAAGGAAAATATTGAGTCTATGAACTTGGCATCTCTGGCCGACGCCGTAAGGTCTGGTACAGCTGTTGACGAAACTGACAGTATCGTCTTTTGTGACGCCAGTGGAGCTGGATTTGGTGGTTACATTGACGGTAAAGACGACAGTCATGTCGTTGGATCATGGTCAAATACGGAAAGTGGCATGAGTTCCACTTGGAGAGAGTTGGGGCCATACACAGAGTGGTGCATACATCAGTTACACACCTAAAAGGTCAAAAGGTCATGGTGAATACTGATAACAAAAATGTTTGCAATATTTTGCAAGTGGGTAGTAGGAAACCATATTTACAAGAAGTCACCGTCAAAGTATATGATGTGTGTAACCAGAACAATGTTTCTTTGCTACCATAATGGATTCCACGAGCAGATAACTCTGACGCTGATTATCTCAGCAGATGCACTGATAATGATGACTGGTCTGTCCAATATTGGTTGTTTGAAGCTTTAGACAAGAAATGGGGTCCCCACACATATGATCGATTTGCATGTGATTATAACTCAAAATGTCAGAGTTTTAATTCCAAGTATTGGTGCCCAGGCACCTCTGGTATTGATGCATTTGCTGTCCAGTGGGTGGGCCAAAATAATTGGTTGGTCCCGCCACCGCGACTAGTCGTTCGCTGTGTAACGAAAATTCGTAAGGAACATTGTACATGTACCCTGGTTGTACCTGTGTGGAAATGCGCGCCATACTGGCCGTGCTTGTTTCCAGACGGGCATAACAAGGCCGAATACATAACCGATGTTTACATGTTTGAAACCGGTGTGTTAACAAAACGTTGCCGGGGAAAAAATGGAATTTTCGACGGCAGGCGCTTATTGTTTGGCCTAGCGGCCGTGAGATTCGTGGCTACATGATTGTTTTATTTGTGCCGGTTTGAGCTTGAGGCAAGGTATTCAAGACGAGATCGACAGATGTGGGGTGCAACATGCCAAATTCGAGGAATTATCCACCAAGATGGCGGACTTACTTGTATATTCGAAGAGTGACAGTACCAGTGCTAAGTACTTTAATTATTTTAAAAAGTGGGAAAACTTTATAACAGTAAAAGGAGGGACAGCGATTCCAGCGTCCCCTATTCACATCGCGCTATATTTAACAGAGTTAATTGATAAACACACATCAGACAATTTGGTTTTGAGCACCGTGTATAGCATTAAACGGGCACATTCTCTTAGAAATTTGCCGGACCCTACGGAAAATATGTATGTTAAAAATCTGCTCGAACTGCTAAACGTACATTATCAAAACCTGTGAACAAGAAGGATCCGGTTACCACCGATATTCGGTTGCTGCAGACATTTTAATCGTAAGAGACCTGTGCATGATTTTGTTGGCATTTTCTGCATTCTTACGGTTTGACGAAATTAGTAATTTGCATTGCAATGACATCACGTTTCATAATACTCATTTCGCCGTGCATATTAGGAAAAGTAAAACTGATCAGTATCGACATGGGAATGAAATCATCGTTGCAAAGGGTGTATCAGTTGTCTGTCCTTATATGATGTTACTACCGTATTTTGATATTTCCCGCCAATCAGTATTGGACACACACTTTTTGTTTCGACCTTGTTTGAGATCTGGCTACGTGTGTAAATTGGTATATAAGGACAATTAAGCCACTGAGTTACACTAGAGCTAGGAAATGTCTTGTTTCCCGACTAAGGGAGCTTACTGGCGATTTGAACATTGGCTTACATTCATTAAGATCGGGAGGGGCCACCATGGCAGCTAATGCAGGAGTAAATGACAGGTGTTGGAAACGGCATGGCCGATGGAAAGGGGAAACCAGCAAAGATGGCTATGTTGCCGACTCCTTGGAGAGGAGACTGGTTGTATCCCAAATGTTGTCATTGTGATCAGTGTTATGTATGGATATGTGCATATACATGTATACATATGTGTGTATATATGCATATATATATATATACATATATTCCGGTTGTCCAGCCCGCACTTTTTGTTATTCTACACGCTAGTCTGGTCCTGCATTAAACACAATGTGTTTGGTTGTATTTGTTTGAGTGAAGTAAAGACTATTAATTGCACGCGTTTCGCTAGTATAGCCTGAAATATTTGTCTTCGCGGAGCGTATACACTACAGTGGAACTTTGTATGCGAGGTGTATTCAGTTGTCATGCACGGGCAATACGTGGTGTGTATTGGCTGAATAGCGAACAGGTAGGGTCATATGTAAGTCACTCTACCAGACGGTGTCGCACTGACAAGTCGTTTTTTATGCCATCGGGTTTCGAAGAAACGGGTGGCATATGGTGCATGGACCGTCCGTCTGTCCGTCTGTCCGTCTGTCCGTATGTCCGTCTGTCCGTCCGTCACACATTTCGGCTAACCACTTTGTCACAGTTTCTCAAATATGCTGCAGGTGGCATCCGCATTCGACAGGCGCATTTCTTGTTTTATAAGAAAATCGTGTATACATATGTATTCGTGTATCAGTATATACATGTACGTGTGTATATATTTATATTTGTGCATATGTACATGCTAGACATAGATAAATGTTCTCAATTCGTAAGGAAAATTGGCTGCTTTTTAGCAATATTTGTTTAAGTCTGATATACTACCACGTATTACACGGTACGACTGTTATGTTCTACAGAACAACATGCATTTACACGAATGAGGCCCGGCATTCAGGCGAACTGGCATTCACTTTCGGGACAGGTTTCCAGAGTTTTTCCTAAAAAATAGGTTTTTACCTCTGGTTGTTCCAGCGCGAGTCAGATCGCAGTGTAAACAGCGTTTTGTACTGTAATGTATCACGTCTACAATGTATAATACATGTGACCCAGCTGTTCGGTAACTTGTCAATAAACACGCTAGTCTGGTCCTGCATTAAACACAATGTGTTTGGTTGTATTTGTTTGAGTAAAGTAAAGACTTATGATGCGTGCCGATTATTAAACGCCGTGTATTGTGCAGCCCTGTATAATTGAATAAGCGTACCAACGAGAGGTGCTGCTAATACTCAGCGTAGAACTTCCGAAAAAAATTATCAACTGACATTTAAAACCAGCGTAGGTTATGATCAATTGCTAGTCCTCAAAGTTACCATTTTTACAGCAACACGCTATTTACATAATATCTCCTACCAAACAGTGACCAATCAGATGACACTGCGCACATATGTATTTGCATGTGCCATATTAATGTCGTTGATTACTATACTGGTAGCAAAGGTAATTCGATCGGTTTTTGTCACATGCTAATGGAGATAGTTGTATGTGACGTGGCAATCAACAGTGCCGTCCTGAAAAAGTGACGCAATCGGAATAAAACATATAGTTGTATCCCCCGGACTCCGTCGGGGGATACTATGGATTTGACAGCGCGCCGCGTCCGCGTCCGCGTCCGCTTCCGCGTCCGCGTCCGCGTCCGCTTCCGCGTCCGCGTCCGCCGCAGACACTTCTTGTCCGGAGCATAACTCGAACACCCTTTGGAATATTTTCATGAAACTTCACACATGCATAGACCACGACCAGAAGGTGTGTCGCGCACAAGAATGACAACTCTTGCATAGCTAATTTTTGAGTTATCTCCCTTTTTTGTTTCTCGCACTGATTTCGTGTCCGGAGCATAACTCCACCACCCTTTGGAATATTTTCATGAAACTTCACACATGCATAGACCACGACCCGAAGGTGTGTCGCGCACAAGAATGACAACTCTTGCATAGCTAATTTTTGAGTTATCTCCCTTTTTTGTTTCGCGCACTGATTGACCATAACTCGACCACCCTTTGGAATATTTTTATGAAACTAACACATTGAATTAGACCACAAACCGAAGGTGTGTCGTGCACAAGAATGACAACTCTTGCATAGCTAATTTTGAGTTATCTCCCTTTTGTTTTCGCTCACTGATTTCCTGTCGGAAGCATAACTCGACCACCCTTTGGAATATTTTCATGAAACTTCACACATGCATAGACCACGACCCGGAGGTGTGTCGCGCACAAGAATGACAACTCTTGCGTAGCTAATTTTTCAGTTATCTCCCTTTTTTGTTTTGCGCACTCTACAAACTGGACAATAATGCATGAAGACCTGTTTTCTCGTCTGCTCTGTATACCTTTTCTCGTGTGCTCTGTACACCTTACCTGTAGAGAGAACAATAGAAACTGGGAGAACCATGTGCTAAGCATGGGCTAGCATGTGCAGATGTCCAGTGCTTGACCACTGCTGACCAGGTAATTTATACAGGTAAATCACTACATTGGGTACTGTGTTGAAAATATTGTGGCATTATGTGGACCTCTGCAGATATATGTAGATAAATATAGGACTATTAAAAAAAAATCTGGTCTCCAATAGCAAGCATTATTATTTTTAAACTTTTTTTTGTAATATTTTTTTTTTTTTTCATTATTTTTTTTCCTTTTTTTTTTTCAAATTATTTTTCAATTTGACTGGAAACAAAATCTGGGCTCCAGTAGCAAGCATTATTATTTTTAAACTTTTTTTTTATTTTTTCCATTTTTTTTTTTTTCATTTTTTTTTTTTCATTTTTTTTTTTCAAATTATTTTTCAATTTTTGTCCAGTAGCATAAGGTCGTAAGTGCTATATACAGACTATTCACCTGTGCATGTGCTAGCATGTGCAACTGACCACTGACCACTTACAGGTAATTTATACAGGTAAATGATTATATTACATTTCCGTAAACTGTGTTGAAAATATTGTGGCATTATGTGGACCTGTGCAGATATATGTAGATAAATATAGGACTATTAAAAAAAATTCTGGGCTCCAGTAGCAAGCATTATTATTTTTAATTTTTAAACTTTTTTTCCATTTTTTTTTTTCATTTTTTTTTTTCAAATTCTTTTTCAATTTTTGTCTAGTAGCATAAGGTCGTAAGTGCTATATACAGACTATTATCATATAATAAAACAATTATTGACTAGTGAGCCATAGAATATAATCTGATATTCTATGGTTCACTAGTCAATAATTGTATAATATGTTCGGGCCAGTGAAAATTGCTTTCGGGCCCAGGCTCGAGGTCAAGGTGGGACAAGGCGAGGCATCTGATTCCGCGGAATTCTTGTTTACTTATCTCCCTTTGTTGTTTCGTGCTCTGATTTTGTATCCAGAGCATAACTCGAACACGCATATACGCATTGCTCTCTAATGGTCCTCTACCGCCCTGTGCCAAATCCACGTTCGTTCTGCCCCGTCAAGCCCAGGGTCAAGGTCACATACTTAGTGCTTCAAAAACATTAACGCTTGGGTAAATATCTTATACTTTCTGTTTTCTTTCATGGATCATGGATCATCTTCATATTTCATATACGCATTGCTCTAATGGTCCTCTACCGCCCTGTGCCAAATCCACGTTCGTCCTGCCCCACCAATCCCAGGGTCAAGGTCACATACTTGGTGCTTCAAAAACTTTAACGCTCAGGTAAATATCTTATAATTTTTATTTCCATTCACGGATCAACTTCATATTTCATATACGCGTTGCTCTAATGGTCGTCTACCGCCCTGTGCCAAATCCACGTTCGTCCTGCCCCCGCCAAGCCCAGGGTCAAGGTCACATACTTAGTGCTTCAAAAACTTTAACGCTCAGGTAAATATCTTATAATTTTTATTTCCATTCACGGATCAACTTCATATTTCATATACGCGTTGCTCTAATGGTCGTCTACCGCCCTGTGCCAAATCCACGTTCGTCCTGCCCCCGCCAAGCCCAGGGTCAAGGTCACATACTTAGTGCTTCAAAAACTTTAACGCTCGGGTAAATATCTTATATAATTTCTGTTTTCTTTCATGGATCATCTTCATATTTCATATACGCATTGCTCTAATGGTCCTCTACCGCCCTGTGCCAAATCCACGTTCGTCCTGCCCCCGCCAATCCCAGGGTCAAGGTCACATACTTGGTGCTTCAAAAACTTTAATGCTCAGGTAAATATCTTATAATTTTTCTTTCCATTCACGGATCAACTTCATATTTCATATATGCGTTGCTCTAATGGTCCTCTACCGCCCTGTGCCAAATCCACGTTTGTCCTGCCCCCGCCCAAGCCCAGGGTCAAGGTCACATACTTGGTGCTTCAAAAACTTTAACGCTCAGGTAAAAGAAAATTTTGACTTGCAATTTGGCCTCATTTATTATCAAAGCGATATGTGGGACATCCGTGTTCTATGAACACATTTTCTAGTTTATTAAACTTCACACATGCATAGAAGACGACCCAAAGATGTGTCGCACGTAAGAATGACAACTCTTGCGTCGTTAATTTCTGAGTTATCTCCCTTTGTTGTTTCGTGCACTGATTTCGTGTACTGATTTCGTGTCTGGAGCATAACTCGAACACCCTTTGGAATATTTTCATGAAACTTCACACATGCATAGACCACGACCCTAAAGGTGTGTCCCGCAAGAATGACAACTCTTGCATCACTAATTCTTTAGTTATCTCCCTTTGTTTTTCCGTCACTGATTTTGTCTCCGGAGCATAACTCGAACACCCTTTTTTTCAAACTACTTGTGTATCTGGGGAGGGGGATACACATGCGCTTGTCGACAAGCGTCCATTTCTAGTTAATATTTGCGTTCATAATACTTATATCGATTAAATCGAAACTTCATTTGATTCAGTTTTAGGACAATGTCTGGTCACTAATACTGTTGACAAATACCTAAAAATAATACTGTTTTTTTATCTAAATAAAACAGATTATTTCCATATTAGACTACATACATACATACATGTGGTGTTAATTTAATACGCTGTTTGTTTTTACAAAGCATACACAACTATATATCTGCTGACTGACACAGCAAGCATCTTTCTCAATGTGCATGACACGTTTGTAGCAAACGTATGTATACTACAATCAAACTGAATTTTGATTTGGTATACGCTGTTTGCAGGACACGGCTGTAATATTTTGGGTGGTATTTGATCAAATGATTGTTACAACTTCCTTGACAGCTTCTTTATTTCATCTTGTCATTCAGACTATTGTCTCCAGCATTGTATTGGGAACAACATAGCTAACTCGTGGTAACGAGATGCTATCTCGTGGGAACGAGATGCTAAGTCGTGGTCACGAGATAGAAACAAAATTGCGGATGCCACTCTGTTTAGGTTAGAGGATACCAAATGGTGCGAAATCGCCCAGTGGGTATGTAGAAATAGTCCGGTATAACACAAATTGTGCGGACGTTTTGAGGTCACAGACACACTTTGCTTGCAAATCTTGATCCATTACTACCCAGTTTCACTTGAGGTACATGTTGGGGTGCGTTTAACACCAATTTTCAGCATTTTTGTAGAATTTAAAAGAAAACACAGAACCTGTTGGTCACGTGATATAAAGAGAGTTTCCGTGGCCAAAAAATGTAAACAATATGACGAGGTTGGATTTTTCTTTCTTAGGAGTAAATGAACCTATTGTTTAATTCATGCATGTCATGTACATGTCGGTCCCACAGCACCCATAGGAATAGTGAAAGTAGGAAAGACTGGGCTTATACGATGGCATTCGGTTAAATTATATAGTAAAACTATTTGGAGTGGTCTAACCTTTAAGCTGCCGTAGAAATGTCCACATGAGGTGACGTGATAAGTCAGCGTGGGGATATTAACAACATCAACAAAATCAACAACAACAACAACAACACATGCAATCCAGTCACACACGTAATTGCCAATAAAATGGACCTTTCATCACCACTAGGGGGCTCGAAAGGAGCTGCAGGAGCAAGCGATGAACAAATAATGACAGCCATTCAACAGCAACTTCAGATAAAATATCTACAAGAGACTATGCAGGTAAATATAGACCATACTTTTGTTGATGACCTCGGAGGCTCGTTTTGACCTACTCGGGCTATTGTTTTTACATACAGTTCTTTAGGGTATAGCGGATTTTAGGGTATAGCGGATAGGTATATACTTTTTAACACAATATTTTTTTTAATTGTACATTTAAAATAAATAAAATATTACCGTTAGGAACAGTGATCCATCCCCCACACAATGACATGTTTACTTTGATATAGCAGTTTCCTTGCCGTGCGTAAAGCTTCAAAAAACACAATGACGTAACCGGAAGTTTACACCAGGTAAAGCGAAAGTAAGTTGCTCCAGAGTAATTTCACTGAAAATGTATAAACAGTTAGTTTTGAAGAAACAAACTCTGTGAATAACATGATGTATAATCATGTCCTCTATAACTGGAAAGAAGCTTGGTTCATAAATCACACCATGTCACTGAACACAGACGTCAATAATAACGCACGTGCTTCCGGCAGTAACGGATCATCCTAATTTGCGTACAAATCAGATTTGCGGGGATCGTCTCAAAATCAATATGACCTGCGAACGATATATCAAATGTTTTTGTTATGCCACCGGAGACGGGTGGCACACAGTGTTCGGACCGTCCGTCGATCCGTTCGTCCGTCTGTCCGTCCGTATGTCAGTCAGTCCGTCACACGTTTTGGTTAACCAGGTCGTAACAGTTTCTCAAACTGGCCATAGCATCTACATACGTTGCTTTTATTATTATACATGTATGTAGCTTCATTCTATCTTCATGAAAGAGGGGGTGTTTCATTGTAGAGAGATCAACACCACAGGGATTGAAAATTCTAATTGACATTGACAACTACAATTTTAAAATTTGTGGATATTTATTTTAAAGGCATTAATTTTCTAAATAAAAATAATACTGGTCAGGGCCGTAGCCAGGATGAGGCAGACGAGGCAGCCGCCTTGTCTCAGATTTTGCGTATCAGAGGCCATATACTACTTTTTATGATTTTTTACACTCGATCGTTTTGCGGTATGTTTGGAATTTCTGTAAAAAGTTGAGGCGAACTGTCGGCGCATGCTGGGTTGTTGACTTAGTGTTTTTTTTTTCACTCGACGCCAATATACATTGTTGCTGGAAAAAAATAACAATAGCACATGTGTGCCCACCTCCCCTCGACATTTTTTTTCTGGGGTGACTTTGTTTTTTTGTTTACTTCCAACCCCAATGTTGCTGGAAAAAATAACAAAAGCTCATGTGTGCCCACCTCCTCTCGCCAATTTTTTTCTGGGGTGTTGACTTTTGTTTTTATTTCTCTTCCAGCCCGAATGTTGCTGGAGAAAATAACAAAATCACAGGTGTTCCCACCTCCCTTCGTCAATTTTTTTTCTGGGGTGTTGACTTCGTGTTTTTTTTCACTACGCCAATGCTGCTGGAAAAATAACAAAAGCACATGTGTGCCCACCTCCCGTCGCCAATTTTTTTCTGGGGTGTTGACTTTGTTTTATTTTCACTACGCCAATGTTGCTGGAAAAAATATGCGATTTCAGGGCATTATATTTAATGCCGTATCCGGTGGTTCATGATCAGTTTTCTTATCAGATTTTGGCGCTAAACAAAAAATATGTGCAAACAGTGCAGATCCTGATGAGCCAGCTCGTTACGAGCCGGCTCATCTGGATGTACACTGTTTGTCAATACCACTATACATGCATGCGAGGTTTAAAGGGTTAATATTACATGTACATTCGTGAAGTTATAGTCTGATTTATTAATTACTAATTACAGGGTGATGGTGTATATTGATAGACCAGCCCGTCGGTGCCTCGCGGTTTTGCGGGGCTCCGACGGGCGGGTCCATCAATAGACACCATCACCAATTACATTAATATACGGTTTACCACTACCTCGGCCCAACCCTTCATAGGACTTGAATCATTGTCGGGACTCAAATATAAAACATGTGTATCAAACAGTGCAGATCCTGATGAGACGGCTCGTTAAGAGCCGGCTCATCTGGATGTACACTGTTTGCCAACACCACTATATAGGCCTGTAAGGTTAAAAGGGTTTATATTACATGTACATTTGTGATATTATAGTCTATGATTTATTAATTACTAATTACAGGGTGATGGTGTATATTGATGGACCAGCCCGTCGGTGCCTCGCGGATTGACGGAATGAGCCAATCTGATTGGTTCATTCCATCATTTTGCGGGGGTCCGACGGGCGGGTCCATCAATGGACACCATCACCAATCACAGTTAATACACTGTTTACGGCTACCACCTCGGCCCAACCCTTCACAGGATTCGAATCATTGCCGGAACTCGTAGAAAATGTGTGGCAAACTGCAGATCCTGATGAGACGTGTTGATCATTAAGAGCCGCCTCATCTGCATGTACACTGTTTGCCACTACCACTATACATGACTGAGGTTAAAAGGGTAATGTTACATGTACATTTGTGAAGTTATTCTCTTTGATTTATTAATTAATAATTACAGTTAATACACGGTTTCAGTATGTGTCGCCGGGAATCGGCGCACCACTGCCCCTCCCCCCCCCCCACCCCGCATCACCCTATATTTTAATTCAGTCTCGTAACGACATTTATTTGTTTTTATGCCAAATTATGGCACCATGGCACCCATCACATTGCTTCAAGAAAATATTGGGATGAAAAAAAAGTTTAAGCAGAGTAAATATTTTTTTTATTTTTCAGTTACACATGTACACATTACATGATGAAACATATTTAATCAGTGTTAATGTGATACATATGCATGTAAGCATGTTTCCTAGTCATTTACAAAACAAATACATGATTTGGAATGTTTTGAGACACCCCCTCAGCAACTGTCGCACACGTATCCGATAAACACCAAAGCTATCCGTTACTGACTAATTCAGTGCGTTAGGTAAACAAGGAATTATGCGAGGAAAACATTGGAATAAACTAAAAAAGTAACCCAATTTGGAAAGAAGACACTTTTTCCTGTCTATTGGTACCAGGTACTTGTCCAAAGGTTCTACTTTAAAGACGTATGCAGCAATAATCTTCTTAGCTATCCGCTAAACACTAAAGAACTGTATTTAGTAGCCGTTTACCAAAGTGTAGCTATTCTCTGCTAGATTAGTTTGTACGGTAAACATTTGATGAATAATATTTACATTTCGCGAACTATATAGACAATTCTACAATATGACACTAACATATTACCATAAACTTACCTAATAAAGTGTGTATTACTAGCAAAATTCTTAGGTCACTCTCCAGGAAGTAGAAAGTAAATAAAGAACGCATCAAATGCAAATTTGGAAAGCCCACTCAGTCAAAACACTTATGTAATGCAGTGTAATGAAAAATAATTAGATTTATGTACTCAGAACTTCAACTAGGAAAGATGGAATCGGCACATGGCTCCAGATAAACTGCGTATTTGCTTAAATACCCAATGAAAATTGCCAAAAACCCAAGTGAAATCAGAAGTAGTGAGTATCAAAAAGCAATGAAATATTTGTAGTATCTTTATCATGCTACAGAAAACAATAAACAGACCACACATATAGCAATTTTTTCTATGAAAATTCATCTTGGTATTTCATTAGAATTGTCTCCAAGGAGAAAATTCTAATGAAATGCCAAGACATGTTTTCTGCTGATGTGTAAACAGTAGTGTGACTATTTTACCCAATGAAAATTTTGAAATACCCAATTGCTTCAGAAATGATGGAGTGACAATACTCGATTACTAATTCCTTATCTGGAGCACTGTGGCAAATCAAAATCAAGGAACATTTCCTGCCAAGAGGCGCCATTGGGAATGTTTGTTTAGTTTTATGTTCACCAACCTATTTTTCCATATTCTGCACCGGTACTGGCGGTTGCGGAAAGCCACACTGCAAATTGTACTAGTATTTCTGCTTTAGCAAGTTACTGTGACGGTTATTCCCTGACAATGGTGTCGACTAATTACATGTCATCACCATGACCATATTAAGTACAAATTCCCTGAATATTCAAGAAGTCTGTGCCGGTACAATGTCATAGCGTTCTGTCATCAGTAAATAACGTAAATTGTGTGATGTATGACATCACATGCGTGTTTGCTATGTCACATTTCTTTATGATAATGCTGCGCATCTGGTAGTGTATGGAAGAATGGCGAACAGCATACTAGACCAACATAGCAAAATTGGCATTAAATTTGTAGCAGAACTATTCAGTGACATGATCATGACTGGTTAGTTTCTTAGTTGAACTATTAATTTAGCATTTAAGATGGTTATTCCATCAGCTGGGTCTAACATTTTGACTAGTATATTCTGAATAACTTTTTACCAAACTATCAGAATGTGATCAAATTGTGCCGTAGTATAGCAATTAATCAGTTTTTTATTACAAAATCCTCATATGTTATTATGGTGTACTCTGGGCTATATTTGATGTGAATTGTGCATTAACCAATGCGCAGAATTAACCGAAATTACAGTCAGAGCTCCAGTTAAGGTGCGTAATTTGACCAACTTGGGGTGAAATATTGTTATTTCTTCATCAAAAATGGCAAGTTGGGAGTCCTTTAGAATCGTCTCATTGAGACGATTCTAAAGCACTCCCAACTTGCCATTTTTGATGGAGAAATTTACCTCCAAATTACGCACCTTAACTGGAGCTCTGTACAGTATTTCAGTCGACTCAACGACTTGTTTACACACTTATGCAGCTTATCTGGCTCTCTGTATATAACAGGAAGACATGAAGCAGAAAACATACAATTTCCATGTGCCTGCATGAATACACGTCTGTATGACTTCACCTTCATTGATTTCAAGTCGTTGGTGCTCTGAAAAATGCTGATTTCTCATCAACCCGATATACATGTACCCGGCTCCAGATAAGGTGCATATTTGCGTAAATACCCAATTCAAATTGCCAAAAACCCAATTGAAATCAGAAGTAGTGAGTATCAAAAAGCAATGAAAAAATTGTGATATCTTTATCATGCTACAGAAAACATTAAACAGACCACAAATATAGCATATTTTCTTATATTTTTCCATGAAAACACATCTTGGTATTTTTACCAAGATGTGTTTTCATTTAGAAGCAAACTATTCAATGAGTGCGGTCTGCTGATGTGTAAACAGTTGTGTGATTCTATTTTACATAATTAATATTTTGAAATACCCAATTGCTTCAGAAATGATGGAGTGACAATACTCAATTACTAATTTCTTATCTGGAGCCCTGTGTACCACCTATTTTCTTGCAATGAATTGTAGTGAACACCGGTAGGCCATTCTTTATGACTGTGATGTGAGGATCTAACCACACACCATTCATTGTTAAACAAATTCCTTCTTTTCTTTTCAGAAAATAACAGAGAAATGTTTCCAGAAATGTGTGCCAAAACCCGGATCTGCCCTTGAATCTTCTGAACAGGTAACATTGCATCAGGTGACGGGAAAAAAAATCACATGACGGTGTATATATATAGATATTAAAGGTTAACAACGAACTTTACAAAGTGAAAGACGTGCCTTTAAAAATCTGTTAATATGATAGAAATCGGTACCTTACTATTCCATTTGATGTTTAATATTTGTGAAAATACACCGGTCTATGCACGTATACAACAGACTATCAGATTAGTTGTTCCCATCACCTGTGCATTGCATAAAACCTCTGGGGGCCATTTCACTAAACTTCGTACGACTAAAATGTTCGTAAGTGCAAATTTAGGATCGCCTGTAAATTTCATTTGATGGATTGACATTTATTGAGCATAGGCTGCTCAATAAATCTAAATTCAATAATTGTTTACAAGAAAACATTGTTAATGTGAAATTTACAGATTATCATAATTTTGCACTTACAAACATTTTAGTCATACAAAGTTTAATGAAACGGGCCCCTGGTACTGCACTCCCCGCACCGACGTAAAATGTTTTGCGTCGAAATAGGCGCCAGATTTCTTACAAATTTCCATTTAACTGCATACAGAACATACTGCATAAACAAGAAATTTGCGCCGGTTACTAGACCAACAATGTGTTTAGACGATAGCTCTAAGTAGAGCTGAGTGGCATGTCATCAGGAAACTGGTGCATTTTTCGGTATGAAACATTTTACTTAATATTTCATGTTGACACATGATCCTCTGTCCCCGCTACTCCCAAGGTCAAGATCCCAGCCTTAGAAAGTTTGGGATCATGGCCGCTGGGCGGGGGTATTCCTTAAAACGCTTGCTTACTCACAAATCTTCTTGCTGTATCACCATATATATCAATGAGCTGATATATGTTGATTAACTGTTAAAAAACACTTCTGTTTCAGTTTGCTGTATGTACTGTTCAGGTATATCTGTAGACTGTTATATACGTTAATTTTGTCTATTTCAGAAATGCTTAGCCAATTGTATGGACAGATTTCAAGATGCATCTAGAATTGTCGCGCAGGCTTACACAACTAGAATACAACAAGAAAGTCAAAACTATGGGGCTCACTGATACACGTCTCCTCATGAACATGTTGAATATGTAGTGCGTACGAGTCTTAACCCTTACACCGCTATCTTATTTATTTTTGTTGTCGTCTGCTGTTTATTTTCAATTTTTATCATCAAAAAGATGCTTTCACAGCACTTTAGAATAATTTACAACATGGTTTGACAGCACTTCAGAATCATTTCCGTTGGAAATGATTCTGAAGTGCTGTCAAGCCATGTTTTTATTGAGAAATAAGGCAAGATATAAAAGCAACAGCAGACGACAATTGTCGTGAGTAGCAGTCTAAGGGTTAATCTAGAAAAGGCAGGAAATCTATATTGTGGTCTGCTGTTTGTCATTTTTAACTTCTTACTTAATAGAAAATATGTTTTGGCAGCACATTATAATCGTCTCCATTGGAGACTATTCTCATGTGCTGTCAAATCGGGTTTGATGAATTTTGGGTAGGTGTGGGTGGATTTCATTGGTTTTTGGTAATTTACATAGTTTTGTGTAAATACTAATGCTCAGTCATTACACACGGCAAAAATCATCAATTATCTACACATTCAGCATTCCGAACTTTCGGGCACATTTTACACTGTCAACTTACCCAAGGAATGAAAGATTTTTCAATATTTGGCCAGTAAAATTTTCAACATGCATTGCTTTCAGATCAATTTTCAACCACAAACTCCATATTCTGGTTTTATCGATTCAGGAGACGTATATCAATCATCTGTCATACAATTGCACAATTTTCTACGAGCCCTCAAAACGGGGATTACACGTGTATCGCCCCATTTGATTGGATAGCCATTTCCCTGCGATGTGTCAAAATCCACTACGACATTCCCTGTCAAGCTATTATTAGATGTCAGTCAATGAGCGTCGCAATGTAAAGAGGTTTACACATCTATGTAAGGATGTGTAACCAAATTTCCCCGCTTTGAGAGCTCGACCATCTATTCTAGAATATTTTACGTTGTTGAGACGATATATAAATGTTTAACTTGCATTGGCAGTTCATGTCCATTACATTAATCTAAACAAACAATTTGGGACCGGTTTTATTGTTATCGGTTAACAAATAATGGTTTTATTGGTTAAAAACATAGGCAGGTAGAAGCTCCGTTTCTCACCTTGTAAATTACAGTAGTTATATGTGTAACTTGCGGGAGGTGACGTAAATTGTATGTTGGTCACAATGCACGCAAACCACCAGATAAACCGAAATGACCCATAAAACACCAAAATATTAACCGTTCTTCAAAAACCTGTGGTCATGGGCACATATAATAAGGGACCTTTTGCAGTTTGTGACCAATGTAGTCCCAGAGCAGCCTGCTCACCTGTGCAGTCTGATCAGGGCTGGGCTTAACATTGTCACATTTGTTACTGCAGTTATTAGTCCAGGGGTCCGTTTCACTAAACTTCGTACGACTAAAATGTTCGTAAGTGCAAAATTATGATAGTCTGTAAATTTCACATTAACAATATTTTCTTGTAGACAAGTATTGGATTCACATTTATTGAGCATAGGCTGCATATGCAGCCTATGCTCAATAAATGTAAATCCATCAATCAAAATTTGCACTTACAAACATTTTAGTCGTACCGTACCGTAAGGTCCATTTTGCCATTTGGGTATCCAGGTTAACACTAAATAACTGGAATTGATTTTGATGTGTTAAATTTTGGACCAATCCAATCATCACAGAATGATTTTCAGACTAGTCCATTTATGAAAAGATGGAGTTTTTGTTTTAAAAGTATGAAAATTACTTGCAAAAAGTGCAGGTCCTGATGAGACGGCTCGTCGCAAGCCGTTTCATCTGGATCTACACTATTTGCAAATACCGCTATAGGGGGCTGTAGTGTTGAAATAGTTAATGTTTCTCTCACAGTTTCTTCTATGCGTGTGATATTATTCATTCCTCGTACATGTGTATAAAGTGCTACGGTGTACGGATTTCAACCACAGCCATGTTTTATTGAGAAAAGTGGAAAATAAAAAATAAAAAGCTTGAATGAAAATTTATGGTCTACCGATTCATGGAAATGAATCAACTGGTGTGCATAATACTCGATATAGTGTTTGGACTGTGTTTCTGTGTGTCCAGCACATTAAGAAATTCGCCAGTGTTTCTCAATTATGTCATAATAATATGGAAAAATGTCGCACATCCATGCTGCCCTTAATATGACCATGACTTTTGACCTTCACAACTTTGAATTTTTAATTCGCATCAAAAAGTTCGCCAGAGTTTTTCAATTCTTATCACTTTGTGTCGATAGGCCACATTTCTTGTTATAAAAGTAGTAAGATTATTACTGATCCTACTTCTTTTGGGAGGTGAGGACCTGGCATCAGATCAGGATTATTCTGATTTCAGGGCTGAATATATAATTTTTTTTTCTTTTTTGTAAATATTCTGTTCTGATTTTGGTGGGTGGTGGTCGGGAGAATGAGACGGCGTACATTAAAAGTATGGGTTCCTCCTTATAGGAATCATGATTTGCCTGGTTTGGCCCTCGAGTACGTTTTTATCTTTGGCTCTTTAGTTACCTGACCTGGGAGTTGAATTGGGTTATTGCCCATTATAAAAGTAGTAAGATTATTGTCGCGCCCGCTTGCGGAAAGCGTGATATAGTCGGCCGTTTGGCGTACGTACGTACGTACGTACGTACGTGTGTCCGGTTAAAGTTTTTGGTTAAGCTGTAAGGTTAAGTTTTTTGGTTAAAGTTTTTGGTTAAGTTGTTTGGTTAAAGTTTTTGGTTAAGTTTTTTGGTTAAGTTGTTTGGTTAAGTTTTTTGGTTAAAGTTTTTGGTTAAGTTTTTGGTTAAGTTCTTTGGTTAAAGTTTTTGGTTAAGTTTTTTGGTTAAAGTTTTTGGTTAAAGTTTTTCGTTATACTATATCTCTGCAACTGCTTTGCCCATTACCTTGAAACTTCACATGGGCGTTTATCATCATCTATATTTTCATTCTACCCCCCTCCCGTGCGGCCCCTGTGCCCAATGTCAAGGTCAAATTACTTTGAAGTTTTTGGTTAAGTTTTTTGGTTAAAGTTTTTGGTTAATTTTTTTGCTTAAGAGTTTTTTTGGTTAAAATTTTTTATTGTTGTATACTATATCTACTGCAACTGCTTTGGCCTCATTACCTAGGAAACTCATATGTGGTTTATCATCATCTAATATTTTCATTCTACCCCCTCCTGGTGCGGCCCACTGTGCCCAATGTCAAGGGTCAAATTACTTTGAAGTTTTTTGGTTAAGTTTTTTGGTTAAAGTTTTTTGGTTTTTTAAGTTTTTTTTAGTGTAAGTTTTTTGGTTAAAGTTTTTGGTTAAAGTTTTTCGTTTATACTATATCCTGCAACTCTCTGCTTTGGCCCATATACCTTGAAACTTCACATGGGTTTTTTATCATCATCTATATTTCATTCTACCACCCCTTCCCCGTGCGACCCCTGTGCCCAATGTCAAGTCAATTACTTTGAATTTTGGTACGTTTTTTGTTAAAGTTTTTGGTTAAAGTTTTTGGTTTAAGTTGTGGTTAAGTTTTTTGGTTTAAGTTTGTTTCGTTAAAGTTTTTTCGTTTTAAAAGTTTTTTCGTTATACTATATCTCTGCAACTGCTTTGCCCATTACCTAGAAAATTCACATGGGTGTTTATCATCATCTATATTTTCATTCTACGAGCTCCCCCTTCCGTGCGGCCCCTGTGCCCAATGTCAAGGTCAAATTACTTGGGGAAGTTTATGTTTTTGGTTACGTTTTTCTGGTTAAAGTTTTTGTTAAAGTTTTTGGTTAAGTTTTTTGGTTATATTTTTTGGTAAAGTTTTTTCGTTATACTATATCCTGCAACTACTTGCTTGCCCATTACCTTGAAACCCATAATGGGTGTTTAGCATCATCTATATTTTCATTCTACCCCGCCCCCTCCCGTGCGGCCCTGTCCCAATGTCAAGGTCAAATTACTTTGAAGTTTTTTGGTTAAGTTTTCTGGTTAAAGTTTTTGGTTAAAGTTTTTGGTTAAGTTTTTTGTTAAGTTTTTTGGTTAAAGTTTTTCGGTTATACTAATATCTCTGCAACTGCAAATTTGCCCTTTTTTACCTTGAAACTTCCATATGGTTTTTCTCATACTATTATTTTCATTCTACCCCCCTCCCGTGCGGAACTGTGCAATGTCAAGGTCAAATTTACTTTGAAGTTTTTGGGTTAATTCTTGGGTTAAAGTTTTTGGTTTAAGTTTTGTGGTTAAAGTTTTTTGGTTAAGTTTTTTTGGTTTAAAAAGTTTTTTCAGTTAAGCTATATCTCTGAACTGCTTTGCCCATAACCTTAAACTCACATGGGTGTTTTCATCATATATTTTCGTTCTACCCCCCTCCTGTGTGGCGGCCCCTGTGCCCAATGTCAAGGTCAAAGTACTTTGAAGTTTTTGGTTAAGTTTTTTGGTTAAAGTTTTTGGTTAAGTTTTTTGGTTAAAGTTTTTCGTTATACTATATCTGCAACTGCTTTGCCCATTACCTTGAAACTTCACATGGGTGTTTATCATCATCTATATTTTCATTCTACCCCCCTTCCGTGCGGCCCCTGCGCCCAATGTCAAGGTCAAATTACTTTGAAGTTTTTGGTTAAGTTTTTTGGTTAAAGTTTTTGGTTAAGTTTTTTTGGTTAAGTTTTTTGGTTAAAGTTTTTCGTTATACTATATCTCTGCATGCAACTGCTTTGCCCATTACCTTGAAACTTCACATGGGTGTTTATCATCATCTATATTTTCATTCTACCCCCTCCCGTGCGGCCCCTGTGCCCAATGTCAAGGTCAAATTACTTTGAAGTTTTTGGTTAAGTTTTTTGGTTAAAGTTTTTGGTTAAGTTTTTGGTTAAGTTTTTTGGTTAAAATTTTTTGTTATACTATATCTCTGCAACTGCTTTGCCCATTACCTTGAAACTTCACATGGGTGTTTATCATCATCTATATTTTCATTCTACCCCCCTCCCGTGCGGCCCCTGTGCCCAATGTTAAGGTCAAATTACTTTGATGTTTTTGGTTAAGTTTTTTTGTTAAGTTTTTTGGTTAAAGTTTTTTGTTATACTATATCTTTTTTTTTAGTGTCCATGCCTCGCCACAAGGCGCGACATGCAGGCCGCGGCCATCTAGTTACTGATCCTACTGCTTTTGGGAGAGGCCAAGTGATTATGGTGTGGCTAGGACCTGGCATCAGATCAGGATTATTCTGATTTCAGGGCTGAATATATAGTTTTGTTATTGTAAATATTCAGTTCTGATTTTGGGATTTTCCCCCAATTTGTACATGTACTTGAACATGTACTTGTACAGGTAATATATGGGATTTAGTACTAAACCCATTGACCCGGCCTTAAATGACCTTAGCTGTTGATAGGCCGTTAAACCCCAACAAACAAACAAACAGTTCTGATTTTGGGATTTTTCCCCCATTTGTACATGTACTTGAACATGTACGTACATGTACTTGTACAGGTAATATATGGGATTTAGTACTAAACACATTGACCTGGCCTTAAATGACCTTAGCTGTTGCTAGGCCGTTTAACCCCAATAAACCAACAAATACAAATGTACATGTATGACAGCCACATAAATGATCATGCTATGTGGCTGTGACCGGACAAATGGGACTTATGGCATTTGTGACCATGTAGACACAAACCAGGGGGCTGTTTCACTAAACTTCGTACGAATAAAATGTTTGTAAGTGCAAACTTATAATAGTCCTTAAATTTCACAATAACAATGTTTTCTTGTAAACAATTATTGGATTTACATTTATTGAGCATAGGCTGCATATGCAGCCTATGCTCAATAAATGTAAATCCATCAATTGAAATTTCCAGACGATCCTAAATTTGCACTTAGGAACATTTTAGTCTTACAAAATTTAGTGAAACGGGCCCCAGACTGCCGAGGACCTGTACTGTTTGAAATTCATCCATTAAAAGACCCATCATGCTTCTAATAAGCAGCATAGACCCTTGTCGGGCTACATCAGGTTGCTAGCAGATCTGAAGTTAGGCTGGCAATAAATTCCAAAAGCCGCATTTCTCCAGTCGGCCACAAATATACCACTGGACGGATCTGTAATACATATGGAGACTGGAGTAACTGTGTTGGGATATGAACCACAGGTGGAAGACTCGGACCTGTGACACAAAAAATGCCCATTACAAAAAATCCATTACCCCACCCACTTGGTCTTATACAGTACTATCTTCTATTATAGAAGATAGTACTGTATGCGACCAAGTGGGTGGGGTAATGGGCAGTTTTTTGTGTCACAGGTCCGAGTCTTCCACCTGTGATGTGAACATGGGAGAAAAATTACAAACAAATAGTTTTCTTTCATTAGCATTTATTCCATGGAATCTACTAATACATCTACACACATTCAATGTAACATTTAAAACATGTACAGCCTGCCCGGTGCACGTTTCTACATGTAAATATATATCGACTGGTGTCTTGTATTTGTACAACACCAAAACCGGACATATTTACTCAACCATGCACGATGAAAATAAATGAAAATTGTTTTTACCAGAGCATAGGACGATCTCCGTCTAAATCAATAAAAAAATGACTAGACCACGTGGTGTATTCATAATGTATATCCAAATTCTCCCAAAGTCGGCAGATATTTTGCAAAACATAATCACTAGAGCTGCTATATTTATAATTCATCGTAACAATTGAGTATTTAAATTTAATAATTAGTAATAATTGGAATGAAGAACTCGACATTTGCTGAACTTAGACAATGACATTTAAGGATATTTTCACAAGTCACGGCAAATCGGTCCTAATTACAGAAAAAGCTAAGTCCCAACATGGTTGGCTCCGATTGGTTGATTTCAGCAAACAGTTTTGCAACAGTTGTAACAGTTTTGCAACGGGCTATAGTCTACAATTAGAACAAAATGCTGTTACTGTAACATACATTTTAGATCAAAGTACTGAAAGTACTGAGACGATGTTATCTCTAGAATTGGTTAAATCTAACCAATATCTGAAAATATTCACAAGAATATACAAGAAACTAGGCAATATAGCTCAGTTAAATGTTGCCAAAATAATGGTATTATTGTGGCTTAGGAAATAATTTAACAAAAATTGTTACAATTGCTAAATCATTTAAGTAGAAAATATAGGTCAATGTCAATAGGTCAAGCTATATATGTCGTTACTTATTTCAGGCTCTGGTGGCAGTACTTTCAGTACTTTGATTTGGATATATACTTGGTCATTAGAATTCTGAAATGTATGTAAATTGTCTGCTGTTTTATATTTTGTTTTCTTTCTGTATACATCATGGTTTGACAGAATTGTTAAAACATGATTTTGATTCGAAAAAGGGAAAGTAAAAAATACATGACAGACGACACATGACAGACCCTGTTTGGGGTTTACACTGGTAACACAGGCAATAATCCCTGTTATGTCAGAATCTGGCCTAATTAGGCCGCCGACTGAGAAATAGGATGTTATGGTATTTGTAATCATACTATTAACCCTTTCACCCCTAAGTCACTGGACTGAAATCTATATACCTTTTGATTTTCAGACTATTCCATTAATCCGAAAAATGGAGCCTGTTATACAAACTTAGAAAATATCCACAGACAGTGCAGATCCTGATGAGACGGCTCGTTACGAGCCGTCTCGTCTGGATCTACACTGTTTGCAAATACATGGAATTGAGATAGAGGCCTGTGGTATTGGACGATTACTGGATTTATCCATTAAGGGTATCATATAGAAGATATACAAACACCGACGTCAGGTTGACTCGATGGCGATCAGTATGTGTCCTGCTCAGACTGCGCAGATGGACAGACTGATCTGGGCATACCCTGGTCACAATCGTCATACAGTATTTTATCGGACGCCTTTTGATCCTACCGACACTGCGAATATGCACATTATGATCTGCATAAGATCCTTTCTGTCGGCTGGGGACCAAGTTTCCGCTTACGTACACCGTACCGTACACCCATACATACAATAATTACCGTACCCGAGTATAATTATACGAACGGTGATTGTGACCTATCATTAGACCCCGCCACAGTATTATTTTTGTTTGTTTATAGTTTCAGCTGGCAAGCTGGACAAATTCGCGTAGCCTGATGTGTGTATCTAAAGATTTTGTTGGAGACGCCAGACATTTTTCGCAAAGACATACCGAACAGTGTACGCCCACAGATTAATGACGCGTAGCAAGGGTCGAACAATGGTTGAAATGTCCATAATTATGTTCAGTAACCAGCATAAATTCAGAGAAATAAAACCTGCAATGAAAGCCAAAAACTGTCATAAAGGCGTATTATTAGAAAATAATGGACATTTCATAATGGCGATTTTTTATTTCTCTTAATTTCTGGTGGTGTCTAAACATAATTATGTAAGTTTTAACCATTTTACCATACCAGTTACGTGTCATTAACATGTATTGAATAGTTAGTTGCGAAATGGTTAATGTCCCAAATGCAACTTGTCCAAAGAAAAATGCAATGTACATACATTTAATACACATTGTTTTAATAAAAAAGAGTGAATTTAAAACAATGTGTATTAAATGTGCTTCCCTTCGGAGGTTATTGGAAATTACTACATAATTACATTTATATTTACACGAAACTGTCAATTCTTTCACTCCTCTCGGCCATCCCGAGATGTGGGTATTTCTCGTTCATTTGTACCCTCTAATGGAACACTGATTCGAAGCTGCCCACTCCCGTTAATGGCTGCCGTTGCGGCATCATACTGTCCCATCTTGGGCAGCGAGAACTGTCGGTGTATCTCCTGTAACCGGTATACCCCACCATCAGCATGGTCATTTACAGCATCAATGGACAAAATGTCACCTCGGCATTTTATGGATACGTCTTCTGGTTTAAAACCATCCAGGTTTACATTTACTTGGTACATTTCATGTCCATCCTCTTCAACGATTCGCGACTCGTCAACGCTGGTGCTAGGTTCAGCAGTGTGTTTGGGACGGTCGCCTGCAGAATTCTCTACATTTCCAAATGTGGAGGTGTCCTTTACCTCGTATTCAGTGTCGATTTTTTCTGTCGACGTCTCTGATCTCTCCACAATCTCAAAGCTGTCGTAGCTTCGATTGTCGTCTGCATCAATACTTGGGGCGCTGAAGGGAGAAGGCGGCCGTTGTTTGTCGATCTCGGCCATTATTTCAGCACTTTCTGCATTGTCAGATGTTCCAGTCGTGCTGCTGGTATACTTACTGTCATCATTCCTCTCGCTTGTATTTCGCCCGCACTTTTCGTTTATTTTTGTAGCAATGTCTTTGTCGCTTTCAGATTCTTCATTTGCCGTCATCTTCCCTTGTTTGTCATCGTTGTTTCTGTGAGGACAAGGACTTGGCTGGTCACATTTCTCCTGATTTACTCTACCCCTGATGGTGTCGTTCACGGGCGCTTTCAGCACAATATTCCCGTCGTCTGTCATGGTGCAGGACAGACGTAGGGCGTTCACCTCGTCTGGCACGACGATCGTACGCTGGATCTCCCGGCGGTCGACAAACCCAGCCCCGCGCTTCTCCCGACGGCCGGTCACGGTCACCTTCTGGGAGTCAACTGTTAATTTGATATCCTCCGCTTTGAATCCATCGGCACTCAGTTTATATTGCCATCTTCGGTCGCCAGTGCGTGCCGGAGTCTTGAGTTGGACCGAATGGTCGTCCCAGTGTACATACCATGGTGTGTAGGCGAGGCTGGAAGGCCGCGGATCCCGTGAGAGGAAAGTCCCGAACATGTCCGCAGGCGGCTGGTAACGACAGTTCTTTCGCTGTTGTCTGTTCTGACGCTGGATAGACTGGCTTGGACTGCTGACATAAACTGCATACATATTGAAGCTCTAATGTATAATCATGCAATGTAACCACAATCAAATTGTGTTTTCGCTTATAGATGTACTGTATGTCCAGTAAATTACACGATGTTCATATAATATGTCGATATTATAAAGTGTTCCAGTTGTTGTAATTTAGCTTTACTAAACTGCCCGTTGTAGTTTCTGGTTGAGAATGACCCAACATGACAGTCGACCAGCTTTATATACATCGGCAGATCACAGTAGACTTTTCTGGAATCTTCTGAAACATTCACAATGATACGCACATATTCTTACCTGGTGATTCATATGAAATGTGCGTTGTTGTTTACATGGGGAAATTACGTATATATATATAGATGTATATATTATAGAACGTCTAGAACATTCGGCAAAGTTCGCGTATCTCCGTTCACTACTTCCGTCAATAAGTATAGCGAAATATTCGCTAAATATAGACCGCTGTAGTCAAAGCGAGACAACTCGAAATAGCACTATGCATTCGCTAAATCGATCACCGGAAAAGTTCATTATGCTTGATGTGTATGAGAGTCGCTGAAATTTATCTCTATTGATAATACGTACGTACGGAAGCCCATTAGGGCCACTTCACTTTTTTTTTTTTATCTTTTCTTAAATTTTCAAGATACTTTCTTGAATTTTCGAGATCTTTTCTTGAATTTTCAAGATCTTTTGAAGATCTTTTCTTGAATTTTCAAGAAAATATATATCTTTTCTTGAATTTTCAAGATCTTTTCTTGAAAATTCAAGAAAAGATCTTCAAAATTCAAGAAAAGAAAATTCAAGAAAAGATCTTCAAAATTCAGTCAAGAAAAGAAAGTTCAAGAAAAGATCTTGAAAATTCAAGAAAAGAACTTGAACATTCAAAAAACATCTTGTTTTCAAGATCTTTTCTTGAATTTTCAAGATCTTTTCTTGAAAATTCAAGAAAAGATCTTCAAAATTCAAGAAAAGAAAATTCAAGAAAAGATCTTGAAAATTCAAGAAAAGAACTTGAACATTCAAAAAACATCTTGTTTTCAAGATGTTTTCTTGAATTTTTAAGTTCTTTTCTTGAATTTTCAAGATCTTTTCTTGAAAATTCAAGAAAACATCTTGAAAATGCAAGAAAAGAACTTGAAAATTCAAGAAAACATCTTGAATAAATGGAAATTAAAAAAAAAGGGAAGTGGCCCTAATGGGCTTCCGTACGTACGTATTCATGTATATGTTAATTATTGCAGAGTACATGTACACATATACTGAATTACCCGTGGAACCTCTCTAAATCGATACCATTCGGACCTCCCATGGAGTGCGGTTTGAAGAGGTTACACAGTGGTTCATCATATTTTATGATTTATTAAGAATGTGTTGTCGGTTAGAAAAGGAATTATAGTATACACGTACAATGATGTTTATAAATTAATCATTTAAAGGTACATGCCCACTCGGTAGGCACAAACTGTTCTTTATCGGAATTAAATAAGTGTATAATTGTGTCACTATTGCACCAGTTCTAAAAATTACAAGTGCCCGCAATACAGATATAATCATTTAGTAATATTTATTTTACTGATAGTGACTCGCGGTGGTATCAGGCTATTTTCATATTCAAACAATAAATAACATTTTAAGGAAACACGGTTATCGCCCCTGATATCAGTGCGGAAATGTAAATATAAAATGTATAATAATGCCAATCAATTCGTTGGGTATTGGTGAATGAATGTTTATTTTCCCAGAAAATGTCTCAGAAGATGCCTCTGATACGAAGAACAGTGTGTGCATACTGAGTGGGCATGTACCTTTAATATTCACATATTGAGCATACACATATTTGCATTCAATTATACAGAACTATATAGAAATGATGTTGTATAGTCCCCCCACTCACTGCCAACTCAAGCGTTTAACATTCTGAAGACGCGGGAAACGAACATTGTCGTCTGCTGTTTTTATTTAATTGTTAGCTTATTTCCTAATAAGAATAGTGTCGACAGCACCTGAGGAGAATCGTCTCCAGTGGAGACAATTCTCATAAGCTGTCAAAATATATTATAGGAATGAATGGCCTTTTTGTGGAATTTATCGGGGTATAAACTTGGAAAAGTCGCGGGAATACTGGACGAAGGCCGGAAGGCCTCGTCCAGTATTCCCGCGACTTGTCCAAGTTTATATCCCCGATGAATTCAACAAAAAGGCCATTCATTCCTTATAATTCCAGCATTTGAAATAAATTCATCAAGAAAATGTGTTTATTTTCCGTTTTCTTAAGAATTATTTTAACTGCGCCTCACGGTTACGGAAAGTAGTTCAGCGTGGGAGTTTACTGGGATATAAATTTTGGACAGAGACGTGCTACGGGCCAATCAAATGTTACGGAATTGTGTAAATATTTTTGTTCTGGAATTATTTTCAATTACAAAAAAAAAACCACACACAAAAAAGACAAACACAGTAGACAACACTTTTCCAGTGTTTGAAGGGCATGTTTATCCGTTCATACTTTCACTGATGCTCATTTTGTGTATGCCGAGTCTTCATTCATTGGTTTCTACGGAGCCCTGCAGGGGACATGGATTTTTTTTATTAATTCGTTCCCACGAAATAACAATTCGTTCCCTCGAATTAACACCACAGAACGAATTGTTATTTCGGCGGAACGAATTGTTAAATTACGGGAACGAATTGTTAAATTGAGGAAACGAATTGTTATTTCGTGGGGACGAATTAATAAAACAAAATAATTATACGTCCCCTGCGGGACTCCGTAGGATTCACTATCAATATAAAATGAATTTGTATTTACGTCTACAAATCAAAGAGATAATCCGCCTTTTATCCCCATTATTGGCCATGTTCGCGAACCCAGTAACCGTGACGAAACGACATCGTACTTCAGCAACTGTATATAATGGCGCTGCCAGACTGTTTAGACGTTCACGTGGAAATTGTCCCTCTTAGTATTTTCGGTCAGCAAGTCCTAGCATCTAATCAAGAACCACGAAGACAAATCGCTTTATCATTTGTGCATTTCGTTATGTCCATTTCTGGAGCCCGTTTCACTAAACTTCGTACGACTAAAATGTTCGTAAGTGCAAATTTAGGATCGTCTGGAAATTTCAATTGATGGATTTAAATATGCAGCCTATGCTCGCTCAATAAATGTAAATCCAATAATTGTTTACAAGAAAACATTGTTAATGTGCAATTTACAGACTATCACAATTTTGTACTTACGAACATTTTAGTCGTACGAAGTTTAGTGAAACGGGCCCCTGGTATATACCGTTGTCACTGTGTTGACTATGATAGTGAAATACTGGTGTTGCACTCCGCGACGGCGTGAAATGTTTCACGTCGAAAAATGAGCAAATGTGTTTATGCGTTATCTTCTGTATGCAGCTGAACGGGAATTCGTCAGGAATCCGGCGCCGATTGCGTTGTAAAACATTTTACGCCGGCGCGGAATGCAGCACCAGTTATACTAGTCAGCCAGTAGCCGATTTCATCAACATTGCAAAGTATACTTTCTAGCAAAGTATACTTTGAGGGAGTAATCATTTATTTTTCCCGAAATGCATTATTTCATATAGAACTAACGACAGCATATATTTGATGAGTAAATGTATGCAGATTTATTATACTGACTTTATTACATTATCACAGCCAAAATGGCTGTGATAATGTAATAAATTCAGTATAATAAAAATTAATAAATTTATCCTAAAATTGAAAATTTCTCCCTCAAAGTAATCTTTGCTAGAAAAGTATACTTTGCAATGTTGATGAAATCGGCTACTGGACTGTGTTTGGTGCCTTGAATCCTACGTACCCACGTACGAGGGTCATTTAATAAGTAATGACACTTAGAACATAATTCATGCTGGATGGCAGTTACGTCATTTCTAAAATATTCATAATTTGTTAAAACTCATTGGTGATTCGATCAGTTCATTTCAAAGTGTGTATCACATAATGTGTGTTGTTGCCTAGCAACCATGGAACATCACCGAGGCATGTGCGTTCAGAAGGCAATTACTTGTTACCATGGCAACACTATCACACTTAGTATATTAAAATTTCTTTTAATTGGAGCACATCAATATAGTGAAAATTTTAGCATAGTTTTGAAAATGAAATAATTTTTCGGTGACTATTTATCCCAAAATTCCAAATTTGCCATTAATGTACCACAATAGTATATATTTTGAATTTTATTTTGCTAAATAAGCTTACTACATTGTCAAGTAAGTAATATTTTATTATATTTGCACTACTTTTACTCATATTCCTTAACAATTTAAAGAAGGCAGAATAATAAACTTAATGGAAATTTGGTTGCTAGGCAACGAATAACAAATCTGATAATAAATATGGAAACATATTTCTAAATGAAAACATTGGCAACATATCATATATTTAGTATCATATCATACTTCTGTTCAATTCCAACAAGATATACTACTCACGACGTTCAGAATTAATGTAAAAAATATTCCTGAAATCGTGAAATCGTGAAATCGTGAAATCACCCCCCCCCCGCACTCTCGCACACAGGCACGCGGAGAATTACGTCATCACTTATATAGAAACACACTTTTTACAGTGGGATGTTGTACTATTATGACCGATAGTGGCCGAGCACAGGTTGAAGTAACGGACTATACATACTTTAAATATACCTAAACGTATCGATAAGTGAAAAAAAAGTTAAACATTTCTTTACTCCCTGTTATAACACATTAATGTACGGAAGACCATTAGGGCCACTTCACTTTTTTTTTCTTTTCTTGAATTTTCGAGATCTTTTCTTGAATTTTCAATATACTTTCTTGAATTTTCGAGATGTTTAAAAAGAATTCAAGAAAACATCTTGAAAATTCAAGAAAAGAACTTAAAAATTCAAGATTTCAAGATGAAGAAAAGATCTTGAAAATTCAAGAAAAGAACTTGAAAATTCAAGAAAACATCTTGAATAAATGGAAATTAAAAAAAAGTGAAGTGGCCTTAATGGGCTTCCGTATTAATGTGTTCTAACAGGAAGTAAACTTATTTTTTCCTCAACTATTGATACTTTTAGATATATTTATTTCAACCTGCGTGGCCGACATTTACAATGTCCAAACTTTATTGGTTTTCGACAAACCAAACAAAAGATACGACTCTACGGTCATTACTTATTGAATGACCCTCGTACATAGGATATTCCATTCTTATTCACTTGGTACCATGGAGTGCACCCACTTTACATTGCACGATTAATTATATGATTAATTCAATCAGATTTATTCTCGTTGATATGACGTTGACTCGATCTTTACCAATACATCAACCAGTTTATCCCCATCTCTTACAAAACTAGACCAAGTTTTTTGCTTATATTTAACGGCGGCACTGGCTCGAGGACCTTGCATGCCGTCTCCCAAGAATGGGAGAAAGAACGGAGGTAGAGATTTTTTGAGAGAAGCCGGTAATTCGTATTTACAGAGCAACTACGAATTATCGGTACCCATTCACAGCTGGGTGAACTGGAGCAGTGTGGATAAAGTGTCTTGCTCAAGGACACAACGCAGCGCCTCCGGCCGGTGAGGCTCGAACCCACGACCTTTAGATCAGCAGTCTGACGCTCTAACCACCAGGCCACTGCGCTCCTCTAGACCAAGTGACTGGTGTGGTATGAACCTGGCATCATGTCAGGTTATTCTAATTTCAGGGCTGAATATACTCACCCCATTGCAGCAGGTTAAACACGGGATCGAACCCGTTGGTCCGGCCTTGGATGACCGTAGCTGTCGATAGGCCGTTAAACACCAATACAAAAACAAACACAACTAGACCCGATGTATTAAGATCTGTGTTAAAGTGCATTTGGTATTCAAGATTTTTGATTTGATAATAACGGACTAAACTGTTGCCATCAAGCATGCATCTAAGCTTGCGCTGTACATAATAGAGTGCACTAATACATAGAGAATACCAGGTTAGTGTTTTTGTATCTTGATTTATCAGGCAAGGCTAGGCAAGGCTAGGAAACGCGTAGGTATTCCAAGGCTCGCCAAGGAATTCCTACCGTTTCTGAGCCTAGCCCGATAAACTTGATATACATGACACCTGGCTGGTGTTCGCTTTATCAGGTAACGTTTCATGCTAGCGAATGAGTAATACAAAATGGTTTTCGACTTTCTGGTGTCATTCTTTAGCGTCATGTGATCCCGTTCACCAATCAAATGTCAGCTTTGAATTCGTTGTAACCCGGATGTACGTATCTAGTCAATTCAGGATACAGACATTTGTTATCAGTCTACGGAGCCCCACAGGGGACGTTGAATTCTTTTCTTTTTATTAATTCGTTCCCACGAAATATCAATTCGTTCCCTCAATTTAACAATTCGTTCCCACGAATTAACAAGTCGTTCCCTCAATTTAACAATTCGTTCCCACGAAATATCAATTCGTTCCCACGGGAACGAATTGTTATATCGCGAGAATGAATTATTAATTCGAGGGAACGAATAGTTATATCGTGGGAACGAATTGTTAATTCGAGGGAACGAATTGGTAAATTGAGGTAACGAATTGTTATTTCGTGGGAAGGAATTAATAAAAAAAAATCCATGTCCTCGGTGTGTATTCGGTCAATGCATCGCGAATTACCTGATGCAGACGAACCTCTCTAAACCGGACATCCATAAAAGCTATGGCAGCCTAATTTATATGTGTTTATTGGCATCTGTCTCCGTTGATACAGTCTGTTTATGATCGAAAACAACACATGCCTGTTTAGTCGTGTTCATATGCCTGATTTACAGTGGAGCCTCTCTAAACCGGACACCATGGGGACCTCCCAGGGTGTCCGGTTTTGAGAGGTACCACTGTAATACTGGTACACGTACAGTAGAACCTCGCTAAACCGGTCACCATAGGGACCCCATTTTGTTTAACCTAGATGGGTTTCACTGCAATTTATTTCATTGTCGTGTCTGTTCATGATTGAAAATGACAAATGGTGTTCATGGAGTGCTTAAAGCCCCTATACGGCTCAAGTTGCCGAATTTGGCCTCCTATTGGGTTTTCCCACACATAAATCCAACAGGTTTCTATTTACACACACTTTGAAACTGTTTGCATTCATTTTGGTACAAAAATGAGTTTGTAGTCGATGAAAATATCAATATTTGTTGATAAACAAACAGCAGGTGCGTGTTCAAAGTCCGATCGATTTTCCGATAGACGCTCGGGTCAACTGCTCAACTCCCTGATTCGCGGCCGATGAATTCCGATAGCCGGAGTTTATCGACTCGCTTCCGAGCCGAAGCCGTTGGGTTACGGAAATTAATTTGTCAATATTGACATTTTGCACTGAGTGGTACACAAAACAAGTTTTTGTTGTCTTCACATTGCGATTAAGATGTAAATCTCAATACTTGAGATGTATCTATTAGGCAGTATATGTTAGTTTTGTGTACTAAATCAGTTGCCAAACATGTTTTTGTGTTTGAAAAAATCGGAAAATTGTAATACTGAGCCGTTCAGGGCCTTTAATTACAATGGAACCTCTCTAAACAGGATATCCTGGGAACCTCCCAGGCTGTCCGGTTTAGTGAGGTTACCACTGTATGTTCTTTGTCTGCACAGGCCGCGATGTTGATTATCCCTATAATTCACCAAACCTTACTTATGAGTGAAATGTTCTACTTGGAAAAAAAAGAAGAAATAATTTAACCGCGAAAATACTGTTGCTAGGATGAAATTACCGGGACCAATGGAATGTGATACACAGTATCAGCGAATACAATTTTGTGCCACGAATTGTTACACTAAAATAATTCCGGAAACATATTTTGCGTACCATCTTGAAAGTCAAGAATTACATGTATTTTAATAATTACGATATGTGTAGATTGAACTGTTTCATATCTGCCTCAGTAATATGAAATGACCGTACTCATTTGTGGATGAGACTGGAGAAATCGGGATTATGGGTTTGCGGCAAGTGTAGATACAGATCAGCCTGTGCATCCGCACAGTCTGATCATGATCTACACTGTTCGCCGTTCCATAAATGAAACTCGCATACTGCTCTAACAAGCAATATACATGTAGATTGTTAACATGTTAGCAGAAAGTGCTATTTGATCCGGAGCTACACTGGTCATAAATCCCATAAGCCCAATTTATCCAGTCACAGCCACATTGGTCTTACACATTTGAGTATACATCCATCTATATTTGTTAAATATTTTAATATTCGAGCAAATTAGTTAAATCTGTAAACATTGGTGAATACGAGATTCGTTTTATTTTCAGGCGTTTCTTGGGCTTAATTGAAAACGAAAAACGTGAATAACATACTTTGCATCAATAATAGAGTGATGTTGCACTACTATAAGGTTTGATCATGTCCAGCCGCGTGCAAACGTTTGCTGTGGCCCTCGGGAACTGTTTGAACCCCAAGGCCGTTTGCTGTGGCCCTCGGGAACTGTTTGGGGTTCAAACAGTTCCCGAGGGCCACAGCAAACGGCCTTGGGGTTCAAAAAGTTCCCGAGGGCCACAGCAAACGTTTGCACACGGCTGGACATGGCCACAGCCTTGGGATTCAAACAGTTCCCGAGGGCCACAGCAAACGTTTGCACACGGTTCAAACAGTTCCAGAGGGCCACAGCAAACGTTTGCACACGGCTAGACATGGCCGCAGCCTTGGGGTTCAAACAGTTCCCGAGGGCCACAGCAAACGTTTGCACACGGCTGGACATGATCACACGTTATTGTTACATTTCCAACACAAAACTGATGTAATTTGAGCATCATATTCAGTATTTTCAGTACTTTTATAAATCGTCCCATACACGTAGATAATTTTCGGTATGCATATTCCGGTGCCGCGTCATGAACGTCATGAAGTAGTGACGTCTTGAAGGCACTTCCGCGTAGTGACGTCATGAAGGCAATTGGTCTACGCGCAGCCCCGGAATGAGCATTGCCTAAAGCCATATGCAAACAGCACTCGCTATATATGTGCAAACAACGGAAACCATGTAACAATATGGACTAACATATAATACTAGTATGAACCTTTAAAATAACTTTAAAATAATTCTTGTCTTCAAGAACGTACTCGAAAAGTTAATGCAGTCGACAATAACGTTTGGTGTACCTGCGGCAGCGTTTTTGCTGTTGTTCAATTCCATTATTCTTATATGCTTTTTGAAGAATAATATCATACACTAGGTTTAAGCAAGGATTTAGGGTTACATGTCTCTGGTTTAAGAGACTCCATATTCCGCCTCACTGTGTTGTCCTGGATGGGGTTTCTTCTTTGAACTACCATTATTGTCATATGTCAAGCATCCGCTCCACTTTCCGTCTCAATATCTTCTGCCTTGATGGGATTTCCACAATCGGTTTCTCAACTTTAACAGTGGCATTCGCTATCCGTGAATACTCAAACTCCTGCTTCACTGATTCAGGAACAAAGTCGTGCTCTTTATTAAACCTGTCCATTTCTATACAGAATTCTTTAATCTTGTTGCTCATTTTTCTGCTAGTATTTCTGTATTCTATTTCTTCCATCGATATTTGGTGCTTGTTTCTGCTTTTCCTGTCCAATGCAGGCGTAAATAATCCAATTTCCTTCACATCTGTCTTTAGATCAGATATTTCTCTGAAGTATTTACTCTCGAGAATTTGAAGGAATTCCTTAGCTTGCGAATCTGAAAACATGCACTTGGAGTGATCAGAATCATGTGGCACCTCCTCTGGCAGTGGTGTAGGTTGATCATATTCTCTGTGTGTTCTCATTAACGTTTGAATCTGCGCACACATTGCGCATTCCGTTTCGCTGTCGTCTGCTGTTGTGGCGCGAGCGCGTTCTCGTATATTATTATCCCTGGGTGCCGCCGATTGAGCGCGGTTTTCTAGTCGTTTAATGTTGATGTCTATCGGGTTTGCCTTTAGTACTGTTGCACTTCTGATGCGGAATGCAGCTTCCTTTTGCCTGAATAGTCTACTGTGAAGTCTCTGCTCTTTCAACAGACGGTTTTCATACGATTGCAACTTCAGCTGTTCACTCCTGTTTAGTTTGTTCGCTATATTTTCCGCCCGTGTCTGGCAGACGACATTTTTATTTCCCATGAGCATGTCTCTCTTCACGTCGCCGAGCTTTGGCCCGAAGTTAAGTGTAAACCTCGACGCGGGGTTGGACGTAGTGCCCCACAGTACCCGCTTGTTGCTGTGTGGTCTGTTCGTCGCCTGTGCTGGTGCACCGCCCCGGACGGGAGGTGCGGTTCGAACGGTACGTACGGCACGATTCTCCATGACACTAGTGGCGATCCTTGGCTGAAGTTATAGAGGTTACCAGTAGCCTATTTCACCAAAATTGCAAAGTAGACTTTTGAGGGAGAAATTTTTCAATTTAAGGATAAATTTATTAATTTTTATTATACTGAATTTATTACATTATCACAGCCATTTTGGCTGTGATAATGTAATAACTTCAGTATAATAATTCTGCATACTTTTAATCATCAAATATATGCAGTCGTTAGTTCTATATAAAATAATGCATTTCGGGAAAAATAAATGATTACTCCATCAAAGTATACTTTGCTAGATAAGTATACTTTGTAATGTTGGTGAAATAGGCTACAGGTTAGTGATATTATCAGGCAAGGCTTCCTAACGCGTATGAATTTCAAGTCTCGTCGAGGAATTCCTACCGTTTCCTAGCCGAACTTGTTAAACCTGATATCAAACCACTCGCCTGCTGCTTCATATACTATTATCTTTTATCAGGTAACGTCTTATGCTACATAATGAGCAACATGAAGGGGATTTCGTTGAAAAGAACGCGAGCTTGTTTACGTTTCGTCATAATGCTGGTGTTATGAAATGTCGGCGAAAGTAGTTTTAAACCCTTTATGACTCTGACATCAGTGTGTAGTCGATGCAGCATACAACTTGATGTCAATACGTATGCATTATGTCAATGCAAAGCTCATTATTTAATCAATAACAGCTACAGCTTACTTATGATACGTATGGGAACATTCTCTTCTTAGTGTATCCTATATGACGCATGGAGTTGCCATCTCGGCCTCTTAGTATGCACACGTCATCGGTCAGTTTCACACCTTTTAGCGTTTAACACTGACAGCAAACAATATTAAAGATAAACAAATAACATTTGGTATAACGTCTTCCACAGATAATTATTTACAACGTGCTATCATTTATCCCATGCCAAAGTGTACACAGCGTTTGATACGTGGGTTATAAGTTTTGTCATTTGCACTCTACAATGGCCATGTTACATTGTGTATGTCATAAGGTCACTCCACTCACCTACATTAAGAACTATAGGTATGGCAAGGTTATCGCATATATTCTGCTAGCAACACCTTTATGATATCCGCACAAGTCCATGAAAACAATATTCTGTATGCATTCAATGCAGTATACATGGTATATCCTCTGTGAACCGGTTAGATAGCCTATATGACTGTGCACTCTCGATATCCTGTGTAGAGATTTCTGTGTTTTAAAAGGTTGGCACATTTTATCGTCCGAAATCAGACTTGATATTTACTTTGGCTACATATAATGGATATGATGTTGTAAACAAATGTTTTTAGAACATATTGCACTAACTAGTATTAGTTTATCTGTCAAATTATGAGCTGTCTGTGTCAAACGCTACACTATGTGACACTGACTGATAGCTTGTCCATGCTAACTTGGTTCAGATGGGAATTCAATGCACAGTATAGTATACACTAAGAAGAACAGGGTCAGACACACTTCATACAACTATTCAATCACAAATACGAAGTTATTGTCTTCGAAACAATGGATGCTGTTCTATGAAGTCAGTCTTAAATATAGAGAATAGTAGGTTAGTGCCGTGAATATGAAAACTATCCTCCGGTTAGATAGTATATATGACTGTGCACTCTCGATAGCCTGTGCAGAGATTTCTGTCTTTTAAAAGATATTTTTCACATTCACGGCACTAACCTACTATTCTATTTATCTCGTCAACACCTACAAATAGCTTTAAAATGTAAAAAATAACACCAGCCGCCTCCTCAAAATCGAAGAATCGACTAGTATGACAAACGCACATATTCATACACAATGATTAGGTCGTATTGCCAGGATATCAAAAATGTTTCACGGCACCGTGTTTCACGGCACATACGCACTGTGTTGACGGGATAAAAATAGCACCCACTCTTACTTCGGAACTCAAACTGGCGTTATTACATGTATCGTCTGCAGCATCCGATCTTGGGAGCCTAATAACGGGTCACGTTCGTCTTCATCGTGTGTCTTCAGAGTCTATTCCTGAAAAACAAAAACACTCCACTGCAACATGTGTCAATAACAAAACTACTGTATAGCGGCCTCTCGCAAGAATAGTTTATAGTGGTGCAGTTACACAATTATTCACTTATTTAACCCTTAGACCGCTACACACACCAATTGTCGTCTGCTGTTGCTTTTATATCTTGCCTTATTTCTCAATAAAAACATGTTTTGACAGCACTTCAGAATCATTTTCAATGGAAATGATTCTCAAGTGCTGTCAAAGCATGTTGAACATTATTATAAAGTGCTATCAAAGCATGTTTTTGATGATAAAATGGAATATAGAAAATAAACAGTAGACGACAAAAACTTAAGATAGCGGTGTAAGGGTTAATTCTTATAAAGAACATTATGTGCCTAATCGATGGGACCCCAACTTTAATAATAACAAGAGTTCTCAGAAGACAACGCAGCGCCCTTGGTGGTGCTTTACTTTAACCCTTTCAACCCTAAGTAACTGTAATGGACTGTGATATGCTAGTTTTCCGACCAATCCAATCGTCACAGAATGATTTTCAGATTAGTACATTTATGAAAAGGGGATGTTTTTGTTCTAAAAAATCTGAAAATTACTTGCAAAAAGTGCAGATCCTGATGAGACGGCTCGTTACGAGCCGGCTCATCTGGATCTGCACTGTTTGCAAACCCCGCTATAACGGCATTTCGGGTTAAAAGGGTTAATGACTATCAAGAAGCTGTGTGAAAGGAAACCAAATTTATAAACATATAATACATGTTCCCCAATGTTAAGTTTGCGAAAGCGCTAAGATTGTGACCTTGGGGTTAGCGGGGAACTGAGAGTCGTGGATTTGTCATTCATGATAGAGACTCATCAGAGACGACATGTGTCAACTATCAAAACGTTTGGTGAAAGGAAACAGAATGTATAACAAATTTTCCCCAACGTCAAGTTTATGAAAGCACAAAGACTGTGACATTGACCTTGGGGTTACCGGGGGTCTTAGCATCATGGAAATGTCACAGCATGATAGAGACTCATTGGAGAAAGGCATGTATAAACTATCAAAACGTTTGGTGAAAGGAAACATAAATTATAACACATTTCCCCCAACGTCAAGTTTATGAAAGCACAAAGACTGTGACATTGACACTGGGGTTAGCGAGGGTTCTGAGTGTCGTGGATTTGTCACAGCCTGATATAGAATCATTAGACAAAGGCATGTGTTAACTATTAAAACGTTTGGTGAAAGGAAACAAAAAATATAACACATTTTCGTCAACGTTACATTTATGAAAGCACAAGACAGTGACCTTGACCTTTGTGTTAGCTGAGGTCTGAGCATCGTAGATTCGTCACAGCATTATAGTGAATCATTAGAGAAAGGCATGTGTGAAATATCAAAAGGTTTGGTGAAAGGAAACATAAATTATAACAAATTTCCCCCCAACGTTAAATATTTGAAAATTTGAAGACTGACGGACGGACAGACGCTGACTACGACGCATAAACACTCATTTCTCCGAAAGGCGCGCTAATGAAGAAAACAACATTAATAATCTGAGAAATAAGACCGGGAAGTATTGCATACGTGGACATGCTATTGTTATAATGTACAATTGTGCAAAAACAGAAATTCAGTCAGACAAAATGTATTATAAAATTACTTCGCATTATACAAAGTTCACTCACCGTCCCCATAGGATCCCAGCTCATTCTCATCTGATCAATAAAATGTTTTCAATCTATCGTTAATACTTCATCTGGTTAATAATTTATGTATATCCCTAGATGAATACATCGCTATATTTGCCACAGCAGTCTTAGTGAATACAATGTACATGTCGGGTACGTGCGTACATCACACCACTACTCCCCACTATGAAACTGAAATCGAATGTTAATTTGTAGAATACTCCATTCATTAGAAAAGGGGAATTTTTTTTTATAAAAAGCCAAACAAATTTATTTTTTTTAGAAAATATTCACAAATACATGTAGTGTAGATCCTGATGCAAACAGTGTAGATCCAGATGAGACGGCTCGTTACGATCCGTCTCATCTGGATCTACACTGTTTGCAAACATTCGAGGGTTCTGCTGTTGAATGTGTTAACTGAACCACACGAAGACAAAACCCATCTTCCAATCTTTTCTACCAGAGTAGACCCAGGCCAGCCTACTCATCGCCAGTCAGTATATGAATCAGGCTCTAGATTTACCTCCCTTATACCATCGCCCGTTTTCGCCGATATTGATTTCTAAATCCGTCATATTTTCCGTAAATGACGTCGAAAATTAGCAAGAAATTCAGAGTTCAATTCCGCATGAGCTCTGCATTTTGTGTCACTTTCCCACGTTATTCAGGCAAAATATTGTCTTTCCTCGAAATCAATATCGGCGGTGCGATATGGGCGGTAATTGCAGAGCCGTGGTCAAATGTGCTTGTTACACGAGAAATGGGGTTCATGGGAATTGTGACCAGTGTAGCTCCTGATCAAATAGCACACTCCTGTATTGATTGTTAGAAGCATGACGGGTGTTTCATTGATGGAATGGCGAATAGTGCAGATCCTGATCAGGCTGTGCGGATGCACAGGCTGATCTGGATCTACACTGGTCGCAAAACCCATAAGCCCCATTTCTCCAGACACAGCCACAAATATGGCTGTAACTAGATGAATGAGAATTATGACACTTACAACAAGTATAGAGCCAGACGAGCATGTGTAGCCACACAGTCGGCTCAGGATTTGCACTGTTCACAATTCAGTCGGGCAAACATAATTGTTGGATTTCCTGACTTTGTATTGTAACTATTTTTCATTGCATATACATGTAAGGCCTCGGGGAAGATTGGCTCCGACCAACCGAGTCACCCTATATAAATAAAGAATATTTATCTATCTATCTAAGAATATATTATGTACATATATATCGTCAATATTATATTGGACATATTTCCAGTTTCGTTTAACACATGTCACTATAATGAACTAATTACTTACTTACTTACTTACTGGTACATCGATACAACGATACATTAATTATATCGAAAATAACGAAAAAATCGGAGCGATTGGATAAATAATTAATGTTATCGAACGTCAGATATTCATTAAATATATCGTTATGCTACAACATGTACAGGACAATAAATGCAAGTAGTAGGTGTTTTCGAAACGCTAGTCGCCTAATTATATATGTATGTATTAGTTTAAAGGTACATGCCCAGTCAGTAGGCACACAATGTTCTTTATATCAGAGACATCATCTGAGACAGTTTCTGGCAAAATAAACATTCATACACCATTACCCCACGTATTAATTGGCATTATTATACCTTTTATATCAGGCGTAAATTTCCACACTGATATCAGAGGCGATAACCGTGCTTCCTTAAAATGTTAACGAGCATTACTATTATTATCTGTATTTATTTTTTGATGTGAAATTATCATACTTTATAATCTGTCGAAAATATTATTTTTTCAGGTGACGAATTCAATTATTATAAATAAGTAAAACATATCATGCATCATTTGCATATGAAAATAGCCTGATACAACCGCTAGTCGCTATCAGTAAAATAAATATTACTAAATGATTATATCTATATAGCGGGCACTTGTAATTTTTAGAACTGGTGGAATAGTGACACAATTATACACTTATTTAATTTCTATAAAGAACATTTTGTGCCTACTGAGTGGGCATGTACCTTTAATACTGAATGGTCATGCTATCTACTTTCTGCGAGGTATGCGCTACTAATGCAGTATAACCGACTGAGAAACTACACATCTACGACGATTGCCACTCATCATGTACTCAGCCTGCTCACAAGTTATTCAAGGAAACTCGTCACGTATGCTACTGAATTAGGAATGCAATGCGCACTGGATATCTGTAGTCTATTTCACCAACATTGCAAAGTATACTTTTCTAGCAAAGTATACTTTGAGGGAGAAATGTTCAATTTGTTTGATAAATGTATGAATTTTTATTATACTGAATTTATTACATTATCACAGCCATTTTGGCTGTGATAATGTAATACATTCAGTATAATAATTCTGCATACTTTTAATCATCAAATATATGCAGTAGTTAGTTCTGTATGAAATAATGCATTTTGGGAAAAGTAAATGATCACTCCCTCAAAGTATACTTTGCTAGAAAAGTATACTTTACAATTTTGATGAAATCGGCTACAGGTGGGCGGGATATTGGATTTTTCAATGGACATTTGTTTTTGTGTCACAGAACCGAGTCTTCCACCTGTGGATTTCGCGAGATTTCGCGCTATTTCTTATCCTAATCAATAGTACGTCCTTGCCGGAGTGGTCTAACTTGTAATATAATGATCTCAGTTTCGATCCAATTTAGTTGTTCGTTTGCAGGTCGTGACATCGCAACACGCGGCCTAATAAATGTGGTAACGTTAGTGGGAATAGCATACATAGCATCAATAAACTCATTTGATAAATGTCATTAACAATTTCATCCCTAAATAACTGCACTGGATTGTGATATGTTAATTTTGCAACGAGTCCAATCGTCACAAAATGGTTTTCAGACCAGTCCATTTATGAAAAGGGGGTGGGTTTTCTTCTCAAATATATGAAAATTACTGGCAAAAAGTGCAGATACTGGTGAGACGGCTCGTTACGAGCCGGCTCATCAGGATCTACATTGCTTGCCAATAACACTATAATGCGGGTATGTAGTGTTGAACCATCACCTGTGTAGGATCCTGTTGTTTTTAAAATAAAAATATCAGGAATTGTTTATTGGCTCAATGGCAAACAGTGTAGCTCCTGGATGCGCTGGCTGATCATCGAGTCATGGGCTACACTGTACGGAGCCCAGCAGGGGACGTAGACTTTTTTTTTTTTATTAATTCGTTGTGACGAAATAACAATTCGTTCCCACGAAATAACAACAATTCGTTCCCACGAAATAACAATTCGTTCCCTCAATTTGACAATTCGTTCTCACGAATTAACAATTCGTTTCCACGAATTAACAATTCGTTCCCTCAATTTAACAATTCGTTCCCACGGGAACGAATTCTTAATTCGTGGGAACGAATTGTAATATCGTGGGAACGAATTTGTAATATCGTGGGAACGAATTGTTAATTCGAGGGAACGAATTGTTAAATTGAGGGAACGAATTGTTATTTCGTAGGAACGAATTCATGTCCCCTGCGGGGCTCCGTAACACTGGTTGTACATGTATAAACATTTGCGCACATTTTACCAAGTCGTATCACATGTTATTTTAGCTGGCCACTTTGCCATGTATACTGCTCGTTTGTTTGCTGAAGTCGCCGACTGTTGTATCAGCGTTAACCTGTGCATACATTTCCCATGAACATTTAATACATGTTGCAAATTTGCTTTTGTGATTAAGTTTCACACAGCGATGTGTACACAGACAATATCATTCCATATACTGGGTACAGGCATGTGCTTATTTACATACCCGAATTTGTGGCTATATCGTATTTCATTTATAACAGAGATTTCAATGTGTTTTTCTACAACCAGGGGTCCGTTTCACTAAACTACGACTAAAATGTTCGTAAGTGCAAAATTATGATAGTCTGTAAATTTCACATTAACAATGCTTTCTTGTAAACAATTATTGGATTTACATTTATTGAGCATAGGCTGCATATGCAGCCTATGCTCAATAAATGTAAATCCATAAATTGAAATTTCCAGACGATCCTTTTGCACTTACGAACATTTTAGTCGTAAGAAGTTGAACTTGTTATTCGTATGCCACTTGTATGTATACACATATCACCTAGCAATGTATTCCTTCCCGGTTCATTGTGTGTATGAGGATGGGTTGGGGCGGGAAGCGGGTGCGTGTGTGTGTGTGGGGGGGGGGGGGGTGGCAGTTGGTGGCGAGTGAAGGTGAGCCCCTGAATATTTAAACAAATTAAGAAATTAATTTCTCGGCAATAAATTTATATTTCCCTGCGCGGAAGCAGTGTGTCTACATGTAGCAGCTACCGTGACCTATATACGTACATATATCACTCGTGCAATGTTCCAATGACACGTACTTACCTATTTGTCCCAAATCCTTTTGGATACACAAGTGTTATGGTTCCGCACCTACAACTGGAGAAATGGGGCCTATGGGATTTATGACCAGTGTAGCTCCTCATCAAATAACAAACTCATGTAGCCTGATAACAATCTATATTTATTGTTAGAAGTATGGCAGGTGTTTCATTGATGGCATAGCGAACAGTGCAGATCCTGATCATACTGTGCGGATGCACAGGCTGATCTGGATCTACACTGGTCGCAAAACCGATAAGCCCCATTTCTCCAGTCACAACCACATTTCACCTTAACCCCTACATACCATAAAGTTAACATTTGCAAACACTGTATGTGTAGATCCAGGTCTGTCGGCTCGTACCGAGCCGTCTCATCATGATCTACAGTATTCGTCAGTATTTTTCAGATTTAAAACCTCCTTCTCACATGATTGATGAACTCTTCAAAAATTAGCATGAATCGGTATACGCCTGTTTTGCAGGGATGAAAGAGTTAAACTTGGCGCATATGATTGATATACAATGTATGTATACGTTCAAGATTTTTTTTTATTAATTCGTTCCCACGAAATAACAATTCGTTCCCTCAATTTAAAAATTCGTTCGCTCGAATTAACAATTCGTTCCCACGATATAACAATTCGTTCGCTCGAATTAACAATTCGTTCCCACGAAATGATAATTCGTTCCCTCAATTTAACAATTCGTTCCCACGATATAATAATTCGTTCCCTACGAATTAACAATTCGTTCCCGTGGGAACGAATTGTTATTTCGTGGGAACGAATTGTTAAATAGAGGGAACGAATTGTTAAATTGAAGAAACGAATTGTTAAATCGTGGGAGAGAATTGTTAAATCGAGGGAACGAATTTTTATTTCGTGGGAACAAATTGGTATTTCGTGGGAACGAATTAATAAAAATAGTTCTACGTCCCCTGCGGGGCTCCGTATGTCAACAGAGCAATGTGATATATTTACGGATGTCGTTGGTATTGGCAGCACCGACAGCTTCCGTACAGTGCTTATAAATACAACTTTAAAACGAGTGTTAGTAGAGTGACAATGTATTAAATATTTACATGTGCAAAACAATTCCACGTGTTTGGTGCTGTAATTACAAGTTCGCTACCGGCTTACATAAGGTACATCATTACATTTGGGACCAGCGTAGCTCCAGATCAGCCTATACCTCCGTCCCGTTGTCATTGTCTGCACTGTTCATCAGGGGGCGTTTCACGAAACGTCGTACGACTAAAATGTTCGAAAGTGCAAAATTATGTAAATTTCACAATAACACTTTTTTCTTGTAAACAATTATTGGATTAACATTTATTGAGCATAGGCTGCATTGTAGAGCCCCCTATTGTTCACCCTCGCTTATTGTTACCGAGGTAACAATAGAGGAGGGTAACAATATCGGTGGACTATAGAATTATGTAGAACCCCCTATTGTTCACCCTCCCCTATTGTTGCCCCTCTGTAAGTTCGTCCATTCAGTTCTTCTGAGTGTCCACAACAAAAGTTGCCGTCCAAAACAGATGACGAAATATTGTATCGGATGTTTGGAGTTCGATATCGAGCACATTCACATGTCGATATCACCATTGTATGCCGAAATCACCATTCTGGTCGTCTATAAAACATGCTTTTTATGACGGGTAACAATAGGGGAGGGTAACAATAAGGGAGGACTGTATAATTATGTAGAACCCCCTATTGTTCACCCTCCTCTATTGTTACCCCTCGGTAAGTTCGTCCATTCAGTTCTTCTGAGTGTCCGACAACAAAAGTTGCCGACCAAATCAGATGACGAAATATTGTATCGGATGTTTGGAGTTCGATATCGAGCACATTCACATGCCGATATCACCATTGTATGCCGATATCACCATTCTGGTAGTCTATAAAACATGATTTTTTGACGGGTAACAATAGGGGAGGGTAACAATAAGGGAGGAATGTAGAATGTGTAAAACCGCCTATTGTTCACACTCCCCCATTGTTACCCCTCGGTAAGTTCGTTCATTCAGTTCTTGTGAGTGTCCGACAACAAAAGTTGCCGACCAAAACAGATGAAACATGCAGTGTTTAGTTATCTCTGCAGCTGGCGAAACACACACGCAGCTTGTCGCGAACGACTGCATGTACGACCGCACCCTTCCGCTAATTTGCCTTGGGCATTTTCCAGAAAACGATGGTCAACATTATGTCAGTATCCTCGCAAGTCAGAATGCTATAGAAAAGTTAAGGATAAATTATATAGTCCTTCCTTATTGTTACCCACCCCTATAAAAATCCCGTCATAAAAATCATGTTTTATAGATCACCAGAATGGTGATATCGGCATACAATGGTGATATCGGCATGTGAATGTGCTCGATATCGAACTCCAAACCTCTGATACAATATTTCGTCATATGTTTTGGTCGGCAACTTTTGTTGTCGGACACTCACAAGAACTGAATGGACGAACTTACCGAGGGGTAACAATAGGGGAGGGTGAACAGTAGGGGGTTCTATACATCATACAGTTCTCCCTTCTTGTTACCCTCCCCTATTGTTACCCGTCATAAAAATCATGTTTTATAGACGACCAGAATGGTGATATCGGCATACAATGGTGATATCGTCATGTGAATGTGCTCAATATCGAAATTCAAACCTCTGATACAATATTTCGTCATCTGTTTTGGTCGGCATCTTTTGTTGTCTGACACTCACACGAACTGAATGGACGAACTTACCGAGGGGTAACAATAGGGGAGGCTGAACAATAAGGGGTTCTACACTGCATATGCAGCCGATGTTCAATAAATGTAAATGCATCAATGGAAATTTCCAGATTATCTTAATGTTGCGCTTACGAACATTTTAGTCGTACGACGAAGTTTAGTGAAAAGGCCACCAAACCGTTACTGAAAGTCACAGGTGGAAGACTCGCACCCAGGACACAGTAAATGACTCATTGGAAAACAGTTACCCACCCCCAATTTCTGTAGACTATATACTTGCGATTTAGTCTAACAGAAATGGGTGGGTTGAGCATCCTTTTTCGAATGGGTCATTTACAGTGTCCTATGTGCGAGTCTTCCACCTGTGACTTGTAGTTACGGTCTGGGCCCGTTTCACTAAACTTCGTACTACAGTGGAACCCCTCTAAACCGGACGCTCGGGAAAATATAGATGTTTAACATAGATGTGATTCGCTGTTAAGTATCTCTGATTACAATGACTTTTCATGATACAAAAACACTAGAATGTGTCATGAAGCGCTAACATGTCTGATTTACAGTGGAACAGCTCCAACCCGGACACCCTGGGGACCTCCCCAGGGTGTCCGGGTTGGAGCTGTTCCACTGTACTAAGATGTTCGTAAGTGCAAATTTATGATCGTCTGAGAAGTTCAATTGATGGATTTACATTTATTGCATATGCAGCCTATGCTCAATAAAAGTAAATCAAATAATGGTTTACAATAAGACATTGTTAATGTGTAATTTACAGACATTTTTTTACAATCACAATTGTGCACTTACGAAGATTTTAATGAAACGGCCCCCTGGTGAACAGTGCAGACCCTGATAAGACAACGGGGTGGAGGCACATGCTGATCTGGAGTAACAACCTCACCTGTGACTGAACTATGTATCTTGTCGTTGGCAGATATCATATGAGCCATTTGAGTTTGTATCTAACAAGATGTCCGTAAGTGACGTCAAAAGTTGACAAAATATTCAGAACAAATGCAGAATAGAATTTCACATTTGGTATGAAAATTTCGTAAACATTAACAGAAAATATCACAGTTTCTGTAAATATGTTTCATGAAAAATCGCACATCTTGTTAGGTACAAAATCGCATGAGAAAGTCTCATATGAGAAAATCCATGCGATTTTGTACCTTTTGACAACTGCATTATTTCATGAAATACATTTACAAAATTTAACATGTTTCTCTTAAATGAGGTCATAAGTTGACATAAATTTCAGAGGACATGCGGAATTATATTCCGCATGTACTCTGAAATTTGTGTCAACTTCTGAAATCATATACAGAAAATATCCAATTTTCTGTAAATATATTTAATGAAATATCGCAGATGTCGCAGGTACACACTCACATGGCGTGTCTCATATGTGACTTGCCACGACGACAGAACACTATTAGTATTGCGCCATTGGCCACAAGTGTAGCCCGGGGTCAGCCTATGTATCATGGCTGATCAGGTTTGCAGCATTCGCTATTAGTCCAGCAGATTTTCAGTGAAGCACGCTTTGTCGTATATAATAACGTGTAACGTATATAATAGATAGTCATACTTGAAAGCTGATGCATGCCCACTCAGTAGGCACACAATGTTATTTATACCAGATACATCTTCTGTGACATTTTCTGGCAAAATAAACATTCATTCACCATTACCCCACGTATTGAATGGCATTATTATATATTTTATATCAGACGTAAATTTCTCCACAGTGATACCAGGGGCGATAATCGTGTTTCACTAAAATGTTAACGGACATTACTATAATTTATTATCTGTATTTAGTTTTTGATGTGCAATGATCATACTTTACAATCTGTCGACGCATTTAATTAGAATAAATAATTAAAAAATAGCATGCCTCATTTGCATATGAAAATAGACCGATACCACCGCGAGTCACTATCAGTAAAATAAATATTACTAAATGATTATGTCTGTATAGCGGGCACTCGTAATGTTTAGAACTGGTGGAATAGTGACACAAGTATACACTTATTAAATTCCTATAAAGAACAGTTTGTGCCTACTGAGTGGGCAAGTTCCTTTAATTTGATATTAATTTTATCATACGAGCTTACTGATTTCATAAGAAACGAGGCTATGCCGTGTTACTTATGAAATCAACCAACGAGTTTAATAAATCTCGTATTAAATCAACATGATGTTAGATTCTATGTATTGCATAAGCACATCACCAACTATTGAAGATGTACTGGTCACCAATCATGTTTTTCTGTAACCATGGCAGCTAATTTGCATATTTATTACACTAATGTAATATGATTTTTATTACACTGCGAGCGCCCAATTTCTGCAATAAATAGAGGATCGGGTATGAGTGTTGGCTTAATATGGTATTTAATAAACCTATTGGCTGTTTTCATAAGAAATCGGCTATGCCGAGTTTCTTAAAAATCAGTCAGCGAGTTAAATAAATATCACATTAAATCAATATAGGTGTTAGATTATATTGATTACATAGGCACATCATCATGCATTGAGGCTGTACTGATCACCTGGCATGTTTTCTATAGCGGTCTCATTTGTATGTATAATTCACTGCAGTATTATGATTTTATTAACTATTACAATGCTGAATTAAATTTTGTCGTCTGCTGTTTATTTTTTATTTTCCATTTTTCTCATCAATGAAATGATTCTAAAGTGCTGTCTAACTGTTTATTCTGATTGCATATTCTTATCTTGTAAACAATATATGTATCTGCTGGATTTCAAAATAACACAAAATAACACAAGTGTGGGGAAAATAACGTCTGTTCCAAAATGGCCGCCATGTTTTTAATATTTTCTGTACTTTCACTAGTATCGGTTAAACATTGGGGTATATTTATGTGTTATATTGGTCACATTATCCCATGAAAAAATGGAGAATTTCGCTAATATGCTAATTTTCTTGTTATTCAAAATGGCCGCCATATTTATACAAGATTAAAGGTGTTTTGTTCTGTGTCTTTAACATGGTTCACCAACAATCTCTATTTATCACCCGGACTATATTGTAGTTTGGGATTCATTACCATTGCCTCTTAAGGTGCATACCCACTCAGTAGGCAGTCTTTATATCAGATACATGATCTGAGACATTTTCTGGCAAAACAAAGATTCATTCACCATTACCCCACGTATTGATTGACATTATTATACATTTGTTATCAGACGTAAATTTCCACACGAATATCAGTGTTTTCTTAAAATGTTAACGGAAATTACTATTTTTTCTCTGTATTTATGTGCAATGATCATACTTTATAATCTGTCGAAAAAATTGTTTTCAGGTAACGCATTTAATTAGTAAATAATTAAAAAATATCACGCCTCATTTGTATATGAAACTAGCCTGATACCGCCGCGAGTCACTATCAGTAAAATAAATATTACTAAATGATAATATCTGTATAGCGGGCACTCGTATGTTTTAGAACTGGTGGAATAGTGACACAATTATACACTTATTTAATTCCTATAAAGAACTTGTGCCTACTGAGTGGGCATGTACCTTTAACGACAACTTTATACATGTATCTCGCTCAAATGGTGTGCTACATGATTAGGTGCAACATTTAAATACAATTGTATTCCCGTGGCATATCTGAATCGGACTCAAGAGTAGCCGATTTCATCAAAATTGCAAAGTATACTTATCTAACTGTATACATTTGAAGACTAAAGTTGCAGAATTATTATACTGAATTTATTACATTATCACAGCCAAAATGGCTGTGATAATGTAATAAATTCAGTATAATAACAAATAATAAATTTATCCATAAATTGAAAATTTTACCCTTGAAGTATACTTTGCTAGAAAAGCATACTTTGCAATGTTGGTGAAATTGGCTACAGATGCAATGCTGGTAGCACTGTCAATAAATCGAGCATCGTACATGAATGTAACCCGAATTTTCTGTCTGTAACGCAGGGCGACTTACAAGTCTTACTTGTAAGTCACCCTACGTTACAGACAGAACATTCGGATTAACATGATATCAGTCAACGAGTTTAATAACTATCATATTATATCAAAACAATTGGTATATACGTAGATTTTGCAAGTAGCCGAACATAGCAACATATGAAATATGTATGTCGACATACAATTAAATATCATTACTTTCATGGCAAAATCCTAGTGGAACTTTAAATCCATCGAATCACGTGCATGAACTAATTATGTCTCAATGCAGTTACATATTAATGCGCAAAGTGTAATGCATGAAAATACAGTACGTACTACATATAACGACATCCACAGATTGAAGACTCAGACATTAGGACCTAGTAAAAAGACCAATTCGAAAATTAGGTTACGCCACCCACCATCGTATGTAGACTATGTACGGTAGATAATTAATACATGTTTAGTCTACGGATGGGTGGGTGGGGTAACATTAACATGGGCCATGTACTGGATACCAGGTCCGAGTATTCCACACGTGACTACATCTTTGACCTTCAGTGGCCATGTGCATTTCACCTTGCAGTATTTGATTACAAAGATGTGGCAAAACTAGTTTGCCACATCTTTGTAATCAAATACTGAATGTGAACTTACAGCGTGAAATACTGAACACTTTTTCCCACATTTCCTGCCATGCTACACATACATGCCATCGTACTGAAATGGACGGAATGTCAACTGTCTTTGTCAATATATGTACATCTACATGTATGTAACAATAATGCGAGTTCAAGAATGCAACATTCACTGCATAATGATTTCACAAACGTGCGTATGTACCAGGGGACCGTTTCACTAAACTTCGTACGACTAAAGTGTTCGTAAGTGCAGAATTATGATAGTCTGTAAATTTCACATTAACTCTGTTTTCTTGTAAACAATTATTGGATTTACATTTATTGAGATAGGCTGCATATGCAACCTATGCTCAATAAACGTAAATTCATCATTTGAAATTTCCGGACGATTCTAAATTTTCACTTACGAACATTTTAGTCGTACGAAGCTTAGTGAAACGGGCCACTGATTCATGTATAAACCATTTTAATTTTATATAAAATTTTCGGATTTTGTTGCACATTGGACCGTGTTTTAATGCACAGTTTATGTCCTCGCATCTGCCAATGGCCATTACAAATATGTATACAATCATATGGTATATTTACTCCGGCGTTATTGAATAACAATATTGGCGTACACCATGTATATCATATTACTTTCCATTGCCTTAATTCTTAGTCCCATGTTGTTTTGTTTACACAGTTCATGTATGTAGTTGTACTCTTCTTGTTACCCCATGTAAAGTATATTATAGGAATGAATGGCCTTTTTGTGGAATTTATCGGGGGTATAAACTTGGAAAAGTCGCGGGAATACTGGACGAAGGCCCCGATAAATTCAATAAAAAGGCCATCCATTTCTTATAATTCCAGCATTTGAAATAAATTCATCAAGAAAATGTGTTTATTTTCCGTTTTCTTAAGAATTATTTTAACTGCGCCTCACGGTTACGGAAAGTAGTTCGGCGTGGGAGTTTACTGGGATATAAATTTTGGACAGAGACTTGCTATGGGCCAATCAAATGTTAGGGAATTGTGTAAATATTCTTGTGCTGGAATTATTGAAATGTAATAACAAAAATCCTACTAACTAAAGCTACTTACACAAATAAGCCACATGGACGTGATCAGTAAGTCTTTATGCATATATTCTAACTTCAGCATATGGGGGCCCGTTTCATTAAACTTCGTACGACTAAAATGTTCGTAAGTGCAAATTTAGGATCGTCTGTAAAATTCAATTGATGGATTTACATTTATTGAGCATAGGCTGCATATGCAGCCTATGCTCAATAAATGTAAATCCAATACTTGTTTACAAGAAAATATTGTTAATGTGAAATTTACAGACAATCATAATTTTGCACTTACGAACATTTTAGTCGTACGAAGTTTAGTGAAACGGTCATATGGTGTCTTTTCTGTGCTGACAGTAGCTGCATAACGGCTTATTGAACACATACATATGGTCTAATGGTGTCAGGAGCTACTGTTTTAAGAGTAAGGGTTTTTATTAGATTTCAATAGACATTACATGGGGCCACACAAAGGATACAGTAACCTGTAGACTTGTAGACAACACCGAATCAAAGCACCGAATGTACCGATTTAGGTGGTTGATCGCTTCGACCGTCGATTCCTCTGCGAGCCGTCATGGCCATGATGACAGTCAATCGTAGTGACGACGATTTCATGAAACACATATCACTAATCCATTTTAAATATCTATTCTCAATTTCACAAAACCATCAATTCTCGCTTTAATTCTTTAATTTATTCTAAATTAAATTCATTTGAGCAATATTTCCCATATTCACTCTATTTTGTTGTTATATTTCTCCACAAATGCATGTTGTCTACCAGCCATCTGTAGCTCCTAGTCAAGAAGTTAAATGAGTGGTCAAACCATACACACACACTGTTCAGAAATTAAACATGTTTGTATCTGGTGGAGAATGATTGTTTGAAGTTATATCTTCTCTCTATATCAAGGTGCATGATCACATGGTTACAACAACAACAACAATTTCCGCCCACTCCAAAGTAAGTATCATTTGATATTTTCCTTAATATGAAACGGATTTTGATGAAATGTGGCGCAGCAAACGCGTCTTCAAGAGCTGCATTGGTGGTCCAGGAGTTCGGCACAGACTTATGTCGTTTTTGCGAAGAATCGATTTCCGTGTCGGTAGACACGGAAATCGATTCTTCGCAAACACGCGAAAATACAGAGACCACCAAATGCAGCTTAACAAGACGCGTTTGATGCGCCATATTTCATCAAAATCCGTTGCGTAATAAGGACAAAATAGAAGAATACGTACTTTGAATCAGATGGATTCTGGAAGTTTCAGTACTTGTTGTTGTTGTTAGTACCATGTGATCATACACCTTGTATATGCAATCAAGCTACTGCAGTCCATGTCATGTAGCGACTCTAAATCACGTGACGTCATGTCATTTCATCCACTCACATATCGGGCATGCTCTTCTATTCTATTATATTTCTATAACTTATGCCGACGCGGAATTGCCAATTCCGTCATTATTTGATTGTCCATGTTATAGACTGTGTACTATAATTCACAACCATTATGACACTGTGCAACTAACAAAATAACAATTAGTCTTGTGATTTTGAAAAACACAAAGCGTTATTTGTTAGTCTATTGATCATGCACCCATTGCGCTGCTGCCGTGATGATGTAACTTCCGGTGTACTCGTGACGTCATACTTCCTCTTCCTTCGATTCCTGGTTGACCACGTGACGCTTTTTCAACATAGAGTTCAATAACACGAGCACCTGGTCCAGTTTTGTATCCATTTTACTGACCTGTAACGGACACGAGAAACAATACATCCATATCGTGTGGTATGTATGAGTAAAACAACAACAACAGAAACTAAAACAACAACAACAACAACAGCATGCTTTACACGTCTAAACGCTGTTGCAAATCCCTTTAAGTAAAGTGCTTTAGTGGGTGCTAGGAGGCGTTCATGTCATAAACTCTGACATTATTGACAATGTCCGTGACGGAATGGAATAAGTGCAGTCTCTGGACGTCATCTGATAATTTAATAAGATTAGCTTCGTATTTGCTTAAATACCCAATCAAAATTGCCAAAAATCCAATTGAAATCGGAAGTAGCGAGTATCAAAAAGCAATTACAATTTTGTGGTACATTTATCCTGCTGCAGAAAACAATAAACAGACCACAAATATAGCATATTTGTCTTTGTTTTCCATGAAAACACATCTTGGTATTTCATTAGAATTGTCTCCAAGGAGACAATTCTAATGAAATGCCAAGACATGTTTTTATTTCGAAGCAAACTATTCAATAATTGCTGCCTCTTGATGTGTAAACAGTAGTGTGATTTTATTTTACCCAATTACAATTTTTAAATACCCAATTGCTTCAGAAATGATGGAGTGAAAATACTCAATTACTAATTCCTTATCTGGAGCACTGTCATTAGTTTCGCATTCTAATGGTTACGTGGATGATGATGATTTTGCAGGTCCAAATAAATATGCCCGTACACTCCACAGCTGTTTGAACAGATGGTCAGTATGTTGTGTCATATGGGTATTTTGGGTAGATCTGGGGGTATTTCGTTGGTTTTGGGTAATTTACATAGTGTTGTGCAACTACTGATGCTCAATCATTACAAACGACAGAAGTCGTCAATTATCTACACATTGACCGTTCTGAACTTTCGAACACATTTTATACTGTCAAAAGACCCACAAATAAACAAAGGAATGATTCTTTTTCAATATTTGGCCAATAAAATTTCCAACATGGCGTTGTTTTCAGACCGATTATATCATTAATTTTCAACCACAAACTCCAAATTCGCGTTCTCTCAATTCAGGAGACATACATCAATCTGCTGATGCCGATATAATACGTGAACTGCATTTATATGTTCATAATTCCAGCACAAAAATATTTACACAATTCGATTGGCCCGTAGCAAGTCTCTGTCCAAAATTTTATCCCAGTAAACTCCCACGCCGAACTATTTTCCGTAACCGTGAGGCGCAATTAAAATAATTCTTAAGAAAACGAAAAATAAACACATTTTCTTGATGAATTTATTTCAAATGCTGGAATTATAAGGAATGAATGGCCTTTTTGTGGAATTTATCGGGGATATAAACTTGGAAAAGTCGCGGGAATACTAGACGAGGCCTTAACAAATTACAATTTTCAAAAAGAAAAAATATTTTTTTTTTGATTATTTTTCGAAAATTGTAATTTTTTATCGCTTCGTCCAGTATTCCATCGACTTTTCCAAGTTTATGCCCCGATAAATTCCACAAAAAGGCCATTCATTCCTATAATACATTTAAAACATTACAATCCATACAAGTGCGAGATTTTCCCTCATTTCTCATTTTCTCTCAACGCAAAGATTACACGCGTGGCACGTCTGTCATTTGATTGGATAGCCATTTCCCGCGATGTGTCAAAATCCACTACGACATGTGCGTCAACCAATGAACGTCGCGCTGTAAAGTTGTAAACACAATCTGCAACCAAATGTCTCTGCTTATAGAGCTCGACCATCTATCCGTGATTATTTAACGTTCTTCAGACGCTATATAAATGTTTGATTTGCATTGGCGGTCCAGGTCCAATACATTAATGTAAACAAATCATTTGGGATCGGTTTTATTGCTATCGGTTAACAAATAATGGTTTTATTGGTTAACAACGTGCGCGGGTAGAATCTCTGTTTCACACCTTTGTACATCTAGTTATACGTGTAATTCGCGTGAGGTGACGTAAATTGTATGTTGGTAACAATGCACCCAAACCACCAGATATACCGAAATAACCCATAAAGCACCGAAATATGAACCGTTCATCAAGAACCAGTGGTACAATCTACAATATCGACAATGGATGTCGCTAGTAGAACATCGGTTACAAAGAAGTCTGCTGTTTCTACACATGAACCAGGGGCGGGTCCAACATTTGGGAAACGGGGGGAGGGGGGGGGGGGGGGGGGGGGGAGGTTGTCTAGTTGCGAAGGTAACTCTTGCAATCTACTCCCGTACCGTCCGTAGCTAGCTACGTTAGGGGGTTAACCTATTTTCGAGCTCTTCAAAATGCAATTTAAATTCAGACTCCAACTGGTGGTAAACTGTGATCTATGTAAACTCCGTGGCTGAACGGGGGGGGGGGGGGGGGGGGTGGTGGTTGCAACCCCGGAACCCCCTCCAGATCCGCCCCTGTATACTAATGAAGTTCATCGTGTTACATAGTGTGTTATACACCGTTGTCAACGAACCTGGTTTTCTATTCGGATCACCCTGGCGCTAATCGTTGAGCGGTCTCTTTCCTTCCCACAGCGGGAATACAACATTGCTGGTTTGCCCAGCGTCTGATCTATTCTGAGAACACAATACAACAAGATGGTATGAAGAAACTATCATTGCAAATCAAATACAAATGTACAAATTGGTTAGAAAACACAAACACCATTACTGGTGAAGTAATATGAAAACTGATTGGAGACGTGTGCATAAATTTACATTCGTTAATTTTCAAGACCTGTTTGTTTTTACCGGATACGTAGGTAGGTTTTGGTCATCTGGGTGGACGCTTAACAGGGCACAATAATGGCATGGCCTTATTACATCCGCACATGTTTTATGGGAAGACGAACATCGACTTTACATAATACAAAAAGTCGCCCTCCCATTTATTTTATTTCATGAAATTCCACCAAATATTGATTTTATTGCGAAAAAACAATATTCCTATGGGAATTTAACATGGGGGCTAAAACTAGATTTCTTAAAATTAATTTTGGTTAAATGTTCGTCGGCAGCTAACCGGGAAACAGGCAGTACAGTGGGGTCAGCGTGTAAGTGCACACACGAACGAACACGACAGGTTGGTTCGCTACCCACCCAAAGTGTATGTTGTTACCACTCAGTTGAACCGTCTCGCCGAGACGGTTCAACTGAGTGGTAACAACATACACTTTTGATGCGAAATGAGAAAAAATGCAGAAAAATATTTACATTTTTTTGCTATACATGAAATACAGTGGGGTCAGCGTTCCAACCTGTCGTGTTCGTTCGTGTGTGCATTTACACGCTGCACCCACTGTAGTTACCTGCGCTGCAGTTCCTTTATTCGGACCATCATGTTGAGATGTCCCTGGGAATACTGCTCTATCACGTCCCGAACGTCATATGGCTTCCGCGCTTGTTGAAATTTTCTTCTTGCAACAAAGTATTTGATCTTTCTCAGAACTCGTATTGCCGTTTTGTGAGCTTCAGTGAGCCTAAAACATAACATATATTACGTATTATATATATTACAATATCGTGGTAGAAGCTTCGATGTTCATACAAAAATAAAACACGGACTTAATTTGGAAACTGTAGCCTATTTCACCAACATTGCAAAGTATACTTATCTAGAAAAGTATACGTTGAGGAAGAAATTTTCAATTTAAGGATAAACTTATTAATTTTTATTAGATTTCAATTATAATTCAGTATAAGCCATTTTGGCTGTGATAATGCAATACATTCAGTATAATAAGTCTGAATACTTTTAATAATCAAATATATGCAGTCGTTAGTTCTATATGAAATAATGCATTTCGGGAAAAAATAAATGATTACTCCCTCAAAGTATACTTTGCTATATAAGTATACTTTGCAATTTTGATGAAATCGGCTACGGGGGTCCGTTTCACTAAACGTCGTACGACTAAAATGTTACAGATAGTCTGTACATTTCACATGACCAATGTTTTCTTGTAAACATTTATTGGATCTACATTTAAATCCATCAATTGAAATTTCCAGACGATCCTAAATTTGCACTTACACTTACGACTAAGCGCAAATTTAGAATCGTCTGCAAATTTGAAATGATGGATTTACATTTATTGAGCATAGGCTGCATATGCAGCCTATGCTCAATAAATGTAAATCCAACAATTATTTACAAGAAAACAGTGTTAATGTGAAATTTACAGACTTTCAAAATTTTGCACTTACGAACATTTTAGTCGTACGAAGTTTAGTGAAACGGGCCCCAGATGTCTGCGCTACGAAACACTCCCGTGATTCTATTGGGGCTACTGAACACTCACATAGATCTGCCAGGACTACCAAGGCGTTTATGATGGACCGTGTGACCGGGGTGTTTAACCATTCCTACGCTGTTGACGGAAATTGCTGTATGCTGTTTTTCATTTTTGCTTTAATTCTTAACAAAAAACCGGTTTTGACAGCACATGAGAATCGTCTCCACTGGAGACGATTCTCATGTGCTGTCAAAACCAGGTTTTTGTCGAGAAATATTGAAAATAACACATTTCCAGCAGACGACAACATTTAATTCAGCGTAGTAAGGGTTAATACAATAGAGTAGATTATAATAATAATTCTTTCATAAATCATAATTATTTCCCACCTCCGGGTCACGTGTCCTGTACATATACTCACGTGACGACCTTCTCGGTCTCCTCCATCTCAAGATCGGTGTCGTCGTTGTCGAAGCCGTCGCCCTTACCGAACGGGAAACTGATGCTGGGGCGGTGGCTCCAGAAACTGTCCCGACGGTGCGTCTTCGGGGTCGCTGTAGTAGATATTATAGTACAGTTACTTATAAATTTGCCCTACTTTCTAAGCAAATCGCTGGCCAGTATCGCAACTCCACTTGCTTCACATATTGCAAGATTTGATCCCAATGAGTTACATATTAATACCAGATTTAATGACTACCGGTTCAACAAGAAATGAAAACTCAATACTCGGATGGGAGACTACATTATAAACCTGGATAATTATAAGTATGTTATTGTTCACATATTGGATTTTAAGGAGCTAAATGGTGCAGTCGCTAACGCTCCCTCGCATTTATTTCCTTAAAAATCCAATATATGAACAATAACTCATACATATATACACTACCGCCTGCTCTAATCTTGCCAATACCTGTGAACCCTCTAGACATAACGCCAGCATTTGCAAGTATTGTAGATCCAGGGGGCCGTCTCACTAAACGTCGTACGACTAAAATGTTCGTAAGTTCAAACTTATGATAGACTGTAAATTTCACATTAACAATGTTTTCTTGTAAACAATTATTGGATTTACATTTATTGAGCATAGGCTGCATATGCAGCCTATGCTCAATAAATGTAAATCCATCAAGTGAAATTTCCAGACGATCCTAAATTTGCACTTACGAACATTTTAGTCGTACGAAGTTTAGTGAAGCGGGCCTCAGATGAGGCGTGTAACAAAGCGTCTCATCGGGATATGCAGTGTTTGCCAGTATCTTTCATATATTTTAAAAATACTTTTATTTCATAGGCAATTTCTTTATTTCAAAATACTTGAATATTGTGCTTTAACTCGAGTAACTTGATTGTCTGAGCCTGAGCTGTGATACAGGTCAGACAACGACATTGCTTGACTGCGAGTTAGCATGGCAATATAAGTTCAGGACCATTGATAAGCCGAGCAAGATAACATAGGCGGCTGACTACCTAGTACAGTGAACGTTCTATAAACTGGTAATTACAGTGGAACCTCTCTAAACCGGACACCCTGGACCTTCCAGGGTGTCCGGTTTAGAGAGATTCCACTGTAATTCAGCAGATATAAACTACACCGGGTGTATTTTGATAAAGTTTATCAAGCAAGGCTAGGAAACGCGTAGGCATTCCGAGGCTCGCCAAGGAATTACTACAATTTCGGAGTCGAGCCTGATAAAAGTTATGTAAAAAACACTGGCACTGTAATTTATTTATCAGGTAACGTCTGTATGTGACTATTGTCTGTTCCACGAAATGCTGCCCAAGATTTATTGCTATAAAAACACTCCAAACTGCTTATTTTTTATATAAAACAATGTAAAACTATTTTTTAGAAATGAGCCTACTTTTTATTTCAAGAAAATCCGTCTAATAACAAAGTTATTTCGAATAAACAGTCATGGATGGGCTTTTGCCTTATAAATTAATTTCACCGAATTTTAATTGTTGACAATAAAACAAGAAACTGCTATGCAATAATCACTTCCGGTCAACAACAACAACAACTATTTTTGCGAACTGAACACAAATTCTTAATAAATTTGTTTATTAACATCATTTTCTGGCATATAATTTAAACAATTTGCGTTAAAATATATCAATTAATCATTTAATCTTCATATATTTAGCGAATATCATTCATCCATAAGGTTCCAAGTCGATCTGATACTATTGCTAATACGTCCTAATGTATTGCAAATTGTGAATGCTAACGAACTTGATTAGATTAAACTCGTGACCTTCACCAACCAATCAGCATTTAGTAAACCAAGTTGTCCGCCGGAAATTCGTCCGGCAAAGAAACTGGCTCACAGGAAGTGACTATATACTTCCGCCGGAAATGACGTATATATGGTGTTCCCAAGTCATACCATTAGAGAATGTAGATTTACACCGGTGTCGATGTGCGAGGATATGTGCAATTAATTTTGCGTGGTAGGAACAGCGTGCCAACCTCAGCTTGGCGTTGTCAATAGATACGAAAGCTGTAGCAGATGATGATGACATCATGTTGTATTTTGACCAAATTATCGGCATTTTCTTCTGTAATTCTTGTACGAACACCGAGAAATGGAGGCTCGATTCCTTTATTTTTCAACCTGGCAAGATTTGCTCTCATAAATACAAGGTTAGTGTCTTGTTTTTAATGATGAAATCCAGCAAGCAGTTCGATGCTAGAACAATGTTGAAAATCTGATCGCACGTGACATTTTAACATTGCAACTTTGCATTAAATTCTTGATTTATGGCTATTACTTCATTATAGGACCGAATTTAAAAAAATAAAAAGATGGCTCATTGCTAAATTTTGCTGAAAAATGATTTTATGCCAAATAATAAGAGTTTTAGGGTGTTTAAATAGGTGTAAAAGTTGGGCAGGTTAACGTGAAACAGACAGTAATGAGTAAGTATATGGTTGCACAGACATCGTTAAAATACACGTACACCATTGCAGTAGATATATACATTTCTACACAGTATACTCTCTCTAAATTGGACACCCCGGGAGGTTAAGGAATCACTCTAAATCAGGCACATGACGATTACAAGACACGATGTATTTGTTATACATGCTGGCGTTTTATTCTCAGATAAATGACAGTGAAACATATTTGTGTCCGGTTTAGAGAGGTTCTAGTATAATTTGATCACGGCTGATATAACGCAGAATGATATACAGGCCGATATGGGACTACACCTGTCGCAAAGATCATTTTGTGTCTGTGCCACGAGAAATGAGGCTTATGGGTGTTGCGACCAGTGTAGATCCAGATCAGACTGTGCATCCACACAGTCTGATCAGGATCTGCACTTTTCGTCATTCCATAACTGAAAAAATGCATCATGTGTGTAACAAGTAACATATAGCGTTATCAGGCTATATGTGTGATATTTGACCATGGGCTACGCTGGACACAGACCCCATAAGCCCCATTTCTCCCGTCACAGCCACATTTGAGTTATCCCGGTGATTGCAATCGCACACAACGACATTGTGCTAATAATTCCAGCACAAAAATATTTACACAATTCCCTAACATTTGATTGGTCCGTAGCAAGTCTCTGTTCAAAATTTATATCCCAGTAAACTCCTACGCCGAACTACTTTCCGTAACCGTGAGGCGCAGTTAAAATAATTCTTAAGAAAACGGAAAATAAACACATTTTCTTGATGAATTTAATTCAAATGCTGGAATTATAAGGAATGAATGGACTTTTTGTGGAATTTATCGAGGATATAAACTTGGAAAAGTCGCGGGAACACTGGACGAGGCCTTCCGGCCTTCGTCCAGTATTCCCGCAACTTTTCCAAGTTTATACCCCGATTTTTTTATTTTTTTTTTCGAAAATTGTAATTTTTTATCGCCAATTGTTTATTTTTATCGCAAATTGCGAAAGTGACTTTTCCAAGTTTATACCCCGATAAATTCCACAAAAAGGCCATTCATTCCTATAATAAATCTCCAAACTCCATGTTACGGAGTCCAGCAGGGGACATGGATTTCTTTTATTAATTCGTTCCCACGAAATAACGATTTGTTCCCACGATATAGCAATTCGTTCCCTCAATTTGAAAATTCGTTCCCTAGAATTAACAATTCGTTCCCACGATATAGCAATTCGTTCCCTCGAATTAACAATTCGTTCACACGAAATGACAATTCGTTCCCTCAATTTAACAATTCGTTCCCTCGAATTAACAATTCGTTCCCACGATATAGCATAGCAATTCGTTCTTACGAATTAACAATTCGCTCCCATTTCGTTGGAACGACTTGTTAAATTGAGGGAACAAATTGTTTAATTTGTGGGAACGAATTGTTAAATTGAGGGAAGAAATTGTTATTTCGTGGGAACGAAATAATAAAAAAAAATCTACGTACCCTGCGGGGCTCTACCATGTAATAATAATATATGTCTGTTTCTAATTGTGTCGTGAAATCATATTTTATTGTGCGTGTATTGTCTGTTTATTTGAATTTTCTGTCTTATAACGTTACAATAATAACATAAATTCTACATACATGTACATATATGAAAAAATATATTTTTTAATTTTATTCAAAACACGGAACACTATTGCCTGAGGACGTACGTAATTCAACATTTCCACCTTCCGTCCGCTGTATTTCATTAAAATCGGTGGAATAATAAGAAAGTTATAATATAAATAATACCCGAGTCGAGGCGAAATTGGCCAGTGTTGATTGTTCAAATATCCAAAAACGCGCACCTTCTTCGGGTTGATACCCCTCTTTGTGCTGCCGATATTTGGCCATTTTTACTGAACCCGGACTTGGCGTATATACAATGGATTTTGAGTGATTTTGCATCTACACACCATATAGTATTGGAATCCGACGGATGACACTCTGTCATACTTGAGTAATTTCCAAAATTCAAGATGGCGTCAAAGATGGAAGCCCAACACAACAAACTTATGTATTTGCCTCTTAATAGTGTGAAATTGACAGTTTTATTTTTCTTACATTATGCATTGCTTTAAACCACATCCTTAAAACGCTATAACGTGTGTTATATATTCAAAATGACATTCAAGATGGCCGCCAATACTATACATAGTAACGAAATTTGTCAATATGGCTGGAAAATGTTCAAATCTGCGTTGAAACTTCATTGTGTTCATTACAATCTCTGTTAACAGAGATTGTAATGAACGCAATGAAGTTTCAACGCAGATTTGAACATTTAAGAGAGATTGTAATGAACACAATGAAGTTTCAACGCAGATTTGAACATTTTCCAGCCATATTGACAAATTTCATTTTAATATAAATGGTAATATAATACATTTTATTAATCATTCAACTCTAAAAACTTCTAATGGTTTCTAAGATGGGCGCCGAAAATAATGTTTTTATTAAAATATGATTAATTTCCATTTAATACCGCTCTGACATGCTGTTTCAATGAAATAAATCATACATTCCTGTTTCGTTTCTGTACTCTCTACCACGACAATAGTAGGAATATATAGAGGATATTCATATTTTTGCAACGAATATGACATATATGTTTATCGAGTGGTGTGAAATGTCCATATTTCACGAGTGCCGTTAGGCACTAGTGACATATGGCCATTTCACACCACGAGATGAACATATATGTCATATTCGTTGCAAAAATATGAATATTCTATTTATTATATACCACTCCATGGAAATTAGCAGTTTTTTCAGACTGTATACGGTAATGAATGTGTATTTGCAGCCTATTTGCAGTCGGCACTGCAGGTGCGCGTTATGACTATAGATAGCGGAAGTAGTCGTATTTTCACCGGAAGATGTTTATTTCATCGATGAGAACATATGACTTTTATTTACACCGTATAACTAACTATGTATTTCATGGGTAGGTATATACTAAATGTAGATATACATATTCAATTTATTTATATGTGGGATATTCTACAAGCACATTAATGCTTATAGCAACATCCATTACAAGGTGCATGATCACGTGGTTACAACAACAACAACGCTGCCCACTCAAAAGTCAGTATTATTTGATATTTTCCTTAATATGCAACGGATTTTGATGAAATATGGCGCAGCAAACGCGTCTTCATGAGTTGCATTTGGTGGTCTAGGGAGTTTGGCACAGACTTATGTCGTCGATTCTTCGCAAAAACGACAGAAGTTTGGGCGAAAATACAGAGACCACCAAATGCCGCTTAACAAGACGCGTTTGATGTGCCATATTTCATAAAAATCCGTTACGTAATAAGGAAACTATAAAATAATACGTACTTTGAATCGTACTTGTTGTTGTTGTTAGTACCACGTGATCATACACCTTGCATTAAAGACTAGTTCATCCATACGTGACTATTTGAAGTGAAGATGGCAAACGGATGACGACCAAATATAAGACATTATATTCAGTTATAATTTCAGACGTGTAGCCTGTCATATCAACCAGAGTACAGTGGTGGAGGGGGTCATACAACATTAAAGTAGGCAGTGATAGCAGTTCCCCCTTTTAATTGTCTGCGAAAATTAACTTCTGGTAGACTATTGTGGAAAGTGGTATGTGAGAGGTTCAACTATCTCAATAGACACCTATCATTTTCTCAGCCATCTGTCCAGTTTTAATATATCGATATCTGCATTAGTAGGGGGTGTGGAGGGGGTAGGGGATATGTATGGCTGTTTGTATTATATAACGTTTTCCTTACACAAGTTTCATATGTTGTCTATTTCTTCAGCTCTAAGTATATTTGAGGGCCGGACTCCGCTAGTCATAGAGTGCAGCTCGGTGACGGTTGAAGGCTATGTGTTTACCACTGTACGCTTGCCTGTCTTACATGGTCTTACAAGTCGATTGACGAGGGCTCTGGATATAGTGATTCCATTCTACTGCTTGTTGATCCATTGGTCCAACTCCTCATGTCAACATGTCTCTGTATGGCATTCACCATAATTAGCCAACTGACGTCTCCACTAATGTGCCCGGGCATCTACATTAACTGGCAGAGACTGAAGAATTGGGCCTTGTTGCTCAGTGCAGCTGCTGATCAAATAGCACTGTCCTGTGGCCTGGTAATTACTTGTTAGACGCATGCCAGACGCGTCGTTGATGGAATGGCGAACAGTGCAGATCCTGATCAGACTGTGCAGATACACAGGCTGATCTGAATCTACACGGGTCATAAAACCCATAAGCTCAATTTCTTCAGTCACAGCCACGTACAGCCACACCTCTGCCATCTACCAGACAGCACTTGTATGGCTGTGGACATATTTTGCAGCTCATATTTACCAATCCTTCGTCTAAAGAGTAAATCTTTTGAAAAGTGACAGTAGCTACTGATCAACTACTCTAAATCGGACAACCATACCATGTTAGTATCTTCTATTTTTGACTGGTTTTGCCGTCAGGTATCTGTGATAGTAATGGCTGCTCGTGATTGCAAAACACGAAACATATATTGGAGTTAACATATGCCTGAAGCTACAGTGGAACCTCTCTAAGCCGGAAACCCTGTGGTCCTCCCAGGGTGTCCGGTTTAGAGAGGTTCCATTGTACTTATATAGTATATAAGGGTGGATCTTAGTCACTTCCCTCCAGTAACAAAGCATGACTCAGCTACCTTATTATAATACAACAGTAACACTTCCAGTAACACAGTTCCAAGTGTATCATGGTAGGTATTCAAAATAAAATACATACTAATGTTTTGTTAGAAATACTCTAGTGTTAAATCCCCATAGACATCTTCACAGAGTACTATCGAAAAATAAAAAAAATATTTTTTTGTCACATGAATATCGATATAAAGTATATCTGACCCTGTTCTTCTTAGAGTATATTATACAGAGCATTGAGTTGCTATCTCCACCATTTTAGTTTGAACATGCTATCGGACAGTTTCACCACTTGGAACGTTTGACACGTACAGCTAATACAATGGCAGCATAAAGTTTGGTGCAATACGTCCCAGATATATAGAACGACAAGGTCCTATACATATTATTTCAGCAGACTACACAAAACGCTAGATATCTGAGCTTTTCTACCACCACTCACAAAATATACAATGGACAGTTATTCAATGTGTAAAATATCAAACTGATGCACTGTCTATTATTAGAGGTACAAACCGTATTTACCCACATAGCATCAAAGTAGACAATAGTGACACTACACTCAGATAACTGCTTACAAGCCAATGGAATCGATGCAGTATGTATGGTAATACAGGTATATATATACAGCACTGTGTATTGTACTTACTGTTACCAAGTTACACAGTCTTTACTGAATTCTCAAACAAATTAAACAAAGGGTCAACAAACCTTTTCAGATATCAGATTGTGTATATAAATTTGATGAAAACAAGGCATAGCTTGATGTAGTCTGATGTATCCCAATCATGTTCACCAACTTTTATTCAACGTGTTTGTCATATTATTAATGGTATGTGTCAAACGCAATAAGAGGTAAAACTGGCCGATGGCTGGTACACACTAAGATGGCCGATATGGCAACTCCATGCACTGTGTGGGATATAGTAAGAAGAGAATGTTCATGTGTATGGTATGCATAAATCCCATCACATTTACGAAGCAATTATACATCGAATCATTGGATGATCATGGACACAACGGGTCTTTAAACGAAACACTTATGATTGTAGAGCATGGGAGACAACTCAAATATACTCAACAAAACTAGAAACGTCCCTGTTTTATAGCCGGTGTAGCTCTGTCTATGTATGTACCACATGTTCAAAGTACATGTATTTTAAACCGTGGCGATGTTCAGAATACGATCGTGTAGAGTTTAGCCGATACACACGGTTTACATAGCGGCCAGTGACCGGAACGTTGATTTCCACTTTTTGCACGTGCACGCTATACTTGTCATTGATAAGGTGATTCAGTTCATGTGGTACCATTCATGCAATAGGGGCTATTTGGAAAATTAAAAAACTTTTTTAATTTTTCACTGTTTTCGATATGCCACGGCTTTCCGAAAACGAGCGAAATCAGGCAATTGGGATGCTTGCGGGTGGGATGGCCGCCAGGGCGGTCGCGCCTCGGTTTGGTTGCTGTCGGAAGACGATTGATCGTCTTGCAGCCCGGTACCAGCAGACTGGGGCTGTTCACGACCGGCAGCGACCTGGTAGGCCTCGTGTAACGACGGCTAGAGCCGATCGTTACATTACGTTGACGCACTTACGTCAACGTCGATTGGCAGCCACAGTCACTGCTAGGCGATACGGTGTCTCAGGGCAGACCATTCGCAACCGGTTACGTCGCAACGCCCAACCAATCCGGGCACGCCGCCCGTACACTGGTCAGATAATGACCCAACGTCACCGTGCTGCCAGACTGTTATGGGCGCGACGTCATCTGAACTGGAGAAGGGCTGACTGGAACCGAGTTTTGTTCACCGATGAATCTCGGTTCACAGTTAGTCATGCTGACGGAAGATTACGGGTATACAGGCGTAAAAATGAAAGATTCACCGATTGTTGCATTGTTGAGAAGAACAGGTTTGGGGGAGGGAGCGTAATGGTCTGGGGTGGGATCATGGGAAACCGGAAGACATATTTGGTTGTTGTACAGGGCAACATCAATGCACAACGTTATGTTGCAGATGTGCTAAATGCACATGCCTTACCATTTATCCGTCAGCATGGTCCTGGTGTGACATTGATGCACGACAATGCCCGCCCTCACGTAGCCAGGGTCACCACTCAATACTTACAGCAAAACAACGTCGACGTCATGCCATGGCCCGCTCCTCCCCCGGATCTCAATCCCATTGAGCACATATGGGATGAGCTGGGCCGCAAAGCACGAGCTAACCATCAGATTGACAATGTTCGCGATCTTACACGGGCGTTACAACGGGAATGGAGGAATTTGCCCAACGCACTGGTATTGCGTTACGTCACGTCGATGCGGCGTAGGATCATTGCATGCATTCATGCAAATGGTGGCCACACTCGGTACTAACGAGATTTACTGAATTTGCCACATTACTTATTGAAATTCCATCTCTAAACATTAAGTAACACATTTCTGAGTTTTTGTGATTTTTGAGTTTGACCCCTACCGCCCTTGGCCGGTTATCTCTCGAATATTTAACAAGATATCCAAATGCAATTTATTGGCTTTGATACAGAAATGAATGAACTTGTTTTTCCATTTTGATTTTTAAAAGTAACCCTTTTGGTTTTTGATGAATCTTTCCTTAAACATGGAGGGACGTTTCTAGTTTTGCTCAGTATACATTTGTATATATTTATTTGCTAATGTGTTGTTTATTTGTTTGTAAATATTTAAATTAGTACAATGTAAGCAATTATCATGGTCAATAACACCTACCATTTCATAATAATAGTTACATATGCTATATATAAAAAGACAAATGCACATTGGCTGATCAAGGGATATACATATACTATACAGTAGAATCTCTCTAAACCGGACACTGAGAAATGTTAGTTCAGCTTAATCTTGAATCGGATTCATTGGCACTTATCTCCGATGATAATGACTGTTCGTGAAAAAGCAAAGCACCAACGCGTGTCTTGAAGTAGTCATCTGTCTGTTTTACAGTGGAACCTCTCTAAGCTGGACACCCTGGGGTGTCCGGTTTAGAGATGTTCCACTGTATTAATGAACTACTCACATTTCTCCGGCTCGGCGTACGACATTGACGTGATGCTCTCCCTTGGCATGGCGCCCGAATTGAGCGAACTCTGGTCAAACCTCGACAGGCGGCGCTTCCTGATTGTGAGACTCGCGCGCCTCGCCATTCGCGCTAAAACGTTCTCCTCCTCCCCCGGGCTGTGGATGTGGATCTTCCACGTGGCCTCCGACCGGGAGTGGGGTTCTGCCGCGTGACATCGCCACATGCACTGTAATCATCGGGATATGAATACATGTTGAAGCACTGACATATTACTAATAGCATAACATATGCTACAAACATTGAGATAGAACTACTCTAACAGGCACTGGCACACATAAAAAAAGAACATGGAATGACCAACATCAATTTCTGCACGATGTTCCGCCTTCCGTACGCTTTATTTCTGTGGAATAATAAGAGCTATAACAAACATAATACCAAGTCGAGGCGAAACTGGCTTGTTTTACTTGCTCACATCATAGGTTATTGAAGAACGTTCATATTTCCGTGTTTTATGGATTATCACGCTATCTCTGGTGGTTTTGGTGCATTGTTACCGACATACAATTTACGTCACCAGCCGCGATTTACACTCTACGGCATCCCCCGTCACGCTATTATTGTTGTAAACACGGCTGTGTAACCAAACTATTCCGATCAGAGAATTCGGCCATCTATCCGAGAATAGTTAACGTTTTTCAGACGATATATAAATGTTTGACTTGCATTAGCGGTTGAGGTCTAATACATTAATCTAAAAAAAAACAAGTTGGGACCGGCTTTATTGTTATTGGTTAACAAATAATGGTTTTATTAGTTAAAAACGTACGTGGGTAGGAACTCTGTTTCGCACCTTGTAAATATCCGTACGTATACGTGATGTTGACACATCGCGGGAAAATGGCTATGCAATCAAATGGCGCTACAAAACCGCCACGCGTGTACTCTCCGCTCAGAGGGCTGGCCAGAAAACCTCGCAATTGTATGAATTTTAATTTCTTAAGTGTAGGAACAGGTAAATGCATTTCGCGTATTCTATCGGCATCAACAGATTGATATATGTTTCATAAATCGCTAGAACCCGAATTTGGAGTTTGTGGTTGAAAATTGATGATATAATCGGTATGAAAGCAACGCATGTTATAAATTTTATTGGCCAAATATTGAAAAAACTTTTATTCCTTGAGTATTTTGACAGTATACAAGGGGTCCCAAAGTTCGGAACGGTGAATGTGTAGATACTTGATTTATGTCGTGTGTGATGAAACTATGTAAATTACCAAAAAAAAAACACAACGAAATCCACCAAAATACCCACATGGCACCAACTCAAATGTAATGAACATTTGTTCAAACACCTGTGGTTCACATGTCCAAAACAACTCGCACATGCATTCGGCTCAATTCGTCTCTGCGAATGGGTGTTTGCCGTTATTGCACCGATAATGTTCGTACAGGAAATTTGCTATGAGATCAAGGAATGTATCGTATTCTCCAACATTGATCCACAAAGTTCATACATGTAGCAATGTTAACATCAATTATTACAGAGCGAGTTGAGAAATTAATGAGTGTGGTATATTCAACAAGTCTAGCTACTTATCCACTTGCAGATTTGAGCATATCTGCAGTTGCGACGTAGTGAGGACATCCATATCGCCATATTCTCACCGATTCGGTGCTATAATGACGAATAGTGCCGACCCTGATCGTACTGCGTGAATGCCATTGAAATGCCCCATTGTCACAAATATGAAGCAACCGTAACCCTTTCAACCCAACAAACCATAAAGAAAACATGCCTTGCACAAACACTGTAGATCCTGATGAGACGACTCGTAACGAGCCGTCTCATCAGGATCTGCAGTATTTGCCAGTAGTGTTCGATTCTAAGACAAAAGTCCGTATTTTCTCATGAATGGAATCGTCCGGAAAGCATGGAAAAGTTAATGTTGGGTATTTAGGGGCGATATGGTAAACTAGAAAACCTGGTGATGTTCCATATTTGATACTACTGTATAATTGATGCACTGGCGTACACATTGATTCCTGTCATGTGGAATAGCAGTGCACTGATCCCGCGTCTGAGAAAACGGATTTAACCCTTAGAAACGTAAATTTTCGTCTGCTGTCGATTTATGTTTTGTACTTTTCCTCCATAAAAACATGGTTTGACAACACTTTAGAATCCGTTGGAAATGATGCTAAAGAAAGTGTTGTTAAAACATGTTTTTTATGAGAAAAATTGGAAAATAAAAAAACAACAGACGACACATTTTAATTCAGCGTTGTAAGGGTTAAAAACAATGCTAACCAGAAGCACACACATTTGTTATAATTTACAATTATTCAGTTAGTAAAAGTGATTACATGTACATGTATGTGTTTTTTATCGGCAAACTCGGGACTGTCTCCTACATGTATTTTGTTTTGAGAATCAGGGGCCCGTTTCACTAAACTTCGTACGACTAAGATGTTCGTAATGGCAACATTATGATAGTCTGTAAAATTCCCATTAACAATGTTTTCTTGTAAACAATTATTGGATTTACATTTATTGAGCATAGGCTGCATATGCAGCCTATGCACAACGGTAAATCCATCAATTGAAATTTCCAGACGATACTAAATGTGTACTTACGAACATTTTAGTCGTACGAAGTTGAGTGAAACGGCACCCAGTACACTAGAAAATGGTGTCATGGCATACACAGTTTCATCACAAAAGTGCACTTATTCCACTGTTTTTAGTCTTTATTTTCCTTGGTAAGATGGCAATTTTGCAGTGAATGGTTTCGATCGTTTGTAGATTCGCTTTGCAGCAGTAGCTGTAAATTAGTCCTGTGGCAAATGTGACTATACATGCAACTTAGAATCCGGAACGTCGTGATCATTTTTGACATCGGATATTTGTATAAACTTGGATGCATTATGCTTTCAATACATTCAGGTGCCATTTCTTCAAATCATGTTCAAGTACATTTCAAGGTCACCGAACTTCCGACATATTTGAAGACCAAATAGTCTGATTGATTACTTAACACGCGCGGGTGCACCTCGGTCCACAACTTATTTAAACCGGCCAGGCGACTGATCTGATTGTTATTCCACCTGTATACGTGTGGTTTTCAATATCCTTTGTAAACGAATGGCCAACGTAAAATATACGTTATGTCGGTAACTGGTACCGTTGATTTACTGGTTACTGCACACTATTTAGCACGTGGTCTGCATCAAAGGCGAAGCTGTGCAATATGAAACATATAGAAAAGTGCACTGTAACCTTATATAAAATGGCCCAACCTCTCTGAATATTATAAGAAAAATCCAAAAAGGTAGATGTGGCGGTAATTTTGAAATTAACAGTCTATTAACTGTTATCAATATAATTAGTATCAGATTTCCTAAAATTCAAATGGAGGCACGTGTATATAAAATTACGCTTCATTTTGTTTCACACACACACAACGAGGTATGTGAAAAGGCAGATTTTCAACGGCCTTTTTGAAAAGTTTACTGCAATGCAACTGATTGTACTCACTAACCCGTGGAATATCAACCAGACGAGTCCTCTGGACATTTTAAGTCATTCTTTCCCTGGGGAGACATGGGGCCCGTTTCACTAAACTTCTTACGACTAAAATGTTCGTAAGTGCAAATTTAAGATCGTCTGTAAAAAATAATTTATGGATTTACATTTATTGAGCATAGGCTGCATATGTAGCCTATGCTCAATAAATGTAAATCCAATAATTGTTTACAAGAAAACGTTGTTAATGTAAAATTTACAGACTAGCATAATTTTGCACATTTTAGTCGTACGAAGTTTAGTGAAACGGCCTTCGGAATGCCGAATGAATACAAAACCGCCCAGAAAGAAAAATATCACAAGGTGCCGGGTTCTTGTCAATTGACTCCAGACTAAATTGTGATGTAACGTTTGGAGAACATTCTGAGACTTCCAGCAAACATTCCATACGGGCATTTCAAAACATTATTTTGCTTCATTTCACGATGTGCTATACGTGTCGATGTGCCCTCGGCCGCCGCCCAAAAGCTTGAGTATTGAACTCGGAACGTGGCGTCAGGTCCAAACATGCTTTATTTCAAGTTTGAACCAAGCATATCTCATATATCGCAATATTTAAATTTGGGGTTACTAAACCCGTGGGGTTACAAATGCCGGAGCGCATATCAACGGTTTTTGTAACCCCCGGTAACCAGGGTTACAAAACCGGGGGGTTACACAAACCGGCTCTACCGGCAGACGTACGCATTTTATGCATGTGACTGGAATAAATGAATGGGGCTTTTAATACTTGTAGCTAATCTCGTTTTGCCAGAACGCACTTCAGAAAGAAAATATACATTCTTAATTGCTTAATTCATTATTCATGCCGAGGATGCAAGTGTTTCTCGAGGTGACGATAATCTCAGAGGAAAACGGAATATTTGATTGGCAAACGTAATGTAGTATGCAATTACTATTTGTATGTAACTTAATACCACAGGCGATACCACAGGACGATTTTCAAATCTCAAACCCTGAATATATGTGTCCCTTAATGAACCACAAACTCACTATTCCAAGTTTAAACTCGTTGACTAATTTCGGCATAGCCTCGTTTCTTATGACACCAGTAAACTCGTTAAATAAATATCGTATTAAATCATGTATGATCCTCTATTGATCGTGTTGGAATAGTGTACTAGGCAATCGGACCTCAAATTCACCACACATTACTCAGGAACTCTGTACTTGCAAATTTGAGAAAAAAAATCGTGAAAATATTAAGTTTTCAGGATGGAATTTTCTGGATCAGTAAAGTGTGATTTTCAGCAGCATTGACCATTAGTTTTGTGTCATTTGATACACTAATAATATATTCATACAGTGAAACCTCTCTAAACCGGACACAACGAAAACACATGTGATCTTATTTTCGATGGGTTTCTTGGTCATTCATCTCATGTGATACTGTCTGTTTGTGATCGCACAGCACACAGCTATGGCTCAGAATGATCAAATGCCTGATTTACAGTGAAATTTCTCTAAGCAGGACACCCTGGGGACCTCCCAGGGTGTCCGGTTTAGAGAGGTTTCACCGCAGTGAAACCTCTCTAAACCGGACACCCTGATCATTCTAAGCCATAGTTGAGTTTTATGCGATCACGAACAGACATTGTCACCTGAGATAAATGACCAAGAAATTCATCAAAAACAAGATCACATGTGTATTTTGGTGTCCGGTTTAGAGAGGTTCCACTGTACTACATGTATATAAAATACGGACACGAATCAATTATTGAATCTCAAGAATCACACGAAATGTAAAGATTTCGTGAGTATGACATTTGTAGAAGAAATGTTTCATATCTGTCAAAATGCTGCAAAATAATAATCTGCAGCGATCCTGCAAACGTTTGAGCAAACATTAAGGTTTCATTCCAGTAAATCGAGTGTGGTCCTTAGTGTTCTACTCGAAAGTAGTACATGTTGAAGAAATAGTGCGAAACATTTTGCTTGCGTTGAGCTAACCGTTTGTGGATACCTCCGAATTTCGGATTGGAATTGTTAGAAGTACATATACATTTACTCCTGCAACAAAAATATTGAGATAATTATCATTTTACTGACTGTCACGTATTCATACGTCACATGCCCCTATCAGTCGTGGATCCATTCTCGAGCCTTGTTTTCTCCTCCGTTTACTGTCCACAAGCTAATTCATTATGAAAATGCTAGTCTGACAGAAAATATTCCATTCTATATGTATTTTAAATACATCCAGGTGACACAGGTTTCTGTTAAATTATATAGCGGCAATCAATGGTGGAATGTAATCTTAAATTATTCGACGAATGTTTATTCTTTTCAATAACAAAGCATCCCCCGCCGCTTGGCCACGCCCTACCTGTATTAACGTGGCTGCTGCTGGAATCTGCCGGTTGAAGTGTTTCTGTCTTTGCTTCTGTTGCACCTTTAAGGCAAACCCGGAGCCTAAAATACCCTGAAATCATACCATACACATATATACAGTGGAACCTCTCTAAACCGGACACCCTGGGAGATCCCCAGGGTGTCCGGTTTAGAGATGTTCCACTGTAAATCCGATGTAAGAGCACCGAAACGCACGCCGTCTGCATTGCAATCATGAACACTGATCAACATTAGCGATATTTGACAGAGAAATCGGTCATAATTTAAGAAATAAAAAGAAGGCTCAGATAGCCGTAAATTCGGACAGGTTTCGGAAAACAGACATTAGCAGCATCGATGGAATGGCGAACAGTGCAGATCCTGATAAGACTGTGCGGATACACAGGCTGATCTGAATCTACACTGTTCGCACCATTTCTCCAGCCACATATGGGTCAGGATTATCCCGGCCCTTTGTCGTTATAGACAAGGCGTCCACAAACGGCGAGGACATGTGAAACTGTGTCAACGGTACTGTGAGATTAATGACAACTTTCGATATCATGTAGTATGAACATATATTATTGAATACAGTGGAAACTCTATAAACCGGACACCCTGGGAGGTCCCGAGCGTGTCCGGTTTAGAGAGGCTCCACTGTAAATCAGGCATATGGGCACCGCCAAACAGGTAGGCCTATATGTGGTTTGCGATCATGAACAGACCTTATCACCGGTGAGAGATGACAATACGCACATGTAATTAAGCAGACATAGAGTGTATGGGTGTCCGATGTTATAGAGGTTCTACAGTAGCAATTTACAGTACGTGTGTTGCAATGAACGGAGCTGTTATGTTATTTCTTCACTTAGTTGACGCTAATGAATAACAGAGCTGGCAAGGAAGGCTAAATTTGACAATAGGGACACACGAATCTCTAGATCTGTCTCATGAGAATGTATTGAACGAGTTACCTTATACAATTATTGTCTTTTGAGGAGATATACATGTACATGAGCGGATCTGAGAAAAGTGATGTTCACTGACGCCGAAGGAAAGACTATAATTGTTTTATTATATGACACTTACCACGAATATTCAGAAAATCAGGAATAGTCACTAACACAATATCAATTACATGTGTCAGATTTACGCATGCGCTCTAAGGAGGTGAACAATAGGTTTGTTTACAAGAATAAACACATCTCGGACCGGCCTCGCGGTCCGAGTGTGCTTATTCATGTAAACAAACCGTTCAGAGGTCTACATTCAATTTGTAGATAATCACCTGGCCGTGTTTCGGCCAATGAGAATGACTGAACTACTTAGTCATATAATAATACATGCTGATATAAAATATTTCATATTCCAAATTTTATAGAGGAAAGAGAATCTAATATCTAATATTTGTGATATACATTATTTTTATAGTCATTCTTTTTTATTAAATATTCGACCACGTGGTCTTTATTGGTTGATGATGTGGTTCGTGTTGTCATACAGGAAAAAAGATACTGCGAAACCAACCGCTGCTGATATACAGTAGGACCTCTCTAAACTGAACATGCCCACTCAGTAGGCACGAACTGTTCTGTATATCAGAGACATCATCTGAGACATGTTCTAGCAAAATAAACATGCATTCACCCCGCGTATTGATTGGTATTATTATACATTTTATATCACCGGGACATAAATATCCACACTGATATCAGGGGCGATATCCGTATTTCCTTAAATGTTAACGGACATTACTATTTATTCTCTGTATGTATTTTTTGATGTGCAATGATCATACTTTATAATCTATCGAAAATACTATTTTTTTTCAGGTGGCGCATTTAATTAGTATAAATAATTAAAAAAATATCATGCCTCATTTGCATATGAAAATAGCCTGATACCACCGCGAGTCACTATCAGTAAAATAAATATTACTGAATGATCATATCTGTATAGCGGGCACTCGTAAGTTTTAGAACTGGCGGAATAGTGACACAATTATACACTTATTTCAAATATGTGCAGTTGTTAGTTCTATATGAAATAAGGCATTTCGGTAAAAATTAGGGGATAACCATGCTTTGTTTTTCGATTTGGAGCGGTATGTGGGAGGTTTTATGGTCTGTGAATCAGTTTTACGGCGACGCGTCAGCGGAGCCGTAAAACTGATTCACAGACCATAAAACCTCACACATACCGCTCCAAATCGAAAAACAAAGCATGGTTATCCCCATTCTAATGCACCTAGTGTGCTCCCCGCTTTCTATAAACGTCGTAGCATATCACGAACAGTGGTCTTTTTCATTACGTCAGCAGGTTGTTGTCGTCATATCGATAACCGCCTCACACCAAATGAATTTGAAGAAATTTAACTCCGCCGAAGAATATTCCCATTTCAAATAGAGATTAACGGGACTTTTTCTAAGACATCTATACATTTATTCAACTGTAATGTTTATATTAACTATTGTATTGCTTTTGTATGTGTAGTTGCAACAGTTATTTGCTTTTATACATTTAAAGAAATGCCAACAATTCTGCATTGGGTTCGTGTGATTTTACAAAGGAAATGTCAGCAACAACTTGTGTCAACAGGCCTAGGATTTCCCTGGATTTATGCCTAATTCAGGTGAATACCCATCTGCAATACAGTTTATAATGTATAGTCATGTATGTGCACATTGGAATTCGTAAAGTTATAGGCTGGTACTGGCATATTGAGTTTGCATTTGAGCACTTTATTAAATTCTTCTGCATTTTGGGCGGGTGGGGTAATATTTTTAGGAATTTGTTGAAGGGCCACCACACTGAAGCCACGTTTGTCAGCCGTTGGTAGATTCTCTTTTCCGCTTTGGGTTGTACATGTCAATATGGCCGAATGGATAACCGAAAATGTACCGAAATTAATTTGGAAATATTTGCATTCCCCGCCGCGTTGGCCATTGTTTACAAAAGCGCGTAGGGTTACATAAATATGTCAAGTTGTAAAACACAGGCTGGTAAAACGGAGATTTTATATGCTGTGATTTTTCATATTTTATAGGCTCTGATTTCAATTGACCAATCAGATGCGTGCTTTCTAGTTTCGGTGCATTAGAATAAATGATTACTCCCTCAAACTATACTTAGCTATATAAATATGCTTAGCAATTTTGGTGAAATCGGCTACAGACTGTACAACACGAATGAATGAGCAATCTGTCCTGACCAAACATATTTGAATCATTTGTCACATTGAGCTCCATTATTTACGCTTATAATTCCGACTGTTATCTTTCCCGCCAAGTCAAGACCCTCCGGATTTATCCCATCAAGCGAAACCTCTAAACTTAACCCTATTCACAGACATTCCGGACGGATTCGCTCGCGGATACGTCCGGTATGCCTGCGAATAGGGTTAGGGTAGGGGTTATATTGTGTTAGTTTATAATTGGGTGAAGTTAGTACGTTTGCAGAAGGTCAAACACTGGTTGATTTGGATTATAGTTACTATCTATTATAGGAAATATGGTTACAACTAGTTGGTTGAAATGGGGTAATGCTGATTTGTTAGGAACATAGTTAACACCCACTTAGAACGAGCTGTTTCACTCGTAAACAGGAATTAAATGGCTTCAATAAAGCCGGTCTAAAGCAAAAAATAAATTACCGATGGTAGAATCAGGAAACAACGGTGTTTAAATAATAAGGCTTCGAATTATCAGGGAAGCCAAGAGAATGCGCATGCGTCGCGATAGGAAATGGTGCACTCTGGATATGCTGCTGGGGAGGAGCAAAGAGCAGATTGGTATCAGTCTAACAGAGATCCGGTCTGTGTTAGGAAGTGGGATGTTGCACTACACGATTCTTAAGTATTTTCCACGCGCGTTCTGGTCATAGATGTTTCCGTGTTTAAAGTGAAAGGTTTGAATTGTAATCAGATGTGACAAAAATCTCGCGGCAGGTTTTCAAGTATGGAATTTGAGTAGTTGCGAGTGTTTGCAATCTTAGACCGTGATTCGCAAGATACACAATTGGTAATGCGTCAAGCGGGTCAAGTTACCGCTATAAGTGACCTACTAACACAACCATGTCCACGAACCAGATAGTGCACATGCATGTATTCAACTAATCCGTTATTTTTGTCAATGACACAGACTATACCATTGGTTTAACAACATGTCATTTAGTAGAAACAGCTTGTGGCGGGTGTAACATGCCCGTGATCAGAACATTTTCAGAGAAGGCACTGAATATTAAATTTTATATTGAATGAGCCAATTACATCAATATACCATCTTCATTTCGAGCATAAGTTCGGAAGACTCAGTGTACGTTTTCTCTGTTTAGTGATTATCATGGAACTGTAGCCTATTTCATCAACATTGCAAAGTATACTTTAGTAGCAAAGTATACTTTGAGGGAGAAATTTTCAATTTTATGATAAATTTATTAATTTTTATTATACTGAATTTATTACATTATCACAGCCAATTTGGCTGTGATAATGTAATAAATTCAGTATAATAATTCTGCATACTTTTAATCATGAAATATATGCAGTTGTAAGTTCTATATGAAATAATGCATTTCAGGAAAAATAAATGATTACTCCCTCAAAGTATACTTTGCTAGTAAAGTATACTTTGCAATGTTGGTGAAATCGGCTACTGGTGACGTTGTTTTGCAATAATAACCACACTTCCTTTGCTTTTACCTTTATTTAGAATATATTTCTATCTATGTGGAGACATCTGACTTGAGGGAATGGAGACAGACATAAACTGTACGACAGTGGTCTGATTCATACGCCACAACCTTTATACGTTATAGAAAGTCAAAGTAACGCAGAAGTCGAACTGCATGCACACTATTTTTCCTAATAACACTACTGGATTACATCAATATGCTACGACTTGGAATGACTAATTGGTTAATGTAAACGGTAACGGGTATGTTTCTTACATTTATCACATCGTTGATGCATTTTAGAGTTTTGTTTCTGCATTTACACAGCACATGGGCAATATATGGACATGAGGATATGATAACACAGTTAGATCACGTTCGTTCTCATATACGATCGATAATCCGCTCGCTAAAGCTCGCGGATTATCTCATCGTACATGCGGACGAACAGTGATCTAACTGTGACTTGGTAATCTACTTGTAGTATTAAATACCATCGTCCCAGTACAATTACCCGTGACGGTGACAGTACGCCGGAAGTCAGTGACAGCGTGTCTGGTTTCACCTCAGCCATTACCGTTTCATGTCAGGCGGACATTGTTTTTCCATTTAACAAGCCGCCATTGCTGCTTCATTTGGACACGAGTGCAATTACCATTTCCGGCCTGACAGGCGTTGACCGATCCGGTTACATATCGTGTTTAATCCCGTCAATACGGGAACTTATTTGGCGGTTGTACATTGTATTTTCAATGTGAGAATCATGTGGAAAATATGGCGGAGATTTCAAAATAGTTGCTTGCTAAGATATGGCATATAAAACGAGGTAATGTATATCAAATCAAGTAGTACCTGTAACTGATATCAGGGGTGTATATTTGGTATTACTAAACGAACTGTAGCTGTTACAGACACCCGTGTATGCTATCGACATAACGATACGTTTATTAGTCGCATTGCTCGAACAACACCAGTTATCGAATAGCGTCAGTGTAATGGCAGAATGTAAACAATTTCGTTTTCCTTTTGTTGAAAACCGTGTTATACTTGCTCATTTCGTAAAATAGAATGTGATGTGATAAACCAGTAGTCGATTTCATAAAAATTGCAAAGTATACCTTTCTAGCAAAGTATACTTTGAGGGAGAAATTTTCAATTTAAGGATACATTTATTAATTTTTATTATACTGAATTTATTACATTATCACAGCCATTTTGGCTGTGATAATGTAATCAATTCAGTATAATAATTCTGCATACTTTTAATCATCAAATATATGCAGTCGTCGGTTCTATACGACATAATGAATTTCAGGAAAAATAAATGATTACTCCTTCAAAGTATACTTTGCTAGAAAAGTATACTTTGCAATGTTGATGAAATAGGCTACTGGACATCGTTATCACTAAGTTAACAAAAATCTTTAACATTTTTGCCTTACAAACAAGGCGAACTTAAGTCCTCAGTGACCTTGAGCATTGGGCGCGGTCGGACGAGGTTCGCATGCAAAACAAAGCACCATTCCTTGACACACATTGTGGCCAAATATTAACAAAATAACTGAAGCTGTTCATAAGTTAATGGACAATGAAAGGTGTAACTGCTACGAACGTACGCACGTACGCGCGTACGTACGCACGCATGTCCATACGTACATGGATTAACGGTATATCTCCATCTTACTTATCGGCAAGGGGATACTACAATACCAGGCTAGTGTCATTCGATATCAAGTCTATCATTTCAGCTCGGAAACGGTAGGAATTCTAAACCAGACAACAAGAACGTATGTGATCATAATTTCAATGGGTTTCTTGGTCATTTATCTCAGGTGATAATGACTGTTCGTGATCGCATAGCACACAACTATGGCTCGGAATAATCAAATGCCTGATTTACAGTGAAACCTCACTAAGCCGGACACACTGGGGACCTCCCAGTGTGTCCGGTTTAGCGAAGTTTCACTGTATATATAGGATCTCAAACGAGTGTCCATTTGATATTAGGTTTATGAATTGAGTCACGCACAATTTGTGCATAAACTTGCTGACGAGTTTCATAAATCTCTTATTAAATGGAAACGAGTTTGAGATTCTGTTTATCACATGACACACAACCAAAGAACAGAACACTTTGGAGATATGCAAAATCGTTTCAGTGAGAACACGCCATTGACTATTTTCCCCTCAAGTTGAAAATCTCCACCGATAAAAATAGTTTTAATACTATCAACACATATGTTATAAATATGGCATAGCATAGGTTCCCGTTCTTTGTAAACACTTTGTATTACCAGAAGGGAGCGCATTTTAACAATTATAGTGATATATACAGAGTCACCGACGCTTCTAATGACGTTTAGAAGATAATAATGTCAACGACAAAACAACGTTGTTTGTCGCGCCATTAGCTACGTCATTCGGAACGTCTTCCTTTTGTTCGTTTGGCATAACGTTAGCGTATAATACGAATACATAATTAGGGTGATGCGGCCAGCCAATCAAATTCACTGCAGGTGTTACATGGGTTACAACACGTCATAACAAGGTTTTCATGTGATAACTATATATATGTGTGTGTGTGTACTGCATCGCACCCTCACGGGTAACTTCGATATCAAAAGAGACTACTGGATCCGCCCCTGGATCAGTGTTGCTCCTGATCAAATAGCACACTCATGTAGCTTGATAACGATCTACTTCGCTTGTTAGAAGCATGCCATGTGTTTCATTGATGGAATGGGAGTGCAGAACAGTGCAGATCCTGATCAGACTGCGTGGATGCACAGGTTGATCTGGATAATCACTTGCCGCACAAAGCATAAGCTCCATGTACAGTGGGATCAGTGTGTAAGAGCACACACGAACGAACACGACAGGTTGGTTCCAACCTGTCGTGTTCGTTCGTGTGTGCACTTACACGCTGATCCCACTGTATCCAGTCACAGCCACATACACAGAGTCGGGTACTTACGGCGGGCAGAGCGAAGAAGGAGATGGCGAACACGGCGAAGCAGGAGGCGACAATCTTGCCCATCCATGTCTGAGGCACCTTGTCGCCGTACCCTATAGTCATCACAGTTATCTGGAATACAGGCACAGTCACGTGACCATCGTCAGTTTCAGATAAATAAGACAGCGTGACCAGTTTGTCCTGGATTTCCCTATGCCTTTTTAAATGTGGGTCCCAGGACTCCCAACTTTACTATTTTGAGGGTCCCTGGTGATTTTTTAAGGTCCCACGTTTCATACACATATTTCATTACAAATAATATCAAAATGGTATTGATAGTCAGGAATTATCTGAACTGTTTTCTATAAAGAACAGTCACACAGGTTCTCCCAAAAGTGTAAAATTTCCGCCAAGTTTTGAGGGTCCACGGGATGCAGTTTCAATTGTCAGTGTGGCTCCTCGGCCAATACAATTCATCTGGGATACAGAAAACAGGGGTCAGGGAAATCCCTGCGTTTTCAAATACGGTCGAACAGCATGCTCGATATCAACGCAGCCGCTAGTACAGTGGGATCAGTACAGTAAGGCAAACGAAATACAGTGGAACCTCTCTAAACCGGACACCTGGGAGGTCCCCAGGGTGTCCGGTTTAGAGAGGTTCCACTGTAAATCAGACATGTAACCTTGCGAAAGCATGCGGGTGTGGTTTGCGACATTGAACAGGCGTTATTATCTGAGATAGATGGTAATGACATCAGTAAAATTAATGACATAGAGACTACCTATGTGTCCTGTTTAGAGAGGTTCTACTATACATGATACTTCATTAAACCATGGTTTGGCGCTTAAGGACTCGTTCTATACATGATCATCGTTTAATTAAAAGGTAATTGCTTCGTAAATATATGTATAACATATACATGTATGTGAATACTGCCTAGTTACTGTATCCTATACTGAACATGGAGTGGCCAAGTCGGCCATCTTTGTGTGTGCCAGTCATCATCCAGTTTCACCTGTTCTGCTGTTTGAGAAAGAACTTAAAATGTGAGGTATATATAATGTAGCTAAACACATGTAGCAAAGCCAGTAGAACAGACGCCTATCAATTATATTATACCAAACTGTAAAATATGTCTGTTTTCTGGACAGGTTTGTGCCTGTGTTTTTAACAACATGAACCACCATTATAGATAGCCTCATGCACAGAAAATCGCGCAGTGTATCACTCTTAACTGGCCATCCACACAACACATACCATATATACACACTACTGTACTCTGTTATTAGCTACCAAATTCATTGACATGTATATACTATATATGGCCTACTACCTTAAAGTGACTGTGTCTCAGCTGGGGCCCGTTTCACTAAACTTCTTACGACCAATATGTTCGTAAGTTAAAATTTAAGATCGTCTGTAAATTTCAATATATGGATTTACATTTATTGAGCATAGGCTGCATATGCAGCCTATGCTCAATAAATGTAAATTCAATGATTATTTACAAGAAAACATTGTTAATGTGAAATTTACAGACTATCATAAGTTTGCACTTACGAACATTTTAGTCGTACGAAGTTTAGTGAAACCGCCCCCAGATGTCTCATATATCCAATACGTGGTGTTTCGCTTCATGTAAAGTGTATAGCATTCTGAATCAATCGCATATTCAAGTACATTGGAACCTCTCTAAATCGGACAGCAAGAAAACATCTTTGCTCTTATTTTTGAAGAGTTTATTGGTAATTTTTCTCAGGTGATAATGTCTGTTCGTGATCGCATAGCACACAACTATGGCTCAGAATGATAAAATGCCTGATTTACAGTGAAACATCTAGGTTTCACTGTACCTGCTATCAGAAATATTGATAAGCAAGGGAGATAATTTGGCTTGACATTATTTTGCAGTTTCGCTGTACATGTACCATTAAGGAAAAGTTGTTAAATTTCTTCATTTCTAAGACAAATGAGTCAGTATTGTGCCAAGGCGCTGCACACATTAACCCTGTAACATATCGTGCTACCATTGATTTTGTCTATCGTCCTTGGGAGACTTGATAAACACAACAGGCTGTCTATTAAGTAACACTAAGCTGTCGAAAATGAATACATATAAGGATATTACAGATGCAGAGCACGTTTGCACTGTCTGACAGCTCGTTAAGTAACCATGTAACACAACATGGCACTGCACAGCGTTCGTGTGAAATCAAAAGCGGATAAAGTTTGCAACAAGAGGGTTATTGTGGCCCTCTATAGCTCACCTGCGTATTATATACATGTATATGTAAAGTAAATCTGAGAGAGCTTTATACATTCATTATTCCTGCTATGTTTTGTCGAAACCAGTCTGGTGATTATAATGGGAAGACATTTTTTGTTAAATATTCTGTACTGCGGCCATCTTGGATTATGTGACTATTTCAGATTTTAAAAATCTGTAAATGTTTCACCGAAAGACAATAAATATGAAGTATTGCCAGCATTGGCCAAGCGGTTATTAAGAAAATGCTGTTTGAAAGCTCTAATACAAATATACCAGTTTGACCTTTTGGCGGCCATCTTGGATGACGTAATCATCCGATATCAATAAAAACTGCTTCAGAGCGATTTCCTCCTCAATACCTACGATTTGATATACAACATGACCATATTTTGTAAAATGTGAACTTCGACTCCTACTTGATCCACCGGACCCAGCCCAATTGACCCCGGGGCCACCATTTTAACAAATCTCAAACAGCATCCACTATCGATCATTCCTCCTAAGTGTTGTCGAAATCAGTACGGCGGTTCGTGAGAAGATTTATTTAAGTAGTTTGGCCTACTTTTCTATGGCCGCCATCTTGGATTAGGCGACGACATTCATTTTAACAAATATGAAAAGGCTTCACACACAGACCATAACGGTGTAGTTTAGCCTGTATCGACCAAGCAGTTCACGAGAAGAAGACGAGATTTTGACCTTTCAGCGGCCATCTTGGAAGACGTAATCATCTTATTTCGACAAAAAATACTCTCTTGTCAATACATTCGATTTGACATATCGATGGTCTAGTAACATAAGGTCGGAAGTGCTATGCTAAAGCATAGCACTTACGACCTTATGTTACTAGACCATCGATATGACATGACCATATTCGATGAAATGTGAAATTTGAAGCCTACTTGACCCCCATCCCGCCCATTGTTGACGTCGGGGCCACCATTTTAACAAATCGGAAACAGTGTTGAGTATATCGATCATTCCTGCTAAGTTTCGCCGAAATCGGTTTGGCGGTTCATGGAAAGAATTATTTTTTTTAAAGAATAACCTACTTTTCTACGACTGCCATATTGGATTATACGATGACCACTAAGGGCAACCCTTTTAACAACACTGAAACAACGACTATCGATCATCTGCCAAGTTTCGTTGAAATCGGTATTGCGGTTCGTGAAAAGAAGAATTTTTAAGAATTTGACCTACTGTTCCACGGCGGCTATCTTGGATTATGCGACGGCCCCAATTTTAGAAATATGACGTGGCCCCACCCAGTTATCATCTCTGTGAAGTTTGACAAACATTGGCCCAGGGGTTCTGGAGAAGACGTTTGGAATTGTGGGACGACGACGGACGACAACGTGCGAATAGCGGTAACAATAGCTAACACAGGTGAGCTAACAAGTAGTACGGCGGAAAAATTAAAATCCCTGGTGCCATAACTGGATTACATTTGTTGTGTCAATCCTTTCAAATATGAATGCTCATTAAGTGTCACAATATGTCACAATATGGCACTATGCAGCGATTCTTGTGAAATCGACAGCAGGCAGAGTATATAAGAAGTAGTTCGGCAGCCGAATTAAAATATATGTATTATAGTAACTGGATTATGTGTTGTATGTCAACCCTTAAAACTCCGAAAGTTCGTTAACCCTTTCACCCCTAAGGAATTGGAATGGATTTTGATATGTTAATTTTGCAACCAATCCAATCATCGCAAAATGATTTTCAGACTATTCCATTTATAAAAAAGGTGTATTTTTTGTTCTCAAAAATATGAAAATCACTTTAAAAAAGTGCAGATCCTGATGAGACGGCTCGTTACGAACCGGCTCATCTGGATCTGCACTGTTTGCATAAACCGCTATAGCGGGCTTTCGGGTTCATAGGCCGGTTAAGTGCCACTTTCCGACATATCATGACACTGTGCGCAACGTTCGTGTGAAATCAACAGAAGGACAAGTACGTAAAAAGTAGTCCGGCGGCAGAATTAATTAACTGGATTAAGTTTCGTATTTTCACTGAAAATACACTTAATTAGATGTCGCCTGCTGTTTCTTCATTGTTTTCTCGACAGACACTTGTTTTGTCGGCAAATAATAACTTTCCGTGGGAGATGATTCTTATTTACTAGCAAAACACACGTTTGTTTATAAACACGACATATTCGAAAACAAAAACAACAGACAATATTCGTTTCCAGAATTTAAGTGGTTAACAATGTATAACCATTTCATATTGGTACAATGGCGTCAGTGCATTTTCTGTCTGTAAAGCCGGGCGACGTACAAGAAAGTCGCCCTGCGTTACAGACAGAACATTCGGGTTAGGCCGTGCTTATAAAACTTTCTGATAACGTTCGTCAAATTCGTACTCGAAATCATGCAGTCTGATTGGTCGATGCTGAGCTCCAGCAGTTCAGCCTCGACCAATCAAACTGCATGATTTCGAACATAAGAACGACGCACTTGCTAGGAAGTTTTATAAACACTGGCCCAGGCATAGTTAAGAAGTGATACAGTATTGAGCCCCGGTGTGGCAAAATCAGACGTACTCAACACGCCCGTTTGAATAAGTAAAGTAGTTTTTATAAAACGTAATGTCTCTTTGTTAATGAGCCGAGGGATTTAAAATGTGTATGTGACTGGAGAAATGGGGCTTATGTGATTTGTTGTGCGGATGCATAGGCTGATCTGGATATACACTGGTCGCAAAACACATAAGCCCCATTTCTCCAATCACAGCCACATTTATCAAATTAGTTGACTAATTGTATTGAACAATGCAAGGTGCTACTAACGTGCGCACGTACGTATATGGACAATGGGGATACTGAAGGGGTTAGTGGAAGAAGGGAGTTAGCCCCCTTCTTCCACTGAACCCTTCAAATACAACTTAGTTTAAAGGTACATGCCCACTCAGTAAGCACAAAATGTTCTTTATAGGAATTAAATAAGTGTATAATTGTGTCACTATTCCACCAGTTCTAAAAAGTGCCCGGAAAACAGATACATGTGTATACTCATTTAGTAATATTTATTTTACTGATAGTGACGCGCGTTGGTATCAGGCTATTTTCATATGCAAATGAGGCATGATATATTTTACTTATTTATACTAATGAAATGCGTCACCTGAAAAATAATATTTTCGACAGATTATAAAGTATGATCATTGCACATCAACAACTAAATACAGAGAACAAATAGTAATGTCCGTTAACATTTTAAGGAAACACGGTTATCGCCCCTGATATCAGTGTGAAATATTTTGTCTAAAATAAAATGTATAATAATGCCAATCAATACGTGGGGTAATGGTGAATGAATCTTTATTTTGCCAGACAATGTCATACGTACAGAATATACAAAAGTATCTGTATCACTATATTATAACCTACTGCGTGGGCATGTACCTTTAACATCCGATGAGATGAGAAAAGCGGGCTACTCACCACACCCCACCAGAGGGCGTCTGCATAGCTGTTAAAGTCCTGTCGATTGTCGTCCCTCTCGGCCAGGTAGACGAAATACGACGAGAATATAAGGCCCAGAAATCCTATATACAAGGTCGTGATCAGCTCCTGTAATAGGCAGAGAACACGCACAGATCACGTACAGAACACGTACAGATCACGTACAGAACACGTACAGATCACGTACAGAACACGCACATATCACGTACAGAACACGCACAGATCACGTACAGAACACGCACAGATCACGTACAGAACACGTACTGAAAAGGTACGGAACTGGAGGCCGCTTCACTAAACTCCGTACGACTAAAATGTTCGTAAGTCAAATCTATGATCGTCTGGAAATTTCAATTGATGAATTCACATTTATTGAGCATAGGCTGCATGCATATGCAGCATATTCTTAATAAATGTAAATCCAATAATTGTTTACAAGAAAACATTATTAATATGAAATTTACAGACTATCATAATTTTGCACTTACGAACATTTTAGTCGTACGAAGTTTGGTGAAACGGTCCCCGTGTACGGAACAGGTACACTGTGCAGACCTTCTACATTGGTTGATGTTAGAGGCACAGTATCTAAAATGTTTGTGTTATAGAGGATATTGCATGACTGATGATCTAAAATGTATATTAAACGAGTTTACTAATTTCATAAGAAACGAGGCTATGCCGAGTTCCTTATGAAATCAGAAAGTAAACAAATCCGAGTTCTTTTTTAACAAAAACCATTCACCTCATATTTGATCATCTGTCTGATAAAACTCTGCATTATATATAGAATACAAGGCTAGTGTCTTTTGATATCAAGCTGATTAGACTCGGCTCGGAAACTGTCGGAATTCCTCGGCGAGCCTCAGAATTCCTACGCGGTTCCCAGCCTTGCCTGATAAACTTGACATCAAGATACACTGAAATGGCATTCTCTATCCATTGCATTTAAGGCATTACTAATCAGGGCCCCGTTTCACTAAACTTTGTACGACTAAAATGTTCGTAAGTGCGAAATTATGATAGTCTGTAAATTTCACATTAACAATGTTTTCTTGTAAATAATTATTGGATTTACATTTATTGAGCATAGGCTGCATATGCAGCCTATGCTCAATAAATGTAAATCCAATAATTGACATTTACAGACGATATTAAATTTTAACTTACGAACATTTAAGTCGTAAGAAGTTTATTGAAACGGGCCCCTGACATGAAACCGCTCTAAACCGGACACAGAGAAAAGTGATGGTGCTTAATGTTGATAGGTTTCATTGCGAGCTATCTCCGGTGATACAGCCTGTTTATGATCACAAAGCACCCACGCGTGTCTTGAAGTAGTCATACGCCTGTTTTACAGTGGTAACTCCCAGGGTGTCCGGTTTAGAGAGGTTCCACTGTATTAGTGTAGCGTGTCGCACTGACCTGTCTGTGTAGGTATATAACGGATCCTAGGAGTCGCCACGTGCCCCCTTGTCGGTCGACATGCAGCATTCGCAGGATCTGTAAAAACCGCACCCCTCTGAAACATAAACGTGACGCGTCACGAGACGCGTATACAAGGTGTATGATCACGTGGTACTAACAACAACAACAACAACAAGTACTCAAACTTCCAGAATCCATTTGACTCAAAGTACGTATTCTTTTATAGTGTCCTTATTACTTAACGAATTTTGATGAAATATGGCGCAGCAAACGCGTCTTGTTAAACTGCATTTGGTGGTCTCTATATTTTCGCCCAAACTTCTGTCGTTTTTGCGAAGAACCGATTTCCGTGTTTACCGACACGGAAATCGATTCTTCGAAAGAACGACATAAGTCTTTATCCCGTCAACACAGTGCATATGTGCCGTGAAACACGGTGCCGTGAAACATTTTTGATATCCAGTCAATACAATTTTTACATTTTACAGTCATTTGTACGTGTTGACGGGATAAATATAATAGTAGGTTAGTGCCGTGAATGGGAAAACATATCTGGCGCGGCACGGAAACGGGATGTGCTCTGCAGAGCCTCGCCCATCCCGTTTCGTGAGCCTTGCCAGATATGTTTTCCCATTCACGGCACTAACCTACTATTCTCTATGTGCCGAACTCCCTGGACATCCAAATGCAGCTCATGAAGACGCGTTTGCTACGCATATTGCATATTAAGGAAGATATCAAATAATACTTACTTTGGAGTGGGCGACGTTGTTGTTGTTGCAACCACGTGATCATGCACCATGGTACAGTCACTTCCCATACTACATTACCATCATTTGCCACGCGTCATAAAGTCATCACATTATTTATGATTCATATTCTTTGAATGCATATAAAATAGAGTTACATTTATTGAACATACATATACTTATTGAACATAGGAACACAACTACTAGCATACGTGAATGCAATTAGTTCGAATTTTTCATCCATTTGCATAATTTATGCAGATATTTAAACCTCTGTAACTTGCGACTGTCTTATTTCCGATAGGATTTTCCTCATTTAGTTTGTAACCCAATGTATAATTATTCAAATAATATATTCAAATAATAAAGAAGAGCATGTAAAAACTTCAACATTCCTGCTTTAATCATTTCACCTGTTTAGTGGTATTAACAAAACGTGTAGATCCAGATGAGCCGGCTCGTCACGAGCCGTCTCATCAGGATCTGCACTATTTGCAAGTAATTTTCATATTTTTGAGAACAGAAATACCCCTATTTAATAAATGGACTAGTCTGACAATCATTGTGTGACGATTTGATAAGTTGCAAAATAACATATCAAAATCCATTCCAGTTACTTAGGGGTGAAATGGTAAACTTACCTAATTGCAGAGGTGGCGAATACCTGGCCCTCGGAGCCGATTGTAAATACTACTATGGAAGCAATGACTACGATACAATCTGAAACACAGACAGACGGACGGACGGGGTTAACATTAAAGGTACATGCCCACTCAGTAGGCACAAAATGTTTTTTTTATAGGAATTAAATAAGTGTATAATTCATTATTGTGTCACTATTCCACCAATTCTAAAAGATCATTTAGTAATATTTATTTTACTGATAGTGACTCGCGGTGGTATCAGACTACATGTATTTTCATATGCACATGAGGCATGCTATTTTTTAATTATTTATACTAAGTTAATGCGTCACCCGAACAAATGATATTTTCAAAAGATTATAAAGTATGAACATTGAACATTAAACAATAAATACAGATAATATATAGTAATGTCAGTTAAAATTTTAAGGAAACACGGTTATTCCCCCTGATATCTGTGTGGAAATTTACGTCTGATATTAAATGTATAATAATGCCAATAAATATGTAGGGTAATGGTGAATGAATGTTTATTTTACCACAAAATGTCTCAGAAAATGTCTCTGATATAAAGAACAGTTTGTGCCAACTGGGTGGGCATATACCGTTGAGGACGATTGAAAGAAGTATAAGAAATGGGCTAACAACTTTCATTGTGAACTACATGTACTACAGTATTACTAGATGGCCGCGGCCCGCATGTCGCGCCCGCCGAGGCTTTGATAGTATACCGAAACACTTTAACCAAAAGCTTTAACCCGGACGCGCGTACGTACGGACGGACGTACATACGCCAATGTGCCGACCGTCGGCACATTGGCGTATGTACGTCCGTCCGTATGCCTGCTATCCGGCTATATCGCGCTGTCCGCAAGTGGGCGCGACAAAAAACATATACACCAGTATACAATATGTACACGTACAAGTATAAATTCACAGACAATACGTAATGTGATCAGTACAGCGTCAATGAATGCTGTTATGCTTATGCAATGAATATACTATAGCATTGTATTTATTAAACTCGTTGAGCGGTTTCGCCACGTTTCTAATGCAATCAGTATACTTGTTTAATAAATATCACAATTACAGTGACAAGAGTTTTCACTGTAAATCAGGAATTTGATCATTCTGAACCATAGTTGTGTGCTATGCGATCATGAACAGACATTATCACCAGCGATAAATTACCAAAAACCCAAGAAAAATAAGATCACAGATATGTCTTGCTGTCTGGTTTAGCGTGATTCCACTGTATTAAATATTCTATACAATTCTGTCCAGCCGGCGGACCGTATAATTATGTATATAATATTGTAACGACCTTTTATTGCGTCTGTCTTCAAGTATACGCGATAAACCATAATATTTCCTGTTCATGCGGGGGGTTAGTAGCGGGCCCTTGTGAATCAGGATATGGAAGCGGGAATAACTATAGCTACTTGGCAATGAAAGAACGACAGTGGCGAATTCAGTAGTAATACCTGATAAACACATACAACACAATATTATGTAACACGTACAACTATATGAGGGTGACAATTCATGGTAACAATAATGGTATCATACATTATGCTACTGAGTGGGGGAGTCACACAGCGGGAATCACGAAGCTTGGGTGGGGAGATAATACTGGGTGGGGGAGTCACGCAGCGGGATCACGAACCTGGGGTTTGGACTAATGTTGGGTGGGGGAGTCACACAGCGGGAATCACGAAGCTGGGGTGGGAAACTGGTTTGGGGAGTCACACAGCGGTAATCATGAAGCTAGGATGGGGACTAATTGTGCTGGGTGGGGGAGTCACACAGCGGGAATTACGAAGCTTGGGTGTGGAGATAATACTGGGTGGGGAAGTCACACAGCGGGTTGGGACTAATGTTGGGTGGGGGAGTAGCACAGCGGAAATCACGAAGCTGGGGTGTGAAATAAGCTGAGTGGGGGAGTCACACAGCGGGAATCGCGAATCTATGGTGGGGAATCACACATCAGGAGGACACGAAGCAGGGTGGGGAATCGCACAGCAGGGGTTGGAGGGTGGGGAGTCACACAGCCGGGGTCAGGAAGCTGGGGTGCGGACTAATTTTAGATGGGGAAGTCACACAGCGGGGATCACGAAGCTATGGTGGGGAGTTACACACCAGGACGGGTGGGGCACGAAGCAGGGGCCAGGAAGGGGGCACGACGCTGCGGTGGGGAGTCACACAGCTGGGGTGGGGAATTACACAGCAGGTGGGCACGGAGCAGGGGTGGGGAGTCACACAGCCGGGGGTCAGGAAGCAGGGGTGGGGAATCAAACAGCCGGGGATCACGAAGCTGGTGTGGGAATCATGACACTAGGTGAATGGGGTGGGGCCCACAACAGCTAGGACGCATGACAATGGAGTGGGGATCACCTAACAGCGGCGGGAGTGGGCATGAAGCTAGAGTGGGGAGTCACACAGCAGTCACGAAGCTCGAGTCGAAAATCGTATCGCAATGGGAAAAAAGTGGGTGGGGTAATGGGATGTTGGCTTTATCATGGTTCCAGCCAATATTAATAATCAATAATGCCAGAATCACGTTCATATCATCACTTCTGACAACTAAATGACCATTGGTAACATCGTCGTTGGGTAATGGTTAAGGGGGAGGATATTTGGGCCTTAGGAGTTCTGAGACGCGAGTTGCGTCTCGAGTTGCGTCTCCCGGGACAAAGTCGCCAACTGAAAACAAAAATGCTTTCATTTAACGACGGCACTGGTTCGATGACCTTGAATGTCGGGACCGACTAGTTAAGTCCCCATCGATAGGACTAGGCTATCACGAAGATGTCTTGCCCAAGCACACGCCGAATCGGCCAGTGTCAGGATTGGAACTCAGGACCTTTCGATCCGTAGTCCGATGCTTTACCACTGAGCTATTGTGGCTGACTGACAGTTTTCACTCCTATTTATAGGTTTTGTCAGGCCGAGTTGGACAAGTTCCGTGACTTTCCGTAATGTTTTGGACAAGTTCCGGCACTTTCCGTTAGGTTTTGGACAAGTTCCGGTACTCTCCGTAAGGTTTTGAACAAGTTCCGTGACATTTACCGTAACATTTACCGTAACATTTACGGAACTTGTCCAACCTCCCGCACAGCGATTGGCTAGATTGTATGGACGGAATGTTCCGATCAGACACGAGTCAAAACAAGCACAGACAGTAAACATGGCGGCTGCATTCAACACACACAGGTAATGCCAACAACTATTGTGAATTATAACGAACTAAACAAGTTTCCTGGTGTGTGAAGGCCAAAATCATAAACTATTGACAATTGTGAACATTCATGCATGCATCAGAGATCGTGGTACGTTGTGTGCAAAATGACAGACGTGTTTTGTTGTCCAAAATGTGTGATAAATTCGAAGCGAGGAATATGCAATACACAAGCGTGTATAGCGATGCTTCGCTGGCTGGGTCGCTTCAATATAGAACGTGGCATACATATAGGTGTACGACCCTTCGTCGCTTCATTGACAGACATCCCGGCTCCATCTGTGATGCAATCGAGACTATCCCAAGACAGTGTCGGGATGGATCAATTAAGCGTGTATTGGACACGGCGAATATTAATGGCCGTATTTCAGACGGTCATTTATTAGACGCCAGATGTGGTCACATTCCATTTATTCATTTCCGTAGATACGAGTGGCGCGGTACATGGTCGTTTTCTTGATCATTTATTATTTTTTCCATTTGTGGTTGTGACTTATCACAGGTTGAAGTAACGAGCGGAGGTCTATACATACATAAATATACCTAAAAGCATTAATAAGTGAAAAAAGCTATTTGTTTTATTTACTCCTATACATAGGAGGGAGTAAATAAATAGTTTTAGCTTATTTTCCCCCCACTTATTAATGATTTTAGGTATAGTTAATGTATTTATAGACCTCAGTCCGTTACTTCAACCTGTGGGGCTTATGGGCTGCGTGACCAGTGTAGATCCAGATCATCCGCACAGTCTGATCAGCATATGCACTGTTCGCCATTGCATCGATGAAACACCAGGCATGCTTCTAACAAGCAATATGGATCATTATCAGGCTACATGAGTGCTTTTGACCTGTAGCAGATTTCACAAAAAGTGCTAAGAATACTTATCTAGCGAAGTACACTTTGAGGGAGTAATCATTTATTTTTCCAGAAATGCATTATTTGATATAGAACTAATGACTGCATATATTATTTGATGATCAAAAGTATGCATAATTATTATACTGAACTTATTACAGTATTATAGCCAAAATGGCTGTGGTAATGTAATAGATGCAGTATAATAATTTGGTCAGAAAATGTTTAATTTCATTAAATACAAATTAATAAATTTATCAACATTAAATTTTTCTCCCTCAAAGTGTACTTAGAAAAATAAGTATACTTTGCAATTTTGGCGAAATCGGCTACAGGAGCTACACTGGCCACAAATCCCATACCCTTTGAACCCGAAAGCCCGCTATATCGGTTTATGCAAACAGTGCAGATCCAGATGAGCCGGCTCGGAACGAGGATCTGCACTGTTTGAAAGTAATTTTCATATTTTTTAAGAAAAACAAATACCCCCTTTTTATAAATGGAATAGTCTGAAAATAATGTTGCGATGATTGGCCCCGTTTCCAGCCAAAACAACATTTAGCGTTTTCTATTGAAACTCGTCTTCCGAGACCGAATAACGGTTTTCAGTGATAGTAACACCCTGAGGATACAATATTGAGGTTACTACAGTGGAACCTCTCTAAACCGGAAACCAAGAAAACACCTGTGATCTTATTTTTGATAAGATTCTTGGACATTTATCTCAGTTGATAAGGTATGTTCGTGATTCATTGTGATTTGCGATCTTCCTACTAATAATAATCGTTTATTATAATCATGTATTTCAAAATACTATGCTACAGCTAAAGTACAGCCAATATAACCGCTTAATTGCCTGTTGATATTGCCAATAGACGTTCAGAAACGTTGACATCTTCAAGATGACCAGATTAACCCTTTCAACACCACAGACCTCTATAGAGACAATGTTTACAAACAGTGCAGATCCAGATGAGCCGGCTCGTAACGAGCCGTCTCATCAGGATCTCCACTGTTTGTTAATAATTTTAAACGTCGTAAAGATTACCCTTTCAGAAGAATGGGATAATTTGAATGAACAAAATTAATGAAATAACGTGAAACATTGGCATGGAACATCCTATTAAGTTACTTGGTGTTGAAAGGGTTAAAGGTACATGCAAACTCAGTAGGCACAACAATTTCTTTACATCAGACATTTTCTGGCAAAATTCATTCACTATTAAAAATAAAGTATGGTTCAGAATGATCAAATTCCTGATATACAGTGAAACCCCTCTAAGCCGGACACACTGGGGACCTCACAGGGTGTCCGGTTTAGAGACGTTTCATTGTACTATAACGGAACCATGTACCTGTACTCGGGAGGGAAAATGTGCACTACTGTTTGTGATCGACGCCATGTACGAAACATGCTTCGAAATCACGATTGCGTTAGGCGATAGGGGAGCTACATGAAATACCAGAGTCAACCCTAGAGGATAATTGTCTCTATAAAATTATTTCTGGAATCAGTCATATTATCTGTAAATTGCATCCTCTGCGCTGATTGCTTTGTCCACGTTCGGTATTGTGCAGTGAAAATATTTGCAATCGTCAAACCGATGCAGTTTCGTGATTATTTTTTATGCAATACGACATAAAATCTCAGTGCTATAGCCGATTCCGTATAAATGTGTCACCCTGACATGGACGGCGCATGAATATTTAACACGATTGTGACAGGATATCCCCAGGCGCGTCTGTTAACAGCCGTTAATTGTTTCTATAAAGGAAATATGCACGTGTACGTGGGTGATAAAATGTGCATGCATCTGTTTGAGATCAGTGCAGAGCCTGAACCGAATGTTATGGCTGTTTCACAGGGCGAGTCCCCTGCACAACAGCCAGAAAATTCGGGTTGCAGGCCAGCATCCAGCGAGAGTGACAGTCGCCTCGGAGAACGTGTCTAATGATCAGGATAAATTAATGGAAAATGAAATAGTATGGTCATCATTATTGCCACTAATTTACGTATAAATATATTGGTAGGAATACCAAATGCGTTTAATATGCACATTGTACCATGGTACGTTTAACTTTGAATATCTATGTGCGAACGAATAAACTGACTATCACATTAAGATGGATTCCAAAATAACGCAATGAACACTAGCGTAGTTATCTTGTATTCAATATACCTATTTAGCATTTATTGAAACACGCATTCATTGTGTAATATAAAAGAGAAGATGTTAATGCCGCGCCATATAATGATGCCATCCAGTCAATGGAAGATCGGCGAATTAATAGGCCCGGGTGTATGGAGGTCATGAACCAATTCGGATTGACCGGGACAGTATGTCTGTCTGTCTGTCTGTCTGTATGTCTACCTGCCTGCCTGCCTGTCTGTGCTGTTGACATCAATAATATCATGCAAGACCAGGATATGGTTTAACCCATTACATTCGGAATACACCTTTACGGGTACGAACTTTTTTAAATATTATTTTTTTAGTTATTTCTCAATGAAAGTATATGTTGTGACCACTCATTTGTCACACACTCATTTGAACCATCTCGACGAGACGGTTCAAATGGTGGTCACGACATAGATTTCTGACCTCATATAAAGAAAATATTTAGGATTTTCCACAAACAAAACGGCGTATCCTCAGCATGAAATGGGCTATTGCCAATGCTGGTAAAAGTAAAAAAAATCATACTAAAATACATTACCCCATGTATTACAGAAAAATGCAGAGCAAGCAATATTCAAAGAACATCTTATCGTAAGTGCAGACTTCGTTATAAACGTCATACAGTGCATCAGCATTGTCTGTTATCTTTCCATAAGTGCATCAACTACTCGCTTCATGCACAAGGAAAACGTAGTAAACACGAGAACAATACAGTGAAACATTTTCTAAACCAGACATCTAGGGAGCCGTTTCACTTAACTTCTTACGACTAAAATGTTCGTAAGTGAAAATTTAAGATCATCTGTAAATTTCAATTTATGGATTTACATTTATTGAGCATGCAGCCTATGCTCAATAAATGGAAATCCAATAATTGTTTACAAGAAAACGGCGTTAATGTGAAATTTACAGACTATCATAAGTTTTCACTTACGAACATTTTAGTCGTACGAAGTTTAGTGAAACGGCCCCCTGGTCACCTCGGTGTCCAGTTTAGAAATTTCCCACGGTCAACCAGGCACCGTTCTGAGACATATTTGTGAGCATTGTAAGCTGAACATCCATTGGTATCCGAGATAAACCTAGAAACAAAATTAATAAGATGAAAATTATTTTCTAGGTGTCCAGTTTAGAGTGGTGCCACTGTATACAGGCGGTAAATGTACAATTTCTCGCATCTGTCTAACCTGACACTGTCATGTGGTTCTAGCAACATATGCACACTATATTTGTTACATAAACTATGCTTGTTTGTACCATATCTGCGCACCAAGGATTTGTGTTAACAATGTGACGTCTGGCAACATTTATTAATACAGAACCAGATAAAATCTATATGTCTACGTTTTGCTGTGTTCGATGTTACACTACCGTCAGCCCTAATCTTGCCAATATCGTCATCTTCTTTATTAAAAAAATATTGTGCTTGAAATCAAGCAGCTTGATTGTCTGAGCCTGAGCTGTACTACAGCTCAGGCTCAGGCAATAAAGCTGCTTGATTACGAGTTGGCATTTGCAATAGATGCTCAGAAACGTTGTTAATCTAAGCAAGTTTAACCCTTTCAACCCTAAGGAACTGGAATGGACTGTGATATGCTAATGTTCCGACCAATCCAATGGTCACAAAATGATTTTCAGATTCGTCCATTTATAAAAAGGGGGTATTTGTTGTTCTCAAAAATATGAAAATTACTTTCAAACAGTGCAGATGCTGATGAGACGGCTCGTTACGAGCCGGCTCATCTGGATCTGCACTGTTTGCATACACCGATATAGCGGGCTTTCGGGTTCAAAGGGTTAACGAAGTGTAAGATTTAATTTGCACTGTGTGCGTGTACAGTATAATGGCTTGCCTCCATGATTGCGCATCGTGTGTGTCTCTAGATTGCAATGTTATACATAGGGGGCTCTAAGAGTGCATCAGTCCAGATCTAACAGAGTTGCCGCGAGGTTACGTCATTATGTATATTATGTATATTATTTATTATCAACCATTTAATCATTTAATTTAGCTTCAAACGTATTTTGACGCGACACGTTGTACACTAATGGTAGTGTTCGCCAAGATTATCAAGATTACCAACGTATCCGAACATCTATAGCGTAACTATGTTTAGAAATCAGAAATCAGAGAAATAAAAATTGCCATGAAAACACAACATCGCCTTTAAAATAGGTCTTTAGATGAGTTTGTACCTGATGAGATTGTTCATGAACTAAATGGCCACGGCCCGCATGTGGCGCCCACCGACGCTTTGATAATATACCGAAATAAACCAAAACTTTAACCAAAGACATTAACCCGGCACACGTACGTACGCCAATGTGCCGCCTATACCGCGTTGTCCGCAAGAGGGCGCGACCAAAATATTTACAAATTTTCCGTAGTTGACGTCGAAAGTTGACAAAATTTCCAGAGCAAATGCGGAATAGAATTCCTCATTTGCTCTGGCAATTTTGTCAACTTTCGACGTCAACTACGGAAAAATTGAGAATTTCGTCAACTTATGATGTCATTTACCGCAAATTTCACAGTTATTGTAAACAGTTGCCATGAGAAACCGCACAACTTATTCAGCACAAAATCACATGGCTTGTCTCGTGTCGGGGTGGGAAATGGGAGCTATACGGTTCCACTGTACTCCATACTTACCAATAATAGATATAGGTTTTATGGCGAATTTGATTCGTCCTCTAACTCCCAGATATTTGCTTCTACACCCGGCCGACCACAGCCGTATTGTATACTCCACGCCGAAGAAAACGACTAAGACAATCTCCTGAAAAAAGAAATAATATTGATACATGTACCTGTAACAGACAAGGATGTACATGTACACTTCAATCGTCTTAGTCTCTTCTGCAGCGGACATGGATTTTGTTTTTAATAATTCGTTCCCTCAATTTAACAATTCGTTCCCTCGAATTAACAATTCGTTCCCTCGAATTAACAATTCGTTCCCACAATATAACAATTCGTTCCCTCGAATTAATAATTCGTTCCCACGATATAGCAATTCGTTCCCGCGAATTAACAATTATTTCGTGGGAACGAATTGTTGGATTGAGGGAACGAATTGTTAATTCATGGGAACGAATTGTTAATTTGTGGGAATGAATTGTTAAATTTAGGGAACGAATTGTTATTTCGTGGGAACGAATTGTTATTTCATGGGAACGAATTGTTAAATTGAGGGAACGAATTGTTATTTCGTGGGAACGCATTGTTATTTCGTGGGAACTAATTAATAAAAAAAAGAATCTACGTCCCCTGCTGTTGTTTGTGTCGTCGAGACGGTTCAGATGAGTGGCAACAACATATACTTACGAGAAGAAATAAAGAAAATAGGATTTTTTCCCTAAAGAAATGTATACTACATTTACTATAATTGTATCCCGTCTTTAATAGAAACAGTCTACGTTATTTTGAACTTACCATCCAAAATAAAGTTTCGTTGGCAAACCCTGAGTATTCGTCTATTGTAGACAACACGCTGAATATAAGGCAGACTAGCACCATCATGAACCTGAAAATACAATAAAATACAAGGTGATTGTTGTTGATTTTGTTTATATAGGAGGATCTGACATTAGTTGCGAACAGTAAGCCGTAACATATACTCTCGTACCGTCCGCAGCTGCTATGTACTTGAGTAGATTGCAGGAGTTAATGTACTGTTCGCAACTAACCTGACATGTGACTGTCTACGGTGTGTCGTGTTCAAACACTAAATATAAATTTAATGAAATGGTTCACAATAGATAATATCAAATAATAAAATAATATGTAACCTAAGGGCAACTCTGCCAGATTGGGAGTGATTTTCTCTGTGTAACTCCATATAATGCCAATTTAGATATATGGGGCTTATGCCATTTGTGACTAGTGTATTGCCAGCTCAAATAGCCTGGTAACGATCAATAGTAACTTGTAGAAGCAGTGCGGGTGTTTCATTGATGAAATAGCGAACATTGTAGATTCTGATCAGCCTGCACAGGCTGATCTGGATCTACACTGGTCGCAAAACCGATAAGCCCCATTTCTCCAGTCACAGACACATATGAGTGATGTTTTAATATGATATGTATTAAATATCGCATTAATCATCACTCAATGCTACAGTCTGTTTCACGAAAGCTGCCCAAATTTTACGGCCATATAGACAATTCAAAAACAATATTATTTTCGATAATATTAAATTAAAGGAAAATTTAAGAATGAGCCTTCTTTTTATTTCGTGAAATTCGGTCAAATATTGATTTTATTACGAAAAATTTATTTGTCTATGGGAATTTAACATGGGGGAAAAAGTGGTAAGGAAGTGTGGGAGGAGTCAAAAAACGAAAAAAATATTGAAATTGACTCCGAAACCTGACTAGATAGCTTGGATATGATCTAACTAAGAAAACAAAAGTTAAATTTTAAAAATCGGTCCAGTATTTCTAAAATTCAAAAAAATGTCCCCATGTTAAATCCCCATAGACATCTTCACTCCGTGAAGATGTCTATGGGGATTTAACATGGGGAAATTGTTTTTTCGCAATAAAATCAATATTTGACCAAATTTCACGAAATAAAAAGAAGGCTCATTCTTAATTTTTCCTTTAATTTAATATTATCAAAAGAAATCTTGTTTTTGAATTGTTTATATAGCCGTAAAATTTGGGCAGGTTTCGTGAAACAGACAGTAGATACTCTATCCTAAGGAGACCGACCAATCATCAATGAGCCAGAAAATAAAACATTAAAGGTACATGCCCACTCAGTAGGCACAAAATGTTCTTTATAGGAATTAAATAAGTGTATAATTGTGTCACTATTTCACTAGCTCTAAAGATTACGAGTGGCCGCTATACAAATATAATCATTTTGTAATATTTATTTTACTGACAGTGACGCGCGTTGGTATCAGGCTATTTTCAAATGCAAATGAGGCATGGCATTTTTTAATTATTTATACTATAAATTAAATGCGTCACCTGAAAAAATAATATTTTTTACAGATTTTAAAGTATGATCATTGCACATCAAAAAATAAATACAGATAATAAATAGTAATGTCCGTTAACATGTTAAGGAAACATCGCCATTGTGATATAAAATGTATAATACTGCCAATCAATACGTGGGGTAAATGAATGAATGTTTATTTTGCCAGAAAATGTCACAGATGATGTCTCTGATATAAAGAACACTTTGTACATACTGAGTGGGCATGCACCTTTAACATACATGTGATTGTAACTGGAGTAATGGAGGTCGCAATGTATGCGACCGATGTAGATTCCCCACCAGCCAGCGTGTGTATCCGCGCAGTCTGACCATGACATGTTACCAGTAGCCTATTTCATCAACATTGCAAAGTATACTTTAGTAGCAAAGTATACTTTGAGGGAGAAATTTTCAATTTTATGATAAATTTATTAATTTTTATTATACTGAATTTATTACATTAACATTTAATGGCTGTGATAATGTAATAAATTCAGTATAATAATTCTGCATACTTTTAATCATGAAATATATGCATTTGTTAGTTCTATATGAAATAATGCATTTCAGGAAAAATAAATGATTACTCCCTCAAAGTATACTTTGCTAGTAAAGTATACTTTGCAATGTTGATGAAATCGGCTACAGATAAATAGAATATCAGGCTAATGAATTTTGATATCAAGTTCATCAGGCTCAGCGCGGAAATGATACATGTATGCTTCTGATCAGCGTCTGCACTGTTCGCCATTCAGTCGATGGAACATCTAACACGCTTTTAGCACATAGCATGCTTTCATATCAGGCTGAAGGAGTGCGCTGTCGTATAAGAAGCTAGACTGGACACAAATGGCATACGCCACATTTCTCCAACTATAGTCCCATGTATGAGTGCTAATTATGACACGCGGGTACAATGGCGTGTGCGGACTCCAGTGCCATACACGAGTTACAATGCTATATAAAAGGTCCGCCAGTCGGCTGAGAAAAGGTACGTCAGGATCTACACATTTTACGCATTTGAAGAGCATATGAAACATGCCATGTGATTTTGTACCTACATTTTACTATATTTTCCGTAAATGATGTCGGAGGTTGACGAAATTTTCCACATTGAATTCCGCATTTGCTATGAAAATTTCGTCAACTTTCGAAGTCATTTACAGGAAATATCAGTTTCTGTAAATACATTTCATGAAAAATCGCACATGTTCTTAGGTACAAAATCACATGGCGTGTCTCATATTGTAATGGATTTGCTGAGCACAATAAAACTACACCCGTGCGTAAATAGAAAATAGTAGGTTAGTGCCGTGAATGGGAAAAATATATCTGGCAAAGCCCAGGAAACGGGATGGGCGAGGCTATGCCGAGCACATCCCGTTTCCGTGCCGCGCCAGACATGTTTTCCCATTCACGGCACTAACCTACTATTCTATTTATCCCGTCAACACCTACAAATGGCTGTAAAATGCAAAAATAGTATTGACTGGATATCAAAAATGTTTCACGGCACCGTGTTTCACGGCACATACGCACTGTGTTGACGGGATAAATAGTAAACAGTGTTGATCTTGATCAGACTGTGCGGAACAGGAGCATCGCTAACCGCACACGTGGTAAAGTATTTATTTCTCAAAAGACTGTTCAAACAACATCGACATACATAGGTAATAGCGTAGCTAGCGTGATAATTATAGTAAGTAAGTAAGTAAGTAATTTGTTTATTATAGTGACATGTGTTAAACGAAACAGGGAATATGTACAATATAATATTGACGAAAACACCCGGCCCTATGGACCTATATGTCACTTTCAAATGTTAGGTAACAAATGCATGTGTAAATATACAATATAAAATAAATAATTAGCACCTAGTTTGAGCAGTATATATCATGTATATGATTAAGTGTAGGTAAAGCTGAATTGGCCTTAATTTCGCGACGCCACATCTGCTTAATACATGTGTAGGCACAATCATATGGTCGTGTGACGATAACGACAATTCGTTAACTTCGGTTGCGGGTGTGTGATGGAAGTGTGGGGGAAGGGTTGGGGGCATGGTCCATCGGGAAAATGTTTAATACCTGAATACCCGGAAGCGTATTTCATAAAAGAAAATTGATTTGAAATGTTTTTACTATTTTGTTCTCACTCATTCGATCTATATGTATTAGTGTATACTGTTATGTAGTTTTGTATTTTTGTTTTGCTACCGGAAGGCCTCGTCCAGTATTCCCGCGACTTTTCCAAGTTTATATCCCCGATAAATTCCACAAAAAGGCCATTCATTCGTTATAATTCCAGCATTTGAAATAAATTCATCAAGATAATGTGTTTATTTTCCGTTTTCTTAAGTAGTTCGGCGTGGGAGTTTACTGGGATATACATTTTGGACAGAGACTTGCTACGGGCCAATCAAATGTTAGGGAAGTGTGTAAATATTTTTGTGCTGGAATTATATTCTTGTAAGCAATGTCTTTTTGTCATCTTTAGACCACGGACAACAAAACTGGGGTTGGTTCCATTTTTTTCGACAATTCCTTTGGCCGCCATCTTGGATTTCAAAATGGTCGCCCTGAAATGCTGTATTCCTTATATAATTATACACTTCTAATACAGGTAGAAGATTTATTTATTTTTTGGTGATACTCATCTTTTGACCACAAAGAATAACACCAGAGTTATTTTCATTTTTAACAACCCCCATGGCAGCCATCTTTGATTTAAAAATGGCCACCCTGAAATCGTATACAATATATTGTAATATTCATATCTACATTTATGATGCGGATAGAAGGTTGTTTTCGGCTATGCCATCTACATACTTAAAATAATAAAAATGGGGTTGGTTCCACTTTTTCTGAGAACTGGTATGGCGGACATTTTGTTTTCAAAATGGCCTCTATGTAAACTAGAGCAGCTTGAGCTGCATCAACGGTTTGAGCCTCAAACATTGATTTCATGTGTAACTAAGCTTTAGCCCAAGGTGTAAACTATCGGTTGCAAAAATAATTTCTGAAGTTTTAGTATGAACAGTCCAACATTATTGTGTTCGCATCATCACACCGATGTGGGGCCGGTTAGCTTAGAGGTAGAGCGATGGACTCGGAGCGAGGGATACCGGGTTCGATCCTCAGCCAAAGTTTTAGCTAAAGGACTGAAATATCGACTACAGCAAAAACAATTGAAATCGAATGATAAATAACGAAGCTGACGTCACATCCGTTTGCTCTATTTTGAAAACTTGAAAAAATACGTTCATCTTTGACATCGAATAGAGCCGTAAGTAGTCAAGATATAGCTCTGAAAATTATCATCTTTCATGCGGCTGACACTCCCCTATCACCCTGGCAAGAAATTATGTTTCTGACAGTACTGTACAAATTGGAAAACGTTTGTAAAGACCACCCGTTATCAGCAGAAATTCGGCAAAATCGTTGAAAAGTATGTACATTTTTCAACTTCAAATGCCTATAGCTCTTTTATTTGAGCAGATAGCCGAAAACTGTCAGTGATTCTGAGATAGAGAATTTTGCCAGCTTTCCAATGCAAAAAGAATTCTTGAAATCGGTTGGAAAATAAGGAAGTTATAGGAAGTATGACGTCACTTCCGTTTTTGTGGAAAGTAGCATTAAAAGATATCTGAAAATCTCTGAGTCTCTGCTCACACTTGATCCGAATCGGCATGTAAAATTTGAAGTCGATCCGACCAGTGGTTTGGGCTGTAGACTGAACGGCTGAATAAAAAAAAAAAAAAAAAAAAGTTTTCGGCGCAGCTGAAAGCCGCCTCAAACCTAACAATATTTCTTATGTCTTCATTACGTTACTTGTCTTTAGTAAAATGTATAGGTTGTGTTGACTGTTTTGGAACGTTCTTGGGAGAAACGTTCTTTGTATCATCAAAGAAAACATGAGTTGTTACTAATATTATAATTTCAAAAATGGCTGCCGTGAAAATCATATAATTCTGATATAGCCATGCATAAACCATTTGGACTGATTTTTTCCTTGATTATAATCATTATTGAAAGTAAATTACATGTATATATGACTAAAGTCAATTTCAAGTCACTGTTTTCTCTATATCTATTTTCCTTATTTCTGAACCAAAGTATATGTTGTGACCACTCATTTGAACCGTCTCGGCGAGACGGTTCAAATGAGTGGTCACAACATATACTTCTGATGAGAAATAAAGAAATTCTTGAGCTTTGCCGGATATTTTTTCCCATTCACGGCACTAACCTACTATTCTTTATTACTAAAGTCAATTGCAAGTCACTGTTTATGAAAAACATGTTAGATTTCAAAATGACCACTGTGTGTATGCAGGAATGTTCTTAATTATGGATACAGTGCTTTCAAGCAGTTTCATCACCATCTGTATTAGAGTCTCCATCTTGTTGGTGTTCCTGAAAGGCAGTGCTGGCACAATCACACTCAAAATGCGGTCAAAAGAGTTGCTTGCATACAATATATACACTATACAAACTTGTATGCAGGAAAGTGTAGAAGAACTGTGGAAACGGCATTATTTGTGTGAGCCAATGCTTTTCGGCATTAAAACGCCATGTGAACATGTTCAGTATGTGTAGATGACGTGAGTAAAATGTAAGATTGATTGCTAATACACTGTTGGAGAGGTTGAATACACTCTATACATAATACAGAATTGTATGCAGGAAACTGTAGAAAAATGGCCACGTTCAAAAGGAAGTATCATTATTAGTTCCATGGTCATCATTATTATTTACGATTACCATATGGACTTAAGAGATCACAACTCCTGTGTCAATATAAAAGTGATCAGTGTCTTAATGATCCAAATTGCGTTTCACTTGTTGAAATTGTCATATTATGACTTGACAAAGCCAGAGACACTGCAGTATGGTGTACCACAAAGGCACGCCAATGGCTAATGCTTCCAAATAATTGATTCTAGCAGAAAACTAATATGCTCTGATTGAACATGAATAATGAGGCATGTTATTTGGCCGGAAACGGTTTCGGTATGTGTACGGACTGACTGTTCAAGTGGAGTAAGATCACTTGTCTGTCATATCCATTAAATAAATACTATATCCATGTCATCACAGAATGCATGACATGTTACTGCTGCTGAAGCAATATGGCCTGGCAATGAAACACGTTTCTGGCAAAAACATACTAGTTACTGATACGCTATCCCACGAGTCAGTAACATACATATATTCTAACTTTATTAAGGGTATGAATTCACAGGTACGTGTAGTATTCGCGAACTTAGCTGTCAGTGATCACGCGTTGCAAGAAATTGCAAACTTGACTGAGTAAGATACACAATTGATTCTGCTAGAAAAACAAGTCTAAAGGGATAACTCAATTTCATAACACAATGTCCACAGACGAAAGTGGCGTTATGGGATTACAGAGATAAATTGAAAGGATATAAACACATATTATTGACTGCTCTTGAGTCCAAAAGGTTTCAAGCCGTGCACAATGACCATCTCGGCATTCAGATATGTCTTAAACGAGCGCAATATATTATGTTCTGGTACAATGGTAGGAAGATATTCAATTCAAGATAGAAACTGAAATGCCAAATAAACTCCGATATCACACTATATACCCGGCCACCAATGACAAAGTGTTGCTACAAGCATTTCCACATGGAATGAAAAGCAATTGCTGGTAACACAGCATGAAATCCGAAATGGCCATTAGCTACCAGAAATTTGCTGATTTTGCAAAAGAATGGAATTTTCTTAATGTCACATACTCTATGTAGCCAAGGTCCAGTGGGTTAGCTGAGCGAACAGTTGAAACACAGTTTCGTACAAAAACAAAAGGTGAATGTACAATACCTATACTTGGGTATACTGGAATATCCAAATTCCAAATAACCGGCACGGAATGGTCACATGCGCAGCTATTGATGGGACAGCGGCTAACTGTCAGTTTACTGACCACTTATGAGCAGGTATGTCCAATACATGTTTCGGTTTGTGACACGATCAGATCCAGTCATCAACATCACCAGAGCCAGAAACGCTATGATAAAAGCGTAGTAGCTTTAAAATTAAAAGAGCTAACTATTGGCGACCAAGTTGTACTCCATAAAGACAGCAAACTGTTGAGACCAGTTGCAGTCTGCTAGCGCAATGCCAGTTCTTACAGGCTGCATATGGTGCACCATATCGCCATAATAGACGATTTGTCATGAAGCAATGGAGAATATGAGTATTTACCTTTGCAATGCAATATACAATACCATACTATGCACTCTATTGGATAAAATGGATGATTTGCCACATTTTCTTCTTATTTTAAATGAAAACACATGTGCTGACCAAGTTATCATTTGAAGAAATAACTATAAGCCACAGCAATACGTAATATATGTAAGTCCTTGAAGTGGCACTGTATGTGTCACACTTATTTCCAGATGCCATTTTCAAGATAATGGTGTCTGGTACCGCAGTACTAGTTAGCAATAATCTCAACAGTTTGTGTTCATTGTATTATGAGTATAAGCAGAAGAAATATACAATACAAACTATCCCCACTGCATTAAACATGTATTATAAATATTAGATTGTCAAGTTTAAATGGCGGCCTTTTTAAAAATAAAATGGCCGCCATTTTAAAATATACTGAAATAATTGAGCCAATATTTCTTATCCATAATAAATAATAATTAAAAAAACACATTTCAAGTTGACATTAAATATGAATTAATTTCAATGGCGGCCATTCTGAAATTCAAAATGGTGGCCATGCGGCTCTTAAAAAAATCGAAACAACTTCAGTTTTGTTTCATGTTGTATATATATATATATATATATTCAAGCAGATACACACGTTCCAATCACAATAATTTTGAAAGAACATAACTACAGCCACAGAAATTCTAGAATGTGTAACAAATCTTTGATGTGGCGATGTACATATCACACTTAGTTGCGGTGGCCATTTTGAAAATAAAGATTACTCGTAGCACATGACCAGTTAGAAATAATCTCGGCTGACTGTGTTCAAAGAAATACGAGTATAACCAGAAGAAAATACAAAATCTTACCACGACATTCAAAAATGTAAAATAAATATTGGATTTCAAATTTTGAAATGGCGGCCATTTTGAAAACCAAAATAGCTGGTATTTGAAAATGTATTGAACTGATTCTGCCAAAATGTCTTGTCCATAATAATGTGTTTTCCGCTGCAAAAACACCACACATAATGACTTTGACCTCGATATATAAATGTCAATGATGGCCATTTTGAATTTCAAGATGGCGGCCATATAGCTTATAGAAAGAAATGGAACCAACCCCAGTTTTGTTATATGTGGTCTATAAATGAAAAAAAACCTTGGTTCAAACAATGTAGCAAGAAATTAAACAAACCCTAAAATAACGACATAATAACACTTTAAGCTTTTCAGGTTAAAGTCTGTTACAATGGGGTCATTATATTGTAAGTATTTTTAGTCGTTCGGTTTTTTTCATGCGGGCCAACTATTTTATTGTCACGAATTTTCGAGTCGTTCTTTCTTTTCAATAACACACCAGCGTGGAACACACGAGGGAAATTTTGTTGTCAGTAAACTTGTGGCATTTAAAATTAAATAATGGACAACAGTTAACAAATATTTGATATTTATCACTATGAATGTTTGCTACTGCTATTGTGTCGTTTATATTTTTGGGAAGTTTGCAAATGGTCCGTTAATTCAGAAGATATGTGACGTGAATTTGATTTTTGTTGTTGTTGTATTATTGTCTTTGACTGGCGAAGCAGCCGCTGATTTTGTTTTGGAAATCTGTGTCTGCGCCTAAAGTTAGGGAAATAATTGCAAGTATTTGTGTATCAGGGTTGGCCGGGAAATACCGGGGGCGGGAATTCCCGGCGGGTAATACCGGTATTTCCCGTCCCAGGAAATACTCCCCAAAGTGGGAAATACCGGGAAATATGAATTTTTATGTTATTATTTGATAATTAAAGTTATTTAAATTAAGTGTTAAGCTCAGTAATAGTTAATTAAACAATCAACAGCTTACTAATTAGATATAGGGGTTAATTACAATGTATAGATCTGTTTCATTCCCAACTAGGGGTACTCATCAGGTGGAATATTTGGAAACCATGACATTTATATTTTTCTTGTATTATTTTTTTTTGTAAATTACTTCTTCATTTTTTAGGAAGCATCTGAGTTTCTGCTAGATACAATTCACAAGGATAACGTCATCATGATCAGACTATGTTTAGACAACAGGCTGTTAATTGTCAACCTTCTTCCACACTAATATTCGGTATCAAGAAATGAGAATAAATGATCTTAGAATGCATGATGTGCATACCCATAGTCTCTTACAAGTCTTAGATGACTGACAATGTACTGTTGTTTTTATGATTTGCATTTGTATTACTTATTTGCATTATTATTATGACATTTATTTAACGTGAATACTATGGGCCACGATGGTACGTATGAGATACAGTACCTAAAATCGTTAAAATTAGCCAAAAGCCTACTAATGTCTACTTATTTGCATGTACATTGATGAGACTTTAATATACTTTAATAAACCATATCAGGCTATGACAACAGGCTGTTAATTGTCAGCCTTCTCTCACACCTTTAGTGTCATACTGTATATTAAGAACCCAGGTGGTCTGTATATGGTCATGTCAAGTTGTAAAACAATTACACTTGCACTGTACATGGATTATCCCTGTTATCAACAGGGATTTTCTCAAAATTCTAAAAGCAGCTTTTATTAGTGGCAGGTTACTATAGTAATGAGGGGTGTTCTCATATACAATAATATAGACAGTTGGCAAATACTACATAGACTTGTATATAGGGAAGAAAATTGTCTAGAAAATAATTATGTTTTTTTTTTCTCTAAATAAACTTATTATTTCTTTTTTTATTGCAGAATGTTTACACAGATATAAACCATAGTAGATATAGGGGAATATAGAGACTCATCTTGACATTTTGGAATGAAAAAGACCACGTTTGGTTTGTTTGAGCACTCATCAGAGGGGTGCTGGTGGTGCTGTCCCTTGTAGGTCAACAGCACCTATAAAATAAATACATGTTCTGTATGTGCATATTTTAGTTCATCCGGAAGATCTAGCGGACACTCGTCGCCAGGTATTTGTGAGATTTTTCTTTTCGTCGATATTAGTTTCCGTAAGTATTTAGGTTGAGGTTGAATCTCATAATGGTTTATTTATTAATATTTTTGTTTTTAGGGGGCCATCTTAACAGGGAAAACGTATGAACCAGACTATTCTTATGCGAGCTATTACAGTGTTAGCAAATACAGTTTTTACTTGTCTTTGCCTGCTGCAATTGAGTTAATAGGCATGATGGGTAATTTTTATTGTATGTGCTAGTCTGAGAATATAAATGTAAGTGTTTGTGGGTGTTGTTTGAAAATAAAAAACAACTAATTTTTGGCATATTGCTGAAGGAGGCAATTGTTTTTTGTTTTTGTTTGTGGTCTATAAATGAAAAAAAACTTGGTTCAAACAATGTAGCAACAAATTAAACAAACCCTAAAATAACGACATAACAGTATACACTATATACGGTTCTTTAGATATACTCGGTGTTTTTACCCGTCCCTATCCCATACCCATGCCGCCATCCCTCGAATGCAATTGCAGTTGTGGTGGAACGTTTAGTTTTTCCCTTCCAGAATAATATGTATGCACGCTCCTAAAGTGCACATGGAAGCGACGCCACTGATGGGACTAGATTATCATGAGCTGTCTGTGGCACCACAATGGTGTCGATTTCCCATTGTAATCGTGTATCTATTACACTCCCCAGGAAACACAATGCCGTATGGAATCACACCACCGCAACTTCTCGTTAATGGTGCTTAGAATATGTGGATGTGACTGGAGAAATGGGCCTCAGTGATATGACAGCGGATGAGCAGGTAACCCGCATGTTCTGTCTGTAACGCAGGGCAACTTCAGGTAACCCGAATTTTCTGTCTGTAGCACAGGGCGACTGAAGTCGCACTGCGTTACAGACAGAAAATTCTGGTTAACGCGCATGTTGATCTGGATCTACACTGGCTGAAAAAACCCCCATAAACTCCCTTTCTTGAGTCACAGCCACATATATAATTCACATCTTATACATATTCTGACCAGTGTAGTTCCTGTAGCCGATTTCATCAACATTGCAAAGTATAATTTTCTAGCAAAGTATACTTTGAGGGAGTAATCATTTATTTTACCCAAAATGCATTATGCAGAATTATTATACTGAATTTATTACATTATCACAGCCAAAATGGCTGTGATAATATAATACATTCAGTATAATAACAAATAATTAATTTATCCTAAAATTGAAAATTTCTCCCTCAAAGTATACTTTGCTAGATAAGTATACTTTGCATATAAGGCTACTGGTCTCGACTAGCATACTCAAGCAGCGTGATACAGGTTGAATATTCTGTTGGAGTCATCAATAGTGTTTGTCTAAATGAATCGCAAACAGTGCATGCCCAGATCAGACTGTGTGAATCCCCAGGCTGATCTGAGACTACACTGGCCATAAACTGAATGCGCGCCCTTGTGGCGTGGGGAGTCGCGTATGAATACAATACTGTCACATTTTGGCGCTACTAGCATATGATTTGATGACAAAAATAGAACACAATTATGCTCATTTTGGCGCCGCTAGCTTGGAATAGTGTACTGCATGGAAAAATGTGCATTGCGATGCACGCGGAGAGACCAGCATACGATTTTATGTGTCTTATCAGGGCATACACTATTCGTGATTCAGTCACTCGGAAAGGTTTATTGCTGTCAGCAAAATAATTAGTCTCTGATACAGTGGCATAATGTGGAGAATTATCACAACTGAGATTAGCCACACATGACATAGTGTGCCTTTGTTCAGCCAAATGAAGTCATCAGTAGCCGATTTCACAAACATTGCTAAGCATACTTATCTAGCTAATTATACTTTGAGGGAGTAATCATTTATTTTTCCCGAAATGCATTATTTCATACAGAACTAACGACTGCATATATTTGATGATTAAAAGTATTCAGAATTATTATACTGAATTTATTTCATTATCACAGCCAAAATTGGCTGTGCTTATGTAATACAATCAGCATAATAAATATAAATAAATGTATCCTTGAACATTTCTCTCTCAAAGTGTAATTAGCAAGATAAGTATGCTTAGCAATTTTAGTGGAATAGGCTACAGAAGTTTACTATAAAACTCATAATACTGTCTTAGTATATGTTACGTGTTTATGCCCTCGCAACAGAATGGCGAGGGTGGGGGGGGGGGGGGGGGTTCTAATGGTACTCTACCACCCTGTGACACGTCCATGATCGTCCCGCCCCTTCTAAGCCCAGGGTCAAGGTCATATAATTGGTGCATTATAAAACTTAAAGGTACATGCCCACTCAGTAGGCACAACATGTTCTTTATATGAATTAAATAAGTGTATAATTGTGTCACTATTCCACCAGTTCTAAAAATTACAAGTGCCCGCTATATAGATATAATCATTTAGTAATATTTATTTTACTGATAGTGACGCACGGTGGTATCAGGCTATTTTCATATGCAAATGAGGTATGCTATTTTCAGTTATTTATGCTAATTAAATGCGTCACCTGAAAAAATAATATTATTGACAGATTATAAAGTATGATCATTGCACATCAAAAAATAAATACAGAGAAATATAGTAATGTGGGCATGTACCTTTAACGCTCGGGTATATTTCTTATAATTTCTGTTTCCTTGCATTTTACTTGGTACTTCACACACACATTGCTACCGCTCTGTGAAATTCATGATCGTCCCACCCAGCTAAGCCCAGGGTCAAGGTGGGTAAATGTCTTATAATTTCTGTTTGCTTGCGCGGATCAGTTTGATATTTCACACACACATTGCTATAATGGTCCTCTACTGCCCTGTGACACGATCGTTCCGCCCCTGCTAAGCCCATGGTCAAGGTCATATACTTGGTGCGTTCGAAACTCAGGTAAAAGTCTTATAATGTTTCATTGCATGGATCTACTTGATAATTCGTTCACTCATTACTCTGATGGTCTGCTTTCATGCTGTGACAAATCCGCGCTTCTCCGGCCCTCTGTGTTTTCAAATGTGCCTCGTTTTCTTTAGCTGCCAGCGGGGCCATTCGTGTGCCGAAATACCATATTTCTAATCTAATAATGCGACCATCGTACCTTTATATCAACTAAAACAGTTGAATACAACTGAAGGGGGCAGTATTCACCCATAGGGATTTAACCTCCTTCTTTCACTGAAATAAGACAACTATGAAAAAAGGCAGTAGACGAAAATAATTGGAGTCAGTGGAAGAACGGGGGTAAGTCCCTCATGTACTTAGCTCACTTCTTCCACTACACAACCGCCTGCGTTAATCTTGCCCAGATGTCATCGTTTCTAAACATCTATTGGCAATCTTAACTCGCAATCAAGCAGTTTGATTGGCTGCGCATGAGCTGTAGTGCAGCTCAGGCTCAGACAATGAAACTGCTTGATTTCAGGGGCAGCATTCAAGTATTTTGAGAAAAAAACCCAACGTATATTGGCACGATCAGCGTAGACGGCCGTGTAATCCCTTTTATAGGTTTGCCCGTTTTGAGGTTAACCTAGTTCTGAATGTCATACAATCTCACATGTGGCTGTGACTTAATAAATGGGGCTTATGGGTTTTGCGACCAGTGTAGATCCAGATCAGGCTGCGCATCCGCGCAGCCTGATCAGGATCTGCACTGTTCGCCTTGATTCCGTCATGATTCTAACAAGGACTATAGATTGTTATTAGACTACAGAAGTGTGGTATTTGATCAGGAGCTACACTGGTCACAATTCCCATAATCCCCATTATTCAGTCACAGCCACATCTATTACCAGGCGTATAGACAATCAGGCGATGCTATCAGGTAGATCTAACAGTGCCAATGTTTTCAATGACGAAACATGATACACTACTTTCTTTGCGTCGGCAGCGTAACATTAACTCTTTGCATGCTGGGAAATGTGTGGGCTTTAAATAGTTCAAAAGTATCAGACAACAATTCAGTATATTTTCTTTTATTTCTCCCTGTAAATATATATGTATGAATATGTCTTGGAATTTCATTAGATTTGAGTCCTGAGGACTCAATTCTAATGAAATTCCGAGACATATTTACATAGAGGAATAAAACATATACTCATAATTCGTTTGGCGGATGTTTTCACCGCTAGCATGCAAAGGGTTAATTGCCTATGTGAACGGGAGATAAAGCAATAAAGTTCAGTGTCACAAATTGAAGAGGTGACTGTGGAGTAGGGCCAACATAATATAATCCATGTCATGCGTCGTCTTCATCGTCGTTATCGTCATCTTCGTTCTGTCATTTGAGACGTAGTACATCTTAATTAAAGGCTTCGGCTTTCTTTTGTATTGCTATTATTCGAGCGCTAGCGAAGACTTATACAACCATATCCAAATTTGAGGTCTGACCGATTTTATGCTAATGAGCGTATGTCGGTCGCAGCACATATTTTGCGGGGTTAACGTTTTCAAAACACGGGTTTTATGCCATAAAATAGTTCCAACAGCTTGATCGCCTTTTCAGTATGATAAATGTTTTGTTTGCTTTTTAGTGATAAAGTTATGTTTTACAAATGTCTCCGTAGTCTAAGAGCGCGACGATTAACCGCCATACTCGATTAATCGCGCTTAGTAACTCCATGGTTCGATGCACGAATACCATCTTAGATTTCGGGTTTTTCCAAAAATCTATTTTTAACGCGTTGTTGTTGCTACTGTGAAATTCCCGCGCTTATTTTTTGCGAAACGCTTTCTCTAGATGAATTACTATATATGTGTCACATACTGCGAATAATTTCAGGACACCAGTCCTTTGATATAAACTATACAATGGTTCCAGCTCAGGTTGGACACGACCTGCACTCGTACTATATATACAAACGTGTGTTCTATTTATTTCACCAAGTAACGATAATTCTCAAATCGAAATGTGAACTTTCCAAAATATTAACCCTTACACCGCTATATTATTTTCTGTCGTCTGCTGTTTATGTTCTATTTTTAATTGTTATCACCAAAAACATGCTTTGACAGCACTTTAGAATAATTTCGGACATGCTTTGACAGCACTTTAGGAAATGATTCTAAAGTGCTGTCAAACCATGTTTTTATTGAGAAATAAAGCTAGACATAAAGCAACAGCAGACGTCAATTGTTGTGTGTATAGCTGTCTAAGGGTTAACTAGTACGATGCCATTTCTAACCACAACGGAAACCACCCGTGTACACCACAGCCCGCGCTAATCTTGCCAATATTTGAAACTTATAATACTTGACTACTGCCCTTGAAATCAAGCAGCTTGATTGACTGAGCATGAGCTGTGCTACAGCTCATGCTCAGTCAATCAAACTGCTTGGTTCCGAGATGAGATTGCCAATAAGTGTTCGGAAACGATTACGTACATTGTATTTGTAAGATTAACGCAGACGTTTGTGTACATGTACAACATGTATAGCAATGCCAGAGAAAGACGAAAATTGGTTCCAGCTCAGGTGAGACGCGACCATTGTATAGTTACGTAGCAGTGTCAAATATAGTTGCGAACAATAACTCTGGCAATCTAATACATTATCGAATACATTACAAGAGTTACTGTTCGCAACTGTACCAAAGTAAGCCGAAGTAAGCCGAATCGCCATGTGTTCTCCCACGCAGTTAGCAATGATCATCTGTCATTATTCCGCTCTGTGGAATGACGCACGTGATTAATGGCACCTCCCGTTTATTGTCCTCCGTAGACGTTATTAATGTTACATAACAATGGCTTAGCGCACCATGCTTAATAGATAAATGATCTATGCCAATTGCCCTCCTCCTGCCATAGTCAGTATGGCGACCGACAGGGTAAGCTGACGCTAGGTGCAATTGATGGGGTCAGAGAAAGAAAGGGGCTAACTCCTTAGCCCCTTTCTTCCTCCGATCCCTTCAATTAAAATTATTGACGCTTTGCGCACAATGGTTACTTGACAAAATATCCATGTCAATTGCCCCCCCATGCCCTACTAGTCAGTATGGCAACCGACCGACATGGCATGCTGACGCTAAGTGCAATTTACGGGGTCATTGGAATAAGGGGGCTAACTCCATGAGGGTACTTAGGTACATAGCACACGATACTTACTAGATAGATGTTCTATGTCAATAGCCCTCCTCCTGTCCAGTGACATGGTAAGCTCATGCTAGCGCAATTGACGAGGTCAATGGAATAAGTGGGACAACTCTCTCATGGAGTGTATTCTTGTTTTCCAATGACCCCTTTCAAATCAAAGTATAGATGCGTAGCACTGAGCAGGGTTTGATAAACTTGATATCGAAGTACACTAGCCTGGTAGTCAGTTTATCAGGTAACAATGGGCAAAGGAAACACCATTGTTTTTGTTGAAAGAACGCGAACTCGTTTACTTTTGCGTCAATGCACTGACATCAATCGGTAGCATCAGGTGACGCCTTTCGACCAATCGCACGTCAGCAGAAGTAACTGTGACCCGGATATGCGTATCTGGTCATAGTTGGGGGCAATAACTCTGCAAAACTCCCGTACGGACGGTACGGGAGTTTTGCAGAGTTACTGCCCCCAACTGGCCAATGCAGGATACGACAATTCGTTATCAGTCGGCGTGTATTCGGTCAATTCATCGCGAGTTACATGATGCAGTGGAACCCCGCTAAACCGACACTCGGGAACATATCGATGTTTTTACTTAGATGTGTTTCGCTGTTACGTACATGTATCTCTGATTATAATGACGTTTCATGATTGCAATGCACTATAATGTGTCATGAAGCGCTAACATGTCTGATCTACAGTGGAACATCTCCAAACCGGACACCCTGGGGAACTCCCAGGGTGTCCGGTTTGGAGAAGTTCCACTGTGCGTCGTGGTTTATGGCTGGCTGTCATGGCTTGTGCCAATCGATCCGCGACAACCATGTCACTGAGAGTGAATTGTCTGGTACAAATCACAGTACGTAACCCCGCCATTAACAGGCACCGTGTCAGGGTGACCAAACCCCGCAGTGGACGTAGATTTTTTTTTATTAATTTTTTTCCCACGAAATAACAATTCGTTCCCTCAATTTAACAATTCGTTCCCACGAAATAACAATTCGTTCCCACGAAATAACAATTCGTTCCCTCAATTTTGCAATTCGTTCTCTCGAATTAAAAATTCATCGAATTAACAATTCGTTCCCTCGAATTAAACAATTCGTTCCCACGAATTGTTTTGGCGCCAAGCTGCGCGCGCAACACCTTTGATCTACTTTGAAGCTGTTTGATGTTATTTCGAGGGAACGAATTGTTATTTCGTGGGAACGAATTGTTAAATTGAGGGAACGAATTGTTATTTCGTGGGAACGAATTAATAAAAAAATTCCAGGCACAATGTACGTTGTACTATGTCGTGGCTTAGGTGCACTCTAGGCATTCTGGAAGGTGTATGATCACGTGGTTACAACAACACCAGCAATTACTGAAACTTCCAGAAGCCCTCCAATTCAAAGTATGTATTCTTTTATTTGTCCTTATTATGTAACGGATTTTACTGAAGTATGGCGCATCAAACACGTCTTGTTAAGCTGCATTTGGGTGTCTCGGTACTTTCGCCCAAACTTCTGTCGTTTTGGCGAAGAATCGATTTCCGTGTCTGTTGACACGGAAATCGATTCTTCGCAAAAATGACATAAGTATGTGCCGAACTGCCGAGATCACCAAATGCAGCTCATGAAGACGCATTTGCTGCGCCATATGTCATCAAAATCCGTTGCCTAATAAGGAAAATATAAAATAATACTTACTTTGGAGTGGGTGCGCATTCAACACATTCAGCCATTGTTGTTGTTGTTGTAACCACGTGATCACGCACCTTGATTCTGGAAGGTCTTGAGCAGATATTCAAGTGCGGTATACATGAAGTAATGTTAAAGTAACTGTGTCTCAGATGGTACCTCCGAAGACGTATCGATGGTCTATCGATGTATGTCATAAAAACAGTTGAGATACATCAATGAATATTATATGAATACTGTTTCAACTTGTCATTGGTGATAAACATACGTTTGCCGCTAATTATCGCATTTGCATGTCCACTTTTATGGACTGGAATAGGTTACCTGATATTCTGGATGCAAGTATAATTAAGGAATACAAATCATGGGCTGTTGTGTTTACTGGTCCGAAGGACTCCTCCCAAACTTTAAACAGACCAAATGTATTGTTCACCCCAGTAAACACAACAACCCATGGTTTTATTACTTATATTTACACTGCATTTTCTGATAGTTTAAAAAATGTAAATAACGAAATATTAGCATGGTGTTAAAATTAACAATAATCTTGTTTTACGTCATTTTGTCGCAATTCCTGGAACAGCGACGTTGCGAACTTTAATCAATCAACAACATCGCGCGACGTCACGTGTGTCTAATGCATTGTATTTGGGATGCAAACGCAATACGTCGATTGGGCGTTTGCATTATGAATTTACAGAAGGCGTAAATATTTACAATTAATATGATGTAGTCATATAACTGACGGATATACACGTATAATGCATAAACATATAATGCTCTGGCTGAGACAGCATTGCATATGCGACCAGCGTAGCCCCAGATCAGCGCCAACTGTCAATTGACCACGGTGTGTACACTCGACTTTGATCAATATATGTTGCCATACGTACAGATAATGATTAAGGATCTGGGGCCCGTTTCACTAAACTTCGTACGACTAAAATGTTCGTAAGTGCAAATTTAGGATTCTCTGAAAATTTCAATTGATGGATTTACATTTATTGAGCATAGGCTGCAGCCTATGCTCAATAAATATAAATTCAATAATTGTTTACAAGAAAACATTGTTAATGTGCAATTTACAGACTATCATATATTTACACTTCCGAACTTTTTAATTGTACGAAGTTTAGTGAAACGGCCTCCTAAACTGGGGTTCGTTTCACTAAATTTCATACGACGACTAAGTAATTCGTAAGTGCAAAATTGAAATCCACAATAACATTTGTTCTGACGGCCGATTTTGGAAAATCTTTCGTGGATGTTATGTACTGCATTTAATGACATGAATCCGTAGGTACAAACTACTAGCATTAGCACGGGCCCCACGTGACAACTGATCTTACATGTAGGTACCTTTTCTAAGCCGATGGCCCATACACCATGATACCAGCCCGACCACAATCATCCAGTCTACTCGTGTGTTCGGAATAATATCAAGTTAATAAGAAGATACTACGGGTGATGTTGTCGCTCCGTTTTTCGGGCTTCTGTCGCCATTTCCATCTTAGCCAATTCACTGCCTTTAAAACACAGACAGTATCGTATGGCTTCGTTATTACGAAACTACTGTCCTTACTGTAGATGAGCACCGCAATACATGTGTGGGTGTATTGTGATCATGAACTAACATTACCAAGACAGCGAAAGCTATCAACATTTAACAAACGGATGTGACATTGGTGTCCGGTTTTGAGAGATTTTACTATATATTGTTCCTAGGTATAAGCAAAAGTAGTCATTAACTTTTATAAAGCCGAGTTACTTCTCATTCAACTATTCTTTTCGTTTTTGAATTTTCTTTCTCAGCAAAAGCTAATAGTGGCAACGGAACACTGCACATACTCATGTATCGTCCGTTGGCTATACGGGAGTACTTGAAGATCGCGGCCGCCGCTGAACAAACGTATGATTTGACAGCACATGGTCAGGTTTAGTCACGTTTATTCCAGACATACACATGGAACGTTCTGATGTTTTGTATATTGCGTTTGGCAATTCAGACTAGACAATCAACAGCCTTGTTTAGCCTTGACACGGGCAGCTACATGTTTACGATGTATACTAATATGTCAGCAACTGCAATATATGTATTTAAATGTGTATCCATGTACATTGCATACATCATTACACTATTGAAAAACAAATAAATACACATATATCAACATACAAAATAATCGTAACATTATACAGTGAGTAGAATTACATATGTGTGCCTTTAACCCTTTCACTTCTATGTAACTGGAATGGATTTGTATATGTTAATTTCCGGACCAATGCAAACGTCACAAAATGATTTTCAGACTAGTCCATTTATGAAAAAGGGATGTTTTTGTTCTAAAAAATGTGAAAATTACTTGCAAAAAGTGCAGATCCTGATGAGACGGCTCGTCACGAGCCGGCTCATCTGGATCTACACGTTTTGCCAATAGCTATATACAGGCATGTGGTGTTGAAATGGTTAAACTGACAAGCCTCGGTCTGCGACCAGCTCGGTGTCTCAGATTGGGTCTATACATGATACAGACAATCTAATAAGGGTAGCATCGGCACAATAACCTAATTTAGAAATTAGATAAATCGCCACAGAAATAGGACCACGAGACGTATATAATATACTGCTATCTGAATTACTCGTTACATAATGCAATGGTAAGTGCTTTTATTTAGCGATAGGAGTTGGCTCGGTAGGTAACCTTTGGTAACGAGAAAATGACACCTACATTGGTCAACACATTGTGCGATCGCCTATGGGTTAGTGAAACGAAAGATAGTGTGTTAAAATGGCGGACACTTGCAGTGTTTAAGGCGCATTCGTTCAGAAACGTGGCTGTAACCGTGACTGGAGAAATGGGGCCTATGGGATTTGTGACCAGTTTAGCTCCTGGTCAGATATCAAACCCATCTTGCCGGATAACGATCTGTACTGCTGGTTACAAACACGGCGGGTGTTTAATTGATGGAATGGCGAACAGTGTAGATCCTGATCAGACTGTGCGATTGCACAGGCTGATCAGGATCTACACTGGTCGCAAAACCCATAAGCCATATTTCTGCAGACTCGGCCACAAATCAGTATGGGCGTTTCGCTTCTTGTTTCACGTACATTTGTACATTCTTAAGCGACATCACCTGCCACCCGAGATGGTTCGTCCCGAGCCATGCCAAAATCACTGCGGGCCTATTTGTTTCCTGCAGACCTATTCGCGCCTTAAGACCACGCGAATATGTCCGCGGACCTATTGGTTCGTGCGGACATTTTCGTACCTTTCAACCGATACAGTTCATTGAAATACCCGATGTGTTTCCAGTTTGGATGAACGTTCTTTGAGCACCTCGTCGTGACCCTAGATCGAGACGGTGCAGACATGTACAAATCTCACAAGAGACAGGCTTCTAAATGTCACCACCAATTAACGATCGTGTGTAATTTGGAAAGCTGGACGGCAATTTTAGGTACAAACCTTTCTGCACTCCGGGAGACACATGCACAAAGCTGTATGTGGCTGCATTGCCTTCACATGCCTTATGATAGCCGCATGTTTGCCGCTTTAAAGGCAATGGCTTATACTGATCTAATTGCAAGTTAATGTACTGGAATTATAGTTAGGTACTCATAACTTGCGTTATGCAAATAGAGAATAGTAGGTTAGTGCCGTGACTGGGAATGCCAGCTATTTTTTTCTCATTCACGGCACTAACCTACTGTTCTATTTATCCCGTCAACAGCTTTAAAATGCAAACAATAACCCCAGCCGAACACTCAAAATCGGAGAATCGACTAGTATGACAACCGCACATATTCATACGCAGTGATTACGTCGTATTGACAGGATGTCAAAAATGTTTCACAGCACAGTATTTCACGGCAAATACGCACTGTGCTCACCAGCATCGATTCATCTTCACGTGGAATTACGTATAGAATCTTTAAAACAGAGTTTGGATTAGAAACATATTTAATTAATCTCACGGAAAGGTTAAGAAAAACATTGACCAGATTTCGAACTTGTAATCATAGACTGGCGGTCGAAACTGGTAGATGGACAGGTGTGCCGAGAGTAAGCAGGGTCTGCAACAAATGTGGCGCTGGTGCTCTCGGTGACGAGTTTCATTTCCTTTTCGAGTGCCGCTTCTATGATGAAGTTCGAAAACGGTATATCAAGCCATTTTATTTTAGAAGACCAAATATTTTAAAATTCGCACAGCTATTTGAAAAAAAATCTGGAAAGCAATTAAGAAATTTAGCTATTTTTATAAGAAATGCTTTATGGTTATAATGACTAGTGAGCTTATACATATGCATTTTGTATTTTTACCCATCGTTGTATTATGTAATCTATTGTATACCTCGTGTGTCACGTATGTAGCTTAGAGTGAATAAAATGTATTGTATTGTATTGTTGACGGGATAAAATCACATTATGATATGTGCTACCAGTGTATATACCGACAAGCGTTGATAGACTGTTCCAAACGCGCTATTGAGGGAGTCCCACTTAAGCGGCTCTCACATATCATCCGGCGTCCGCACGATTTTTCTAATCGCATGACTCGCCGGGGGATTTATTGCCTGTGGATGAGTCGTGCAAATTTCATGTCTGCCACGTGTGCTCTCACATATTAGCCGGGGTCCGTGCGGTGCCCGTGGAACATTGGATCGCAGTGGAGATAGTGCGCCCGTTAGGGCGTCGGCTGGACGCCGCTAGATAATCTGGCGGGCGCCGGCTGATCAAAGAACAGATCGGTAGGCGTCTTGTCGGGATCCGTGAGGGGGCCGTGAGGCTATCGCAGGGTGGCCGTGAGGGGCCCGTGAAAATCCCACGGCGCCCGGCGGATTTTTTTAAATGTCGTTAAAATTTTCATGCGGCAGCCAGATCAGTCGGTCGCTTTCCGGCAGGTCGCCGGGCGGGGCCCTAGCGACGTGTCTACGGGCTTGCCACGACCTAAAATCGCGCTTGGAAGACCGTGCGACTCCCAAAAATCGCAGCGGAGCTCGTAGAAATCGGGCAGCGTCCGGCCGGACGCTGCCCGGAAATGCCCCTTTTGGCATATTTTAGGAGTCGCGCGGGCGCCGCAACCGATATGTGAGAGCCCCTTTACATATGTCAAGTTGACCGAATGGCGACTAGCCTGATCAGACTACGCGGATGCGCCGACTGATCTCAGATTACGGTAGTTGAATACATTTGTTTAATAAAATGTATGTACTAAATACAATAACCACCAGCATGTGTTGGATACAGAATATATTTCACTCGACAATCAGGCCACGTAATTCTATGAAGCCCCCCCCGCAGGGGACATGGATTTTGTTTGATTAATTCGTTCCCACGAAATAACAATTCGTTCCCTCAATTTAACAATCAATTCATTCCCACGATATAACAATTCGTTCCCACGAATTAACAATTCGTTCCCACCAAATGACAATTCCTTAACAATTCGTTCCCACGATATAACAATTCGTTCTCTCGAATTAACAATTCGTTCCCACGAAATTACAAATTCGTTCCCTCAATTTAACAATTTGTTCCCTCGAATTAACAATTCGTTCCCACGATATAACAATTCGTTCCCACGAATTAACGGTAGTGGGAACGAATTGTTAAATAAAGGGAACGAATTGTTATTTCGCGGAGCTCCGTATAATTCGGCTGACTGACTCGGGCTAAATAATTAGAGCTCGCATTAAATATTTAGAGCTAGCATTAATTATTTGAGTTTATGTAGATTTGGCGTTCAAAAGTTATTCACCCAACTGACATGTTTTGGGGCCCGTTTCACTAAACTTCGTAACGACAAATATGTTCGTAAGTGCAAATTTAGGATCATCTGGAAAACTCAATTAATGGATTTTTACATTTATTCAGCATAGGCTGCATATGCAGCCTATGCTCAATAAATGTAAATCCAATCATTGTTTACAAAAAAACAATGTTAATGTTAAATTTACTGACTGTCATAATTTTGCACTTACGAACATTTAAGTCGTACGAAGTTTAGTGAAACGGGCCCCAGGCTGTCTAGTAAACTATATTCCGTATCCAACACAGTCTGGTGGAGATTTTCGTTAGTTCCCTTTTCTCAGCCGAGTGTTCAAGGAATTATGTCGCGCAACTGCTAGATTTGGCAACTATTTTGACATGACGATGCATCGTAATTTGGGCGCAGCTTGCGAAACTGCCAAGGAAAATAGACAATTAATTTATCTTTCCTCGCGGGTTATGCAATTCTAATCGCTAACAGTCGCCGATGAACATAAACACTGTATTGCTTCCGTTTCACACAATATAAGACAAGTAACACGCTACTGTCTGCAGTCTGATTAAATACATTATGTTTGCTAGACTCCTCTCACTAAATTGCAAATGGAATGTCTATGTTAATGATATGTGTCTGTGATTAGAGATTTAGAGAGTAAGGCTATTGCGATCAGTGTAGACCCATATTAGCACGTGCATTCGTACAGCTTGATCAAGGTACAGTGGAGCCTCTCTAAACCGGACACCCTGTTGACAGGGTGTCAGGTCTAGAGAGGCTCCATTGTAATTAAGCACTCCATGAACAGTGTTTGTAAAATGGTGGCGGCCATTTTGTTTTATTGATTCCATTACATGCAGTCAGCTAGACACTCGGCGATAACACATACGCTCTCCAGCATTAGCCATACGCTCTCCAGCATTAGCTGCAACACATCAACAATATAATAGCTACCATTATAGGAATGAATGGCATTTTTGTGGAATTTATCGGGGTATAAACTTGGAAAAGTCGCGGGAATACTGGATGAAGCGATCAAAAAATTATAATTTTCGAAAAAAAAATAATTTTTTTTTTCTTTTTTTTTTCGAAAATTGTAATTTTTTAAGGCCTCGTCCAGTATTCCCGCGACTTTTCCAAGTTTATATCCCCGATAAATACCACAAAAATGCCATTCATTCCTTATAATTCCAGCATTTTAAATAAATTAATCAAGAAAATGTGTTTATTTTCCGTTTTCTTAAGAATTATTTTAACTGCGCCTCACGGTTACGGAAAGTAGTTTTGGCGTGGGAATTTACTGGGATATCAATTTTGGACAGAGACTTGGTACGGGCCAATCAAATGTTAGGGAATTGTGTAAATATTTTTGTGCTGGAATTATGTCTGTTTCACGAAAGCTGCCCAAATTTTACGGCTATATAAACAATGCAAAAACAATATTTGTTTTAACAATGCTAAATTTTATCAAAATTTAAGAATGAGCCTATTTTGTGAAATATGGTCCAATATTGATTTTATTGCGAACAAAAAATGTCCACATGTTAAATCCCCATAGACATCTTCACAGAGTCTATGGGGATTTAACATGGGGAAATTTTCTAATTTCAGAAATAGAGACCCGATTTTCAAAATATAACTTGTTTTCTTAGTTAGATCATGTTCAAGCCATCTAGCCAGGTTTTGGAGTCAATTTCCAAACTTTTTCGTTTTTAGACTCCTCCTCCAGGTTCTCCACCATTTTATTCCCCATGTTAAATTCCTATAGAGAACTCTTTGTTCGTAATAAAATCAATATTTGACCAAATTTCACAAAATAAAAAAAGAACGCTCATTCTTAAATTTTGATAAAATTTAATACTTATAGCGATAAAAATATTGTTTTGCATTGTGTATATGGCCGTAAAATTTGGGCAGCTTTCGTGAAACACAGTAGTTTTATAATATCCGTTGTACAATTTTTCGATTACCCCTCATAGTACAACAGTTCCTCATTCAAATGAATACAGTAGAACCTATCTAAACCGGGCACACAAGAAACCACAGAATGCTTAATTTTGACTGGTTTCGATATTATTTATCTCTTGTGATAACTTACCATTGGACACAAACATGTCTAGAAGTGCACATATAATTGAATTCAGTACAGAACACCCTTGGGTATCTCCAGTTAGCGAATTCCAAGGCTGTCTGTCTTAGGTCCTGTCCACATTATACACATTTAGAAGGCGTAATTTGGTGTAATATTTCTCCAGTAATTAGAAATCTCCGGAACCTGAGCTACGAGAGAACTGAAGAAGCCATTCAGAGCCCTATTTCACCAACGTTGCAAAGTATACTTTTCTAGCAAAGTATACTTTGAGGGAGTAACCATTTATTTTTCCTGAAATGAATTTTTTCATATAGAACTAACGACTGCATATAGTTGATGATTAAAAGTAAGCAGAATTATTATACTGAATTTATTACATTATCACAGCCAAAATGGCTGTAGTAATGTAATAAATTCAGTATAATAAAAATTAATAAATTTATCATAAAATTGAAAATTTCTCCCTCAAAGTATACTTTGCTAGAAAAGTATACTTTGCAATGTTGGTGAAATAGGCTACTGGACGGAAACTAGCATTACAGCCCGATAGCTGTGAGCAAGTAATGTTGTTACATGTACCACAGGGAATTAGCCCTTCCTATGCTGTTGACAGAAATTGCCGTCTGCTGTTTTTCATTTTTGCTTTAATTCTCAACAAAAAACTGGTTTTGACAGCACATGAGAATCGTCTCCAGTGGAGACGATTCTCATGTGCTGTCAAAACCAGGTTTTTGTCGAGAAATATTGAAAATAAAACATTTCCAGCAGACGAAAGCATTTAATTCAGCGTAGTAAGGGTTAACAGATCATTGTTATTACTTTCATAATCACACATCATACAATATGTGGAGTATTTAGTTTCATCGCAATTTATGTTTCAGACGGTAAACATAAATAAAAGTGCACGTTGTATGGTAGCTCGTTAGCGACATTTCTCTCCGTTTCTTTGGTGCGTAGAAATGAAAGTTAAGAACATTGACTCTTTGCATGCTGGGCAATTTGTGGGCTATATAAACAGTTCAACAATAGCAGACGGCCATTCATCATATTTTCTTCATTTTATTTCTCCCTGTACATGGAAATATAATGAATATGTCTTGGGATTTCATTATAATTGAGTCCGGAGGACGCAATTCTAATCAAATTTCAAGACATATTGACGGAGAGAAATACGAAACTTACTCGTAATGAGTTGGATGTTATTTTCACCGCTGGCGTGCAACGAGTTAAGAGGGACCGTTTCACTAAACTTCGTACGACTAAAATGTTCGTAAGTGCAAACTTATGATAGTCTGTACATTTCACATGAACACTGTTTTCTTGCAAACGATTATTGGATTTACATTTATTGAGCATAGGCTGCATATGCAGCCTATACTCAATAAATGTAAATCCATCGATTTAAATTTCCAGACGATCCTAAATTTGCACTGACGAACATTTCAGTCGTACGAAGTTTAGTGAAACGGCCCCCAGTCTGGTAAAGACGAGTCTGGTAAACTTGATATCAAAAGGCAGTAGAATGGTATTAGTTGAGGAATTCTTGCCGCTTCCTAACATAGCCTAGTAAACTTGATATCATTAGGAACTAGCCTGTTATTAGCTGAGGAATTCAGGGCTCCAGATAAGGAATTAGTAATTGAGTATTGTTACTCCATCATTTCTGAAGCAATTGGGTATTTCAAAATTTTAATTGTGTAAATGAAAATCACACTACTGTTTACACATCAGTAGACCGCACGTATTGAATTGTTTACTTCGAAATGAAAACATGTCTTGGCATTTCATTAGAATTGGAGACAATTCTAATGAAATATCAAGATGTCTGTGGTCTGTTTATTGTTGTCTGCAGCATGATAAAGGTACCACACATTTGTTAGTGCTTTTTGATACTCGCTACTTCTGATTTCAATTGTGTTTTTGGTAACTTTAATTGGGTATTTAAGCAAATACGCAACTTATCTGGAGCTCTGGGAATTCCTATTGTTCTTAGCCGAGCCTGGTAAACTTGATATGAATAGGCACTAGTCTAGTATTAGCTGAATTATTATTGTTTCCTAGTGTTCTCTGATAAACTTGATATCAAACGACACTAGGCTGGTAATAGCTAAACATTTCTATCATTTTCTAGTCTTGCTTGATAAACGTGATGCTATCAAAAGACATTAGCCTTCGGTTAGCCGAGAATTCCTATCGTTTCTAAGCCGACCCTGATAACATTGATATCAAAAGGCACTAGTCTGGAAATAGCCGAGACATTTCTATCGGTTCCTATCGTTGTCTGAGAAACTTGATATCAAAAGCCACTAGCCAGCTGATCTTCTCCATCTCAATACTGCGCCTTACTGCGGCTTGCCCTACTTGTGGCGTACAATTATGGGGTGGAAAGAAAACCGTGCCACAGGAAACCGCCGTAAATAGCAATCTGTTGGGACCATTATGGAGAGACACGTCGCTGCTTAATAAAGTCAGGACCAGTCTATGGTGGATCATGAGGAACATTTCGTCTCTTCATTCCTACAACGAAGGTTAAGAACCTTAACGTTCGTTCCATCGCTTCTTCATCATTTAGAAATGAAAATGAAACAACATTAAAGGTACATGCCCACTCAGTAGGCACAAACTGTTATGTATAGGAATTAAATAAGTGTAGAATTGTGTCACTAATCCACCAGTTATAAATATTACGAGTGCCCACTATGCAGATATAATACTTCAAAAATATTTTTGTTACTGATAGTGACCCGCGGTGGTATCAGGCTATTGTCATATGCAAATGAGACATGATATTATTTAATTATTGATACTAATTAGTTAATTAAATTCGTCACCTGAAAAAAATAATATTTTTGACAGATTATAAAGTATGATCATGGCACATCAACAAATAAATACAGAGAATAAATAGTAATGTCCGTTAGCATTTTAAGGAAACACGGTTGTCGCCCCTGATATCAGTGTGGAAATTTACGTCTGATATAAAATGTATAATAATGCCAATCAATACGTGGGGTAATGGTGAATTAATGTTTATTTTGCTATAAAATGTCTCAGTTGATGTCTCTGATATAAATAACATTTTGTGCCTACTGAGTGGGTATGTACCTTTAAAGGTACATACCCACTCAGTAAGCACAAAATGTTCTTTATAGGAATTAAATAATTGTATAATGGTGTCACTATTCCACCAGTTCTAAACATTACAAGTGCCCGCAATACAGATATAATCATTTAGTAATATTTATTTTACTGATAGTGACACGCCGTGGTATCAGGCTATTTTCATATGCAAATGAGGCATGCTATTTTTTAATTATTTATATTAATTAATTGCGTCACCTGCACAAATAATATTTTCGACAGATTATAAAGTATGATCACTGCATATCAAAACTTAAATACAGAGAATAAATAGTAATGTCCGTTAACATTTTAAGGGAACACGGTTATCGCCCCTGATATCAGTGTGGAAATTTACGTCTGATATAAAATGTATAATAACGCCAATCAATACGTGGGGTAATGGTGAGTGAATGTTAATTTTGCCAGAAAATGTCTCAGATGATGTCTCTGATATGAAGAACATACTGAACATAACAACATAACCTTTCATTTCTACGCCGTGTAGCAATACCGATGCCGATTATTAACCTTAATATACATTCCTTCGTTTCGACGAGTAGAAACGAAAAATAAGAACGTACTGTCTCTTCCACATTTTGCTGCCGACGAACTTTTGGCTATTAAACACATTAAATATAAACAAATATTTAAAAATAGCACTTTTTCATCAATAACAAAAAGTCACCCTCCCCAAAAATAATTATTTGATAAAATCCCATAAAATAATTAATTTTATTGGAAAAAATGGGCCAAAAGGGGGAAGATGAGGACCAGGAGGATAAAAAAAACGAAACATTTTGGAAATTGACTCCGAAACCTGGCGAGATAGCTTGGAAATGATGCAAATAAGAAAACAAGTTCGACTTTTTTGCGCAATAAAATAAATATTTGATGGAATTTCATCAAATAATGTTTTTTGGGGAGGGTGAATTTTTGTTATTGATGAAAAACTTTCTTAAATTTAAATATTTTTTAGATTTAATGTGTTTAATAGCCAAAAGTTCGTCGGCAGCAACACGTGGAACAGACAGTAAGTTTCTTCGCTTCTACGTTATATAGAAGAAACGAACATGACGAGCATTAATATAAATTTCCTTCCTTCATTTCTACGCCGTGTAAAGACTAAACTTTTGTTCCTTTATTTCTACACCTAGGAAACGGAACGAAAGTTAAGTGTGTTAAAGCTTGTTCCTTCGCTTCTAGGCCAATGAGGCCTATACATTTCATTCCTAAAATCGTGAATTCTAAAATTAAGTACCTAACATTTAATTTCTATATCGCGGATAAGTGATAATTAATAACCATAACTTTCGTTCCTTCGCTTCTCTAGAAGCGAAGGAACGAAAGTTATGGTTATTAATATAAACGAAACGTAGAAACGAGACTTACGAACAATAAATTGCGTTCCTTCATTCCCACGCCGCGTAGCGATTACAATTAAGTTTCGTCTCAAAACGCGGCGTAGCGACGACGAGGCTAAATGTCGCTAACGTGGCACCATACATATACCAATCCGCCGTCGGTGATCTGTCTGGTGTTGCCGTGTCAACAGGTTCTAACCATTTGTACAAGGCTGCTAACTATGTTTTCCTACACGTCCCATCAATTACTGAGATAAAGTGCAGATCCGCCCGGAAACAGGAAACCATGCACAGTACACATGTTGTTGTCCTCGTACAGTCTCAAAGGTTGTTGTCCTCGTATACAGTCTCCAATGTTGTTGTCCTCGTACAGTCTCCAAGGTTGTTCGACTGAGAGAGATTTCAGCGTTTAATATCGTCTTTATGAGTTTGTCAAAGTTAGTTGTCGAGGTGAACGTACGCTAAACACACATGGCGGATTGGTTTCATTAGTAAAGTAAACCCCTCTTCAATTATTGCGTAAAAGAACATCAGTTTGGTTATCAATTGGAGCCTTATCTGAAAACACTACTTCTTTATGTGCTCTGATGAGACTCACAAACACACTGTATGCCTTAACCCTTCCACCCCTAAGTAACTGGAATGGATTTTGATATGTTAATTGAGCAGCCAATCCAATTATCACAATATTATTTTCAGAGTAGTTCATTTATTAAAAGGGGTTATTTTTTGGTTCCAAAAATTAAAATTACTTTCAAAAAGTGCAGATCCTGATGAGACGGCTCGTTTCGAGCCGGCTCATCTGGATCTGCACTGTTTGCATAAACCGCTATAGCGGGCTTTCGGGTTCAAAGGGTTAACATTAATGGCACTAAATTTGAAAGTGTGAGTGTTGTTTTGAAATCTGGAACCTCCAACGATACTATGTATTTGTGCTCCGATATTCATTTCGAACCGCAGAAATTCGTAGTGGAACATATCTAAACCGGAAACCCTGGGCGGTCCCATGGTGTCCAGTTTAAGAGGTGCTCCACTGTAAGTCAGCCATAATATTATTATATATAGCCACTTCTAGACACGTCTTCGCGCTACATGTATGTGGTCATCAACGTACAGTATCAGCGACGACAAATGACTGGATAAGTTACGCATCAAATTACATACACAGGGTGGTTCAAAATATATGTCCTCACTTTAAGAACTATTATAAACAAGTACAGTGGGGTCAGCGTGTAAGTGCACACACGAACGAACACGACAGGTTGGAACCAACCTGTCGTGTTCGTTCGTGTGTGCACTTACACGCTGACCCCACTGTAGACAAGAACAATTATTATGCATTATATATCATAATAAAATATCATTATTCACCATTTCATTCCAGTACATACTATTCGAGAAACGCATTAATTATATAATTTCCACAGGCTGTTCAAAATATATAGCCATTTGTTGCATAACTACAGTGAAACCTCTCTAAACCGGACACCCTGGGGACCTCCCAGGGTGTCCGGTTTAGAGAGGTTTCACGCACCATCGTCGATATTTGGAAACACATACACCTTTGTTCACATCACTTTCTTCATTTCTCAACTGATGGATGCGCCAGTTGTTTCTGAGTTGCTGATGGAATTACCTTTTCTGCGTTTGTTCTAAATTATATTCATATACATAGACAATAACTTCTTCAGATCTGGTGAATGAGGGGGTTATTCAATAAGTGTTAGCAAGAAGACGGCAGTTTCATTAAAATATTGACAATATGCTTGCGAAGTGCATCTGCAGCTGTTTATATCTTTTCATACATGTATGCAGTTTGGTTCTGAAGAAAAAATACAAAAGATATCTATTATCACATCATATGTTTAACTCCGGTGTTAAGTGACCTTCACAATTAATCCTATTAATCATGACACCCCTAATAGCACACGTAACAAAATACTGCTTAGCTACAAATGTATATGTAGTTCACTCTGTAATAACTTTGTATTGTATAGACATACTGCTAATGATATAAATTCATCCCGTGAAACACGGTGCCGTGAAACATGTTTTGATATCCTGTTAATACGACCTAATCACTGCGTATGTATATGTGCGGTGGCTGTGCGGTGGCTGGAGTTATATGTTTGCATTTTACAGCCATTTGTAGGTGTTGACGGGATAAATAGAATAGTAGGTTAGTGCCGTGAATTGGAAAAAATATCTGGCGCGGCACGGAAACTGGATGTGCTCGGCAGAGCCTCGCCCATCCCGTTTCCTGAGCCTTGCCATATATTTTTTCCCATTCACGGCACTAACCTACTATTCTCTATATTCACTGCTCGCAGGTCATTTATCATATTACAAGTTTGAACCAATTTTCAAAAACTTCATTTGGAACAGTGATATCATACATTCCATGTTATGACGTCATATGCTAAAAGTAGTGACGTCATTAGTTTGAATATATAATGAACAAACTGCTACTACAGACTACTTTGTAATACACCTTATTTTGAAAGATTATATTGCTTATACTACGATTTATGACTAATTAAAGTGGGGGCATATATTTTGAAGCACCCTGTATACACATGTCTTTGCTGTATATGTGGGTGTGACTGGAGAAAAGGGGCATATGGGTGTTGTGACCAATTCAGGTCCAGATCAGCCTGTGTATTCGCACAGTCTTTTCAGGATCTACACTGTTCCCCATTCCACCAATGATACACCAGTCATGCTTCTAACAAGAAATACATATCGTTATCAGGCTACAGGTGTGTGCTATTTCATCCGGTGTGACACTTGTCACAAATCCCATGAACTCCCATTGCTCCAGTCACAGCCATATATCATATTCAGATAGCTTCTACTGAACATCTTCTTCACCCAACCTTTGCAGACCGTTTGATATGCTGCTCATCAAACGATTGACATATCGATGGTCTAGTAACATAAGGTCGTAACTGCTATGCTAAAGCATAGCAGTTACGACCTTATGTTACTAGACCATCGATATGCGACCAGACATTTATGGGGATTACGAGATTTGTGACCAGTGTAGCTCCTGTTCATGTGAGACACTCCCGTATCCTAACAACGATATATAGTGCTTGTTAGAAACACGACGGATATTTCACTGATGGAATGGCGAACAGTGCAGATCCTGATCAGACTGTGCGGATGCACAGTCTGATCTGGATGTTCACTGGTCGCAGAATCCATAAACCCCATTTCTACAGTCACTACCACATATACGACAAGCTAACATAAGTGACACATTCTCAGTTAATGACAGGACAGTCGCCACAGCGATCAGGATATAAACTCCATTAGCTATCAATATGGAATTACGCTTACGTATAATGTAAGTTGTAACCTACTTCCGCCCACATAATACACTGGATTGGTGTATTGCTCACGGACATGGCACAAACAATAGCAGGGCAAACCATCGACAATCGCCGGAGATCATGTCTGTACTGTGTGAGTACATAAGTAAACCGAGTTGCCAGGTTCAAGGCATTGGATCTCAGATATGCGCTGAACAGGATGAATTAGATTTAACAATTAAATAACACCTATTAAGAGGTATTTAATTTCCCAGATAAATACCTGGCGGGCGGAGCTTGGACACCATTGAAACCGAGGCGCTTGCTATCTAATATGGTTTAGTGCAAATGGTTTTGGTCTAATGAAAGAGAAACGGGTTTTTAGTACCCGTAACTAAGGAAATTGAAACTCTTAAAAAAACTTTCAAATAATAAACGGACGGACAGAGAGGCTGACAGACGGACAGACAGAAGGAGTGAAACATATACGGCGTCCTAACTAATCAAATAACTAGATGGCCTCAGCCAGAATGTGGCGCTCGCAGATGTTTGGATAGCATGCCGAAAAAATTTAACCGCAAACTTTAACCCGGAAACATGTACGTATGCCCATGTGCCGACTATATATAGCTCTGTCCGCAATAAATCAGACAGCCACAACGAATAGAAAAGCCAACGTAATAACCACGTACGTTAATCTTGTCCAGATTATCAACGTTTCTGAACATCTATTGACAATGCCAGCAGGTAAATGTAAATGCTTTGATTTAACGACGCACTGCCTCGATGACCTTGCATGTCGGGACCGACTATTTAAGTCCCCATCCGATAGGACTAGGCTAGCATGAAGTTATCTTGCCCAAGGACACGCCGAATCGGCCTTTCGCAGCGATCGAGGTGTGATACGAAAACGGGGTCTCCCGATCCACAGCCCGACGCTCTACCTACTGAGTTAATCCGGACACCTATAATGCCAGCTGGCAATCAAAGCAAGTTCTAATGCACTCTATAAATATTACGCAATCTGATTTGCTGATGGTAATACATTACAACTATACCATTGTTGATGAACAGTCGTAAATTATTCCAATAAGTATTCCTACGCCAGTAATAAAGGAGTGCATTAGAAATAGGTTAACCGCATTGTAATTTTGAAATTTGCGGCGTATATCAGAAAATGATAGGTCGGAAAGCATGTTTAATGGCTTAGCGGAGCCATTAAACATATTTTCCGACCTATCATTTTCTGATATACGCAGCAAATTTCAAAATTACAATACAGTTAACCCTATATTGATTGTCTGTGCCTGTAGCTGTAGCACATCACAGTCTCCTTCAAGCAAGCTACTCGAACAATATTCAAGTATTTTGAAATAAAGAAACTGACACATATTGTCAAGATTCGTGCAGGCGGTCGTGTAACATATACCACTACATGTATGGTGCCAGAATAGCGGTGGTTGCAGAGTCAATATTCCAAGGACCAGGGGGCCATTTCACTAAATTTCGTATCACTAAAATGTTCGTAAGTGCAAAATTAGGATCGTCTGTAAATTTCACATTAAAGGTACATGCCCACTCAGTAGGCACAAACTATTCTTTAAATCAGAAACATCATCTGAGACATTTTCTGGCATTCATTCACCATTACCCCACGTATTGATTGGCATTATTATGCATTTTATATCAGACGTAAATTTGTACACTGATATCAGGGGCGATAACCGTGTTTCCTTAAAGTGTTAACGGACTTTACTATTTATTCTCTGTATTTATATTTCGATGTGGAATGATTATACTTTTATAATCTGTCGAAAATACTATTTTTAAGGTGACGCATTTAATTTGTATAAATAATTAAAAAATAGCATGCCCCATTTGCATATCAAAATAGCCTGATACCACCGCGCGTCACTATCAGTAAAACAAATATTACTAAATGATTATGTATGTACATGTATAGCGGGCACTCGTAATTTTAGAACTGGTGGAATAGTGACATAATTATACACTTATTTAATTCCTATCAATAACAATTTGTACCTTTAACACTGTTTTATTGTAAACAATTATTGGATTTACATTCATTGAGCATAGGCTGCATATGCAGCCTATGCTCAATAAATGTAAATTTATCAATTGAAATTTCCAGACGATTCTAAATTTGCACATACGAACATTTTGGTCGTACGAAGTTTAGTGAAACGGCCCCCATATTCGTACTGACTGGCCGCTTCATTCAGTTATCTACTATTGTATGACACACACTTTCTCGTTAACTGTATTTAAGGACCCGTGGGACCCCGGAGCATCTTATGATTCATGCATAATTGCTTCGTAAATGTGATGGGACATATGCATACACACGTGACGTTATCTTCTTACTATATCCTACACGATGCATGGACTTACCATGTCGGCCATTTTAGTTTGTACAAGCCATCAGCCAGGTTTACCTCTGATAGCGTTTGACACATACCACTAATAATATGACAAACACAGGAATAAAACTCGGTGCAACATGACGGGAATACATTAGACTACAGCGTGCTATGCGGCGTTGTTTTCATCCAATTTATATCCAACAACTGATATCTGAATGGTTTGTTGACCCTTTGTTAAAATGTTTGAGTATTCAGTAAATACTGTGTAACAATAAGAACAATATACAGTGCGGTAAATATATTCCTGTATTACCATAGTGACTTGTAAGCTGTTATCTGAGTGCATTGTCAACTATTGTATGCTTGCCTACTATGAGAGTAAATGCTTTGCGTGTGGCAGATGTACTTCGAATAATAGACAGTGCATCAGTTTGACACCTAACACATTGAAAAAGAGTCCATTGTATATTTTGTGAGTGATGGTAGAAAGGCTCGATATCTAGCTTATTGTGTAGTCTGCTGATCTCATATTTATATGACGTTGTCGTCCTGTATGTTCTACCATTGTTCTAGTTTTTGTACCGTATTATTAGGAGACATGGACATCGTACGGATATATTTGTCATTAAGCGAGGCTTACGGAATACCCCCCACGTGGACCCAACTATGTGACCTTGTCATTGTGCTTAGCGGGGGTGGGACAAACGTGGAATTGTCCCTGGACGGTAGAGCAATGCATGTGTGAAATGTGAAGTAGATGCGAGCAAGGAAACAGAAATGATAAGCCATTTACCCGAGCATTGAGGTTTAGTGACGGACGGCAAGACAACCTGACTCCAGTGTATCCCCACAACTCGTTGGGGTATAATTACTTATGCACGGTTGTCCGCTGCGGATTATCTCCTCGTACATGCGGCATATCTCGGCATTACATGTGCTGTTTGTCTAACATACCGCAGATCAGTATTTCTCTAACGTGTTTTATACAGCAAAAACAAGAGGCAATTTGCTTCACGATTCAAATTACAGACATGCAATGATTGACATAGCATCTGCCTTTAGCCCTGGGCCAATGCCACGTCAATACTCTGCCATCAAACAGTAAACACGCCGGCTTTATTACTCGACATGTGTCTGGAAATTAGCTAAGTACGACGATAGCTGAAAATGGAATAATACGCCTGGCAATATGCGTGATTAGGCACGAACCGTATGCGTGTCTCAAATGAAATATATATCAAACTATCAACTAAAGCCATTACATTTGGAATACGCTTTTAGGAGTATGGACATTTTGAAATATAATTACTTTCTATTTTTCTTATTTCTCAATGAAAGTATATGTTGTAACCACTCATTTGAACCGTCTCAAAGACATGTACATGTACTTTAAACGCTAAATAAAGAAAATATTTAGAATGTTGACATGCTCTGTTACAATCAAAATGTCGTTTTCATGCGTGAATGCAGCATAGTTAGGGGTAGTGGCGGGGCCCGAATACTGTTTCATATCTATATCTCATTTCCTGCACCCAGGCGCATTTTAGAGCGTATTTAAGGAACAAATTAATATTTAGCCGGATGTTTACCGAAAAACTGCACAGGCTTGTGAATTTAAGAAAGCGCATTTCGGAAGACCAGAGAAAATTCGATGTAAGAAGCTTAAGGCATCCTCATAGCCTTTGTAACAAGACACTTATATACACTTAAATAAATACATCTGGGCTCCCTATCCACGTGTTGCTGATCAACCATTCTGTCGAATGAGCTGTACACTCACTACCCATGGAACAGTTAGCCTCACAGTGTCTTATAGTCAGGAGGAAATTTGAATGAAACTCGCATTTGATGGATATTTAGTGGAAAGTCTTTCTCTTGGTTTGTAAGACTTGTATGTGCAGGGAAACGGGTGTGTGTTGGGAGAATGGGTGCGTCCAACGGTGGGGCCAATATATCAACATTACATATGGATTTTTTTTCATTAATTCGTTCCCACGAAATAACAATCCGTTCCCTCAATTTAACTATTCTTTCCCGCGAATTAACAATTCGTTCCCACCATATAACAATTAATTCCCTCGGATTAACAATTCGTTCCCACGAAATGACAATTCGTTCCCTCGCATTAACAATTCGTTCCACAATTCGTTCCCTCGCATTAACAATTCGTTCCCTCGCATTAACAATTCGTTCCCACGAATTAACAATTCGTTCCCGCGGGAACGAATTGTTATTGTGTGGGAACGAATTGTTAATGCGAGGGAACGAATTTTTATTTCGTGGGAACGAATTAATAAAAAAAAAAGAATTCTACGTCCCCTGTCGGGCTCCGTAGAAAACAACTACCACTGCAGAAATAATACACAATGAGGGATCGTACTCCTTTGGAAATCTATTTATAGCGTCGGTCCTATGTTGTATTTTAGCATTTATTCCTTACTGAATACTACTAAAATTGAGACTGCGAACAGAGTAGACCCATATCAGACTGCACATGTAGTCTGATCTGGATCTACACTGTTTGCAATGAAATTAATAATAAGTGTGAAAATATGAATATGACAAATAAAACAGTCCTGGATCAGAGTACGCAGATATTTAGGATGATCTGGATCAACGCTAGTTGAAAACACTGTAATCACTCCTTTTCCACACAGATTATGCGACATTTGCCCTTTCTACAAACAACTATGCCATCAAATATACAATCTGGACCGGATTTATATAAATAAGTTCAAAGGGAGATAACTAGCTACGATTCTTCATTACAACTAAGTGCGAGTTTATTGCATTTAATCAGCGGGGTCAATGGCTGTACCAGTATTATCACACTCCGTTGCAAACACGCCGCCTATTGTCAATGTAAACAGAAATTAATTATATACAGTGGAATTTCTCTAATCCGGTCATTATTTGCAACCATCTGTGGCCAATTCTGATTGATTTCAGTTATTTACCGCCGATGGCACTGTCTGTTCATGATCGCATGGCACTGACACATGCCCTAGAGTGGTAATATGCCTGGTTTATAATGGAACATAGCTATACCGGACACCCTGGGGACCTCCCATGATGTCCGGTTTAGAGAGGTTGCACTGTACAAATAAACAGACAACTACTGTGTTACACTAAAGCTGCCCAAATTTTACGGCTATATAGACAATTCAAAAACAATATTTTTTTTGATAATATTAAATTAAAGGAAAATTTAAGAATGAGCCTTCTTTTTATTTCGTGAAATTCGGTCAAATATTGATTTTATAACGAAAAATTAATTTGTCCATGGGAATTTAACATGGGGGAAAAGGAGGTAGAGGAGTTGTGGGAGGAGTAAAAAAACGGGAAATTGACTCCGAGACCTAGTTAGATGGCTTGGAAATGATCTAAGTAAGAAAACAAAAGTTAAAGTTTTAAAATCGGTCCAGTATTTCTGAAATTGAAAAAAAAATCCCCATGTTAAATCCCCATAGACATCTTCACGGAGGAGTGAAGATGTCTATGGGGATTTAACATGGGGATTTTTTTTTCGCAATAAAGTAAATATTTGACCAAATTTCACGAAATAAAAAGAAGGCTCATTCTTAAATTTTGATAACATTTAATATTATCGAAAAAAATATTGTTTTCGAATTGTTTATATGGGCGTAAAATTTGGGCAGCTTTCGTGAAACAGACAGTAGTGTGAAACTTTTGATCTGATAGGCATTCTCACCGAGCACCAATGATCGAGAAAACTAACAACAGCATTGCAGGAAACCAGAGAGGACAGCATCTCTGATAGCGTATCTATATGTATGCCAGAGTCCCTCTAATGACATTATGCCGTCCTTGGAGGAGTAGATTATACAATTAATACAATTTTAGAGTTCAGTCAGGAGTCACACATTTGTCAGTCTATGCAATTTATGGCAATTAACAATAAAGACGTGGACATGTACACGTAATTGTGTGAATATGTGGGCGGGGTGTAGTGCCAGGTCTGGGAAAGATTAACCCTTTCAACCCTAAGGAACTGGAATGGACTGTGATATGCTAATGTTCCGACCAATCCAATGGTCACAAAATGATTTCCAGATTCGTCCATTTATGAAAAGGGGGTGTTTTTGTGCTCAAAAATATTAAAATTACTTTCAAAAAGTGCAGATCCTGATGAGACGGCTCGTTACGAGCCGACTCATCTGGATCTGCACTTTTTGCATAAACCGATACAGCGGGATTTCGGGTTCAAAGGGTTAAACGTCACAGAAACGAACACTGTTCACAACGGGGTAAAGGAATATTTATCAAGGCGTAACGACATGGACTGCCACTCCGGCCGCCCGGGGTCGACCTTCGATCCTGGCTCTGAAATACATCTTATTGCAATTGCGCTGTTTAAAAACACAGTGTATTAACATCAAATACAGTGGAACCTCTCTAAACTGTACATCAATACAACGCCTGTGATATTATTATTATTCTTAATGTCATGAGTGTCTTGGTCATTTATCTCAGGTGATAATGTCTGTTCGTGATCGCATAGCACACAGCTATGGCCGAGAATGATCAAATGCCTGAATTACAGTGAAACCTCTCTAACCCGGACACCCTGGGGACCTCCCAGGATGTCCGGTTTAGAGAGGACCTCCCAGGGTGTCCGGTTTAGAGAGGTTTCACTGTACACTAGTGTAGTAAATATTAAAATAATACCGCTAGGGAAACAGGCTAGGTGATTAGTACTGCTTCAAAGAATGGTGCTGTGTATATGCAATAAATATGATCATCAAACATTTGTGTTGAGCTATATGATATTTATTAACTCATTTATTAACTATTCACGGATTAGTCTCATTTCGTAGGAAATCAGCAAACTCGATGAATATATCGATGGTCTAGTAACATAAGGTCGTAAGTGCTTTAGCATAGCACTTACGACCTTATGTTACTAGACCATCGATATACCATATTAAATCATTACTCATGTAATATCCTCTATTCAGTTACCGTTCTACCAGCTACATTATGTATATTGCATAAGCACAACATCATATGTAGAAACTGTACTGATCATAGAATGCGTTTATTTTATTTTATGTGGCGGTCTCATTTGTATGTTTATTACTCTAGTGTATGTGTGTTAATACCCTGCGAAAACACACTTTATGCAATAACTATATTTCGCATTTTACGTTACAGACTTTATTACTCTGTGATATAACTAATTACGGAATTTCAATTCCTTAATTATCTTCTGTATGTACGTCGGAATTCTGTATTATGACCTTATGTAAGCTCACAGCTAGTATGGAAGGGTCAGTAGAAGAAGGGACTGACCCCTCCATACCGGTTTTCAGAAGGGAGTTACAGTGTAGCTTCCTTTTTAAACTGACCCCTTCCATTTGTAGAATTGTTCATAAATGAGTATAATTGCAGCACAAAAATATTTACAAAATTCCCTAACATTTGATTGGCCCGTAGCAAGTCTCTGTCCAAAATTTATATCACAGTAAGCTCCCACGCCGAACTACTTTCCGTAACCGTGAGGCGCAGTTAAAATAATTCTTAAGAAAACTGATGAATTTATTTGAAATGCTGGAATTATAAGGAATGAATGGCCTTTTTGTGGAATTTATCGGGGATATAAACTTGGAAAAGTCGCGGGAATACTGGACGAGACCTTCCGGTAAATAGTAAATATAAACGGCAACTAGAACTGTGAACTCTGTGATCCCACTCCATACAATGGCACTGTGAGGGAGTTAGCCCCCCCCCCACACCTTGTTCCACTGACCCCTTCACGTTGACATAATTCATAAATGAGACACGCCATGCGATTTGTACATAGGAACATGTGCGATTTTTTCATGAAATATATTTACAGAAAATGCATTTGCTGTGACAATTTTGTCATCTTTTGATGTCTTGAACGGAAAATATCGTAAGTTTTGTAAATATATTTCACGAGATATCGCACATGTTCTTAGGTACAAAATCGCACGCCGTGTCTCAAATGAGTCCAAGCACCAACTACATGTCTCACCGTGAACTCTCTGATCTTAGTGCATACCAATGTAACTGTGTTTCTATTCTGCGACAAATCCCTTTCACTGAAAGAGACTGTATGGCAATGCAAAAAGAATAGATTGACATACAATGCAAATTGGAACACTTACTTAGCATATATTTCACATTTCAGTCGCTTCGGATGACACATTGTTGTGCATTTATATAAAAGGCTTTTGCATTTATTTGATCGCATTTCAATGCAGTTTCGCGGAATCAATAGTAGATTCAGCTCTCGTGAGGAAGTAAGCCATTCCTCAAGGAAAACCAACATACGTTTACTCGTAGGACCAGCAACGTTCATGGATGGCCTTTCATGTACAGTGAAATGTATGTATATTTATTGTATTTATGAACATTGGTCCGTTACTTCAACCTGTGTGTTGTACTTGTCAAATAAACTACAGTGAAACCTCTATAATCCGGACACTCTGGGAGATCCCCAGGGTGTCCGGATCGCAGGGGTTTCACTGTAAATCAGGCATTTGATCATTCTGAGCCATATTTGTGTGCTATGCGATCACGAACAGACATTATCACCTGAGATAACTGACCAAGACGCTAATCAAAATAATATCTTTGTGTCCGGTTTAGACATGATCCACTGTACTCGTAGTGTGAGATATGTTCCGGGACGCTACTCCCGAATTAGTCGTTTTATACAGTGGAACCTCTCCAAACCGGACACCAAGACAATATATGGGATCTCAAGTTGATAGTACGTGATAGCATTGCCGTATGAAACCGAGTCTTCTAGCGTTCAGCGAGTGGTTTTCTTAGATGCAATTGATTAGACCGCGTAGATCTGCGAAAGAAGGTGAATTTACCATGTAGACGCATTATTTTACCATTGATGATTCACGACAGTGACTAAGAATCAGGGGCCCGTTTAACTAAACTTCGTACGACTAAAATGTTCGTAAGTGCAAATTTAAGATCGTCTGTAGATTTCAATTTATGGATTTACATTTATTGAGCATAGGCTGCATATGCAGCCTATGCTCAATAAATGTAAATCCAACAATTGTTAACAAGACAACAATGTTAATGTGAAATTTACAGACTATCATAATTTTGCACTTACGAACAGTTTAGTCGTACGAAGTTTAGTGAAACGGCCCCCAGATCATTGCAGTGTTTATGCGAGGTTTGAGATGCTTTCGTTTGCGACCAGAGTTTCAGTTGATTATTTTTTTTACACACCATATTGGTTACCTCCGATGAGGGGTCGAGATGGAAAATGTCATTCATTATGTTCTAGATCAGTTGGGTCATTCAGTACACTGTCGATTCACTCTGCACTGTTCGTTCTTCGTCTAAAATTAACCGAATTTAGATGATTATCGATAATATATCTGGACTGAAGACATATTTATTTGTTCGTTTTTTACGGTAAATTGTAAGTTATTCGCATAATGTAAAATTCCGTGCTGGTTTATCACCAGGTTTATTCACGGATTTTAATCTAGTTACTTGCTTGAGTAGTCGGGTTGCTAAATAAAAACTTTGCTTCCCGTGTTACATTTTCGCGCCATAGTGACTCTGTATATAAGCACAAAATATCACGTCAGTCAGTGTGGACCTTATTATTCTGGCAAGGAAGGCCAGATATTCACTAGGGGATTTTTCGAGCCTCGTTTAGTGAATTGATATAATGATTTGTCAAATTCCGACTCGTAATTCTAGCGTTATGTAAATATTTCTTTCACCTTGTCTATCTATTCGTCTGTTCGTCCGTTAATAAGGGTCCATTATTGTTTAGCCTTACGGTAGAGCCGAGACGGAGGTGCATAGGAACACATTGGTTTCTCCGCCGTCCCGTAACCGGTGTTGAGCAAGCTAAATTCGTAGACGACAGCTCCAGCCAGATGGGCCTGTTAGAGCACTAAGTATGTCGTTCTGATTAGTCACCAGCCATAGTACGGTGGGTCAGCGTGTAAGTGCACACACGAACGAACACGACAGGTTGGTTCCAACCTGTCGTGTTCGTTCGTGTGTGCACTTACACGCTGACCCCACTGTATATTGATGCAGTAACTTAGGGATGGTGCCATAGTGTATTATAGAGTCATTGCACATACATGTAACTACACTTGTGCAACCATGGACTGACTTCGTGTACTCACTTACTCGTATTGCTTGTGTACTATACTATGATTTCCACTCATCGACATACCATGTATTTGTGTTTCCTGTGATCATCTTCTCAACTTGTAACATATTGTAAATAATAATCACACATCACAAAAATCTTGTGCTTATGAGCTTGTAGCCTTACACCCAGCTATGGTACCGCTTTTCGTCCGTTGAGGTCCATCTTACTAGACCATAACACCCGGTTATTGTATTGGCTTGATATTCTACCAATAAGGTAGACAACTTTTATCTCGATCATCCTTGACCTTGCCAGTCCATGAATGGCCATATGCCTGATATACAGTGGAACATCTCTAAATCGGACACCCTGGGGACCTCCCAGGGTGTCCGGTTTTGAGAGGTTTCACTGTAATGTAGTTGCCATCTACAAGAGTGCAGCCAACACATATTAGCTGCATATTGAATTTGCCGGCTAGTCTGTGTCTAAAGCGGATACAAAGGGCAGGTTTTGCATTTCCAACGCCACTGCCGTCGCCTCTGGATATCTCGGGGCCGTTTCACTAAACTGCGTACGACTAAAATGTTCGTAAGTGTAAATTTACGATAGCCTGTAAATGTCATCTTAACAATGTTTTCTTGCAAACAATTATTGGATTTACATTTATTGAACAAAGGCTGCATATGTAGCCTGTGTTCAATAAATGTAAATCCATCAATTGAAATTTCCAGACGATCCTAGATTTGCACTTACGAACATTTTAGTCGTACGAAGTTTAGTGAAACTGTTCCCTGTTCTTTATAATGGGACGTGAATATGCTTTTTGTGCATTAATTGGAGAAGGTTTGTTGATTTTGGGTTCACGCTTAAAGGCCCTGAACGGCTCAGTATTACAATTTTCCGATTTTTTCAAACACAAAAACATGTTTGGCAACTGATTTAGTACACAAAACTAACATATACTGCCTAATAGATACATCTCAAGTCTTGAGATCTACATCTTAATCGCAATGTGAAGACAACAAAACTTGTTTTGTGTACCACTCAGTGCAAAATGTCAATATTGACAATCTCATTTCCGTAACCCAACGGCTTCGGCTCGGAAGCGAGTCGATAAACTCCGGCTATCGGAATTCATCGGCCGCGAATCGGGCAGTTGAGGAGTTGACCCGAGCGTCTATCGGAAAATCGATCGGGCTTTGAAACACGCACCTGCTGTTTGTTTATCAACACACATTGATATTTTCATCGACTACAAACTCATTTTTGTATTGAAATGAATGCAAACAGTTTCAAAGTGTGTGTAAATAGAAACCTGTTGGATTTATTTGTGGGTAAAACTCAATAGGAGGCCAAATTCGGCAACTGGAGCCGTATAGGGGCTTTAAATGGAATTGTCTGTATTTGCATTCGTGGTAAAGGTGTCAGATTTCACTGTTATAATTGTGATTATATTCACCGCCCGTTGATAAAAGCGGCTGTATTCCCGCCGCTTGCAACAAACATTGCTTAGTTGATTAGTATATCGATCGATCAGCTTTTTCAGGGAGTATACACGTAGCCGCAAAAGAAACGATACATATTTTGAAAGCATAAATTATCAAAACCGTCAAACGTACGCATTTGGTCAGAGTATACCTTTTTGTACAAGTCGTGGCACAAGCGAATGTCCGAATTTGAACTGCGCATTACAATAAAGCGTCTGGCAGGACGATACGGATCACGTGGGTCAGTTGATGATCGCCCCTGTTCAGGCAGGCCACGCGCGACTACACGTGCTCAGGACCGTCACATACGGACATCCCACTTACGTAACCGTTTTCAATCCGCTCCATAAACTGATGATGTTACGCCTGATCGAACCAACAACCGGATTAGTGCGCAGACAGTTCGGCGAAGACCCGCTGAGCACGATATTAAACCCAGACGTCTGTACAAAGGATCGAAACATGCGATGGAATAAGGTGTTATTCAGTGACGAATCCAGATTTCATTTGGAACGTACAGACGAACGTGACTGGGTCTACAGGAGAAGCGGAGAACGCTTCGCTGAGGCATGCGCACGTCAAGTGGACCGGCAGCGTCATGGTACGGGGTGCCATTTCCTTCCACCATCGCTCCAAGCTAGTTCAAGGTGTATGATCACGTGGTACTAACAACAACAACAAGTACCGATTCAAAGTACGTATTATTTTATAGTGTCCTTATTACGTAACGGATTTTGATGAAATATGGCGCATCAAACGCGTCTTGTTTATCTGCATTTGGTGGTCTCTGTGGCCCAAACTTCTGTCGTTTTTGCGAAGAATCGATTTCCGTGTCTCCGACACGGACATCGATTCTTCGCAAAAACGACACAAATCTGTGCCAAACTTCATAGACCACCAAATGCAGCTCATGAAGACGCGTTTACTGCGCCATATTTCATCAAAATATGTTGCATATTAAGGAAAATATAAAATAATACTTACTTTGGAGTGGGTGACATTGTTGTTGTTGTAACCACGTGATCATGCACCTTGTAGTTGTCATTGCAGGAAACCTGACAAGAGTACGTTATCGGGACGAGATACTGACACCTGTTGTTGTTCCCCTGATTAACGCCAACAGACAACTGACGTTATTCCAACAGGACAACGCTAGGTGCCGCACCGATATTGTCTGCACTGCCTACCTCCAGCAGCAGCAGATGGACGTTCTTCCTTGGCCGGCAAAGTCTCCAGATATGTCGCAAAATAGAGCACATCTGGGATGTGTTGGATCGTCTGGTTGCCGACGTTGGTTCAGTTAGAACTCTTCTTGAACAAGAGTGGAACGTATTACCACAAAATGAAATCCAGACCCTTATCAGGTTCATGCGTCGCAGCTGTACAGTGGGGTCATCATGTAAGTGCACACACGAACGAACACGACAGGTTGGAACCAACCTGTCGTGTTCGTTCGTGTGTGCACTTACGAGCTGACCCCACTGTATTGCTGTATGGATGCAAATGGTGGCCATACGCGCTACTGACTTCTGTGTGACTTCGTATGGTGACCGCTACGTGATTCGCAACGGTCTAACGTCAGCATCTGGTGGTTAACTTGACATTTTCTTAATGAAATTATCGCAAGACATTTGAATTTCATGCTATATTTGAGAATAAAGTAAAATGTAATGTTTACAATACATTTATTCGCAATCATATGTATGTATCGTTTCTTCTGTGACTACGTATATATGGCCTGAGCTTCTGAATTATTTGTTTCTCAACTATTTTGGCTACATGACTATCTGCTTGATTTTAGTGTGGCTAAACCTGTACCGTTTCTTCACGAATCTCCCGGCTAGACGTATATCAAGGTGTATGATCACGTGGTACTACAACAACAACAAGTACCGATTTTTTTTTTTTTTTTTTTTTTTGGTTATATTTAACGGCGGCACTGGCTCTATGACCTTGCATGCCGTCTCCCAAGAATGGGAGAAAGAACGGAGGTAGAGATTTTTGAGAGAAGCCGGTAATTCGTATTTACAGAGCAACTACAAATTATCGGTACCCATTTACAGCTGGGTGAACTGGAGCAGTGTGGATAAAGTGTCTTGCTCAAGGACACAACGCACGCCGCTAGTCAGGCTCGAACCCACGACCCTTGGATCAGTAGTCCGACACACTAACCATTACGCCACGGCGCTCCTCCCAAGTACCGATTCAAAGTACGTATTCTTTTATAGTGTCCTTATTACGTAACGGATTTTGATGAAATATGGCGCATCAAGCGCGACTTGTTAAGCTGCATTTGGTGGTCTCTGTATTTTCGCCCAAACTTCTGTCGTTTTTACGAAGAATCGATTTCCGTGTTGGTGGTCTCTGTATTTTCGCCCAAACTTCTGTCGTTGGGGTCAGCGTGTAAGTGCACACACGAACGAACACGACAGGTTGGTTCCAACCTGTCGTGTTCGTTCGTGTGTGCACTTACGTGATGACCCCACTGTACAAAACGACATAAGTATGTGGCAAACTCCCTGGACTACCAAATTCAGCTCATGAAGACGCGCTTGCTGCGCCATATTTCATAAAAATCCGTTGCATACTAAGGAAAATATCAAATAATACTTACCACGTGATCATGTACCTTGTATATTATCTACAATATATGTTACCACCTTGTTATTAATATTTGTATGTGTTTATATTTCCTACGTATGTGCATTACTATGGAGCCCCACAGGGAACGTAGAATTCTTTTTTTTTATTAATTCGTTCCCACGAATTAACAATTCGTTCCCTCAATTTAACAATTCGTTCCCACGAAATAACGATTCGTTCCCACGGGAACGAATTGTTAATTCGTGGGTACGAATTGTTATATCATGGGAACGAATGGTTAATTCGAGTAATTCGAGGAAAATAATTGTTATATCATGTGAACGAATTGTTAATTCGAGGGAACGAATTGTTAAATTGAGGGAACGAATTGTTATTTCGTGGAAACGAATTAATAACAAAAATCCATGTCCGCTGTGGGGCTCCGTACATTACAGAAGGTTCAATAGTTTCTACGATGTTTAATATATTTGGTGAGATCATAACATATATGTAATCTTATAATGTCTGGTCGTGTGTCTTCACCACCGAGTGCGCTTATCTTGCCGATATTTGTAAATATTTTTATTTACAAATACTTGAATAGTGTGTGCTAATTCAAGCAATTTGATTGGTTGCGAGTGGAGGTTGCAATAGATGCTCAGAAACGTTGACATCTGGTGGCCGTTTCACTAAGCTTCGTACGACTAAAATGTTCGTAAGTACAAAATTATGATAGTCTGTAAATTGCACATTAACACTGTTTTCTTGTAAGCAATTATTGGATTTACATTTATTGAGCATAGGCTGCATATGCAGCCTATGCTCAATACATGTAAATCCATCAATTGAAATTTACAGACGATCCTAAATTTGCACTTACGAACATTTTAGTCTTACGAAGTTTAGTGAAACGGGCCCCTGAGCAAGATCAACGCACGCGGTTCTGTAAGAATGTATCAATTCATGTATTCTAAACCCACCAGTAATTGGTTGAGCATGAGTGCAGGCTCCGAAAATCGATTAAACATTTGATTGAAAATAGAAAGAAATTGCAAAATATTAAAGAAATTGCAAAAATCACTCTGCAATTATTTTGCCATCATTATCGCACATTAGAACACAGTGACAATATGTCTCCAATAAAAGGGACATTACTCCACTTTCAATTAATAGCCGTTCTATTTTTATTGCGCGTTTCATCGTTGCATCGTGAAGTAAACGTTCCACTAACTTAAAGTTAGTATACTTCAGTGTCGGAAGAACGACCACCGTAATCCGATCAGGGAGTACGTTGGTTGCAAACGGAATGCATACAGTCGCTTTTATCAACTGTACGGTGAATATAAAATCACAATTCCAAAAGTGCAATCTGACATCTTTACCACAAACACAAATACAGAAAACACCAATTATAGCGGTAACCGAAATACAGCAACATTTCTCCAATTACACAAAAAGCGTATTCTCGTCCCATTAAGCGAACAGATATCCAGAGGCGGAGACTGTCACATTGTAAATGTAAAACCAGCGATTTGTATCCATTTCAGACATAGTTGCGGAAAGTAACTCTGTAAACATCCCGTACCGTCCGTAGCATGCTACGGACGTTACGGGAGCTTTGCAGAGTTACTGTCCGCAACCATCATGATTTAGGCACAAACTAGTCCGAAAATTCAATACGTAGCTAAAATATTGCAGATACACTGTTATACATGGCGAAGTACCTATATAACTATGTATAATAACAAGTGGGGAGTAACGTCCGTGCATTTCTGCCACTACGAGTACATGAACGTTCGTCAAATAAAACAAATGGGGAGTGGAGGGTGTAATGTTATGATGTATGTGGTGTAGGACTTCATAGAATGACAAATGGTATTCTAACTACACACTAGTTTAATACATGTAACATATATGACTGCTTAGTATGTTGAGTGTTATACTACGAGTGGTTGCTATACCAAATGGTGCTGTATTTATATGACAGTAGCAGGGGAACTAACTCTGTATAGCATGTAACAGTGCTGGCTAATTGGAACACAGACTGATGCAATAATATATGGTACATAATACAACATCTCCGTTTTTAAAATAAAAAAAACTATGAATTGCCCTTACTGTGAGGATACCTTTAAACAGGGTATAAACATGTAACATCAGTGCAAACGATATATAACGACAAAATGTACCATTTTATTTGATCACGTTCTAAGGAGTTTGTGGTTTAGTCTGATATATGTTACTATACAATGTGACATGCAGGGGAGATAAGTGTGGGATTGACAGATTAATCTATGTTTGCTATGTTAATTGTGATTAATGTGAAGGTGTGGGACATATATCCGTTCCCCAATACTGTTTTAATCTCGTGGGTAAAACATGGGTCACATTACATAAATGTGGTTTATTGTTTTATGTCAACTTAACAGTGATACATCCGTTGCAATCAACACTAACTGTGGGGTCCCATATCAGTACTTGTACCCTTATCACGAGAAAACGACAATGTGTGTTTCTGTAGTTCTGGATAATCCCATTGTCCAGTATTGAGTTTATGTCATTTGCTATAATGTATAATGTAGCATAAACTATATTGATTACTGTAATACTAAACACTATAAAATACTATTCTACATTAGTATGCACATTGTATCTGCAGTACGCACATTGTATCTGAATGTAGTAATATCTACACTGATTTAACTTTGCCAGATCGTAGAATCATTCCTGGGGCTGTTGGAGGTGGAATGTCAGATTTCGCTGGCGAAGCAGGTTGGATGTCGTGGTTAGGCAAATTATAATCAATGTCACATTGACTGTTATTGGAGTTTTGCGGTTTCGAGTTAACTGATGGTAATTGAAAATACATATTTTGAGAATTCCCATTTGATTTTAAAAGGTGTCGGCGATTTCGCCGGTAAATGGCACCGTTAGACGTGCTAACAATATATGATCTTTGGTCGTGCTTTTTGGTAACAATAGCAGGCTGCCAACGTTTGTTGTCATTTTGAATTCGCACAGAGTCACCAACATTCAAGGGTACCAACGACTTTGCCATCTTGTCATGATCTTTCTTACTCTGTTTGTGAGCCAGAGTGATTTTCTCACGTACTATGTCATGAGGGGGGATTTGTCTGACATTGTTGGAAGATATGACCGGAGACGGCGGCCCATTAGCAATTGAGCCGGGGAATAATCTATTTCGGTCAGAGGGGTAGTGCGGTATTCTAGTAACCCACGATATGGATCAGTACCAGCGACCTTGGCCTTAGTGAAAATGTTTTTCCCTATGCCGACAGTTCTCTCAGCCAAACCATTTGACCTTGGTATTTCGGGCTAGAGGTAACATGGCTGAAATCCCAGCTTTTTGCAAAGTTTGCGAATTCCTGAGATGATAACTGAGGACCGTTGTCGGATTTCACCTGACCTGGAATTCTATGTCTACTGAATACAGATTTCAGCTTAGCAATGACAGCCTTAGAACTGGTTCTGTACAGCTGCTGGACTTCAAAGTAACGTCTATAATAGTCCACGGTTACAAGGAAGTTTTTGTCATCCAATGTGAATATGTCTGTAGCGACAGTTTGCCATGGATAATCAGGTGTTTCATGTGAGATCAGCGGTTCTTTAGCATTCGATGCTCTATGCTCTTGGCAAACAGAACATTGCTGAATCATGTTTGAAATATCTGAGCTGATGTTTGGCCAAAACATCACATCACGAGCACGTTTCTGGGTTTTGATAATACCCATATGACCTGTGTGCAGTATTTCTAGCATTTTAGGTCCGAGTGATGTTGGGATCACAAGTTTCTGACCTTTTAAGATTAAAGTGTCAGCAATTGTGAGCTCGTCTCTGTAATTCCAGAAACTGAGAATTTCTGGTGGACATTGTTTTCTCGTGTTAGGCCATCCTTGCATGATAACCTGTTTGAGAATTGTCATGTGTGCATCCTGTTCAGTAGCAGTTGCAATTTCTTGCATTTTGCGATCACTGACGGGTAAACTGGATAGGACTGTGTGAACATGTGCATCCATGCCTGTAATTAGGCTGGGGAAAATGTCAGGTACAGCTTTGCGTGGTACATGTAGTGTATCAGCGACTGGTATGTTTTTACCAGGAACGTGTTTGACCTACAGGTCATATTGTTTCAGCTGTAGTAAAATAGGCTGTAACCTTGCCGGGCATGAATGAAGTGGTTTACTCATAATTGCTATGAGTGGTAAATTATCTGTTTTCACAAGCACAGTATGACCATAGACATACTGGTGAAACCGTTTTGCGCCAAATAATATGCCTAGCAATTCTAGCTCAATCATGGCATATTTGGTTTCTGCAGGTGTGAGTGATTTGAATGCAAATGCAACTGGCTTGTATTCTTGTATAAGAACACAGCCTAGTCCCGAGCGAGATGCATCTGTCTGCAATGTGAGTGGCTTCTTACTGTCATAGTAAGATAAGATTGTACTCTGAGTAATGAGGTATTTGATCTTTCGGAAAGCTGTGTCTCGCGGTTTGTCCCAGGAGAAAATCATGTCCTTGACAAGCAGCTTGCGCATAGGGCTGGTGATTTCTGCCAAGTTTGGGGCAAATTCTGACAAATAATTTATCATGCCCAAGACTGTTTCCAACTCCGCACGGTTGCACGGCGGGTCCATGTCTCTGATAGCAGACACTTTTGCAGGGTCAGGTTTGAGACCATCTGAGGTCAGGAGATGTCCAAAGTACTGGACTTCACTGACTCCTATATCTAATTTGTCTTCATTCAATTTGATACCACTCTCAGACATGCGACGCAAAACTTCATGCAAATTCTGGTCATGTTCATGACATGTACGAGCATGTACAATGGCGTCATCAACTATGGACACACGCCGTTTAGACCCTCAAGGCACTCATCTAATTTCCGTTGGAACACATCTTGGGATGATTTCAGACCGTATGGTAGCCGTAAATAGCGGTACCGGCCGTAAGGAGAATTAAATGTTGTGAGGAACGAGCTTTCGTCCGATAGCTTGCATGTCCAGTAAGCTGACCGTGTGTCAAGCTTTGTATAGTACTGTGAACCGGCAAGTTCAGGCAGTATATCCTCGAGACTTCGCATAGGATAAAACGGTCTGAGAATTGCTTTGTTAAGATCATGGGCATCAAAGCATATGCGAAGTTTGCCTGTTTGTGGTTTTTCAACAATAACCATTGAATTCACCCAGTCGGTAGGCTCTGTGACCTTGGTAATAATTGATTGTTCTTGCATACGGTCGAGCACTTGCTTGAGTCGATCACGTTGTGCGACGTGGACACGCCTCAGTGGATGGACCACTGGCTTGGCGCTAGGATCAATTTGAATGGTGCACTGGCCAGAAAACGTGCCTATACCTTTGAATACGTCGTTATACTCAGATAAGACAGTGTTCTTGTCAAGCGGTTTGTCATCCGTATGTGTAGCCTCTACAGAGTATGTCAGTTTGACAAGGTTAAGATCAAGACATGTATTGAGACCCAATATCGGCGATGACTCAGTGTGAATTACATGGAAATCAATTGTTATGTCATTGTTATCACGTGTGCATGGAAAATTACAAAATCCGATCCTTTGAAGTATGCCACCATTGTAAGCGAAGAGTGGACCTGGTAGTTTCTGTAAAACATGTTTGATGCCTAATGTATGGTATATGCGTTCAGGAAAAATGTTTGCTTGTGAACCTGTGTCAATTTTGAATGTGACATTATATAATTTAGGGCCTACCTCGAGATCCACGTATGCTTGACCATTTCTTACTGATTTCGTATCAACACTATCAACAAAGAAATCTGATATTCCATCTTCAGAATCACTATTTGGTGCACAATTGACAACATTGACGGATTTCCTAGATTTATCATGCTTCTTTTTACGGCACATAGAAGCAAAGTGATTCCATTTGTGACAGTAATCACACTGTTTGCCCTTGGCGCTGCACGTTTCCGCTTTAGAGTGTTTGTATCCGCAATTCCCGCACGATGATGTCGTCGGATTGTTCCCGCACGATGATGTCGTCGGTCTGTTACGGTGGTACTCCGGTTTCCTCGTCGTTCTCGGGTTGTTAGACGGGTAATGACTGGAGTTATGCGATGGGTATCGGCTGGCCTCCCTCGGCTGAACTTGTTGTTTGTGGCGTACGGCATGTACTTCCGGACCGCTCATGCTCTGGAGTTGCTCCTGAGAGTATTGGTAACTGTGGGCGATTTGGACTGCCTTGAATAAATAATGCTTGGCAACTTTTAACTTCTTTTACTTCTAACACCATGTAATGTTACGATGTATGTGGTGAAGGACTTCATAGAATGACAAATGGTATTCTAACTACACACTAGTTTAATACATGTAACATATATGACTGCTTAGGTTGAGTGTTATACTAAGAGTTGTTGCTATTTTTATTTTTTTTTTTTACCTTATATTTAACGGCGGCATTGGCTCTAGGACCTTGCATGCCGTCTCCCAAGAATGGGAGAAAGAACGGAGGTAGAGATTTTTTGAGAGAAGCCGGTAATTCGTATTTACAGAGCAACTACGAATTATCGGTACCCATTTACAGCTGGGTGAACTGGAGCAGTGTGGATAAAGTGTCTTGCTCAAGGACACAACGCACGCCGCTAGTCAGGCTCGAACCCACGACCCTTGGATCAGTAGTTGCCTTGTCCAATGTTAGGTCTGCCCCCTCGTTGATGAGTCTTTCACGAACTTTTGACGAGTTCGTCGCAAACACAATCCTGTCACGGATCATATCGTCTGGATCTGTAAATTCGCATACTCTCGCTGCGAGTTTCAAGCGAGTCAGAAAGTTCTCCACGGTGTCGGATCCCTGTACTTCATTATACAATTTGTATCGTCCAAACACCGGGTTCATCTTGGGACGAACATGAGCTTTGTAATTGTCACAGATGACGCTCAATTTCTTGGCGTCATCCGTATCCAGGTTCCACGTTTTCCGGATGTCCCTGCCTCGATTGCCAACCCATAAAAGTAGGTAAGTAACTTTTTCTTCATCCGACTTTCCCTTTAATGGGCCCTGGAATATGAGCTGAAGGTGGTCCTCGAACTTCTCCCGCGCTTCCGGCAGGTTGGGTGAATCCCAGTCCATTTTCGGAGCTGGAACGCCAGATAATTCCATTGTTGTTCACATGTGTATTGTTCCGTTATTTAGTTTAATCCAAAGTCGATTAATTATTTTTTACATAAATAATGCTTGGTAACCTTTAACTTCTTTTACTTCTGACACCATGTAATGTTACGATGTATGTGGTGTAGGACTTCATAGAATGTCAAATGGTATTCTAACTACACACTAGTTTAATACATGTAACATATATGACTGCTTAGGTTGAGTGTTATACTAAGAGTTGTTGCTATTTTTTTTTTTTTTTTTTTTACCTTATATTTAACGGCGGCACTGGCTCTAGGACCTTGCATGTCGTCTCCCAAGAATGGGAGAAAGAACGGAGGTAAGATATTTTTTGAGAGAAGCCGGTAATTCGTATTTACAGAGCAACTACGAATTATCGGTACCCATTTACAGCTGGGTGAACTGGAGCAGTGTGGATAAAGTGTCTTGCTCAAGGACACAACGCACGCCGCTAGTCACCCACGACCCTTGGATCAGTAGTCCGACACACTAACCATTACGCCACGGCGCTCCACACAGTGGTTGCTATACCAAATGGGGCTGTATTTATATGACAGTAGCAGGGGAACTAACTCTGTATATCATGTAACAGTGCTGGCTAATGGAACACGGTACATAATACAACAGAGGGTGTCATTTTTAATGTTCACGAAAAGATCTCTAAAGTTTGAATATGCTTGGGATTTAATGTGTTTACTGGCCATCAGTAGATCGACAGGAACACGTGGAACAAACAGTACTATTTACAACTTCTATTAATTCATCATGCAAACGCCGATTCGACGTATTACGTTTACATCCCAATACAATACATTAGACAAACGCGACGTCGCGCGATGTTGCTGATTGGTTAAAGTGCGCAACGTCGCTGTTCCAGGAATTGCGACAAAATGACGTAAAACAAGATTATTGTTAATTGTAAGCGTTATGTTTCAGCATTATAAATAGTTCGTACGTATACCAACCCGATTTTTTCCACGCGATGTAAAGGTACCGTGATATGAGTTCAGAAATACGATACAAATCTACAATTAAATTTCTCTTTCCTAATATGTGTCATCACTTTCCAGGCACGTCTGAGACCCAGGGGACCGTTTCACTAAACTTCGTACGACTAAAAGGTTCGTAAATGCAAATTCAGAATCGTCTGGAAATTTCAATTGATGGATTTACATGTATTGAGCATAGGCTGCATTTGCAGCCTATGCTCAAGAAATGTAAATCCAATAATTGTTTACAAGAAATCATCGTTAATGTGAAATTTACAGAATATCATAGTTTTGCACTTACGAACATTTTAGTCGTAAGAAGTTTAGTGAAACAACCCCCAGTGCATTTAATAACCCATTGACATCCCATGCATAGGTACTATGTGTTCACTGGGTAAAATTACATGCTCCCATTTTGTCGTGACGAAACACACACCGCCAGACAGTCGGCTTTCGTGCACGATTATTTTCTTTAGCACTTTAATCCAGAAATTAAGTAATGCCATTGTATAATTCTTTTCTTAAACGTTTTGCAGTTACGCGGATTTGCAAATTACCAAACACAAAAATGACAGACTGCCAATTTCAGCTTGTGTGGAAAAAAACATCGCTTCCAATTTCCCTCTGTCAGTTTTTTGTTTCGTTCAAATTACTTGAAACAAGCGGGGTAGTAATATAACGGGCGACTGATTTAATTGACAATTATAAGCAAATGCTCGTGCTTTGCACATTCATCTGTTATGTCGCGGTGAAATGGGTTATTTTGGTACTTTTGTTATTGCTAAGCTCAATACGGATGTACATGTAGTCATACACGGTAGTTAATAGGTGTGATACATGTATTTATATGAGAATACAAGCTATTGTGAAAGACGAGAAATAAAAGGTTAAACAAAATAAAATTACGGGCGGCTGATTGAATTGACAATAAGCGACCGCATGTGCTTTGCACATTCACGACCTACATGTATCTGTTACGGTGAAATGGGTTAAATCGGTGTATTAATTGTAGGTGTTTGTGGAAAAAAGTGGCTAAATCCCTGGGGCCTGTTTCACTAAACTTCGTACGACTAAAATATTCGTAAGTGCAAATTTATGATCGTCTGACAATTTCAATTGCTGGATTTACATGTATTGAGCATATGCTGCATATGCTCAATAAATGTAAATCCAATAATTGTTTACAAGAAAACATTGTTAGAGGTGTACCGCTTTGAGCTGTCGCGTTATTATTGTAAATATTATTGTAAACACGTGCTATTTTTAAATAGTTTACGTTATATGTTGTAGACATGTTATTTGTATACCAGCACAAACGCATTAACATTCGATATAATTGCTAATAATATTAACATCGTTTAGTGCTCTAGTGGGTAGATCTGCTGTCTGGTGATCGGACGGTCGTGAGTTCGAATCCTGCCAAAGGCATACATTTTTCTCTCGCTTTTACTATTTTGGCGCCAGAGGTAATGCACACATCCCCGAAACAGTCGTGCATTTACTTTTACATAACATTATAAAACACTTCACTTTGAACCTAACCATTGTGAAATGCATTCTGCACATTCGTGTGTTATTGTGAAAGTCCACCTCGACTCACTACAAATGGAAATATGTTACGGAGAACACCATGTCGAAAAATAAATAAACCTGTCACTTCAGATAAGAAACAAATAAATAAATAAACATGGATGCATGTGGTTCAAATTACCATGTTAATTGTTGTTACATGTAATAAAGATGCATTAAAAAGAAAAAGAAAACACAAAAACAATATTTAAAAACAAAAAATATATATATATATAATGGCCAAAGTGAGGATCGAACGTATGCAGTGCAAACTAAAAATCAAGTGCCACCGTTAGCCGCCAGTTTACCCACTGCTCCAGTATGAGAAACTGTTTTGTCAATCGCAATATATCGATCATGACTATAGCGACGCGCCATAATAAACAGGGAAACACCTACAGAAATTCCATGTTTATTTATACACCAATGTTTATATAAACAAAGCATGTAAACAACGCCATGTCAGGCTGGTATACTTATAGTGTGAAATTTACAGACTATAATAATTTTGCACTTACGAACATTTTAGTCTTACGAAGTTTAGTGAAACGGCCCCCACGTGGACGATTTCAATTGTGTACTTACGAACTTCTTAGTCGTACGAAGTTTAGTGAAACGGGCCCCTGGCCTGCTAGCACACTGCAGCAGTCCGATCATGATCTATACCGTTTGCTAGAAGCATATTGGGTGTTACACCGACTGAATGACGACCATTGCAGCCCCTGACCAGTCTGCGCGGGTCTACACTGGCCGTAAATGACACATGTCCCATTTTTCCAGACATAGTCACACATTAAATGTTGTAGTATATCCTGCGCAAACAACACATCCATGCAACCCATACCAATATAACGTGTTTCTTAGAAACATCAGTGTTTCATTGATGCAATGGCGAACAGTATATTCCTGACCTGGGGCTATCATGTTCACAAACGCACATTTCGTATGATATATTACGTAATATTCAGCCAGACATTGCAAAATATGTGGGCGAACAATTTACAATTTAATTCCCTTCTGAACCATTGAACGTGTATTAGTCTGAAATGCTTGCTAAATAATTTGCGTTGGACTTGAAAATGCCAAGAATCATATATTATTTAAATTCTAATTAACAAATTATCGGTACGTAAATGTGCATGTGTATTGCTATAGTTTGCCATGTTACCAACTATTTAACATTCATGCGAACTATATATGCATACAGTGGGGTCAGCGTGTAAGTGAACACACGAACGAACACGACAGGTTGGAACCAACCTGTCGTGTTCGTTCGTGTGTGCACTTACACGCTGACCTTGGAACCAACCTGTCGTATTCGTTCGTGTGTGCACTTACACGCTGACCCCACTGTACGCTTATCATAAATGAAGACTAATTTGAAGGGACCAGTGGACGAATGAAGGAGTTGAGGTGTTGACTCATTGAGGGAGTTAACTTCATTCTTCCACAAAATCTGTTCTGCTCAATTAAACAACTTTGGACGAAGATGTTACATACCTCTTAACGTTGACATACAAGTGTATGCGCAAATTGCGTAGATTTTTTTTTTAGCAAGTCGGACATTCTATTGTTATGTTTGCATACGTAATTTGACGATAAATAGTTTCGAAAATCAGACAGGCATATGCACTGTAAATGCAGATTTAGAATAGTCTGTATATTTCAATTGATGGATTTACATGTATTGAGCATAGGCTGCATATGCAGCCTATGCTCAATAAATGTAAATCCAATAATTGTTTACAAGAACACATTGTTAAATTAATGTGAAATTTACAGAAACTATCATAATTTTGCACTTAGGAACATTTTAGTAATACGAAGTTTAGTGAAACTGCCCCCAGTACAATATGTGAATAACCGAAGCCGAGTGTCACAGACACGAGTCCATATACAGGTGCATGTATAAATATCCAGGGAAACACGTGACAATCGTGCATAAATAACAATGGACACACGTGACAATCGAGCATATATAACCATGGACACAAGTGACAATGTGCTTAAATAACCATGGAAACACGTGGTATGTACATGTACATGAATATATAAATAACCAGCGACAACACGTGACATTCGTGTATAAATCATTCATCATTAGCGTAACTCACTTATCGCTGGAGCATGGACCGCCTACGAGTATGTACCGAAGTACTTAGAGATACAGTAGAACCCCTGTAAACCGGACACACCTGCCCTATGTGTATCCTTAACTTTATGGATTTCATTTGTGTATATTTATGATGATAATGGCTATTCAAGTTCGCAAAGCACCGCCGCATACCTTGGCGTAGTCATATGCCTGATTTACAGTGGAACCTATCTAAACCGGACACCCTGGGGACCTCCCAGGGTGTCCGGTTCAGAGAGATTCCACTGTATATGCTGTTATCCATTACATCAGAGACATGCACTGTAGAACTGCCTATTGTTCATCAACGTTTAGTGTCCACGTGTAAAAAGAAGCCGGCAATGCAGGCGTCGTTTCACACGTGGATACTAAGCGTTGATGTCAACCCATAGTATTCACAATTTTAGTTATTCGGAGACCAACGGGTACTGGTAATAAAACGTCCAGACATGACGAAGTTATTCGAGCCTGCATTGCCGGCCTCTAATTTCACACGTGGGCACTACGCGTTGATGAACAATAGACGGTTCTACAATGAACATATCTCAGCTACAATAATCTTTCAGGGCGTGTGAAGTTAGCGCCGTGATCACATTACATTCACTATGAATGTTTATTCGCGATTTGCGATCTCATAATATGTGAAGCTAGTCGTAGCACCGAGACGGCATTCACTATGCACATGTATGTCGAACTGCGATCTCAGTGTTAACTTCACATTTTTACATAATCCTGCCAGTATTTGCCACGTATTCTGAGTATGTTCTCGAAACTCATGCTCGATACCAATATATTTGATTGGCCGTGTCTGGGCTCTTTTTAGGAATGTGACCATTTGGGAAGGTGCCTGGGAAGGGTCTAATGCGCTATGATATAAGTAGATTGGATCGAATGGTTTTCATTATAAGAATGAATGGCCTTTTTGTGGAATTTATCGGGGTATAAACTTGGAAAAGTCGCGGGAATACTGGACAAGGCCGGAAGGCCTCGTCCAGTATTCCCGCGACTTTTCAAAGTTTATACCCCCGATAAATTCAACAAAAACAAAAAAGGTCATTCATTCCTTATAATTGAAGCAATTGAAATAAATTCATCAAGAAAATGTGTTTATTTTCCGTTTTCTTAATAATTATTTTAACTGCGCCTCACGGTTACGGAAAGTAGTTCGGCGTGGGAGTTTACTGGGATATAAATTTTGGACAGAGACTGGCTACGAGCCAATCAAATGTTAGGGAATTGTGTAAATAGTTTTGTGCTGGAATTTTTGGCCGTTATTTATGGCGCTTACGTTACAGGCGGTTATATCGTCGCCCAATGCCATCTGGCTGTCATATCCTTCAGGTGCATTACCAGTACAACCATCAGGTGTTTAAATGTCATTTAAATAAAACATCCAGTAGCCGAGGCGCAGTGGTGCCATATAACCCCACAGGAGAATATTACACATTCCACCTGATGATGACTACAGTGTTACTTCTCGCGCTTGTTTGTAATCGTTGCTAAATAAAATAAGTGAAACCTCTCTAAACCGGACGCCCTGGGAGATCCATATGGTTTCCGGCTTAGAGAGGTTTTATTGTAAATCAGGAATCTGATTATTATAAGCCATAGTTGTGTGCTATGCGATCACGAACAGGCATTATCACCTGAGATAAATGACAAAGAAAGTCATTAAAAATAAGATCAGGTGTTTCTTGGTGTCCGGTTTAGAGGGGTTCCACTGTAAATGTAAAGAGCCTGCAATAGCAATGCACATCCAAAGCACATGTGAAGGACAAAAAATCAGCAGATTCAGTCTACTGTCTGTTTCACGAAACCTGTCCAAATTATACGGCCATATAAACAATGCAAACACAATAATATTTTCGATTATATTAAATTTTATAAAAATGTAAGAATGAGCCTTCTTGTTAGTTCGTGAAATTTGATCAAATATTGATTTTATTATGAATAAATGATTCGTCTATGGAAATTTAACCTGCGAGAAAACGAGATGGAGGAGCAAAAAAACGAAAACATTTGGAAATTGACTCTTATCTGAAACCTGGCTAGATAGCTTGGAAATGATCTAAATAAGAAAACAAAAGTTAATGAAGATGTCTATGGGGATTTAACATGGGGAAATTGTTTTTTTCGCAATAAAATAAATATTTGACCAAATTTCACGAACTAAAAAGAAGGCTCATTCTTAAATTTTGGTTTTAATTTAATATTATAGAAACATATATTGCTTTTGCATTGTTTATATGGCCGTAAAATTTTGGCAGGTTTCGTGAAACAGACAGTAGGTTTAATATACATACTAGAAGACACTACCTCATGGGAATAGTTTGTCCACCACCCGTGATCTATAGCATTCATTGATACAAATTGCTTTTAGACCAGTCAATACAACGAGAAGAGCCATGCGAGTTTGTACCTAAGAAGATTGTTCATGAAAAACATATTTACAGAAACTGTGATATATTCCGCAAATGATGTCGAAAGTTTACGATATTTACAAAGCAAATGCAGAATTCTATTTCACATCCGTTACGTCGACTTTAGACTCTATACATATTTTTCATGAGATATCACACATCTGCTTAGGCACATAATCACATGGCTTATCTCATTAACGGCCGTCTATGTTTATGATGGCTCTCCAGCATCGATTAAGTTCATTAACAAAATCCTTGCCTGGCTAATGGATGGAACAAAAAGATGAAAGTTCTAACGGTTAAGTTATGAATTCGTTGCCTATTAATAGAATTGGCGTATCACAGATATACATTTCAGGACATACTTAGATGTTAGCTTTATATTAATGCGCACATTGTTACACACTCAACAGCATAATGCGGAGCAAACGAATTACACCACCGCCTGCGCTAATCTTGTCTATATTCATCAATTGTTTATGTCAACACATTTTAACAATGTGCTTAAAATCGAGCAGATTGATTGTACGAGCCTGAGCTGTGTTGCAGCTCAAGCTCAGCCAATCAAACTGCTCGAGTGCGAGATGACCATGCCAGTAGATGTTCAGAAAAGTTGACACCTTGGGCAGATTGGTTGGCTGAGCCTGATCTGTGTTACAGCTCAGGCTTGATCAATCAAACTTGCTTGATTACGAGTTGACCATGCCAATATATGTTCAGAAACGTTGACACCTTGGGCAGATTGGTTTGCTGAGCCTGATCTGTGCTACAGCTCAGGCTCAGCCAATCAAACTGCTCGAGTGCGAGTTGATCATGCCAATAGATGTTCAGAAACGTTGACGTCTTGGCAAGATTAACGCCGGCGGTGGAGTATCAGACCATCTATTGATTCCATAATTAGGCGACAGCGAGGATGCACAGGCCATATAGAGATACACTATAAACACATTTAGTACGCCCTATTTGTAATGGTAGAAGTTGCATGCATGCACTATCATGCTTGGATTTGTATGAAAACCTATATTGGATGATGGATGAGGTGGATGCCGAGTCCAATTGGCTACAAATTGTATTGTTAAAGAGAAAAAGAAACAAGCTGGTGGAGAGTTCGACGCAATAGAACGTTTTGAACCCGAAAATACCCGAAAATTTGGTCCAATTACGCACCTTAACTGGAGCTCTGCTAACACATTGACTGATCTAGTCCCGTTCTTCTACTGAACCTTCAATTAGGAAAAGGGAGGTAGAAATGGCATACAAACAGTGCAGGTGACAGAGTTTTGCAAATGTAACGGTAGGTATGTCACGTCCAAAACGTTGCGTGCGACGTACTTTGTTACAAATACCGAAACACCAGTAGCCGATTTCATAAAAATTACAAAGTATACTTATCTAGCAAAGTATACTTTGAGGGAATAATCATTTATTTTTCCCGAAATGCACTATTTCATATAGAACTAACGACTGCATATATTTGATGATTAGAAGAATGCAGAATTATTATACTGAATTTATTACATTATCACAGCCAAAATGGCTGTTATAATGTAATAAATTCAGGAAAATAAAAATTAATAAATTTATCCTTCAATTGAAAATTTCTCCCTGAAAGTATACTTTGCTAGAGAAGTATACTTTGCAATGTTCGTGAAATAGGCTACTGGTAAATTGATTGTAGCAAAAGGTTCACAGTCGAACAGGTTATCCGAAGTAATCACTTGTTTGTGCCATAATTGAAACGGATAGGGCTACACAGTATGATGATGGCGTCTTCGGCACACACTATTATCGTCTTTTCTGTGGTATCTGCAGTTGTAGCAACATAATAGAGTTGTTTAGGAAAATGTATTTGGAAACTTGAGTAAAAAGCAGACTCGATTGACGTATTTTAATCGCCTTGATGGTGTGAATGTTGTGTTACTAATACTAACTCATGTGGTGCAGGTAATCCGACAATACCGAATGAAATGCTGCCCACCCTATCTATTTTAGACGTTTCTGAAAAAAGACAGTGAAAAGACCCAATTTCGGTCACTTTCGCCGTTACACCATGTTTAAGTATGATTTATACCTATCGCTATTATGTTATATCCTTCAAAATGAAATGAAGCTGGTATGCAAGAAGTATGCAATATTGACACGTATGTACATGTCTAACTAGTAGTACTATATTATAATACAGTGGAACCTCTCTAAACCGGACACCCTGGGAGGTACCCAGGGTGTCCGGTTTAGAGAGGTTCCATTATAAATCAGATATATGACTATGCCAAGGTATGCGGCTGTGCATTGCGAACTTGAACAGCCATACATATACACCAATGAATCCCATAAAGTTAAGGATACACATACGGTCTGTGTGTCCGGTTTAGAGGTGTTCTACTATAGTACTAAACACAATAAAAAGGCCGACCCTGTCTACTGTCTGTTCCACGTTTTGCTGCCGACGAACATTTGACTATTAAACACATTAAATCTAATCTCGCCAGGTTACGGAGTCAATTTCCATACATTTTCGTTTTTTGATCCTTCAGGATCAAAAAACGAAAAATTTTGGAAATTGACTCCCCATAGGAAAATCTTTTTGTTCGCAATATAATCAATATTTGATGGAATTTCATCAAATAATTTTGTTTAGGGAGGGTGACTTTTTTGTTATTGATGAAAAAGTACTTATATTTAAATATCTTTAAGATTTAATGTGTTTAATGGCCAAATGTTCGTCGGCAGCAAAACGTGGAACAGACAGTAGTATATTCTAGACTGTTGCCCGCACCAACACTATTCGTTTAAGCATAAACCAGCCTGTGGAACAGTCGGGCGAAAGGTTCACAGTTGACAAGGTTACCAGGAGTAAATAACAGTTTGCGACGTAATTGGCAGTGCTAGGAAACCATGGAATTGGTTTACAAAGACATTAGATTCGAATGGAATGTATCGTGAATTGAACTGTATCACATTCCGTGCGATTGTCTCACGCACAAATGCTTTTCTTCAAATGAAGATAAAACCGGTGAATTCTACTTTATGTGATTAGAGTAGAAACAGACTGTTTCGTTTCTGATTCTGGCGAATAATCAAATGTACATTTACGACTAGAATAACCATCCCAAATATGTGGCTGGCTGTGACCGGAGAAATAGGGCTTATGGGTTTTGTGACCAATGTACATGTAGATCCAGATCAGCCTGTTCATCTGCACAATCTGATCAGGATCTGAACTGTTCGCCATTCCGTCAATGAAACACCCGTCATGCTTTTAACCAGGGGCCCGTTTCACTAAACTTCGTACGACTAAAATGTTCGTACATGTAAGTGCAAATTTAGGATAATCTAGAAATTTCAATTAATGTATTTACATTTATTGAGCATAGGCTGCATCGGCAGCCTATGCTTAATAAATGTAAATCCAATAGTTGTTTACAAGAAAACATTGTTAATGTGAAATTTATCATAATTTTGCACTTACGAACATTTTCGTCGTACGAAGTTTAGTGAAACGGCCCCCAGATCTCTATATCGCTATCAGGAAATAGGCGTGTGCTATTTGATTAGGAGCTACACTGGCCGCAGATCTCATAATCACCATTTCTCCAGTCACAGCCACATATGACTGTCATCGATGAAATGGAGATTATGGCATGTGTAGTCAGTCTAGCTCCGAGCACCAATCCACTGGTGCGTTCCCGTAGTCAAATAATGAACTACAGTGGAACCTCTCTAAACCGGACACCCTGGGAGGTCACTACAGTGGAACCTATCTATCTAAATCGGACACCCTGGGAGTCACTACAGTGGAACCTCTCTGACACGGACACGCTGGGAGGTCACTACAGTGGGACCTCTCTAATCCGGACACCCTGGGAGGTCACTACAGTGGGACCTCTCTAAACCGGACACCCTGGGAGGTCTCTACAGTGGGACCTCTCTAAACCGGACACCCTGGGAGGTCTCTACAGTGGGACCTCTCTAATCCGGACACCCTGGGAGGTCACTACAGTGGGACCTCTCTAAACCGGACACCATGGGAGGTCTCTACAGTGGGACCTCTCTAATCCGGACACCCTGGGAGGTCACTACAGTGGGACCTCTCTAAACCGGACACCCTGGGAGGTCACTACGGTGGGACCTCTCTAACACGGACACGCTGGGAGGTCACTACAGTGGGACCTCTCTAAACCGGACACGCTGGGAGGTCACTACAGTGGGACCTCTCTAACACGGACACGCTGGGAGGTCACTACAGTGGGACCTCTCTAACACGGACACGCTGGGAGGTCACTACAGTGGGACCTCTCTAAACCGGACACGCTGGGAGGTCACTACAGTGGGACCTCTCTAATCCGGACACCCTGGGAGGTCACTACAGTGGGACCTCTCTAAACCGGACACCCTGGGAGGTCTCTACAGTGGGACCTCTCTAACACGGACACGCTGGGAGGTCTCTACAGTGGGACCTCTCTAAACCGGACACGCTGGGAGGTCACTACAGTGGGACCTCTCAAATCCGGACACCCTGGGAGGTCACTACAGTGGGACCTCTCTAAACCGGACACCCTTGGAGGTCACTACAGTGGGACCTCTCTAAACCGGACACCCTGGGAGGTCTCTACAGTGGGGCCTCTCTAAACCGGACACGCTGGGAGGTCTCTACAGTGGGGCCTCTCTAAACCGGACACCCTGGGAGGTCTCTACAGTGGGGCCTCTCTAAACCGGACTCCCTGGGAGGTCTCTACAGTGGGACCTCTCTAAACCGGACACGCTGGGAGGTCTCTACAGTGGGACCTCTCTAAACACGGACACGCTGGGAGGTCACTACAGTGGGACCTCTCTAACACGGACACGCTGGGAGGTCACTATAGTGGGACCTCTCTAAACCGGACACCCTGGGAGTCACTACAGTGGGACCTCTCTAAACCGGACACCCTGGGGGTCTCTACAGTGGGACCTCTCTAAACCGGACACGCTGGGAGGTCACTACAGTGGGACCTCTCTAAACCGGACACCCTGGGAGGTCTCTACAGTGGGACCTCTCTAAACCGGACACCATGGGAGGTCTCTACAGTGGGACCTCTCTAAACCGGACACCATGGGAGGTCTCTACAGTGGGACCTCTCTAAACCGGACACCATGGGAGGTCTCTACAGTGGGACCTCTCTAAACCGGACACGCTGGGAGGTCACTACAGTGGGACCTCTCTAAACCGGACACCCTGGGAGGTCTCTACAGTGGGACCTCTCTAAACCGACACCATGGGAGGTCCCTCTACAGTGGGACCTCTCTAAACCGGACACCATGGGAGGTCTCTACAGTGGGACCTCTCTAAACTGGACACCCTGGGAGGTCTCTACAGTGGGACCTCTCTAAACCGGACACCATGGGAGGTCTCTACAGTGGGACCTCTCTAAACCGGACACCATGGGAGGTCTCTACAGTGGGACCTCTCTAAACCGGACACCCTGGGAGTCACTACAGTGGGACCTCTCTAAACCGGACACCATGGGAGGTCACTACAGTGGGACCACTCTAAACCGGACACCATGGGAGGTCTCTACAGTGGGACCTCTCTAAACCGGACACCCTGGGAGTCACTACAGTGGGACCTCTCTAAACCGGACACCCTGGGAGGTCACTACAGTGGAACACTGTAAATTAGACAGTTCATGAACGATTTTATAATTTTCAATCAGGATTAGACATGACAATGACATACATTACTGTGTAACTCATATAAATTAAATACAACGGGGTGCCCAGGGTGTCGTGTTTAGAGAGGTTCCACTGTAAAAAGTTGTATTGAAACATTACGGATCTTTCATTGACTTAAATATTGGGGCCCTCAAATTATGTAAAAATATATTGTTGTGGAAATTAAATGTATACCTAATTATATAACTATTTCCCAAGTTGTTAACATCAAAAGTGTTCGTTTTTACGCAGTATTAACTAATAGTTCAATACCGTGTTCGTAGTGGTAACAAACAATTAAACGCTCTTTGTATATATTAATGACATCTCTAAATGCTGAACCAAAAAACATATAACCCATACAATACATCCTGATGTGCGGGACTCCATCAGTTCATGCGCTCGTCAGTTTGAGGTGATGTGTATCAGTAGCCTATTTCACCAACATTGCAAAGTATACTTATCTAGCAAAGTTTCAATTTTCAATTTTAGGATAAATTTATTTATTTTTATTATACTGAATTTATTACATTATCACAGCCATTTTGGCTGTGATAATGTAATACATTCAGTATAATAATTTTGCATACTTTTAATCATCAAATAAATGCAGTCGTTAGTTCTATATGAAATAATGCATTTCAGGAAAAATAAATGATTACTCCCTCAAAGTAGACTTGGCTAGAAAAGTATACTTTGCAAAGTTGGTGAAATCGGCTACAGATCTGATCAGGATCCACACTCAGTCTAGTCGTAAACTAATGGAAAGAATCACATTTTCTATAATACTAGTCACATAGCAGCATACGCATCTATAAAGTACATATACATGTATGTTAATACCAGTGACGTTTGACTGTTTATCCCTCCATAGTCCTATCACAGTCGGGAACAAAACATTCCATATTTGGTTTATTTCGTATTGAAACAGATTTTGAAAGCATATGAAAATCTACTTCATTGGAAACGATTCGCATGCTCTCTCAAACCATGCTTTGCTCCAAAAAAGAAATGAAAAAATGAGAAATCAGCAGACGACACCCATTTATTGAGCGTTGTAATATAAGGTTTAATAAATGCATCACTGTAATATGACAACCGTATTTTGTAGCTCTGTATGTATGATCTGGATCAACAGTAGTCTAAATCACTATATTTACTCCTTTCACATCATATAATTCGACATTCGCTCTTTTTACAAGCAATAAGGTCGCAAACTATACAATTTGGACCGAATTTCTATAAATAAATTCAACGGGAGATAACTAGCTACGATCCCCCATTCAAATGTTGATCACACGGACGTCATACTTCTTCCACTGACCCTTACACTGTATGGGCGAAGTAATGAACAGGAAATTGTCTATAAAAGTCATCACCCGCTACGAACGCACCATAATCACATAAACGGGAACGTACCTGACTTACAGACAACATCAATATCAACGTGTATGATCACGTGGTTTCCGAACCCGATTTTCCGACGTGACGTAATCTGTGACGTCATTTTTACAGTAGATTTTCATTAAAATGTTCCTATCAAACGGACGGATTTTGATGATATGTAGAGCACCAAGTACGATGGCATATGTGTTTATGGGTGCTCTAAAAGTTCTTTACAATAACTTTAATAGTTTTTATTTACATTTACGGTAACCGATTCTTCGTCAAAACGACATAATTATGAGATTAAAGCCGCCTATTCAACGTGTACCGCATTTGCTGCGGTATATTTCATAAAAATATGTCATTCCATTAGGAAGATATTAAAGGAAATCTACTGTAAACATATCTAAAAACATGACGTCATGCCGTTCGGAAACCACGTGGTCCCCCACCTTGAATATATGCCCAATTTTTTCTCAATGAATTTAGCTTGTGTTTTCTCTCCCCGTGTGTATTACCAGACTTAATGATTAACTGTTCGACGGGAAATGGAAAATCATCTCGAATGGGACATTGCGTGGTGCACTTTGCGGAACCATAAGTCATTTAGTGTTCACATATTGGAATTTTCAGGAACTAAATGCTGCGGTCGCTACCGCTCCCTCGCATTTAATTCCTTAAAACTCCAATATGTGAACAATAACTTATACTAAAATAATGGGGTAAAATGCCTATAATACTATAGGAATGAATGGCCTTTTTGTGGAATTTATCGGGGATATAAACTTGGAAAAGTCGCGGGAATACTGGACGAGGCCAAAAAGGCCATTCATTCCTTATAATTCCAGAATTATTTGTAACTGCGCCTGACGGTTGCGGAAAGTAGTTCGGCATGGAGTTTACTGGGATATACATTTTGGACAGAGACTTGCTACGGACCAATCAAATGTTAGGGAATTGTGTAAATATTTTTGTGCTGGAATTATTGACAAATAACTAGTTTCTATAGATTGTATAGTAGTATAATTTCATAATTAAATGCTTTGTTTTCATTATATTAAAGGTACATGCACACTCAGTAGGTTATAACATAGGGAGACTTCATTTGTATATGAAAATAGCCTGATATCACCGCGCGTCACTATCAGTAAAATAAATATTACTAAAGGATTATATCTGAAAAGCGGGCACTCGTAATGTTCAGAACTGGTGGAATAGTGACACAATTGTACACTTATTTAATTCCTATAAAGAACATTTTCTGGGCATTTACCTTTAAAAGTAGAAAACAAACACATTGAATGTCACCATCTGAGAGGAAATGCCTTTAACATTTCGACTGAAACGCTTAAATGTACATTAATATTATAAATGCAAGAGAACAGTATACGAGACTCATTATTTCACATTAAACAACGATTTAATGCATCGAAAATGGAATATATTAAAAGCCCACGTCAAAACGCTGCATATCTAAGCCAGGGAGTTAAAACTGGACCGCTGACTGACAAAATGGATCGTCCGACGCTTGCGACAATCGCAGCACCAGACCAGCATGCAGGCCCTACGGTGTTCGCTATTCAGTCACTGAAGTATCTTATCTGCCATCAGTAAACACGTCAACACAACAGACATTTATCTAGAGTGTTTGCAAACAGTGTAGATCCAGAAGAGCCGGCTCGTAACGAGCCGCCTCGTAACGAGCCGCCTCATTAGGATATGCAATGTTTGTAAGTACTTTTCATATATTTGTGGCAAAAACACCCCCTTTTCATAAATGCGCTATTGGAATTGAAAATCATCTTGTCACGATTGGGTTGATCAGAAAATTAACATAGCACAGTACATTCCAGTTATTTAGGGTTGAAAGGGTTAACGCTAAACTGAGTGACATGTACAAGAGGATAACTCTTGCAATTACTCCCGTACCGCCCGTAGCTAGCTACGGACGGTACGGGAGGAGTAGATTGCAAGAGTTACCAAGGCGAAAACCTACAATTATTGCAAACGTCGTAAGATGGATTTTGTCAGACAATGACACATTCGCAGAATAAGATGCATCTGCAAGTTGACTGCCATAGTCCATGAGGAAAATGGAGGCTATACATGGATTGCGAACAGCTGCGATGCATCGACAGGATCAGAGTCCACACTGTTCGCCAGAGAATCATAAGGGAATTATTTACACGCATGCTGACTTGTGAACCATTATGTAATGCCGAACAGTCGCTGTGTGATCAGGAACTACACCGATTAAACCTTTGTCTGTACGATTTGTCATAATGTGTCTCATCTGTCTGGCTCTAGAATTAATGTCTGCTCCGTTTGTCTTTTCTCTAGACGCATGTTCACATTACATTTATTGTAAAACGGATGTAAAGGCGCATATCAGGAGTTGTTTTGAAAAAATACTATAAAAAAGAAAAACGTGTTTTCGCCATGGCCCTGTGTAAAGTGGTTTAATTGAAGATATATGACGATACTAGAACTGCTGGGTTGTTTCAATATTCACCGATATCGGTACATAAGTATCAGATTTTCTATCTTGATGAACGTTGAACGCAACAATATAGGAATTCTGATATTTATTATAGGAATTAATGGCCTTTTTGTGGAATTTATCGGGGTATAAACTTGGAAAAGTCGCGGGAATACTGGACGAAGGCCGGAAGGCCTCGTCCAGTATTCCCGCGACTTTTCCAAGTTTATATCCCCGATAAATTCAATAAAAAGGCCATTCATTCCTTATAATTCCAGCATTTGAAATAAATTCATCAAGAAAATGTGTTTATTTTCCGTTTTCTTAAGAATTATTTTAACTGCGGCTGACGGTTACGGAAAGTAGTTCGGCGTGGGAGTTTACTGGGATATCAATTTTTGACAGAGACTTGCTACGGGCCAATCAAATGTTAGGGAATTGTGTAAATATTTTTGTGCTAGAATTATATACCTATATGGCTGAAAATAGAAACAACCGAGAAGTCCTAGCATCGTCATATATCTTCATTTAAACCACTTTACACAGGGCCATGATGAAAACACGTTTTTATTATTTTAGTATTTTTTCCCAAAATCCTGAAATGCCCCTTTAATGCATGTGCTCCTAGATTTGTGTCTATTGAGTAATTCTGTATATGTGGCTGTAACTGGAGAAATGGGGCTTACAAGATTTGTGACCACTGTAGCTCCTGATCACACTCCTGTAGCCTGATAACTATCTACTATACTGCGTGTTAGAATCATGATGTGTGTTTCATCGATGGAATGACAAACAGTGCAGATCCTGATCAGAATGTGGGAGATCGTAGCTAGTAATTTCCCATTGCAAATCTATTTATAGAGATCCGGCCCTTTGGTTTATTTTAGCGTTTATTTCTTAGCGAATAACTTGCAAGAATAATGACTGCAAACAGGATAGACCCAGTTGCGACTGCACATCTGATCTGAGTCTACACTGATTGCAATACAATTAATAAGTGTGAAAATACTAGTATGAATCTGGCAGTTCCAGATCGGATTGCGCAGATATGTAGGACGATCTGAATTAACACTTGTGGAAAACAAGTTATAGTGGCGTCTTTACACAACAAGTTATAGTGGCGTCTTTACACAACAAGTTATAGTGGCGTCTTTACACAACAAGTTATAGTGGCGTCTTTACACAACACTTGATGCGATCTTCGGTTTTATTACAAGCAATAAGGCCATACAATATACAAGTTGGACCGGATTTCTATAAATAAAGGGACATAACTAGCCACGATCCCACTTTATATACTAGACCATGATACGATAGGCAACTTAGACATGTATTTGTCTCAGTAGTATGGACACCCTGTTGAGAAAGTGTACATTACATGTATTTGTTGACTTGTGTAGCCATACATGCATATGCATATATGCACAGTGAAACCTCTCTAAACCGGACACCCTGTCCCAGGGTGTCCGGTTTAGAGAGGTTCCACTGTAAAACAGACAGATGACTACGCGTGCGTGCTTTTCGATCATGAACATACATTATCATTGGAGGTAAATGGCAATGCAACATATCAAAATTAAGCACAACTACCATGTATATGTGTCCGGTTTAGAGAGGTTCCATTGTAAAACAGACATATGACTACTTCAAGACACGCGTGGGTGCTTTGCGATCATGAACATACATTATCATTGGAGGTAAATAGCGATAAAACATATCACAATTAAGTAAAAAATACCATGTATCTGTGTCAGGTTTAGAGAGGTTCCACTGTACGTGTATACTCGTGTTACATGGATATTACATGCATAAACACCGTCCAGTTATGGTGGCTCAGAACTGCTGCGCTCCAATAGACACACCTGTTGTCTGAATTAGAGGTCCACCACCATAACTTTCCTATATAAACTAACCAATGACCACACATTTCGCTTTTCTCTGCTACTTTCATTTTTCGTATGGAGGTTGTGGGACCTATTTTCCTATAACCTTCTCCCATTCCGCTCTGGATATTCACTAATTAAAATATAGGTTTAATTAGTGTTAAGACAGATACATTCGATCTCCTGTGACCAGCCTGGTCGTGGCGCAAAAAGTCAGCGGGTTGAATTGAAACTGCATCACATGACAAACATACTCCGACTTACAAAATAATCCCAAAGCATATGCTTGAAACTGATGCAAATGGTACATTAACATGCCTGTGAAGTAGATTAGTTCATCAATTGACTGGTTTCTGCAAGCAAAGACTGTCTGTGGCATAACAAATCTGGCTTATTATTTTAATGTACTACTTTTGACTACACCGCGCATGAATATCTGATGATTGAGCGTGGTTAAACCTAGATACGCTTCTGTTACAGCAATCTCTGAATGAGAAATACATTTAATTACTGTAAACTGGATTGACAAACGACTTAATGGGGGATACGGTTAATGAGATGATGTATCAACACTTTCAGGCGCCAGGAATTCTAATTAATACTCATTAATAGTTCTGATAACATGTTTGATAACACTATTTCATGGTCAACAATGTTCAGTTTTCTGTCGATAACGTTTATTTATTAATATACATATGGGCTTCGCGGCTGAGAAAAGGGACCTTGCTTCATTGGCGACCACCGTAGTCCCTGATCAGCCTGCGCCTCCGCGCGCAGGCTGATCAAGAGCTACGTACGTTGGTCATCATTCCGTCAGTTGAACATAGTTTATGCATATGAATAACTTTTTTGATTTATCGTGATTATATGAGCACGTATGGTGATCAAGATCTACACCGACTACAAATGTCATAATATACGTTTTCTCGGCCAGCGAACCATAGACTGAGAATACCAGTTGCCGATTTCACCAAAATTGCAAAGCATACTTATCTAGCTAAGTATACTTTGAGGGAAATGCCTGTGATAATGTAATAAATTAAGTATAATACAAACTTATAAAGTATCCTTAAAAGTACATACCCACTCAGTAGGCACAACATATTATTTATAGGAATTAAATAAGTGTATTAATTGTGTCATTATTCCACCAGTTCTAACCGAGAAGTATGGTGGACTATTTTTGTAATTCACATAAGATGAGAGCTCAGTTGTCTTATATAGTGTCTTAGCTGCTGCATAATTATCGCGTCAAGATGACTTACTAACTGATCAAGACGACATAACTAACACGAAGTCTCGTCAAAAACACGATACTCTCCAATAGTGACATGGATTTTTAATTAGTTTCCACAATTTTGTATCGTCAAATTAAGACAGTATGGCGACTTAATACATAACAATCTCACCCTGACCAGATAGTAAGTCGTCTTGACGCGATAAATATCGCGACAAGACGACTTACTAACTGATCACGACGAGATAAAAATGTACTAAAATTGATAACATTAGTGGACAGTATCATGTTTTTGACGATATGTATATGTATCTTATTTATATCGGCAACTTCGTCCTGACCATCGTGTAGTTAAGACGACTGATAAGGTGCATTAAGGCGACTTAACTATCACGTTATCACGTTAAATGGATGGCACAAATTTGCCGCCCTAGAGAAGCTAAATTATATCCAACAGAGTCAGTCCCTGGGGGGTGATCGGCGGCACCAAGATATCTTCATTGCCACTACCGTTGATTGATTGTGTTGCCTTGAAAACTGATTAAAATTTGCCGTTCTCACGAAATTCTACTTTACTACCATTGTGTTTGGAATACATGTATATACTACGCAATGTGATTAGCATATATGAGACAAGCCATGTGATTTTGTACCTTTGGACATCTGCGTAATTTCATGAAATCCGTTTACAAAATTTACTTTTGACTTTATTTATGAAAAATATCGTAACTTTTGAAAACGTATTTAATGAAATTATTCAGATGTCCGAAGGTACAAAATCACATGGCTTGTCTCATATATATCATCAGTAGGAGCTGGAATTATTTAATGATAATATGTTATTTTTTGAAGATATTTCATTTATTGTTGTACATGTACAGGGGGTCAGCGTGTAAGTGCACACAAGAACGAACACGACAGGTTGGAACCAACCTGTCGTGTTCGTTCGTGTGTGAACTTACACGCTGACCCCACTGTATATCACATAATACTTATTTTCATGGTAGCCATTTGGATGACCTTACAAAATGTCGGCTTCAACCTCTTGTGTTTCATATATAATAGAACATACAACTGCGGGAGCTGAAACATAGACAGTGGGGTCAGCGTGTAAGTGCACACACGAACGAACACGACAGATTGGTTCCAACCTGTTGTGTTCGTTCGTGTGTGCACTAGCTTACACGCTGACCCCACTGTAATGATGCATATAATTGGTTGGGACACCTTGGTCGATGGCAATAGCAACACCTAAGAATATTGTCCCTAAAAACAAATCATTCAGCGTTATTCAATTTGACAGGGAAGAATGCGTATATCGTTCACATTGCTGATGACCGGTCTGTGACATGACCAGACATAAACATAAGCTACACTAATCTGGCTTTCCTGAAACAGAAGCTGTCCCGATATCAATCAGATTTGCATTTTCTGTTTATATGTGTCTGTTACTGAAGAAATAGGACGTATTCGGATTTGCGACCAGTGTACAGTGGAGTCAGCGTGTAAGTGCACACACGAACGAACACGACAGGTTGGTTCCAACCTGTCGTGTTCGTTCGTGTGTGCACTTACACACTGACCCCACTGTAGCTTCAGCTAACATAGTGCACTCGTGATCAAACTGTGCGGATCTACATTGATCGCAAAACCCATAAACCCAATTTCTCCAGCCACGGCCACATGTAAGCTCGTCTTCGCTAAAACATATTTACAAACTGCATGATATTTTCCATAAATGACGTCGGAAGATGACGATAAAATAGTATTCTGCATTAGCTATGACACTTTCGTTAACTTTCGACGTCATCTACAGCATATATCACAGTTTCTGTAAAGATGAACAGTGTTCATGCAATATCGCACAGATTCTAAGGTACATAGCTTGGTTCAATTGTTAGCATCTGTTCATGCGTTGTATCAATTGAAAGATGTGTGTCTGTGACTCGAGAAATGGCGTATGACATTTGTGACCAGTGTAGCTTCTGATCAAACAACACAAGCCGGATCACGGTTCAATATTATGATTGTCTGTGAATTTCACTTTAACTATGTTTTCTTGTAAACAATTATTGGATTTACATTTATTGAGCATAGGCTGCATGCAGCCTATGCTCAATAAATGTAAATTCATAAATTGGAATTTTCAGACGGTCCGAAATGTTCACAACTAGGTGTGTGTCAAACATGACACTAGACGAGATTCAACCAGTGTACACCCTGCTAGACATAGTCACCTATCACAAACGTTTCATTATTTATTGAGTGTTTCGCATAGTAACGTTACTAATTTGCTCTACCTGAATGCACACAACATTAAAGGTAAACACAACCGTGAAATATCTACCAACATCGGTTAGCCGTGCAAATGGTATTATAATTTTCAAGTTTCAAGTTTGCACTTATGAATTTCTTACATGTAAATATATGTGGCTGTGACTGGCGAAATGGGTCTTATTGGATTTGCGACCAGTGTAGATCCAGATCAGCTGTGTCTCCATCAAACAGTTAGGTTAGCAGCTAAACCCTGATTTGCAGTTTACAGTAGACTAAACAAGATAGACCTTCTTTTTATTTCTATCACGATTGTTTGTCAGGATGGAATTACACTGTAGTACTAGCAGTAACAAAAATGTTTGCGGCTGGAAGCATCTACAACAACAACAACAAATAATGGCCGAACGAAATTGTGAAAGTGAAAGTTCTGCATTTTGAGCGTTGGTCTGCTGTTTGTGACCGAAGTGTCCGAAATGAGAATCTGTAAATGTAAATGCTTTGATTTAACGACGGCACTGGCTCGATGACCTTGCATGTCGGGACCGACTATTTAAGTCCCCATCCGATAGGACTAGGCTAGCACGAAGTTGTCTTGGACTCGCCGAATTGGCCATTCGGAGCAGGTCGAGGTCGAACCCGGGGTCTCCAGATCCGCAGTCCGATGCTCTACCTACTGAGCTAATCCGGCCACCTGTGTTGAGCATATCTGTGTTGCGTCATTCCTTTTATATAGACACTGGATCTGACAGTCAGCCAATCGGTGGCCAGGAAATCTGACAGTCAGCAATTTCATTGGTTGAAATTAGAGCATTGACTGTCAAGTTTCCGCCATCTTGGATTTGAAAGTTACATGTTTAGGTTTTAGACTAGAAATACGGCATAGATACCTAAACTATCGTGACGGTCATATGCACAGATGATTCTCCATATCGAAAAGCATCAGGTAAGTGTAAAGTTGTGCAGATAAACATGCATTTAATGAGTGACTGCCAAACAGAAAGGCTGCGTGAGTTTACAGTCAAATAAGAGCAGTGTTGAGCTACCAAAATATGTAGGTATGAGTGACAACATGGTAAAGAATAATCCAGCCCAAACTGCCTCAATAAAGGTGGTCACGTGACCTCCACAGAAGTGTCAAGCAAAGTCAACAGTCAACAAAGGCCATTCCACTGCATTCTATTGTGATACACACACAGCAGAATTTGAATAGTATGGCTTATTTAGCAGCTATGCAGCACATGTCCCAATATATGCATCACTGTTGTAATAGAGTTTACCAGTCAGAGGGCGTGATAGTCTGATCAAATTGTAAGGATCATTACCTTACACTACTTCTAACAAGTACAGTGGGGTCAGCGTGTAAGTGCACACACGAACGAAGACGACAGGTTGGTTCCAACCTGTCGTGTTCGTTCGTGTGTGCACTTACACGCTGACCCCACTATAATATAGATCGTTATCAGGTTACAGAAGTGCGCTATTTGATCAGAATCTACACTGACCACACACCCCATATGTCCCATTTCTCCAGTCAGAGCCACATACCTTTTTTAAGAGAAACGGGTCCCTGATGCCGGGGTGAGGTTATTTTTCCACAAACGCAATAAATGCGCCGTTTCTCTGACGAGGTCCCATATAAAGCGTGATACCGTGCGTGAAATGTCGTGATGTGTGATGGAAATAAACCTCATTGGGGCCTTAACGCGCAATTAGGCGGCAATTCCATGTAACGTAATGATCCTAAATATGATTATCGGACATTCAACGGAGGAGCCGCGCTTGCGTGATTCCCTCGCCGCATTTCTGCTGTATTCAAGCTACAGTGGAACCTCTCTAAACCGGACACCCTGGGAGGTCCCAAGGGTGTCCGGTTTAGAGAGGTTCCCCAGGGTGTCCGGTTTAGAGAGGTTCAACTGTAAATCAAGATTTTAATCACTCTGTGACACAATTTAGTGCTTTGCGATCATAAACGCACTTTATAATTAGAGTGACATGACAGTGAACATCATTCAGATTAAATACTCAGATTGTTTAAAGTGTCGGTTTAGAGAGGTTTCACTGTATATTATTTTACGTTTCTATTCACGTGTAGTAATGGAATGAGAAAGTAAAAATACAATTACCGTAGGACTGTTGACAAAACATTTATACCTAGTATAGAAACGGCTTGCAAGCAGTAGGCATTTCTGGACCCACATAGTTAATATATATGTGCAGCCTACGAATGTCGATTGGATGGTGTTATTCGAGTTGCGAAATATATTATTTGTATAACGTTTAACGTTCGCTTTATCTCAAACTCAGAAATACTCGTTTCATTCCAAGTTACACTAATGTATCCCGTGATTACATTTAGTTTATTGATTACATTTAGTTTATTGATCATTTAGTTTATTGATTACATTTAGTGTATTTGTCTGTAACCATTTGGAGTACGTATTATGTTTGCTGAAGAAGTTTTGTGCGCTTCCATGGTGTCAGTAAGTCGTTTACATTTTGTAATTGGTGCACCCAAGTTTTACATAACACGTTGCAATTGTTTTACATTATACTTTGGAAAGCATGTGCGCCAACGCACATGCTCCAACACGCATGCTGATCGAGGGATACGCGTAAAATGTAAATCTGAATGCTTGGATTTAGCGACGGCACTGACCTTGCATGTCGCCTCCCAAGAATGGAAGATGGATGGAAGGTTGATACAGAGAAAACCGGCCCCAGGGGGCCTAGCTCTTATTAAAATAGTCCCCTCTGGTTCTGTAACGTGCCCAGACTCTCATTCAAATCTGATACACGGGACCGCCGTTTAAAGTCCTAATCTGAAAGGACTAGTAGAGCAGGAAATACAAAATATCTCAGAATTACTGACGCCCTGGAATTGAACCCTGAATCGAACCCGGGTCGCCAGCGTGGTAGTCCAACGGTGTTACGGTGTCGCCCACGGTCTGCTTTATGATTCACGTACCCTTGGCTGGCTGTTTCTCACGGTGTCACATATATGTGGTTGTGACTGGAGACATGGGGCTTATCGGTTTTGCGACCAGTGTAGATCCAGATCAGCCTGCGCATTCGCGCAGTCTGATCAGGATCTGCACTGTTCGCCATTTTATTAATAACACACCCGTCCTTCTTCGAAGAAGCAAAGTAGATCGTCATCATACTACCTGTGTGTGGTATGTGATCAGGAGCTACACTGGCCACATAGCACGTACTCCTCATTTCTCACTGCGTCACATACATAAATTTCTGTAAGTTTTACCACAGTGTACACAGCCCTGGGGGCCGTTTCACTAAACTTCGTACGACTAAAATGTTCGTAAGTGCAAAATTATGATAGTCTGTAAATTTCACATTACCAATGTTTTCTTTTAAACAATTATTGAATTTACATTTATTGAGCATAGGCTGCATATGCAGCCTATGCTCAATAAATGTAAATCCATCAATTGAAATTTATAGACGATCCTAAATTTACACTTACGAACATTTTTAGTCGTACGAAGTTTAGTGAAACGGCTTTCCGGTATATATATATTACCTATGGACGTGTCCAGGAAACGTCGGAGCATATTAGAGGAACACATCTGGCTGTGACGGAAAAAAATGGGGCTTATGGGATTTGTGATCTCCTGAATAAATAGCATACTCCTAGCTGTAGCCTGATCATGATATATACTGCTTGTGGGTATGCCGGGTGCACAGAATGAACTGGATCTACACTGGTTCGCAAGACCCATAAACGCCATTTCTCCCGTCATAGCCACACAATAATGACTCCAATGGATGCCATTCCCGCGCCGGGCCCGTATCGGAAACAGGCAGGCAATTGATTTCCCATAGACCCACATTCACACAAATATGACAATCGCAAATTACCTGCGGCAAAATCAATGTTGTTACTTGCATTCCTGAAGTCAGTGATCTCAGCCGGTTCTAGATCCATGCCAAACACGGGGTCATCCGGAGTTACCTGTATTTCCCATTTTTTGACGGAACCGTTTACTTTCACTTAATCTCTATCTCACCCCCACATCAAGTCACACACAGAAAATTTAACCTGCATGTGTAGAGCATGCAAATAATATAATAAAATGTTTGCCTGCAGCATCTATTTTATTTATCTCTCTGTCATAATAATAACAATCAATGCCGTTGTCCTGAGAATTTACTTCTTGTTGCTAAGCTGTACCAGGACTGGTTTAGGGTCACATTATTTATTGGCGGACTGGTTCCTAGCCGTTGTCGGATGACGGCCGACGGCCGACGGCCGACCGTAAATATTCAGCGGGCTTTCTACGATTGCGATCGTAACGGGGACCATAAAGCGGTTGTCTAGATTAGATTAACACCTTCACATCCAACTAAGCACCAATCAGCGAGCAATGAAATTGTGGTTCGTTGATTAGGTTTGCGAACCCGCAGGACGCTCGCGTTGTTCGACGATTTACAATGCTGTCACGCGATTATTCCTTATTATAACCACTTTGTTTTGAAAACAAATAGTTACAGTGAAACCTCTCTAAACCGGACACCCTGTAAGAAGTGACACGTTTACAATGTAATAATATAAATGGACTTGATATTTGGAATACGTGGCTTCACTATGGTTTGTAAATACACAAAAGGAATTTTGATTTTTTATGCGACCCCAGGGTCACGGATTATCTACCCTTTTTGGTCTTTGTTTGTTGCATAAAGTAAAACATTTAAGCCGTAATAGCTAAATACTTCTTATGTGTGTGGCTTTCTTATGGTTGGTATATGCCAAAGTGAATTTCGTTTCATTCGACCCTCGGGTCATGGATTATCTTCCCTGTTGGACTTCGCATTTCGCAATTTTGCCTTGAAAGAAGTAAACTATTTAAACCGTAATGGTGGACAGTTGATATTTGGTATGTAGCTTCTTTGAAGCCTTCATATTTTCGAAATCAATATTGGCGAAAATCGGTGATGCGATAAGGGAGGCAATATCAGAGTCGGGTCTGTTTATTCATGTCATTTTGTACCAACTAAGATCTTTACAGAATATAATGACAGTTTCTGTAAATGTGGCTGGACTAATAGGGCTTATGGGTTATGCGACCAGTGTAGATCCAGATCAGCCTGTGCATTCGCACAGTCTGATCATCAGGATCTTCACTGTCCGCCATTCTATCCATGAAACACCCTTCATGCTACATGAGTTTGCTGTTTGATCAGGAGCTACATGTACACTGGTCACAAATCCCATAAGCCCAATTTTTCCAGTCACAACCATATATTTGGGACTTATGGGATTTGCGACCATTGCAGCTCCTGATCTTGTATTACAGTTCTGCAAAATGGTAAGGACCTATACTGTTTGTTAGAAGCAGGCCAGGTGTTTCAATGACTGAATCGCGATCAGTGCAGATCCTGATCAGACTGTGCGAATGCACAGGCTGATCTAGATCTACACTGGTCGCATAACCCATAAGCCCTATTTATCCAGTCACAGCCACATTTATAGAAACTGTCATATATTCTGTAAATGACGTCGAAATATGACGACATATTCATAGTAAATACGGAATCAAATTTCGCATTTGCCCTGGACATTTCATCAACTTACGACGTCAGTTACGGAAAATATCGTAAATTTTGAAAATATTTATTTTCGCACATCTTCTTAGGTCCAAAACATATTGTCTGTTTCTCATAAAAGTTGGGTAAATGGATACGAACAGAACAGCCAGTACTACGTGGGAAATCGAAATGTGACATTGTGGCCACTTAACTGTTCCAGACGGTATGGAATAATACTCATTAAATGTCAATGATACGGCGATGTGTGTATCCTACTCTGTATACTGATAGGACATATTGGACTCCCTATAGTACACTTGCATATATGAGATTCTTACAGGGAATACAAATAAAAGCAACATACATGTCACAGGGTGAGAAAAATGTGCTCCGGCCCGGAGCTCGAACCCGGGACCACTGGTTTACCGTACCATCGCTCTAACCGACTGAGCTAGCCGGGCACGAATACACATTTCCTCCCCACAATGAGTTACGTACCGTGACATACTACCCCGCCAAATTGGAATTCGTCCCCGAATTCTATATTTAATTCGTCTCTGAAATCCATATTTTTGCTACATTTTGGGTAGTATATATATCATAATTATTGTATATGTATTTGTCACAACTGTAAACTGAAGCTTCTTGGGTAGTGTTGTCTTGCTGGGCTTGTGTTCTTGCTTGTGTTCGTTTTGCTTGGGTATGGTACTTTATACGTTGAAAGCTGTATCCGTAATATCGTTCGCAATTGTGCTCAATTCAAACGCAACAATATTTCAAGAATTTCTCTCGAGAAGCCGTCATAGTGTGATTTCCCGATGAAGTCATCGCTAAACATACAGCCATTCTTACACGACATACGATTGGCCGAGATTCGTGGAGTGTCACGCGCCAGCTGGTAACGTTAAGTATCGTTACACTGAAATGACGTCACATGGAATTCCGGATGAACATGTACTGTCATGGCTTCCCGAAAAATTATAGAAATATTGGTGCGATTGAATTGTCTCTCGTGACGCATTAGATGCTTATACATAGAGAATAGTAGGTCAATGCCGTGAATGGGAAAACATATCTGGCAAGGCTCTGCAGAGCCCATCCCATCCCATATTTTTCCGATTCACGGCACTAATCTACTATTATATTTATTCATACAAATAGCTTTAAAATGCAACAAAATAACCCCACCCGCATCCTCGAAATCGGAGAATCGACTAGTATGACAACTGTACATATTCATACGCAGTGATTAGGTCGTATTGACAGGATATCAAAAATGTTTCACGGCACATACGCACTGTGTTGACGGGATAAATGTAGTTTGATCGACTTTTCGATTGCAGACATGGGTTTTTCTGTGCAAAATGTGTCTTTACGGGTCCCAACGACGTACATGTTTTGTTTCAGGTATATGTTTGCGCTGTGATATAGGCGGAAAGGAACAAGAACTGTCTCACAACGAAGTCCTAGGTTACTCAAATGCGAACTGTTGTTGAACACAATAATCCATAGCTCGAAAAAGCGTTGACATAGCGCATCGAAGAATATATCGTTACAGATGTCTATCGTTCGCCTAACTCCTGCAATATACGAGAATGATTGAAATCAGTTAACTCTTTCCTGAGAGTCCGTTGTCTTGGGATCGTCATAGAATACCATGGTAGTGTTTTATGATATCAAGTGATCAGTTTTGGTTCTGTAGCCTATTTCACCAACATTGCAAAGCATACTTTTCTAGCAAAGTATACATTGAGGCAGAACTTTTCAATTTTAGGATAAATTTATTAACTTTTATTATACTGAATTTCTTACATTATCACAGCCATTCTGGCTGTGATAATGTAATAAATTCAGTATAATAATTCTGCATACTTTTAATCCTCAAATATATGCAGTGGTTAGTTCTATATGAAATAATGCATTTCAGGAAAAATAAATGATTACTCCCTCAAAGTATACTTTGCTAGAAAAGTATTCTTTGCAATGTTGGTGAAATCGGCTACAGAAACCGTACGAATTCCTCCTACAAGTTTTCTTGCCTTGCCTGATAAACTTGATGTCAAAATACACTAGCCTGGACTTTGTCCATCGGGGTATTCAACTTAACTTAAGCTAATAAGCGAATCTAGAAGCCATACTGAAAATACAAATACAATCATGCGAAGATGTACATTGGGGTCAGCGTGTAAGTACACACACGAACGAACACGACAGGTTGGTTCCAACCTGTCGTGTTCGTTCGTGTGTGCACTTACACGCTGACCCCACTGTAACATGTACACGCTTTAATCTAAATCCATGTGACAGCTCACCGGGTGATTGACAGGCGAATAAGATTATACAGTGTTGCGTCTCAGAAAGCTACATATCTAGCAAGCGTGTAAATAGTAAAGGCAATTACTCGGGAAGCAAGTGGTCGTCGGCAGGAAGCAATAGAAGACTACCGTATCCGAGAATTCTTCACACTTACCGGCTCATTGATGGACGCATTACGTATCGATTGTTCAGCAACAAACGGTGGAAATCCGCTTAAATATTCCTCTACCGGAACTTGCCGATAATGGTGCCGAACTTGTACGATGGTTTCTGTACGTGCATGTATGTATAACTTTGAAATTAAAGGATTCAGTTGAATAGGTAACATTGAAGGTAGCATTTAATAGGTCATTGGAATAGGAGGCTAACTCCGTGACGGAGTTAGCCTCCTATTCCAATGACCTATTCAATGGTATGTAACCATTTTATAATAAATGGACACTGGAAGCATCTGTTGCCCTGAATAAGTGGGCAAATTGTGTCGTCACCTTTGATCACGTGGCTGCTACTTCCGTGCATCCGTTCCCGCGAAGGTTCTCCCACTGGCCAGATCGACCTGAGACTATTAAAGGGTGGCAAAGGCGGAATAATATAGTCATGGTAATACAAATGTGTTTGAATTTTATTTTTATAATTCTGAATATTTTTTTTAATGAATGTGATTGGTCCGGAAATGGTATAATTTGTCTACACAATGACCGATTAGTCACATTTAAAGGCTACACAATGCGGTATTAATTAACATGACATGAAGTTGTTTTCCATTCTTGACACAAAGGGAAAGACATGTGTTGTTTATACCAACAATAATAAACGGACAAATATTTACAAACGTTATTTATTAATCGCTGTGGAATCATTATAATATTTGGATAGCAGCGTATATTCGGGTGAAATATTTAATTGGTTTAACAAAAGTAGGCGGCTGACGTCATTCCAATGGGATTTAAATAAGTTCAGCTTCAGTCGAATCTGCGCTAAATGCCACCTCGGAATAGCAATCCCCTGTCTATAGCATCCACGTTTTTGTTTTCACAATTACTCAATTATCGCATATGAGAAAATTCATTGTTCGCAGGTGGTCTTTATACACAGACTGAGTCATTTAGACTCAGTCTGTGAATAAAGACCACCTGCGAACAAAGAATTTTCTCTTCCCATGGCTGGCCTTTATTCACAGGTTTGACTACATAAGAAATAATATGTACGTGTGTAATAGACAATGGTCATTTGTAACGTTGGATGAATAGTTACACATGTTTTACATTACTATTTTCCACAATAGCATTTTACCTCAACCGTATATAAGAATCTTGCTGTAATCCCACTTTCACGTTTGCGAAATGATATTTTTGTAATAGTAGTAGATCAAAGTCGGTGAAGGTTTTATACGTACATCATTAGGTGACAATTTATACAATTAGATTCCTGCAATCAGCTTGCCATGAGAAACAAGCCCAATTGAGCTCACAGCAGCTAAGCCATCGGACACATGGAACAACATACATTAGGATTGCTTCAGTTTTCATTGGTACAGTGGTACCTGTCTAAACCGGACACAAGAAAACATATGTGATCTTATTTTTGATGAGTTTCTTGGTCATTTATCTCGGTGGATAATGTCTGTTCATGATCGCACATCACATATTTATGGCTCAGAATGATCAAATGCATGCTTTACATTGAAACCTCTCAAAACCGGACACCCTGGGACCTCCCAGGGTGTCCGGTTTAGAGAGGTTTCACTGTATAATTTGGTAAACTATACAAGGGTTCCAGCTGAGGTCGAAGACGACCCCATATCGTTAAAATTCAACAATTTAAACACCAACATAAATAAATATTGTTGATGGAAAGTTTACATGCTCTTTTGAGAATAATCGTTATCTTGCTGAAATACATAACACTATACGCAAACTGATTGAGTTCAACACGTTTTATGTACACTACGAGGTCGTGTTTCACCTGACCCGGATCCCTAGTATAGTTTATATAGCAATACCTATATTAAAGACGAAGCAATCCGAATTCCTGAGCGTGGAACTACTTTTCCCCGAGCTTGTACAATAGTGCAAATATTCCATGTCTGTTGGCTGACATCATAAGTGAACGGGTTAGTGGAATAAGGGGCTAAGTACTTGAAGCAGTTAGCCCCCTTTTCCCACTGACCAATTCCTTTGTTAGGTTGGAGATATAAATGTGTCTGGCTCAGCAGTACTCATGTTCCGCCCATTAAAGTGCCCGGATGAGAGTACATGAATACAATTTCCGGGATCATTTCTTGGAAATCGTTTGTTCACGGTAACCGATCTACTAATCCTCTTCGCTGCAAATGACACCAATGCGTTGATGTAAATCCAACATAAGACGGTTGATAATGCATTTGTGCAGACATACATCACATTTAACCTTGATTTACTGACAATGTCTAAATGGAATGTCGATTTGTAACGACACGTCTTTTCACCGTAATTGTCAACAAACAGCATATGACCATGACACAATTTGCAGATGCTGATTTTAAAGGTACATGCCCACTCAGTAGGCACAACGTGTTAAATAAGTGTATACTTGTGTCACTATTCCACCAGTTCTAAAAATTACGAGTGTCCGCTATACAGATATAACCATTTAGTAATATGTATTTTACTGATAGTGACTCGCGATGATATCAGGCTATTTTCATATTCAAATGAGGCATGATATTTTTTAATTATTTATACTACATGTACTTGAATGCGTCACCTGAAAAAATTATATTTTCGACAGATTATAAAGTATGATCATTGCACATAAAACAATAAATACAGAGAATAAATAGTAATGTCCGGCAACAGTTTAAGTAAACACTGTTATAGCCCCTGATATCAGTGTGTATATTTACGTCTGATATAAAATGTATAATAATGCCAATCAATACGTGGAGTAATGGTGATTAAATGTTTATTTTGTCAGAAAATGTCTCCGATAATGTCTCTGAGATATAAAGAACAGTTTGTGCCTACTGAGTGGGCATCATGTCCACTGAGTAGGCACAAACTGTTCTTTATAGGAATTAAATAAGTGTATAATTGTGTCACTATTCCACCAGTTCTAAACATTACGAGTGGCCGCTACAGGGGTCATACCAATTATCCGGACAATCAGTTTATCGGACAAATGAAAATACCTGTTAATTAAACGCATTATTTTGATCCTATTTTGCAACGAATGAATTTGAGTCACGCATGGTTGCACAGTAAAGTTAAATCTGATAAAGCGTCCTTGAAGATGTCATATGTCTTGGTTCGAAAACATTTTGACCGGTTGGTTCAAAGAGCCAAAAGGTTACAATGGTTTAGTTTTCAGAACCAGTTAGCAAACGAGGCAACAGATAGCCAGTCTGAATTTTGGAAGACCATTGGTAAAATTGGCATTGGTCATGGTAAATCTAAAGGTATACCGATGGAGGTGGTACTTGATAATGGAGGCATTAGTAATGAAGTTACTGTGGTGTTGGACAAGTAGAAACTTGATTTTAGTCATCTTCTAAACGCGGGGCAATTTGCTGATATGTCAATTTATGTGAATGATCTGATCAACGACACATCTGAACCTATGTTCAATGATAATATTACATTGTTAGAAGTAAAACAAGCTGTAGATCATGCAAAGCGAGGTAAAGCGTGTGGTGATGATCAGATCCCTTCTGAAGTCTTATGTAATGACACCAGTATAATGTTCTTACATATACTATTTAATGTTTGTTTTAGCCAAAGTAAAATGCCCACTGTTTGGGGTCACAGTATCATTAACCCAATTCCCAAATCAAGTACCACAGATCCTAGGGACCCATTATCTTATCGTGCATATCGTTAACTTGTTGTATGTATAAGTTGTATTGTTTTATTTTAAATGAAAGACTATCGCGATGGGCGGAGGCCAATGATAAAATATGTGATGAGCAGAATGGTTTCAGAAAACGTCGAAGCACCATTGATCACGTGGCCTCATTAACAAACATTATTGATGTGCGTAAGAAGCGTAAACTGTCAACATTCTGCGCATTCATAGATTTTAAAAAGGCATATGACACTGTAAATAGAAATATGTTTTGGAATAGACTAGCTGAAATAGGTGTCAGTGGCAAACTATTTGGAGCTGTAACATCATTGTACAGTTCTGTATCGTCATGTGTGCGTGTGAATGGTTTTAAAACTGATAGTTTCAATGTCAATACTGGATTGAGACAATGATGTAGTCTATCACCTTTATTATTCAATCTTTATATTAATGATCTTCCACTGAAAATGGCTGCTCTGGGAAAAGGTGTCCGTGTAGGAGATGAACTTGTTGCCATTTTATTATATGCTGATGATATTGTCTTAATTGCAGATAATGAACGTGACTTACAATGTATGCTGGATTTGTTGTATGACTGGAGCAGCAAAGCCAATTATATGTGTGTTAATAGTAATAAAAGTAACATTGTACATTTTAGACCAAAATCCGCATCGAGAAGCGCACATACTTTTTTATGTGGTGATACAAGTTTAAACACTGTTGATAAATATACATATCTTGGACTTGTACTAGATGAATATCTTGACTATAATGTTACTGCCAAAATGGTTGCACAGAGTGCATGCAGAGCCCTCGGTCTTATCATTGCAAAGTCTAAGTACATTGGCGGTATGCCATATGATGTTTTCACTAAACTGTATGATTCAATAGTATGGCCTGTTATAGCTTATGGGGCAGCTGTATGGGGATATAGATCATTCTCATGTATCGATGCTGTACAGTATAGAGCTATGCGTTTTTATATGGGCGTGGGAAAGTATACACCCAGTGCTATGGCATGGTTACCAGCTATCATCCGACAGTGGAAATGTATTGCCAACCTCTGGAGTCGTTGTGTAAATATGAGTGTAAACAGAATTAATAAGATAATTTTTAATTGGTGTCATAGCGTTAATAGCAGGCAGTGTCAAAATTGGTGTTATACTGTTATCAAACATTTTAATAATTTGCAACTTAATCAATACTTAAATGTTGATACATTTATTGCTAAAACGGCACTTTTAGGAGATCTAGTTACGACAATGATGCACAAATACGTTGTTGAATGGCATGACCGTATTAACAGTAATAGCAGCATAAGGGGTCAAGGGGGTAATAAACTCAGGTCTTATTGTAAGTTCAAAAATAACTTCGAAACAGAAGCTTATTGCAAGCTCTTGATTCCATTTAAGCACAGATCAGCTTTTGACAAGTTTCGCTGTGGGGTTGCTCCCATTAGACTGGAAACCGGACGATACGAAAATATTGCCCTGGATGAAAGGCTGTGTATATTTTGCAATGCTAATACTGTGGAAACGGAAAAGCATGTGCTTTTAGAATGTGATTTGTACAGTGATCTTAGAACTTTATTGTTCGATAAAGCTTGCAACATTGTTCCGGATTTCTTGAACTTGTGTGATATCGATAAGTTTGTAATCTTATTTGCTAATAGTGATATCATGAAAGAATGTGCCAAAACTTGTTTCAATATTTTAAAAAGAAGGTGTGGTTTTCTTTATAGATGATCAATATACCGTACGTTAGGTCTTATTCATTTAACCTGGTCTTATAGTGTAGATATTGTACTATATTCATGAATGATTGTGTGTATGTTTATCATGTGTTTTAGTGTACGGGTACGTCATAGTCATGATACACGCAGTAGGTTGCATGTAGTTTGTGCATGTGCGTTATAGCATGTATCAGATGATCGTGGCACGAACACGTTAGATAACTGTATGTACATATTACCCATGTATTCATATTCATGTTTTATGAGGCAAAACACATGTTTTATAGTGAGTGTAGTCTCTCGTAATTCTTATAGAATGGCGATGTACTATTTTACTGTGTCTATATTGTATTATCTTATGTGTGTACATTGATGAGACTTTAATAAACAAATATATATGCTGTTTCCATGCCAGTGTGAAGAATATGTCGGCATGGTAAACATGTTAGTAAAATTTGCTGAACACATTCCCAACCCTGTCCACAATTTGATTATAACGACAAAAGTCATGCGGGGGCTCAATCGAGTGCGCCCAATTACGTCATTGTTCTATATATACAATACATTCTATAAATACGTTGTCTTCCAAGAAACGAAGGGTAACTGATTTTTCTGCAGAAATACACAATGCTGTTTACACTGGTTTACAGGCAATACAATTATGATTTCAACATGAGAATAGAAGTTATAAGACGATTAGTATATACGTTTGTCCGGATAACTGAGTGTCGATGTTAATTTTGGGGCAATCTTACCACTGATGATCTGACCCAATTTTAAGTGAGAAAGATGGCATATTTTGCTAAATAGTTTACATGCATTGAGACAGCAAGAACCGAGGATTGTGCTGTGCAAATAGTATGCCCATAGCTGCTATTTTAAGAAACATATCATAAATAAACTGCCATTTTTGTCCGATAATCTGGAGGATCCCTGTATACATATATAATCATTTAGTAATGTTTATTTTACTGATCGTGACGCGCGGTTGTATCCGGTTATTTTCATTTGCAAATTAGGTATGCTATTTTTTAATTATTTATACTATTTAAATGCGTCACCTGAGAAAATAATATTGTCGACAGATTATAAAGTATGATCATTACACATCAACAAATACATACAGAGAATAAATAACAATGCCCGTAAACATTTTAAGAAAACGGTTATCGCCCCTGATATCAGTGTGTAAATTTACGTCTGATTTAAAATGTATACTAATGCAAATCAATATGTGGGGTAATGGTGAATAAATGTTTATTTTTCCAGAATATGTCTCAGATAATATCTCTGATATAAAGAACACTGAGTTTGTGCCTACTAAGTGGGCATGTACATTTAACCCTTTCACCCCTAAGTAACTGAATGGGCTGCGATATGCTAATTTTGAAACCAATCCAATCATCGCAAAATGATTTTCAGACTATTCCATTTATAAAAAGGGGGTATTTGTTGTTCTCAAAAATATGAAAATTACTTTCAAACAGTGCAGATCCTGATGAGACGGCTCGTTACGAGCCGGCTCATCTGGATCTGCATTGTTTGCATAAACCTATATATCGGGCTTTCGGGTTCAAAGGGTTAAGCAGGCTTCACCAGTAGAAACCCATTGGAAGTGACACTGGTAAACATGAGCCAAAACAAGTTACACCCTCTACCGATATGTACTGTCGCATTCATAGATTTCGTGCGTCCAGTAAGAGGCTATGATGTCGTGTTTCGTTGATTAATTGATTGATTGGTGTTAACGGCATATCAACGGCTAATGTCACTTAAAGCCGGACCAACGGGTTCGATGCAACCTGATGTATTGGGGAGGCAATCAAAAAATCCAAAAATCAGAACGGGATATTTACATCGAAATAAATATATGTTCAGCCCTGAAATTAGAATAACCTAACCTGGTGTCAGGTCCATAACGCATCAAATCACTTGGCCCCTTCAACCATAAGTAATAGGTTCGTATTTCATGTCAAATGAGTAAATGTGTTTGTCATAGTTTAGATCTTTACATCTCTGTCCATAGTTCAATAACTATTCAACCATCACGATCGTAAAACTGTCCGAATATAATGCAAGTGAAACGTCAAAAGAATGTCATATTGAAGAACTAGGAAGTACGTCATATGCAACGTGTACTAGAAACAAAGATATTCCTGTTTCTGGATAGTACCCAGTTGCATCGGGTGTAATATTCCTACTGTAACACTTCAGTAGCCGATTTCACGAAAATTGCTAAGCATACTTATATCTTGCACTTTGAGGGAAATTTTTTCAATTTAATGATAAATTTATTAATTTTTATTGTTCTGAATTTATTACATTATCACAGCTAATTTGGTATAATTAGCTAGAAAAGTATGCTTAGCAATTTTGGTGAAATCGGCTACAGATGTGCATGCACTGTCCGTATCCAATTACGTGTAACAAATCGGGACGTAAATTGGCGTTAGCATCTTTTGTTATTTTTTATTTGGTTTTCTCAACTATTTTGTCTGCACATTAATATACTCTGCGTTGAAGGAGATTATCATGCATGCATTGTCTAACGCCATCATTGTTAACCCTTAGAATGTGGGAACGGAAACTTGTCGTCTGCTGTTGATTCATATTTTAGTTTTTTTTCTTCAGTAAAAACATGGTTTGGTAGCAGTTTAGAATAATTTCCATCGGAAATGATTCTAAAGTGCTGCCAAACCATGTTTTTGATGAAAAAAGGGAAAATAAAATAGAAACAGCAGACGAAATCTTTTTATTCAGCATCGTGAGGGTTAATAACTGATAAAACAAGACGAAAGCAGACCCTCGTTTTGTATCCTTGTACTGAAATGCTACACTGCTGCTTACCGATGGTTAATAAATTGAAGTGATCTGATTGGTACAGTCAGTGTATCTGTTTCTGGCATTAAATGGTCCCTCAGGAAGTGGGGGCCATTAGCACCACCACTTACGGAGGTTTATTTTCCCCTGGGTGCCTCGTGAAGTACGATAAGGCTCGTAAATATAACACGCCATCGAGTACCGCCGGCGATAAACCGGTCACGCGATCCGCTCCCGGGCCAACAATAAATTAGCGCGTATAGGGAATAGAGACCGCACTGTTCACGTTTGTGTGTTGGTTGAAGGACGTAATACTGTATGTATAAGTCTATAGTTGGTCTGCGTGGTTGATTTTGTAGGAATATTACACCCGATGCAACTGGGTACTATCCAGAAACAGGAATATCTTTGTTTCTAGTACACGTAGCATATGACGTACTTCCTAGTTCTTCAATATGACATTCTTTTGGCGTTTCACTTGCATTATATTCTGACAGTTCTGCGATCGTGATGGTTGAATAGTTGCATTGCATAGATACGATACGGTACATGTGCCGATTGCTAGGAAACGTGACATCACATTACACCATTTGCGACCAGCGTAGCAGCATCATAACAGCATGCACATTCACAATCCGATGTGGTTGGAACGCCAAATCTATATATACTCAAATAATTAATGCTAACTCTAAATAAGTAGAGCTAGCATTACATATTTAGAGCTAGCCATAATTGATTTAAAGCTGGCAATAATACATTCGGAGCTAGCTCCAAATCATTTGAAGAGCTCTCTAAATCATTGGAGCTAGCTCTAAATATTTAATGCTAGCTCTAATTATTAACATTATGTGTAACTCTACAAATCTGGAATAAAGCTACATGAACCTTACTATGTAACTCTACACCTCTGCAATAAAGCTACATGTACCTTGTAATGTAACTCTACAAATTTGCAATAAAGCTACATGTACCTTGCAATGTAACGATACACCTCTGCAATAAAGCTACGTGTACCTTGCAATGTACCTCTACAAGTCTGCAATAAAGCTACATGTACCTTCAATGTAACTCTACATATCTGCAATAAAGATACGCGTACCTTGCCATGTAACTCTACAAATCTGCAATAAAGCGACATGTACATTGCAATGTAGCACTACACCTCTGCAATAAAGCTACATGTACATTGCAATGTAACTCTACACCTCTGCGATAAAGCTACATGTGTCTTGCAATGTAACTCTACACATCTGCAATAAAGCTGCATGTACCTTGCAATGTAACTATATACCTCTGCAATAAAGCTACATATACCTTGCAATGTAGCTCTACAACTCTGCAATAAAGCTATCTGTTCATCCCAATGTACTCTACAACTCTGCAATAAAGCTACATGTACCTTGCAATGTAACTCTACAAATCTGCAATAAAGCTACATGTACCTTTCTATGTAACTCTACACCTCTGCAATAAAGCTACATGTGCCTTGCAATGTAACTCTACACATCTGCAATAAAGCTACATGTACCTCGCAATGTAACTCTACAACACTGAAATAAAGCTACATGTACCTCGCAATGTAACTCTACAACTCTGCAATAAAGCTACATGTACCTCGCAATGTAACTCTACAACTCTGCAATAACGCTACATGTACATCCCAATGTACTCTACAATTCTGCAATAAAGCTACATGTACCTCGCAATGTAACTCTACAACTATGCAATAAAGCTACTTGTACATTCAAATTTAACTCTACACATCTGCAGTAAAGCGACATGTACCTTTCAATGCAACTCTACAAGTCTGCAATAAATCTACGTGTACCTTGCAATGTAACTACAAATCTGCAATGAAGCTACATGTACCTTCCAATGTTACTACAAATCTGCAATGAAGCTACATGCACCTTGTAATGTAACTCTACAACTGTGCAATAAAGCTACTTGTACATTCAAATTTAACTCTACACATCTGCAGTAAAGCGACATGTACCTTTCAATCTAACTCTACAAGTCTGCAATAAATCTACGTGTACCTTGTAATGTAACTCTACAAGTCTGCAATAAAGCTACGTGTACCTTGCAATGTAACTCTACAAATCTGCAATAAAGCTGCATGTACCTTTCAATGTAACTCTACAAGTCTGCAATAAATCTACGTGTACCTTGTAATGTAACTCTACAAGTTTGCATTAAAGCTACGTGTACCTTGCAATGTAACTACAAATCTGCAATGAAGCGACATGAACCTTTCAATGTAACTCTACAAGTCTGCAATAAAGCTACGTGTACCTTGCAATGTAGCTCTACAAGTCTGCAATAAAGCTACGTGTACCTTGCAATGTAACTCTACAAATCTGCAATGAAGCTACATGTACCTTGCAATGTAACTCTACAAGTCTGCAATAAAGCTACGTGTACCTTGCAATGTAACTCTACAAGTCTGCAATAAAGCTACGTGTACCTTGCAATGTAACTCTACAAATCTGCAATAAAGCTACGTGTGCCTTGCAATGTAACTCTGCAAATCTGCAATAAAGCTACATGTACCTTGCAAAGTAACTCTACAAATCTGCAATAAAGCTACATGTACCTTGCAATGTAACTATACAAGTCTGCAATAAAGCTACGTGTACCTTGCAATGTAACTCTACAAATCTGCAATAAAGCTACATGTACCTTGCAATGTAACTATACAAGTCTGCAATAAAGCTACGTGTACCTTGCAATGTAACTCTACAAGTCTGCAATAAAGCTACGTGTACCTTGCAATGTAACTCTACAAATCTGCAATAAAGCTACGTGTACCTTGCAAAGTAACTCTACAAATCTGCAATAAAGCTACATGTACCTTGCAATGTAACTATACAAGTCTGCAATAAAGCTACGTGTACCTTGCAATGTAACTCTACCAATCTGCAATGAAGCTACATGTACCTTGCAATGTAACTCTACACCTCTGTAATAAAGCTACATGTACCTTGCAATGTAACTCTACACATCTGCAATAAAGGTACATGTACATTGCAATGTAACTCTACAAATCTGCAATAAAGCTACATGTACATTGTAATGTAACTGTAGACCTCTGCAATAAAGCGAGATCAACCTTGCAATGTAACACTACACATATGCAATAAAGCTACATGTACCTTGCAATGTAACTCTACAAATCTGCAATAAAGCTACGTGTACCTTGCAATGTAACTCTACAAGTCTGCAATAAAGCTACGTGTACCTTGCAATGTAACTCTACAAGTCTGCAATAAAGCTACGTGTACCTTGCAATGTAACTCTACAAATCTGCAATAAAGCTACGTGTACCTTGCAAAGTAACTCTACAAATCTGCAATGAAGCTACATGTACCTTGAAATGTAACTATACACCTCTGCAATAAAGCTACATGTACCTTGCAATGTAACTCTACACATCTGCAATAAAGCTACATGTACCTTGCAAAGTAACTCTACAAGACTGCAATAAAGCTAAGTGTACCTTGCAATGTAACTCTACAAATCTGCTATAAAGCTACATATACCTTGCAATGTAACTCTACAAATCTGCAATAAAGCTACATGTACATTGCAATGTAACTCTAGACCTCTGCAATAAAGCGAGATCAACCTTGCAATGTAACACTATAAATAAGCAATAAAGCTACATGTACCTTGCAATGTACCTATACAAGTCTGCAATAAAGCTACATGTACCTTGCAATGTAACTCTACACCTCGCCAATAACTCTACAAGTCTGCAATAAAGCTACGTGTACCTTGCAATGTAACTCTACAAATCTGCAATAAAGCTACATGTACCTTGCAATGCAACTCTACACCTCTGCAATAAAGCGACATATACCTTGCCATGTAACTCTACAACTCTAAAATAAAGCAAAAAGAAATAAAGCTACGTGTACCTTGCTATGTGTACCTTGCAATGTGCATCTACAAGTCTGCAATAAAGCTACATGTACCTTGCAATGTAACTCTACACCTCGCCAATAACTCTACAAGTCTGCAATAAAGCTACGTGTACCTTGCAATGTAACTCTACAAATCTACAATAAAGCTACATGTACCTTGCAATGCAACTCTACACCTCTGCGATAAAGCTGCATGTAACTTGCAATGTAACTCTACAACTCTGCAATAAAGCTACATATACCTTGCCATGTAACTCTACAACTCTAAAATAAAGCAATAAAGCTACGTGTACCTTGCTAGATGTACCTTGCAATGTAACTCTACAAATCTGCAATAAAGCTACATGTACCTTGCAATGTAACTATACAACTCTGCAATAAAGCTACATGCACTTCGCAATGTAATTCTACAAATCTGCAATAAAGCTACATGTACCTTACAATGTAGCTCTACACCTCTGAAATAAAGCTACATGTACCTTTCAATGTAACTCTGCAATAAAGCTGCATGTACCTTGCATTGTAGCTCTAAAAGTCTGCAATAAAGCTACATGTACCTTGCAATGTAACTCTACACCTCGCCAATAACTCTACAACTCTGCAATAAGGCTACATGTACCTTGCCATGTAACTCTACAATTATGCAATAAAGCTACATGTACCTTGCCATGTAACTCTACAACTCTGCTATAAAGCTACATATGCCTTGCCATGTAACTCTACACCTCTAAAATAAAGCTACATGTACCTTGCAATGTGACTCTACTCGTCTGCAATAAAGCGACATGTACCTTGCAATGTAACTCTACACATCTGCAATAAAGCTATATGTACCTTGCAATGTAACTCTACACCTCTGCAATAAAGTTACATGTACCTTGCAATGTAACAAATCAGCAATGAAGCTGCATGTACCTCGCGGTCCACGACATTCTAGTTAAGGACAGGAACTCTGCAGAGCTCCCGTATCGTCCGTATACGGACGGTACGGGAGTTTTGCAGAGTTATTTCCCGCAACTACAGACACGCAATAAGACACATAACGTCATGAATTGGCCATGTCCTAGATTGACAATGTTATGCCAATTGGTTGCCGTACGCCATTGACAATCTGGTTCGAAATTGCACCAAAATGCAACATTACACCCGCGCAGGCGAGTAAAATTCTAATCTGATTTTCCAGCTAATTCATTCAATTGTTGTCGATTACATAACGCCACATCAATCGATCGATAATTCCTAGAATGAAATATGTATACGTTGATCAGAATCGCACTCTTTGCGAGGACTCTTTGTAAGCGGTGTGAATCCGGGTCAGGGTATACACTGTTCGGAAATTGGTGAATAGGAATCATTTACTGTTGCTGAAATAAATAACTGAAGAGGTATGTGAAAGAAGGGGGCCTAGTCCATAAGGGAGTTAGTACCATGCTTCCACTGGTACGATCAATTAAGGGGGCAATTTCACTAAACTTCGTACGACTAAGATGTTCGTAAGTACAAATTTAGGATCGTCGGGAAATTTCAATTGATGGATTTACATGTATTCAGCATAGCTCAATAAATGTAAATCCAATAACTGTTTACAAGAAACCATTGTTAATGTGAAATTTACGGACTATCATGATTTTGCACATACGAACATTTTAGTCGTACGAAGTTTAGTGAAACGTCCCCAAGATCTTTATCACAAAGAAAAGTATTAATTTTTATGTCTACTGTCTTTTTCACGAAAACAAAACATGAATTCTGTGTATTTCACGAAATAGTTTGGTCAAATATTGATTATATAATGAAAAACTTTACTCCAAAATCTGGCTAGATAGCTTGGAAATGATCTTTCCCAGAAAACAAAAATTAAATTTTGAAAATCGGTCTACTATTTCTGAAATAAGAAAACAATAATTTTTCTTAATAAAATCAATATTGGACAAAATTTCGCAAAATAAAAAGAAGGCTCATTCTTCAATTTTGATAAAATTTAATATTATTGAAAAAAATCATGTTTTACATTGTTTATATATGGGCGTAAAGTTTGGGCAGGTTTCATGAAACAGACAGTAAGCTACCACAGTGAACACCAGTAGCCTATTTCATCAACATTGCAAAGTATACTTTTCTAGCAAAGTATACTTTGAGGGAGAAATTTTCAATTTTATGATAAATTTATTAATTTTTATTATACTGAATTTATTACATTATCACAGCCAATTTGGCTGTGATAATGTAATAAATTCAGTATAATAATTCTGCATACATTTAATCATGAAATATATGCATTTGTTAGTTCTATATGAAATAATGCATTTCAGGAAAAATAAAGGATTACTCCCTCAAAGTATACTTTGCTAGTAAAGTATGCTTTGCAATGTTGGTGAAATCGGCTACAGATCCAGCCACAGTTTAGTCACGATCGGTGGAATAAGTGGGATAATTCACTCATTGAGTTAGCCTCTGTTTTCCACCGACACTTTCAGGTGATATCTTTATCACAAGTGAAGTAATTATGTGTATGTGTCACGGTATATATGCAATTCATGATGACAGAAGGCGTGTTGCCGTGCCCGGCTAGCTCAGGCGATTATTAGAGGTGCCCGGTTAGATTCCGGACCGGTGCCCATCTGTATCACCCTGTGACACAAGGCTGAGCTAACATAATGAAATCCAGATCGAGTCACATTTTAGCGGATCAGTAGCCTATTTCATCAACATTGCAAAGTATACTTATCTGGCAAAGTATACTTTGAGGGAGTAATCATTTATTTTTCCTGAAATGCATTATTTAATATAGAACTAACGACTGCATATATTTGATGATTAAACGTATGCAGAATTATTATACTGAATGTATTACATTATCACAGCCAAAGTGGCTGTGATAATGTAATTAATTCAGTATAATACAAATTAATAAATTTATCTTTAAATTGAAAATTTCTCCCTCAAAGTATACTTTGCTAGATAAGTATACTTTGCAATGTTGGTGAAATAGGCTACAGGTGTTATTAGAGCGAACTGACATATTATATTATTATCATACATCCGCATAAATAACAAAACACCTATTTGCTGTGGGTGAAGTTGCAGTTTTCTGGCGCTGCGTGTTGGCGCAGTGCAATCAATGCGCTTCTCTCGTATACATATCGACATCAACACGTTCCATATAATGGCAGGAGTAATTCAATGCTGAAACAGTATTTCTACCAGCTGATTAAAAAGTACTGCTTAGCAGAATTGGTTATTCCATCTCGGAAATCAAGCCGCTGTGGTAAAACAAATCATTCTTCTTCATGGGGCCGTTTCACTAAACTTCGTACGACTAAAATGTTCGTAAGTGCAAACTTATGATAGTCTGTAAAATTCACATTAACAACGTTTTTTCTTGTAAACTATTATTGGATTTACATTTATTGAGCGTATGCTGCATTTGCAGCCTATGCTCAATAAATGTAAATCCATCAATTGTAATTTTCGGACTATCCTAAATTTGCACTTACGAACATTTTAGTCGTACGAAGTTTAGTCAAACGGACCGCATATCTCCGTGGCATGCTCAATCGTCATTTCCGCCGAATCATGTACCATACGGACCTTACAAATTTCGTCCATACATGCCGGAAAGCCAAGATGTGCAAAACACTGAAGATGCCGATGAGCCGGCTCCTACTGTATCGTTTCATCATCAGGATCTGCAGCAATTGTTACTATTTTTCAACTCTAAAACATTGTCATTATTAGAATAGTCAAAACAATAGTACGAAAAAGCCAACGTAGGATATCCATGGCATTACTCGTATAATACTTTGTACATGTAAATAACTGCCTTTCGTGACAGAGTCCACAATACATTGTTAGCATCGGTAAGAAGATTAGTTGTCGGCCGATTTGAAGCCACATGTTAACCCTTTGAACCCGAAAGCCCGCTATATCGGTTTATGCAAACAGTGCAGATCCAGATGAGCCGGCTCGTAACGAGCCGTCTCATCAGGATCTGCACTGTTTGAAAGTAATTTTCATATTTTTGAGAACAACAAATACCCCCTTTTTATAAATGGAATAGTCTGAAAATCATTTTGCGATGATGGGATTGGTTGCAAAATTAACATATCGCAGCCCATTCAGTTACTTAGGGGTGAAAGGATTAAGAAACGTAAACCATCCACATTGTCAATAAATGTAACCTAGTAAACGGATAAATGGGTTCTGAAAAAAAAAACTGTTTTAAAATGTACGGTATATTATACGTCGGTGGAGTAGAAACGAAAACACGAACTTTAAGTTTCTTCAATTTCCTTTCTATGCGATGAAGGCACGAAGAGATAAGTTTGCCATATAGGGCCACCACATAATGTATCAGATGCGTGCGTGCATCTATCAGAAGCGCGCGTAGACTGAGGGAGATTCACATTGGTCCGAAATAACACGTCCCGTCTTGTCGGACCTAATCAGAACTTTCTGACGCGCATGTCAGTCGCCTCGAGTACTCAGAAGATTTGGATTATGTCGGACCTTGGTTGTGTTCGGCATACCATTATAAAAGTGGACCTATTGAGCTGTTGTCTATTGAGCTGTTGTCCAGTTACATGTAAGCTCCTTATAAACTCGCAGAAAGAAGAAGCATGATAAGAATAAGTCAGTTCATTTTTACAAGTATGGATGCGTTAAAATTGTTTCGATGCCTTAATCTAGCGAACAGTGTTGCGTAGTCTTTTTGCCTGGGCCTACACTGATCGCAGACTAACTAGCACCGTTTTCGGCATGTCTGATCATATATTGTTTTCGTCTGTAATTCCAAATGAATCTCCGAGACACAAATCTAATTACATTTGACTAATTCATTCATTAGCACAATAACACTTTCTGAGACGGTAGCGCCGGCCTGTCATGTTTCGGCGGAATTGAAAACGCACAACCATTGCATGTCTGTGTTCATTTACACGTTACACGTAACGGACGTCACTCAACAAGGCGTAGTCTATTAATAGCATAGATACGTGTGTATGGCGTGTGGAAAATCGAGAGGATTGGATTTATAATGGTCTTCCAGCTCGTTTTGCCATATAGGCAGCTATCTGTTTAGTACGTATTTATATCTTTGCTATAGGCCATTGTCTGGTTTATGAATTGTCTGTTGTCATGTCAACAAGAGATTAGGATTTGAGTGCCAATGCATGAGAAAAGGGCCCATTCAACGACCGCGTGAGAAAGTGTTAACTTGTCGTTTATAGTGACGTCAGTCTTACCTGATCATTTGACCATTCATTTGCATAATTAATTTGGGCATTGGAATCCGGAATATTACCATGGTAAGGAATGTCTTAGAGCCAGGTTCACTCTTAATATAGTATACTATAATCACAAGAGACGAAACGATGGAAAGTGAAACGGGCACATGTGGCTCTAAACTTCGTACGACTAAAATGTGCATAAGTGAAAAATGATGATAGTCTTTAAATTTCACATTAACAATGTTTTCGTGTAAACAATTATTGGATTTACATGTATTGAGCATAGGCTGCATATGCAGCCTATGCTCAATAAATGTAAATCCATCAATTGAATTTTCCAGACGATCCTAGATTTGCACTAACGAACACTTTAGTTGTACGAAGCTTAGTGAAACAGGCCCCTGGTGTCTACACAATGCCTAAGTACGTGATGTGCAAATACAAAAATAAAACTCGAAACATGTGTCAAAGATGTAATCGCATAACTGATTTATAGTTCTACTTTCTAAAACGGAGGTTACATTTTAATACGATTGCTGTCCGAATGGTTCCAGAGTACGAAGCATAATATAAACTATACATGACATTGCCAAATGGTATATGAGACACGCCATGTGATTTCCGTAAATGGAGCCAAAAATTGACAAAAGAACATGCGGAATATAGCTTTGTCAACTTTTTTTACGAAAAATCTTGTAACTTTTGCAAACGTATTTAACGAAATTACGTAGATGTCCGAAAGTATAAACTCACATGGCGTGTCTCATATGTGGATCGGATATGACGTAATCTCGACAAGTTACATATACCTATCTCTCTCTATCGTTCGTTCGCTCTCTGTATCTCCGCCTCATACTCTCGCTGTGTCATCAGCTCGACTTCTATTTCGCTAGAATCATCCTCCAGATTTGCTTGACGTTCGTCATAGATATTACTGATAATAAACGATAATGCAGCTTTATCAAATGACTGTAATAATATCCCAGATGTAATTGCTATGTAATCGTGTTACATCCTAGAATGAGCAAATGTCAGAATAGCAAAACATGGTGTAATCTTCGGGTCCATACTCGCTATCAACAACAACGTGGGCTTTTGTAGCCATGATGACGAGGTAATTAGTTAGAGGTTTGCGGCCCCGCGCTATCAACCGCCCCAGTGGAGTGTTTTGTGCACTGGCCGTTCCGATGTGGCACCCATGCATATTGCTGTCATCTCTTCGTGTATTGTGTACTTCATTGTGATTTGCTTTTCCTGCTTGGATTGTTATTTTCTCGGTAGTTGATTGGAGAATACATGTATTTGATTTGGAGCTTCCGTTGAATTTATTATAAGGTTCGACTATGTCCAGCCGTGGGTAAACGTTTGCCGTGGCACGAGGAAACTGTTCGAACTCCAAGGCCGAGTGCCATGGCAAACGTTTACCCACGGCTAGACATGATCGAACGTTATTGTTACAATTCCGTCGGAAATATCATGCACTTTGAGCATTTATACAGTACTTTGAGTTTCAGGACTTTGATGACCGTTCCATTCAAACAGCTGGTTTACACATACATATTCCGGGGCCGCAGTACACGTCACGTGATGCAGCAGCATCAATTTCAAAATTTCAGTGTTGCCTTTGTGAACTGGTTTGGTGACATAATGGCGCGTTATAGTAATAGTAGGCTTGTTAAGTGACTATTGTTTTCAAATCATTATGGAAAGGTCCCCTTTGGTATGGAAGAAACTTTTTTATCCAAAGACACACGCTATATCTAATTTTCAAGATGGCCTCAGGAGAAGAATTCACATATGTGTAAAAGCTTGTTTTCTAATCCTGTTCTCAATTGTATGTATATATATCTCACTTGCCAGAACTTGAAATAAATATTGTTTAAACTAAGATGGCTGCCGGCGGCCATTTTGGAAAAAAATAGCCGATCAAATGTAAGCTAAATTCCATTTAAAGTTAAGATTCAAATTTATCTGGTGTATACAAGCTTCTAAAAGTCATGGCGGAATTATTATCAAATGTAGAAGTCGTATCTCAAATCCAAGATGGCCGCCGACGACCATATTGTAAAATGTGGCCGACGGAAAGTAAATAGTCGTTTAGCTAACTTTCAATTCAAGATTGATTAATTGTTTTTCTGTTGTATGCAAGTTTCTAAAGGTAATTGAAGAATGACTATCAAAATATGGAAGTTGAATCTCATATTCAGGATTGGAAAAGATGGTCGACGATGTATAAGTTTAGCTAAATTTCAACGGAAGCTACATTGTTTCTATGACTTTGTTCTGTCTGTTGTATGCACATTTCTAAAGGTCATGGAAGAATGAATAGCAACATACAGAAGTTGTATCTCACATTTATGATATATTAGAAAATGTGATGGTAAGTTTTATTTAAAAGTTATAATTCAAATTTCTTTCAAGGATCATAGAAGAATAAATATCAAAATATGGAAGTTTTAGTACAAAGCCAAGATGGCTATTGCCCGTCATTTTGAAATAAATGGCCAATTCATAGCTCGCAAAATGTGTGTCGTTTGCACTATTATAATACATGTTTTCTAGCTATGTTGAATGCCATAAACTAATTTCTTGAATAATTTTTACAACTGAAATGCATTAAAAATGATATCCCGGAATTTATGCTGAAATTATTTTTTTAACTACATGTACATATTATAAGAAAAAGAGCTGAATGTAAAATGAAAATTGAGAACAGATATGAAACAGAATCACCGAATTAAGAAAACCTAGTGGATGACATTCATATCTTTATAATTCCAGCACAAAAATATTTGCACAATTCCCTAACATTTGATTGGCTCGTAGCAAGTCTCTGTCCAAAATTTGTATCCCAGTAAACTCCCACGCCGAACTACTTTCTACAGGTGCGCTGTTAGTGCTGTCAATGTAAACAAATGGCTGCCATCTGTCGAAATAAACACATTTCTTGATGAATTTATTTCAAATGCTGGAATTATAAGGAATGAATGGCCTTTTTGTGGAATTTATCGGGGATATAAACTTGGAAAAGTCGCGGGAATACTGGACGAGGCCTTCCGGCCTTCGTCCAGTATTCCCGCGACTTTTCCAAGTGTATACCCCGATAAATTCCACAAAAAGGCCATTCATTCCTATAATGCATAAGTTGCTGGACAATATATTCCATGTGCATATTATGTTTCCTTTATACGTACAATGCTTTGTATTTCAGATACATGATGCATTTTTTCAAAACAGTGACACTAAAACAACTGAGCAGATGAACGGTGTGCATCAATCATTAAAACGATGTTATTTTAGAATGAGCATTATAATTATATGTATTGCATGCATGACATATAGACAGAGTGTATGTTGGTTTTGTGAAGGTCATGGATTAATTATTGAGTGCATACAAGTGACCAGGCTAGCGGAATTAATAAACTTTTGTAAAGGGATATTATATGAATTACAGATGTAAAAGAGTCGATCATATTCGAATACTAGTATGTAATTATATGGGGGTAGGATGATAGTTGAGATCATGTGCAGAGATACATAAAACGTCATATGGATGGATAACTATGGCCAGGACGTGCGAGCAGGAGCTTCGTATGTCTTGAAGTGCATATTGTATGCATATGCTCCGCATTACATAGAGCAGCACATGGCAAAATCACTCTTGTGTATGTGGATATATATTTCAACACGTGTTTTATATTATGAGGAAGCAGAACAGTACAAAGATGGCGTGCACAGTTTTGTCAGGCTCACTAAATAACCGGATTTATACAATATGGTATTTGAGCGACATATACATGTATGCATGTCGCAACATACTGTGATCCCGGAAGCTAAATGCATGTAAATGTATATATTGCACACGCTACATGAGATAATAAAACTAATACGAGACGAGATTCAGTGCGCAAATACATAATGGTTGGCATACATCACGATATAATGGTCAACTTTACGTTGTTTTATAATTATTCAGATATTGAATAGATAGAACATTACACGAATATGCTTGTATTATGAAAAAATGTCGTGCATAAGGTAATATGCATTCTAAGTACTATACCATTACACTATGTGCTTATAAATGATTAGTATGTGATGATTTATATTACCATGAAATGCATACATTGCATCTTCGCATACGTTATAAGATTATATGCGATTGGTATATGCATATTTTATTATTATACAGTATATAATGCTGAACGCTCATTCAGATCATTCCGGTTGTCTGTTGATCTGTCCTGCTGACCGTAATACATTTATTAAAGTTAGCATTCACAGTGTCAGCGCCAAATGCTTTAAGCTGTATGTGCATACGCATATGAAGGCATTTTGCATCACAAGTGCCTATATTTCTGGCTTGCAATTGTTTCATCATTTTAATTTCATAACTTTTACCAAGTTGTCAATTTTGTGTGCTACTTTCGAATGGTACTTAAATACATTCTAACAGGGAAAACTGCCTGAAAAAAACTGTAAATATTTATTATTTTATGTTTTATGTGTTTCTACATATACATGTCTAATCTGTTTCCGTATGATTGATGGCAGCCATCTTGGATTTGAGATCCAGTTTTGTTTACATATGTTATTATGTACTAGTCGAGTAGTAATTTTGTGAACCTAGACATTGTGTTTCCTATACACTTTTGTTCTTGATTCATACTCCGACAGATATATACAGAAAATTTAGCTTTGTTACCCAAGTGGCAACCTTGGGCAAATCTCGTAATTTGCATAAATCCAAGATGGCCGCCAGTCGCCATTTTGAAAATCTAACTTTTTACCTACGTGTCATACAATGATGTATAATATGTCTTTATATAGGTTTTCGTGTACGTAGAGCCGCTTTCTGCAATAATATTGTTAATTGGATGTCATCATAAGGGTCTAGAGGTAATTGTAGGGTCAAATTTTACATTTTTATGCAAAATTATGAGAATTTCTAGTAAAAAAAGGAATTTCAATGACAACTGTTTATTGCAAACATTGTTATGAACCATGAAAATCATATTTATTTGCAACTACAATTACTCTATGAAGTAATTATGTAAAGACTAATGCAATGAGTGATGCAAGCAACTTTAGAATACCATTATATTTGACAGAACAGGAACCGGTTCACAGTATATGGCACTTTATGAATTATTCTGGAATGATAATATTTTTGTCAACGGTTCTAACCTATAAACACAGCCTTACTCATATGATAATACTTAGATTGTATTTGCAATATTAATCAGATAAGATAAAGAAAACGTCAGCGCAATGGTATACATTAATATGCATAATACATATCAATGTATGCCATTACGCTTAATGCATGTACATTCATATACGTACACATATTCTTTTTTTTATTTCCTCCCATTCATCAATCAGATACTCAATGTCAGGTACACCAAAGAGCGCGCCATTACAAATGTCACCATCCTCCCGAATACAGTCCTCAAAATCATCTTCAACATCATCTGCCTCAACAACTTCCTCAACATCCCCTGTCGTATCACCTGCCTCCAATTTCAGCTTCCCTCTTACTATGCGGATTGCAGCAACCATCCTCGCCATAACAGTTGCAGTATATGTGCTCGAAATATCTTCTTTATTAGACCCACAAGTCATGCACATCTTTCCATGTGCTGTGCACTGACAATTAAGTACATGATTCAACTGTGGTGGAGTGGGTTCACCTTGATGAGTGACAGGAACTGGAACCCCGCCAGGCATCTCCCAAGTGGGTGATGTCATTCGACTCGTTTGATGGGTCTTGTTGGTTTGCCGCTTTCCACAACATTACCTGAAGATGGGCACGTCGCGTGTGCATGAGCAGAGTATCGGATGTTTGGAGGCAGCACCTTCATTTTAGAACTTTTCATCTTTCTGGCAAAATGTTTGGTGCAGGCACCTTCTATTGAATTTCCCGGTGGCAAACCAAACAGAGCTATGAGGAAAACCGTTGCCGTCTCCATCAGATCGTCGGTGGTGGCACCAACTTCGCTCGCCTAACACATCAACCAAGTCTAAAAAGTCTGCACTAAGCAACATATTCAGTGCTTTAGCCTTGCCTTTGCAATATGGGTATGATGGAGTGTCGCACTCACTGATGGCGTTCATGCCCAGTCAATTCCAAACATTTGGGACCTAGTTCAGTACAAGGTGCATTAATATCTAACACTGTCCCGTCCCATCTCTCCATCTGCACCATGCATTGTAGCTTCTCTCAATAAACCCAATACACCAGTAGGACAAACACACCTGTGTCATCGCTAAGTATGCGGATAACGTTCTTGCCATAGTTTGCATCTTCAAGGACTAATATAGCATGGTGATGTCTGCCACATCATGGCTAAACACACCGTCGTCCAGATTCTCCATGGTTATCTACTCTCCTATGGAGAACTTGGACACAACACTCACCAGTCCCTTCTTGTTATTCTTGTTCTTCAAAATTAAATTTCTTTCGGGCAGAGGACTGGTGATAGAGAGATCGTAGTTGATTAGTTATTCACCAGCTCGCCACATTCTCTATTAAATGATTTTTGGCAGATATTTCTTGATCCTTGTCAACGAAACCTTATGGAATCAGATCTGAAGGTCTACCGCCATGAGGCCACATTATGCGATAGAATAGCTGCTAAACGTACACGATGACTATCTCAGCAGCTGTGGGTGAGATCTCAACAACATCGAGACGCTTTGTCAGCGCCGATTTATTGCCTTTGTTGAAGCAACCCTGCTCGCCGATAAGCACTGGTGGTACAGCACAAAGTTCATAGTGGAACAGTGGCCCAAGTTCCTGCTGCATCCTCCGTTGAACAATCAACAGAAGACGTAGAAAAATGGTTTCAATGTCGATGACTTGTACTATTTTTTTGCTCTTATCTGATAGAGTCATAGAATCCGCATGGGAGACTGCTGATGTATTTGCTGTTAGCGAACTCGGATTTAATTGAAAATTGGCTGATGGCGTCAGTAATTTTTACCAATATGGCAACCGGTGGCCATCCTGAATTTTAGATTAAGCTTCTGTATTACATATTCATTCCTCCATGACCCTTAGAAACTTGAATATAACAGAAGACATTTAAATCGTTACTTTTATTGCTATCTAGCTACACTTATATATTGTCGGCCACTTTTTCCAATATCGATGTCAGCAATATTTTGCCAATATGGCCACCGGCGTCCATCTTGAATTTGACATACAACTTCTATATTCGATATGCATTCCTCCATGACCAGTAGAACCTTGTATATAACAGAAGAAATGTCAATCATTACTTTTATTGAAATTTAGCTGAACATGTATACTGTGGGTAATTATCTTTTGAGATGCAACTACTATATTTGATATTCATTCCTCCATGATTGTTAGAAGCTAGCATACAAAATTAGAAATGGGAATCATACGTTTAATTGAAATTTAACTCAACTTATATACAGTCGGCAGCCATCTTGAATATGAGACAGTGTGTCTCTTTGGATAAAAAACTTTGTATGGTCCTAAGGAACTTCTATACCAAAGGGGACCTTTGCATCATGATGTGAAGTCAAATTCCTATTTTTTGGCACTTAACAAGCAAAATATAACGCCATGAAACACATGGATTGGCCCCGGAATGAGCATTGTATACAGACATGGTCAAACAGCACGCCCTGTACGTTTGAACACGGCTGTGAGCGGTGCCAAACAACGGCAGTCATATAACAATATATTTGTATGTGTGTCACGTACTGTTGTTCCTTTCGGGACCGCACACCGCTGATCGTGGAGTTTGTGCCGGGTTCCATGGGTCCCTGGGTATCTCGTTCTCTATTGTATGAAGGTAATACTTTGGCCGTGATCATTTAATAAGTTTAAGTTCAGTATAATAATTTTGCATACTTTTAATCATCAAGTATATGCAGTCGCTAGTTCTATATGAAATAATGCATTTCAGGAAAAATAAATGATTAATACCTCAAATATACTTAGCTAGATAAGTATGCTTAGCAATTTTTGTGAACTCGGCTACAGATAACAGTATTTCACTATAGTGCTAACTGGGTTCCTAAGATCAATGTACGTCTCGGCGAATTGATCAACAGCGAATGAAGAAAAAGCTAATGTTGTAATAAATAAAGTGGGCGCATTGAGTAAATTACTACAGGTGAAGCAATAATGGTTGTTCATTGAATTACAGTACCAATAAAGCAAGCCGGCTTGTGTTCATCATAATGTAACCAGCACTATTAAAAGCCAAGCTCGATTCGTAGAAAAAATTGTGAGGCGAAGCAACAACATGTTTTGATTATTTTAAAGGGTATTTTACTGATAGTGACTCGTGGTGGTATCCGGCTATTTTCATGTGCAAATGAGGCATTATATTTTTTAATTATTTATACTAATTAAATGCGTCACCTCAAAAAATAATATGTTCAACAGATTATAAAGTATGCTCATTGCACATCAAACAATAAATACAGAGAATAAACAGTAATGTCCGTTAACATTCTAAGGAAACACAGTTATCGCCCCTGATATCAGTGTGGAAATTTACGTCTGATATAAAGTGTATAATACTGTCAATCAATACGTGGGGAAATGGTGAATTAATGTTTATTTTGGCAGAAAATGTCACAGATGATGTCTCTGATATAAATAACATGTTGTGCCTACTGAGTGGGCATGTACCTTTAACAAATACAATCTTGTTTTTATAGTGCCGCGAGAGTATATACCACAATGAGGGCACATTTGAATCGTCTTCCCATGCCTTCAATGAAAATAAGGCGGCGACAGTGTTAGCAATATACATGTACGATTTAGTTAGATTTTCACTGGTTATAATACATTAACAATTGTTTGTTTGCGATTCAGGTCCATAAATTAGAGCGCCCACACAGTAATGTGCGTGACAGAGACAAACACTCATCGCATGATGAAAGTTATACATTCTAAATTATATGAGGTCATGCTGACATTTTAGAGCGGCGTATGACCTGATAATCATTCTGAATTGTAGTTACATACATATTTTCTTGCATTTGTTTGTTTCTTTATTGGTGTTTAACGGCCTGCCAACTGCTAAGGTCATGTAATGCCGGGCAAACGGGTTTAAAGAACATTTAAAGAACAAAGCGTATCTTGTAGCAGGCTGCACTGGGGCCCGTTTCACTAAACTTCTTACGACTAAAATGTTCGTAAGTGCAAATTTAGGATCGTCTGGAAATTTCAATTTATGGATTTACATTTATTGAGCATAGGCTGCATATGCAGCCTATGCTCAATAAATGTAAATTCGATAATTGTTTACAAGAAAACATTGTTAATGTGAAATTTACAGACTGTCATAATTTTGCACTGACGAAAATTTCAGTCGTAAGAAGTTTAGTGAAACGGGCCCCAGGTGACTCAAGACTGAATGGATCGTTATAGGCGTAAATAACCGCATGCGTAAATCCTTCCCAGATGCGAACATTTTCTGAACATCTATCATTTGACAATCTCAATTTACAAACGGTCAAGCAGCTTAATTTCAAGCATTTGTACGAGCACATGCATTGATGTACAAGACACAGGGGGCCATTTCACTAAACTTTGCACGACTAAAATGTTCGTAAGTGCAACATTTTGATTGTCTGTAAATGTCACATTAACAATGTTTTATTGTAAACAATTATTGGATTTACATTTATTGAGCATAGGCTGCACATGCAGCCTATGCTCAATAAATGTAAATCCATCAATTGAAATTTCCAGACGATCATAAAGTTGCACGTACGAACAGTTTAGTCGTAGGAAGTTTAGTGAAACGGGCTCCAGGTTCTTGAAGAACTGTTTGTATGTCGGTGTTTTATTGGCAGATCTGGTGGTTTATGTGCATTGTTACCAACATATAATTTACGTCACCTCCCGTGAGTTAGTACGCGTATAAGTACGGTAATTTACAAGGTGCGAAACGGAGATACTACTCGCATAAGTTTTTAACCAATACAACCATTATTTGCTAACCGATACCAATGAAACCGGTCCCAAATTGTTTGTTTTGATTAATGTATTGGACCTGAACCGCCAATGCAAGTCAAACATTTATATATCGTCTGAAAAACGTAAAATATTCTCAGATAGATGGTCGAGCTCCCAAAGCGGTGAAATTTGGTTACACATTGTGTTTACAACTTTACAGCGCGACGTTCATTGGCTGACACAGTGACGGTGTATGTCGTAGTGGATTTTGACACATCGCGGGAACTTGAAATGGATAGCCAATCAAATGGCGCGCAGCGCGTGTAGTCTCCGCATTTAGGGTTCGTCAGATAATCTCGCAATTGTATGGATTTTAATGTCTTAAATGTGAGAACAGATAAATGTAGTTCAGGTCATTATTCCATCGGCATCAGCTGATTGATTATGTCTCCTGAATCGATAGAACCCGCATTTGGAGTTTGTGATTGAAAATTGATGATATAATCGGTCTGAAATCAACGCATGTTGGAAATTGTATTTGCCAAATATTGAAAAAGCTTTCTTTCTTTTGGGTACTTTTGACAGCATAAAAAGGGTGCGAACGTGTAGAAGATCAAGTATGTAAATTATCCAAAACCAACGAAATCCACCCAAAATCTACCCAAAATCCACCAACATACCCATATGACACCAATATACTGACCATCTGTTCAAACACATGTGATACAATGCACACATGCATAATGCAATTTAACGTCAATAAACACTGGCTAGTTTGGACATGATTACCCAGTACAGGCGGAATACACCTTTACGTATATGAATTTTATTTTAAACATTTTATTTGTGTTATTATAGGAATGAATGGCCTTTTTGTGGAATTTATCGGGGTATAAACTTGGAAAAGTCGCGGGAATACTGGACGAAGGCCGGAAGGCCTCGTCCAGTATTCCCGCGACTTTTCCAAGTTTATATCCCCGATAAATTCCACAAAAAGGCCATTCATTCCTTATAATTCCAGCATTTGAAATAAATTAATCAAGAAAATGTGTTCATTTTCCGTTTTCTTAAGAATTATTTTAACTGCGCCCGACGGTTACGGAAAGTAGTTCGGCATGGGAGTTTACTGGGATATAAATTCTGGACAGAGACTTTCTACGGACCAATCAAATGTTAGGGAATTGTGTAAATATTTTTGTGCTGGAATTATTTCTTAATGAAAATATATGTTGCGACCAATCATTGATGAGACGGTTCAAATGGTGGTCGCGACATATACTTCTAAGCACATGTAAAGAAAATATTCATGATTTTCCCCAATCAAAATGGCATATCCTCAGCATGAAATGGGTTAAAGTCTCCATTATCAGCGAGTTGACCATTTATCTCTTCTGGCATCACAATAGAGTATGATGGCGAATATTTTGTCAAGATTCTGATGGGTTCTGCTGGAAAATCGACACATACGTAATGATTTCAGACCAGTGCCATTTCTCAAATGAGACTCGCCGTGTGATTTTGTACCGCAGGAGATGAGCGATTTGTCATGAAAAATATTTACAGAAACGGTCGTATTTTCTGTCAGTGATGTCAACAGTAGACGAAACGTTCAGAGCAACGACGGCAGTCCATTCCGCAATTGTTCCGAAAATTGCGTCAACGGTCGACATCATTTACGAAAAATATCGTACATTTTGTAAATATATTTCCTGAAAAGTTCCACCTTCTTCCTGGGTAACAAATCACATGTTTCAAATGTGGCTGTGATTGGAGAAATGGGGAGTATGTGCTGTGCGACCAGTGTATATCCAGATCATCATGTGCATCCGCACAGTCTGGTCAGGATATGCACAGTGCGACATGACCTGTCGTGTTCGTTCGTGTGTGCACTTACACGCTGAACCCACTGTACATGAGTGATACAGATTAACCCCTCTAAACCGAACACCATGGGGACCCCATTGTGTTTAATTTAGATGGTCTGTTCATGACTGAAAATGGAGAAAATGCCCATCGAGTGCATATAACAGTGGAACCCCTCTAAACCGGACACCCTGGGGACCTCGCAGGGTGTCCGGTTTAGAGAGGTTCCACTGTATTTCATTTGATTACAAGTTAGGCTGGTCACAAATCACATTTAAGCCCTATTTCTCATAGCAACAAATGCTATTGCCCAGACAGAATTGAACGGGTCTCAGATAAGATGATAAGAACAAGTGCCGAGTCATAGTGTCCGTACACATCTGAACGTGTACACAGCCGTACAATTCCAAGTGATACTACATAGCATTACTTTGCTATCACTTGACGAAACATAGTTATACTAGTCTTTTGTCTTGATAGGGCAATGTAGCATTAATCGTAACTATTTCAACTTCATATGTATCCAATGAAGGGTCAGCGGAAGAAGGGGGCTAAGTCCCTTAAGGGACTTAGCCCCCTTCTTCCGCTGACCCCTTCAAATCTCTCACACAACTCCGATTAAAATAGTTTGATTGGTTCCGTCTGAGCAAAGACAATCATCAACCAACCAATCTGCATGGTATCTAGCATGACATTGGAGAAATCCAATATGCAAATTGATACACGAATCTACAAGTTGCATATGAAACAAGATACTGCCGAGTTACTTATGAATTATTCGATATATACCATTTTAGTAAGTCCATTTATTGCTTAAACATATACTCATACATTAAAATGCTCTGATTACATAGCGTGGTTTCCGTTTACACACTTATTGAGGAAGTGTATTAAGATTTTAGTACACCATGTTATTATACTGTCAAAGCACATTTTCTGCAATAAAATAGCACAACGACATAAAATTCTGAACAACGCGTCTTGGGCAAATAGCGATACTACTCGTTAAATGGATATCATTTTTGATTTGAGCAAACAGTCTACGTCTGTTGCACGAAACCTGTCAAAATTTACGGCTATATCAATAATGCAAATACGATATTTATTTCGATAATATTAAATTTGGAAATATGGAAATTGACAACGAAACCTGTAGCCGATTTCATCACAATTGCAAAGTATACTTATCTAGCAAAGTATACTTTGAGGGAGTAATCATTTATTTTTCCCGAAATGCATTATTTCATATAGAACTAACGACTGCATGTATTTGATAATTAAAAATATGCAGAATTATTATACTGAATTTATTACATTATCACAGCCAAAATGACTGTGATAATGTAATAAATTCAGTATAATAACAATTAATAAATTTATCTGTAAATTGTAAATTTCTCCCTCAAAGTATACTTTCTAGGTAAGTATACTTTGCAATGTTGGTGAAATAGGCTACTGGCTAGATCGCTTGGAAATTGATGTAACAAAGATAACAATCGGGGCAGTGCGAGCATGTGCAACGGGACAATCCTACTCATATAATTATACCCCCACCCCACCCCCACCCCCACCCCCACCCCCACCCCCAACAGCTTACTTCTACCCGTGCATCTTTTTTCTCCCTCTCTTCATATATATTGTTAAATACTGACGCTTGTATATTTTGTTTTCACAAATCGCATACAAAATTGGTTTATAATAGTAATATAATGTATCACAATAATATGCCATGCCATGTACGCAACATTCATGCTGTCATGTGATCTGGGAGACGAATTCATATAAGTCATATGGCTTGTTTTCGAATCCCACCTTTCTTGTATTGTAATGTATATTGTTATTTGTAATTCATAAATAAATATTGGTTAAAGCAAAGATAACAAAAGTTGAATTTTAAAAATCGGTCCACTATTTCTGAAATTAGAAAAATGTCCATATGTTCACTCCGTGAAGATGTCTATGGGGATTTAACTTGGAGAAATTGTTTTTTTCGTAATAAAATCAATATCAGCTAAAATTCCTGAAATAAAAAGAAGGCTCATTCTTAAATTTTGATAAAATTAATATCATCGAAAAAAAATTGTTTTTGCATTGTATAAACAATGCAAAAACATTTTTTTTTCGATGATATTAATTTTAATTTATATTAATATTATTAAATATTAGCCGTAAAATTTGGGCAGGTTTCGTGAAACAGACAGTAGATACAACATACGTTTCCATACGAACAGCCTCAACCAATTGAGAAATCGAATGTGTCGGTGGAAGAATGGGCTAAGTTAGCCCCATTATTCCACGTGCCCCTTCAGTTGAGGAGGGATATTGAGTTAGGCGATGTACAATGTGTCTTTGGTGAAATGCCTCTGTCTGCGTAGATTAGTTGCACAGTTGTCGTAATTATGTTAGCTCGATGCAGTTAGCTTTCAATCGACATAGCAGTATGATAGAAGATTCACGCTTTGTTCGGGGTTTAATGCCATTTGAGAAGCACGTGACGATGTCTGCACTGGAAATGAGAAAATGGGAAAATGTATAATACAAACACTGGAACCAGCTTAGCTGCACGTTTTCAGTTTTATAGGCAACATGTTGCACTATATCGCTACACCAGTCAACGGTATAAATTTGCGTAATAACATTTACACAAAATGTTCTTTATATCAGAGACATCATCGGAGACATTTTCTGCCAAAATAGACATTCATTCACCATTACCCCACGTATTGATTGGCATTATTATAAATTTTACATCAGACGTAAATTTCCACACTGATATCAGGGGCGATAACCGGGTTTCCTTAAAATGTTAACGGACATTACTATGTATTCTCTGTATTCATTGTTTTGATGTGCAATGATCATATTTTATAATCAATCGAAAATATATATTTTTTTCAGGTGACGCATTTAATTAGTATAAATAATTAAACAATATCATGCCTCATTTGCATATGAAAATAGCCTGATACCACCGCTAGTCACTATCAGTAAAATAAATATTACTAAATGATTATATCTGTATAGCGGGCACTTGCAAGTTTTAGAACTGGTGCAATAGTGACACAATTATACACTTATTTAATTCATATAAAGAACATATTGTGCCTACTGAGTGGGCATGTACCTTTAACAACATGTTTACAAACTCTACCAGACTTTACACCAACAACATAAATAGCGTAACGCATTAGCACACAGACCAAATCTCAAACATCTTGACACATTATCGTTGACACATTGATACGTCTCGAATGATTAATGTTACCAATTAAATGCGTTTACTTATATTTGGATTTGGATTTTCAGATATACTTTAACCTGGAACTAAATGTACTGATGCATGGTATATTGGGTCTCGGTACTCGTTACAAATATCTACACCTTCTACAAATTCATAATGCAAACGCTCATTCGACGTACATGTATTGCGTTTACATCCCAATACATAGAGGATATTTGTTGTTTTCAATGTAAGATCGAATTATTGTTCATCGAGTGAACACCAAACGTTATATTTTCACGAGTGGCATAGCCACTCGTGAAAATATAACGTTTGGTGTTCACGAGATGAAAACATAATTCGATCTTACACTGAAAACAACACATTTTCTGTTTATTTTATGACCATATACCAGTATTTACGCACTTTTCTGATTTAGTATTTACATTAGCACCCGTATCGTACTTCGCTATGACACCTGTGGAGGGCCTCATTTATCAGCATGACCAATTTACTAAAATCACTTGTTGCATAAAAATAATTCCACATTTTATGATTTATTATGCTGATATTCGTCTCATAATATTGAAATATAACAGATAAAATACAGTTTACACACATAATTAAACAATACAATAATAGGATTAACAATAATACACATGTCATTAATATATTAATATATCTACTTAACAGAGTACAGCAACAATGGCGGCCACTGTGATCCATTCCGTGTCGATCTGGATTTAAAATAACTAACGAGAGTAATACGATTTATCAACAGGAATCTACTCACTATCACTGTACTGCACCAAATGTGATCGTTTGTAAGGCAATTCAATGAGCTGACCAGAATTCCCACTGTCACGAGGGATGAAATAACAGGTTATGATTGTCTGGTTTGCCGGCGAACGTTTTCCCACAATTGTTAATATCTGTTGTAAGATTGGGTAATTCACCTGGTACGTCATGTTGCAGATCAACAACAGAACATTTAGTATGCAAATAGATGTATTAATAATGGATTTGACAGAGCATAATAACAGGTAAATATTTTAAATACGAGCCCGACTCTGGAATTGCCTCTCGTCGCTATCACGTGCCGTGGTAGCTATGCCATAACTTTTCACCGATTTCTTAAAAGTAGTACGTCTTAAAAGGATATTTTCACAGTTCAAAACCGTATATTTCACAGTTTCAAACAGTGTAACATCAAGTGATATGTCACTAATAAATATCGGTAATTCACCGTTAGTCATAAAATATGTTGTCAGTTAAAGTTCGCAACGTCGCTGTTCAAGGAATTGCGACAAAATGACGTAAAACAATATTATTATTAATGTTAGCGCCATATTTGGTTATTTACAGTTTTGAAACTATCAGAAAATGCAGTGTAAATATGAGTAATAAAGCCATGGGCTGTTGCTTTTACTGGGGTGAACAATACAGTTGGTATGTTTAAAGTTTAAACAGACCAAACGTATAGTACACCCCAGTAAAAGCAACAGCCCATGGTGTTATTACTTAATTATACATTGCGAATGTGGTTTGAATAACAGGTAGTCAGCTTAATTTATTGCAACGACCTGTAGTATTGTCATGTTACTTGTTTCTATGTAAACAATATCGCATTTTCGACATTTGTAATATACACAATCAGTGCATATCTCTTGGCTTATCTATTACATGTTTTCAAGGATCTTCCACCCTGTTCATCAAAAAATACCGACAACGTTTACAAAATGTCCCAGTTGCACAGCTCAATCTTGGCCAATCAAACTTCCTGACTCCAGAACGTTTAATAAGCATGGGCTCAGAACATATATTTACTAAGTTTAATATGGTAGTCATCAGTTAGTTTGATTGGCCAACGCTAAGCCAATCAAGGGACTAGATATCGAGCTTGAGACGCGAGAAGATGTTCAGCATCATTGACCAATCTGCCAAGATTAATGAAGCTGTTTGTGTACGGAGTTGCACATAGCAGTAATGAAATTGCAGAAAATTGATGGAACATGATTATCCCGTTGGCGAGATACAATTACCGGCCCGCATAGCGGCAACAATGACAACAGGAGACACCATCCCCTGTCTAGGAAAACAGCTACAGCAAACCACAAACTAGATGTGAGAAAGTTTGTCTAGGAAAACGTCCTCAAAGTTTGTTTCTATCTGACGCTACAACAAGAGATATCAGCCCGATCTAGGAAGACAAACTTTCCCACATCTAGATGTTTGTGGTTTGTTGTATCTGATGCTACAACAAGAGACATCAGTATCGGTCTAGAAAGACCAACGTTCTCACATCTAGATGCTTGTGGTTTGTTGCATCTGATGCTACAACAAGAGACATCAGTCTCGGTCTAGGGAGACAAACATTCTCACATCTAGATGTTTTTGGTTTGTTGTATCTGATGCTACAATAAGAGACATCAGTCTCGGTCTAGGAAGATAAACGTTCTCACACCTAGATGTTTGTGTTTGTTGTATCTGATGCTACAACAAGAGACATCAGCCCGGTCTAGGAAGACAAACGTTCTCACACCTAGATGTGTGTGGTTTGTTGTATCTGATGCTACAATAAGAGACATCATTCTCGGTCTAGGAAGACAAACGTTCTCACATGTAGGGGATTGTGGTTTGTTGTATCTGATGCTACAATAAGACACATCAGTCTCGGTCTAGGAAGACAGACGTTCTCACACCTAGATGTGTGTGGTTTGTTGTATCTGATGCTACAATAAGAGACATCATTCTCGGTCTAGTAAGACAAACGTTCTCACATCTAGATGCTTGTGGTTTGTTGTATCTGATGCTACAATAAGAGACATCAGCCCGGTATTGGAAGACAAACGTTCTCACATCTAGATAATTGTGGTTTGTTGTATCTGATGCTACAACAAGATACATCAGCCCGTTCTAGGAGGACAACCGTTCTCACATCTAGATGTGTGTGGTTTGTTTCTATCTGATGCTACAACAAGATACATCAGTCTCGGTCTAGGAAGACAAACATTGTCACATCTAGATGCTTGTGATTTGGTGTATCTGATGATACAGCAAGATACATCAGCCCGGTCTAGGAAGACAAACGTTGTCACATCTAGATGCTTGTGATTTGGTGTATCTGATGCTACAGCAAGAGACATCAGCCCGGTCTAGGAAGACAAACATTGTCACATCTAGATGCTTGTGATTTGGTGTATCTGGTGCTATAGCAAGATACATCAGCCCGGTCTAGGAAGACAAACATTGTCACATCTAGATGCTTGTGATTTGGTGTATCTGATGCTACAGCAGGAGACATCAGCCCTGTCTAGGAAGACAAACGTTATAACATCTAAATGCTTGTGGTTTGTTGTATCTGATGCTACAACAAGAGACATGAGCCCAGTTTATGAGGACAAACGTTCTCACATCTAGATGTTTGTGGTTTGTTTCTATCTGATGCTACTACAAGTGACATCAGCCCAGAATAGGAAGAAAAACGTTCTCACACCTAGATGTTTCTGGTTTGTTGTATCTGATGCTACAACAAGATACATCAGTCTCGGTCTAGGAGGACAAACATTCTCACATCTAGATGTTTGTGTTTGTTGTATCTGATGCTACAATAAGAGACATCAGTCTCGGTCTAGGAGGACAAACATTCTCACATCTAGATGTTTGTGTTTGTTGTATCTGATGCTACAACAAGAGACATCAGCCCGTTCTAGGAAGACAAACGTTCTCACACCTTGATGTTTGTGTTTGTTGTATCCGATTCTACAATAAGAGACATCAGTCTCGGTCTAGGGAGACAAACGTTCTCACACATAGATGTTTGTGTTTGTTGTATCTGATGCTACAACAAGAGACATCAGCCCGTTCTAGGAAGACAAACGTTTTCACACCTAGATGTTTGTGTTTGTTGTATCTGATGCTACAATAAGAGACATCAGTCTCGGTCTAGGGAGACAAACATTCTCACATGTAGATGTTTGTGTTTGTTGTATCCGATTCTACAATAAGAGACATCAGTCTCGGTCTAGGAGGACAAACATTCTCACATCTAGATGTTTGTGTTTGTTGTATCTGATGCTACAACAAAATACATCAGCCCGGTCTAGGAAGACAAACGTTCTCACACCTTGATTTTTGTGTTTGTTGTATCCGATGCTACAATAAGAGACATCAGTCTCGGTCTAGGGAGATAAAGGTTCTCACATCTAGATGTGTGTGGTTTGTAGGTGTGAGGACATCTGGGTGTGAGGACGTTTATTTTCCTAGACAGGGGATAGTGTATCTTATGGTAACATACGCTACCCCATGTTTATGAAAATATACGTCCTCACACCCAGAAGGTTGTGGTTTGTTGCAATTGATGCTACAACTAGAGACACCAGACACTGTCTACGAAAACAAACGTCATCACACCTTGGGATTGGTGGAGGACACGGTAGCAAGGCATATTCAAACTTAGTTGGCATTTTCCTAGTTAAATGGACTAATTTGGTAGCCAACGGTAACACATAAGAAGCTTCTAAAATAAACAACACTGTGTAATGTTGTACAATCCGCATGATTTACTGAACGTTTGTTTGTTTATTGGTGTGTAACGGCCTATCAACAGCTAAGGTCATGTAAGGCCGGGCAAACGGGTTTGATCCCGTTTTAACCTGCTGCATTGGGGGGAAAATCCCAAAATCAGAACGGAATATTTACATGGAGAAAAATGATATTCAGCCCTGAAATTAGAATAACCTGACCTGGTGCCAGGTCCATACCACACCAAATCACTTGACCCCTTCCCCTAAAATATGATTACGAATGTTCGTAATACTCACATAAGGGGTATAACCAGATTCAGCTGTCATATACAAAATGCCAAAGACGTATGTGAGGGTCAAACCTGGGGGCCGTTTCACTAAACTGCGTACGACTAAAATGTTCGTAAGTGCATAATTATGATAGTCTGTAAATTGCACATTAACAATGTTTTCTTGTAAACAATTATTGGATTTGCATTTATTGAGCATATGCTGCATATGCAGCCTATGCTCAATACATGCAAATACATCAATTGAAATTTCCAGACGATCCTAACTTTGTACTTACGAAGATTTTAGTCGTACGAAGTTTAGTGAAACGGGCCCCAGGTCTCCAGTCGGAATTCCGATAAGGATGAACCCCGATCGTTAAATTACCCACTGCATCTCTTGCACCCACTGCCATCCACGATTTACTGTATGAGATGACTGAAACCACTGGCCTGTTGGTCTGGCATCGATGCAGGCACCAACACGTGCACGTCTGTAGCCTATTTCACCAACATTGCAAAGCATACTTTTCTAACAAAGTATACTTTGAGGGAGTAATCATTTATTTTCCTCGAAATGCATTATGTCATATAGAACTAACGACTGCTTACACATCGACTCTATTGTTTGACAGAGGTTGATAAGTGATTTTAACACCCCTGTAGACAATAGAAAAGTTTGCATCTATATGCAAAACTGGGCACGATATAGTTCGTGATTCACGGTCAACCACACACGCTGTGTGCAGCTATGGTCATTTGGTGACACGTTGAATACCTGCTGAGAAAAGGGACATTAGGACGGCGACCGTAGCCCACATCAGTCTACATATTTGCGCAATTTGATCAGGGGATACGTTGGTCGCCATTCAAGCAATATAACATTATTATTGTCACCAACTAGCAGGCTTTGATCAATATATCGACCGAATAATTACAAATGGTGGTGAGAATCTGTACTGGTCACTCATACATATAATGTTACATACATATATCGTTTTATCAACCAGCGACGCACGCGAGTAGCGAGATTGGTGTAGCCTGATATACAGTCATGTACCTTTACTAAAGGGTTTTGTTAATCCAGTATGAATTTCAAATAAATAACCAGGAGACACGAATTAGACAGAAAAACATTCCAATTAAACACGTCTTTAATTCCGAGAAGGAATTAAAGACGGCCGATTTTTACGTTTTCCGTCTCCAGGGACTTTCCACACAAATTCCCACTCCACCTGCCCCTCGTCTCAGACAAGGAATAGGTGCAGTAACATTTCAATCGTTGGCATTCATTTTGCCGATTCGGACATCTTGGTTGGGCTATGGAATGGATAAATGGATGATGATAAACAAACACACAAATTTCACTTGTAATTGGGTTGCGGTGACAAACCTGTGTCAGTACCTGACGTATAGACGAGATATGTTAACAGAAAGACTGATGGAAGACATTCTAAAGTGTAATAAATGTAGAACATTGTTAAAAATGAAAATATAAATTCATACCTGTCGAATCTCCATGTTTCTGTTTACATGCATGTATATTTTAGCACGTGGACTGCGAGTTGTCGCGGACATGTCATAGTACACGGAATATACCCGAGGGGTGTTCAGTAAATCGCAGGAAAGTGCTATAAATCGATGCTGTCTCGTGCAGTGGTATGTTTTCACATCACTCAGCAACCATTTATAAATACATGTGATGCACATATTGGTACAGTTTCATAACTGAGATATGGACAGCAATTGACTTACAAATACGTTATAGTCTGTATTCAGACAATAGCATAAACTAAATTAGTCATCAGTTGCACACAAACTATCATTCGCAGCGCTAGTTTTCTTTTCAGTATAATAATTATATTATTTTTGTATCAACACCCGATTTGTTTTCCAGACTACTCATATGTACAACTGGGTTCAGAATGTGCAATTAAAACATCAAAATTTGAGGTCTTACAGCTTGTATGCAAATTAGGTTTATGTCGGTCGCATCACATATTTTGCGGGTTGAACTAGTTAAAAACACGGGTCTTACGCCATAAAATAGTTCTAACAAATTAGCTTGATAGCCTTTTCAGTGTGATAAAATGTTTTCGTAGTCTTAAGCGGCCCTCACGTATCGGTCGCTGCGCCAGTGCAACTCCTAAAACAGGCTAAAATGGCATTTTCGCGCGGCGTCCGGCCGGACGCTGCCCGATTTATAATGCCTCTGCTGCGATTTTTAAGGGTCGCACGAACCCCGTGGGCCTGCGGCGGCCTGCCGGAACCAGCCGGTGATCTGGCGACCGTCTGAAAATTGTGACGAAAATTATTGGAAAACAATCCGCCGGGCGCCGTGGGACTTTCACGGGCTTACAATAGCCTCACGGCCCCCTCACAGCCCCACTGGTTCCGACCGGTCCACCGGCGGCTTCTAAACGGCCCCACGCGAGCCCCAACTGCCACCCTAATATTTGGACCCTGGAGTACATATAGTCCCTGGATTTGGCATTTCATTCAACGTCTCAGTGCTGTAGCCGTCTTTTTAATGCCAGTACTGACCCAAGTCATCGGCGATTTTTTACAGTATGGCGCAACGACAACTCATCCCCCGGAACGGCTCCGACGTGCGCACATTACAGAACTGCGGATGCCCCTGGACGCCCGGGGGAAGCCCGACATCAATCGCCAGTAGCCCGGCCGGGCTCCGCCAGAACGCCTACCGATCTCTTCTTTGATCAGCCGGCGCCGCCCGATTATCTAGCGGCGTCCGGTCGACGCCTTGGCGTGCGCACTGTCTCCACTGCGACCCAATGTTCAAAGGGCACCGTCTAATATGTGAGGGCACACGTCGCAGACATGAAATTCGCCCGATTCATCCACGGGCTCTAAGTCCCCTGGCGACTCCTGCGATCAGAAAGATCGCGCGGACGCCGGCTGATATGTGAGGGCCGCTTAAGGGTGCGACGATTATTCGCTATTCGTAACTCCATGGTTCGGTGTACGAATACAATCTTCGGTTTCGGCTTCCATTATCCGAAATCTTTATAATTTTCGTTTTTCCAAAACTCTATTTTTAACTCAACATTTTCGCACCTTCCCAGTGTCAATTCGGCCCAGAACGAACACTAGTGATACTTTATAGTGTTGATTCCATAATATATATAATCATACTCATGTCATTTCATGTTTACGTGATCCGAGATGTTACGGGAATTTCATTTTTGAACACCCCTCGTAACTGAATTGTATAACTGACCAACCAATAATAGATACATTAATGCATATGATTCACGTGCATCTACATTTGTATACACTGTGTCAGACTACGAGAGGCCCTTCGATTACAAACATATTCTATACATATACGGTGTGATTATCAATATAGGAATGAATGGCCTTTTTTGTGGAATTTATCGGGGTATAAAATTGGAAAAGTCACTTTCGCAATTGGCGATAAAAATAAACAATTGGCGATAAAAAATTACAATATTCGAAAAATTTTTTTTTTTTTTTTTTTTCGAAAATTGTAATTTTTTATCGCCAATTGTTTATTTTTATCCTATTGGTTATTATAGGAATGAATGGCCTTTTTGTGGAATTCATCGGGGTATAAACTTGGAAAAGTTGCGGGAATACTTGACGAAGGCCCGAAGGAAATGTGTTTATTTTCCGTTTTCTTAAGAATTATTTTAACTGCGTCTCACGGTTACGGAAAGTAGTTCGGCATGGGAGTTTACTGGGATATAAATTTTGGACAGAGACTTGCTACGGGCCAATCAAATGTTAGGGAATTGTGTAAATATTTTTGTGCTGGAATTATTTCGTCAATGTTTTGAAAGGGAACTGTTGAGCGTAAACGTGTTGGGCTATGTATATACAGTAGAACCTCTCTAAACCGGACATCCATGTGACGCCAGTGTGTTTAATTTAATTTTGACTGTAATTTATTTCATTGCCGTGTCTGTCCATGATTGAAAATGACAAAAATGTACAAATATTACTTAGTCACAGTGGAAACTGTATGCTGGACAACTTGGGGACCTCCGATTAGAGAGGATCCACTGTGCTATATAATTCATTGATTTGGTATAGGTTTTCAATCGGTTTCACTCTTTGCGGCACATATCGTATAGATGAATGACTGTCAAACACGGATAATTATCATGATAGTTGTGCCAGTGGGACACGGACACTCCCGGTGGCAGCATGTGGCGAATAATGCAAACATGGATGTTATTGATCAGCTGTCATAATTATAGAAACAGTTCCTTTGATGACACATTGAAGTTCACAATTTCCACTGAATATTAACCAGATGTAGTCGGTAAATCTATGTGTAAGTCAGTTACTGCCCAAATTAAGGTGTCCATGTGCTTAAACAACCTACATGTGCCCACGAAACACCCCTCGCCGCTTCGCGGCTCGATGTTCCATGGGCACATGTAGGTTGTTCAAACACATGCACACCTCAATTAGGGCTGTAACCATTACATATATTTGATGATTAAAAGTATGCAGATTTATTATACTGAATGTATTACATTATCACAGCCAAAATGACTGTGATAATGTAATCAATTCAGTCATGATAATAAAAATTAATAAATTTATCCTAAAATTACTCCCTCAAAGTATACTTTGCTAGATAAGTATACTTTGCAATGTTGGTGAAATAGGCTACAGATGAATGCTACATGTTAAAACTATAACAACGTGAGAGTGACCCATCACGACACTAAATGTCATTTTGAGACTTTGACCAGTTAGCTCTTCGTAACATGTATTAAACTAGCACATGCATTCAGTCTCTTAATGTGTGGTTCGGAGTTTCCATCAACAGCATGTGCACCTAGAAAGTTTTCCATTAGCCGATTTCACCAAAATTGCAAAGTATACTTATCTTGCTTTCAGGGAGAAATTTTCAATTGAAGGATAACATTTACTATTTTTTATTATACTGAATTTATTACATTATCACAGCCATTTTGGCTGTGATAATGCAATAAGTTCAGTATAATAATTCTGCATACTTTTAATCATCAAATGTATGCAGTCGTTAGTTCTATATGAAATAATGCATTTCCGGAAAAATAAATGATTACTCCCTCAAAGTACATTTTCGTGAAATCGGCTACTGACATCGGCGAACGCTGGATGCGTAGATCAACTGCGGGGTGTCCGTGAAACCGTTTTGTCCTGGCGAGCCACACACGTGCTTATTGTGGCAATGAACACATTATTTACTGATACATGCAATCAAATATCGCCTGTAATTAGATACAGCTCTCACAACGACATTAATATTCATTTTAAAATGATTTATACACCATTACATGCCATGTGAACATGAACCATTTTCACTCGAGTATACGCACGCGCCATTGGTATTCCATGAGGATACCCAACACGTTTCGCAATGATGATGTGTGACGTAGTACACACTGGTACTGTGCGTGTACGCGCGCGTGTGTGTGTGTGTGTGTGTGATGGCACGCGCGCGTATGTGTATATGTGTGTGTGTGTGTGTGTGTGAGAGAGAGAGAGAGAGATAGATAGAGAGAAGAGAGCGAGAGAGAGAGAAGAGAGAGAGAGAGCGTGCATTTCTCAGTGCAATAGTGGTACATGTAGATATATAACAGCATCTCCAACGAATGTGTGTGCCGATACTTGCGGTAAAACATCTATACAGCTATGTGCCGTGTTACCGAATGCGAACATATATCACACTCTCCAACAAGATCGGATGTCGGAGTAATGAATTAGGAGAAATGTCCATATTTACAATGGGCGTGTGCGTCGTGGTCAAGTGTGTATACAAATACACTTTTAAAATGATTCCATGTGCCATGGTTGTGGTATGCATATACACATTACGTCAATGTTCAATTGAACGGATCAGTGGAAGAAAGGGGCTTAGCCCCCTTCTTCCATTGACCGCTTCAATTACTTTATGCGCCGTGAATTTGTGGATAATAACGTTGTTTAATGAATCTGTGTTTCGTGATATGGCATTGATAATTAACCGACAGTTGCAACGTTTGTGCGTGTCGTGTTATTACACGTGGACACAAAGCAACATAAATGTAACATGTAACATGGCCAATGTACACATTACGTCAATGTTCAATTGAACGGATCAGTGAAAGAAGGGGGCTTAGTCCCTGACTTAGCCCCCTTCTTCCACTGACCCCTTCAATTACTTTGTGTGTCGTGAATTTGTTTGTGGATAATATCATTGTTTAACGAATATGACATTGAATGTATAAACGTACTATGTAACGCATCGGTGTGGTGTGCGGTGTTGTCCGTTGCCATAAACCACCCGCAACGGCCTTAGTTAATTAGAAACAGCAGAACTAGCAGGCGTGAAAAACATATTGCGCAATAACCGGTACAGGGCTAGAGGCAGTTCATTTATTTCTTTCTCAGAAATACAAGAGCTTTTCCGAAGAGGATCTTGATATTTGTTTCAGAGAGTATGGAACCAGGTCAAACTTCGCAATCGTCTCGGTCTATGTATTCATCATAGCACTGAAACTTCCAGAAGCCATCCGATTCAAAGTACGTGTTCTTTTATTTTGTCCTTATTATTTAACAGATTTTGATGAAATATGTCGAATCAAACGTGTCTTGTTAAGCTGCATTTGGTGGTCTCTGTACTTTGGCCCAAACTCCTGTCGTTTTTACGGAGAATGCCGACACGGAAATCGATTATTCACCAAAACGACATAAGTCTGTGCCGAACTCACGGAACCACAACATGCAGGTCATGAAGACGCGTTTGCTGCGCCATGTGCCATCAAACTCCGTTGCATATTAAGGGAAATATCAGATAATACTGTCTTTGGGAGTGGGCGAGCTTTCACCATTTTCAGCCATTGTTGTTGTTGTAACCACGTGATAATGCACCTTGTAATTGTTCGTAAATTGTTTCCTCATTTGAAACGAACCGATGCACCATTTCAATTGTTTTGGCGTATATTCATGTATGAAGTATTTCCATATGTCCTGAATTGGCTACTTGTTGCAAATACACATTCTTAGAATGGAGTAAATGATTTGTAGTTGATTTGAAATATATACTATAAGTAGTACATGTAAATCTTTTACAGAGGACAGTTTAAAATATTCAAACTGGCCTCAATATGTTAATGGCTATTCCATTGTTCATGAATGGATGTCATTAGTTAGAAATATAATGACAAACACTGTAGATCCAGATGAGTCGGCTCTTACGAGCCGACTCATCTGGATCGACAGTGTTTGCAAATATTGGCTCTGTTTAACAGTCAATGTGAACATATAACGTCGAAATAGAACTGGCTTTGTCGGATTTGACTTACAACAACAACTATACTTATTACAATTCATGCAATGAACTCCATTGTGTCGTTGCGCATAATAAGTAACTCCGAATATATATACAAATCTGAATAAACGCAGTCGGGCTATTGTAGGAAGCAATCCCGAATCCTGTAATTGGTGACAAGTCACGTGACCAGTAATGAAGAGACCACCTACAAGTGTGCCGCTATGCAATAGAAGAGGGCGGACTTGTTTTGAGAGATAACAACTTGCATCTGTCGCTTCAGCGGCCCGGGATCGTTCCCCGTTCTCGGCACTGGAGGTTGTGAAATACAATTGTATTCCCCGCCGATAGGGAATGCAGATTAGAACATGAAGGAGTTAGTAGAAGCAAGGGGCTAAGTACATGGGGCTTAGCCCCTTGCTTCCACTGATCCCCATTTCAGTTCCATCGTCACGCATTAGAAGAAGTGGACACTGAGTAGACATTGTATCAGCATGCTTTTAGCTTCTTTTTTACAGACGTAGTTTCGGAGCCAATTGAAGCAACTGACAGATTACCTTCAAATTTGGTCTTGCAGATTAAAAGACGCACGTAGTCTTTTAAAAGTCTTATCATCTATTAGTAATAAGTATACTTGCAGAATAACTAGGTCATCCGTTTCCGTGGTGGTATAGTTTCGGTGAATTTGTTATAACGATGCTACATATATATGGCTAAGACTGGAGCAATTGGGTTTACGACCAGTGTCGAACCAGATCAGCCTGTGCAGGATCTACACTGTTCGCCATTCAATCAATGAAACACTCATTAAGCCCCTAACAAGGAATATAGAACTTTATCAGGCTACAGGAGTGTGCTATTTGATCTGGATCTACTCTGGTCACAAATCTCATAAACCCCATTTATCCAGTCATAGCCACATAAGGAAATAGTCTCCACGTATGGCCCGGACATATAATGGGACTACACGCAGTCTGATCCGGATCTTACACCATTCCCAATTAAATCACTAAAGTCGCTTTACTATCATCATATCGATCGTGCGACTGAGCAAGGGAATCTAGGGGCCCGTTCCACTAAACTTCGTACCACAAAAACGTTCGTACAAATATCTTTTACAATTACTTCACACATGAATGTGATTCATTAATGCAATTTTACCCACATATAGTGCCCATTAAATCTGAAAAGAAATCACCAAACATTTCCCAAAATCGGCAATTTTAATTTTAGTATAAACATATTTTATTAAATAATAATTTACATCATTTTAGGTATGCAAGCAGTGTAAAGAGGATTGGAACGAAATATTGCTATCTTATAGAGTTCCCTTACTTTAACAAGGTAATGAAGGTCTCACCCGGACATAACTCTTACAAATCTAAAAAGAACGCAATGATCTCACATGTCAGCCTGAGGCACATTCGATGTAATGATGGTAGAATATATAGAGAATAGTAGGTCAGTGCCGTGAATGGGAAAAAATATCTGGCAAGGCTCAGGAAACGGGATGGGCGAGGCTCTGCCGAGCACATCCCGTTTCTGTGCCGCGCCAGATATTTTTTCCCATTCACGGCACTAACCTACTATTCTATTTATACTGTCAACACCTACAAATGGCTGTAAAATGCAAAAATAGTATTGACTGGATATCAAAAATGTTTCACGGCACTGTGTTTCACGGCACATACGCACTGTGTTGACGGGATAAAATTCAATTGTGTATTATGTTTACGGATTTTTGGTAATAATATAGAAAAAGGAGTTTGAGCTAGATTTCAGCTTAAAAGAAAACCCCAGAAAACAAAACCATATACGAGGATGATAAAGATAACGACACCTAACTAAAATATAGACAAAGAAATTGAACATAGAAAATAATAAACATGAAAAGTAAATAACAATCATAAAAATATTGTAAATACATGTATATCCATTTGCTACAGGAGGGTCCACGTCGTTTTTAATTTTGCACTTAGGAACTTCTTAGTGGTACGAAATTTAGTGAAACGGGCGCCAGGGGCCCGTTTCACTAAACATCGTACGACTAAAATCTTCGTAAGTGCACATTTAGGATAGTCTGGACATTTCAATTGATGGATTTACATTTATTGAGCATAGGCTGCATATGCAGCCTATGCTGAATAAATGTAAATCCAATAATTGTTTACAAGAAAACATTGTTGATGTGAAATTTAATTTTGACTAATTTTATTTTGCACTTATGAATATTTTAGTCGTACAAAGCTTAGTGAAACGGGCCCCAGTAGCGCGTTTCACTAAACTTCGTAAGACTAAGAAGTTTGTAAGTGCAACATTTTGTTTTAGAATGAAAGTTACACTAACAGCCGATGTTGGAAAATATGTATTGTATTTGCTCACATGTAATCATGTGAACATATAGGTGCGTTGGTTAACCACCTTCATGTGAGAAGCAAATTAATATAGGAATGAATGGCCTTTTGTGGATATAAACTTGGAAAAGTCGCGAGAATACTGGACGAGGCCTTCCGGCCTTCGTCCAGTATTCCCGCGACTTTTCCAAGTTTATATCCCCGATAAATTCAACAAAAAGGCCATTCATTCCTTATAATTCCAGCATTTGAAATAAATTCATCAAGAAAATGTGTTTATTTTCCGTTTTCTTAAGAATTATTTTAACTGCGCCTCACGGTTACGGAAAGTAGTTCGGCGTGGGAGTTTACTGGGATATAAATTTTGGACAGAGACTTGCTACGGGCCAATCAAATGTTAAGGAGTTGTGTAAATATTTTTGTGCTGGAATTACTACTAGATGTCGCGCCCGCCGAGGTTTGATAGTATACCGAAAAACGTTAACCAAAAACGTTAACCAAAAACGTTAACCCGGACGCGTGTACGCATTTACGAAGGTACGTAAGTATCGTAAGCCAATATGCCGACTATATCGCACTGTCCGCAAGTTGGCTCGACACAAACATATTCGTAAGAACATTTTAATCGTTTGAAGTTTAGTGAAAAATGACCCAGTTGTTGGAAACGCCATTTTGCCAGCCGGCAACTCATTTCGACCCCATCTGAGAAACAATACATCGTAACGCATGCGTCCAGCGTAACCCCGGGTCAGCATGCGCGTGCGCACAAGCTTATCAAGGCCTACATTGTTTGCCATACTGTTAATAAATTAAGACTGCTGTCAGCAAAGGTACTAGACCCTGATGTAACTTTGAGACACTACAGAATGACCAGTAGCCGATTCCACCAAAATTGCTAAGAATACTTATCTTGCTAAGTACACATTGAGGGAGAAATTCTCAATTTACGGATAAATTTATTAATTTGTATTATACTGAATTTATGACATTATCACAGCCATTTTGGCTGTGATAATGTAATATTTTCAGTATAATAATGCTGCATAGTTTTAATCATCAAATATATGCAGTCGTTAGTTCTATATGAAATAATGTATTTCTAGAAAAATAAATGAATCCTCCCTCAAAGTACACTTTGCTATATAAGTGTGCTTTGCATTTTGGTGAGATAGGCTACTGGATATACCTTTATTGCAAATGTCATAGTGTCATGAAGATCTGCACGCACGTACTATGTATGTTCCTGCGACACTTCGATAAGAGTATCACAATAGTATGTCAAACAACACCAAGAACAACAACAGCACCACCAACAACAGTCACGGCGACAACAGCGCAACTTACACCGTGAAATGATAGGTGAAGCACTTCCATCCCGTCGGCCGTTCCAAGAAGTTGTACAATTGCACTTGAAACGACGGCCGACTGTGTCGGAAATTGCCGTAGATGATCATCGGGCACGTGTTGTTGACAGCCTTTGAGTCCTGGTAGGACTCGGTAAGTCCCGCCGTCTCCGATTCGCGATCGGTAATCTCCGTCATCTGTATAGGTGGGAAACCATTCCCCGGGCCATTGCCGATGACTTTCTCAATGATTTTCTTGTTGTTCCGTTTGTTGCCTTCCTTCGGAAAGAAGGTCTTTCGGGGGCTGTATTCCCCCGAGAAGTTGACGTCAGCAACGTCGTACATGACGTTGAACGTGTGTACTTATCTCACTAGAATATGTTCTTCTTTACACTTTATTTTTCACTTACAGTTATACACGCCTAAACTATAAAGCATTCATTTTGTAATTTAAGATATACCACAGTCCAAGAGATTATAGATGTATGTTTTATCTTGTACGTACATTTTGTTTGTATACTTTATATGGTTTATATACAGTTATTGTTTAAGATTGGCTTTCGCAGTGCATTACGTGCAGCGGTGAGTTCAAATTCATAATACACTAGCAACTAGTGTATTAAATATGCAAATGAGATTGCTACAGAAACAATGTGCATGATCACGTGGTTAAAACAACAACAACGTCGCCCACTCCAAAGTAAGTATTATTTGATAGTTTCAAATATGGCGCAGCAAACGCGTCTTCATGAGCTGCATTTGGTGGTATAGGGAGTTTGGCACAGACTTATGTCGTTTTTGCGAAGAATCGATTTCCGTGTCGGAAACACGGAAATCGATTCTTCGCAAAAACGACAGAAGTTTGGGCGACAATACAGAGACCACCAAATGCAGCTTAACAAGACGCGTTTGATGCGCCATATTTCATCAAAATCCGTTACGTAATAAGGACACTATGAAAGAATACGTACTTTGAATCGGTACTTGTTGTTGTTGTTAGTACCACGTGATCATGCTCATCCCGTTTCCGTGCCGCGCCAGATATTTTTTCCAATCACGGCACTAACGTACTATTCTATGTAACACCTACAAATAGATGTGAATGCAAAACAAATAAACCCAGCCGCATCGTCAAAATCAGAGAATCGACTAGTATGACAACCGCACATATTCATACGCAGTGATTAGGTCGTATTGACATGATGTCAAAAATGTTTCACGGCACATACACACTGTGTTGACGGGATACATACGCGTTACCAAATCCACATACAAATATGTGTACAGTATATAAACCCAGGGAACATACATCATCGTCCGAGATAAAACATATATAGTAATAGCACTAATTATCTGGTTCTTTCGCAAGGCGATTTACATCCAGTAAATTCGGGCTAATAATTATTCTCATTGACTGAGCCATATTCATGTTACTTACGGTATGTTAACACATATTAATATAAACTAATACCATTAGTTCACGCGCTATTAAAGTTGCTAATGTTATAAACTAATCACATTGATCTGCAATATAAATCACAGATTTAGAACAACTCCGCGGCATACAAAAATATGTACTACAGATAACACCATCAGCGTATATAATTCCCCATTGTCCGTACAAGGATTCATTAATTCTCCACAATGACATTGTGTTACGGAAACATAATTAACTACTCCATATGAGACACCCCATGTGATTTTATACCTTCGGACATCTGCGTAATTTCATGAACTACGTTTACAAACTTTACAATATTTTCCGTAAATGGAGTCAAAAGTTGACAAAATATTAAGAGTACATGCGGAATATAATTCCGCATGTACTCTGAAAATTTTGTCAACTTTTGACTTTATTTATGAAAGATATTGTAAAGTTTGTAAACGTATTTAATGAAATTACGCAGACGTCCGAAGGTACAAAATCACATGGCGTGTCACATATACTCACTAGTATTACTGAAATGTAATAAGTGTCACTGTTCACAGCGAAATTGCGATTCACAAGTACGTGTACTTGTAGCCACTGTTATACGATGTACTTCCACGCCGCCATCTGTCGGTGTGTTTATCTGCAATCAAATAAACAATATTACTTTAATACAGTCGAACCTCTCGAAACCGAACACCGAGAAAGATTGGTGTTCTTAATTATAGCGGGTTAGCAACATTAGCAACTTGTGTGCGGGGTCAACAAAATAATGATCTATTTGGATACAGTTTATTTTGGGAAACACCTATTTTATAGGGGTTTTCCCAAAACAACGTGAGTCTGAATTTAGGGATACATGTATGTATTAGTTTTAGCGACGTTAGTTATTAATCGGGCACTGCTGCTATCTATGTTTAGAGCAAATATTCAGTTCGAAAATGGCGTCGGAAATTGACACACAATTTAATTCAGCATGATCTATGCATCTTGTTGTCAATTTTCGACATCATTCATAGAAAATATGGAAATCAATATCGGCGAAATACGGCGCTAACGGATAAGCGAGGTAATTCTGGCGAGATTTGTAATTTATTTCAAACCAGCATACCGGTATTAAGGAAGTACATTCGTGACAATATTTATGAAACTACTATCTGTTTCACGAAACCTGCCAAAATGTTACGGCCATATAAACAATTCTCAATAATATTAAATTTTATAAAAATTTAAGAATGAGCCTTCTTTTATTTCGTGAAATTTGGTCAAATATAAGTTGATGGAGGAGGCAAAAAACGAAAAACAAAAAGGAAATTGACTCCGAAACCTGGCTAGTTAACTTGGAAATGATCTAACTAAGAATACAAAATTTATATTTTTAAAATCGGTCCATTATTTATGAAAAAAAATATTATCCGCAAGTTAAATACCCATTCTGTGAAGATGGCTTTGGGTATTTAACATGGGGAAATTGATTTTTTCAGTAATAAAATCAATATTGGGCCAAATTTCGGGAAATAAAACAGGCTCGTTCTTAAATTTTGATAAAATTTAACATTATCGAAATACTTATTGTTTTTACATTGTTTATACAGTTTACAAACATTTTAGTCTTACGAAGTTTAGTGAAACGGGCACCAGGCGCTGTTGCCTTGGCTACAAAATCAGCAACTAGTGCAAGGAATACTACAGTGGGACCTCTCTAAACCGGACAACAAGAAACATCTATGATCTTATTTTTTATATTTACTTGGTCATTTATCTCAGTTGATACTGTCTGTTCGTGATTGCATAGCACACCACTATGGTCCAGCATGATCAAATGCCTGAATTACAGTGAAACCTCTCTAAGCCGGACACCCTGAATACCCCAGGGTGTCCGGTTTAGAGAGGTTTCACTGTATGTAAATCACCACGAATGTTTGAGTCTATGAATAGCATAACCGCAGAAAAATACATCAACACTTTTTTTTTGCAGAACTTCCTTCAATTTATGTTTCTTTTCTTATGCAATACATATAATCATCTAATGGTCATGTTGATTTAATATGATATTTATTAAACTCGTAAGACTGATTTCGTAAGAAACGAGGCATATCAGGCCATGTCTCGTTTTTTATTAAACCAGCAACGTGTTTAATCAATATGATATTAAATCATATCATGAAAGATCGTATATTTTATAGTAAACGGCGACATTACACTGTCAAAACATGTTAATGCAATGCAATATGAGTGATATCCGAATCCCATCAACAGTTGAAGAATAAGAATACTCCTGGGCAAATGCATTCCTTTCATACGGACCTGTAGCCTATTTCACCAACATTGCAAAGTATACTTATCTAGCAAAGTATACTTTGACGGAGAAATTTTGAAATTAAGGATAAATTTATTAATTTTTATTATGCTGAATTTATACTAATTCTGCAACTATATGCAGTGGTTAGTTCTATATGAAATAATGCATTTCGGGAAAAATAAATGATTACTCCCTCAAAGTATACTTTGCTAGATAAGTATACTTTGCAATTTTGATGAAATCGGATACTGTTGTCAGAGCGTCAGGTTTTGACCACGATATATCCGTTACAATTCAGACATGTTATAATTCGTCTCACGAATAGAAAAAAAGTGTGCCAATGGTTTTCGTCCATCAGAAACAAAATGGACAAAAATCGATTCCGAACAGAATGACTCAAGGTCAGACTGCACCAGAGGTGACGGACAAAAATCCCATGACAGTGTGTTCTAGTATAATTATACATTACATATGCATACTTATGTGTCTGTTACCTGTGTTCTGCACATACGAGTCTATGTTGTTCATCACGTAGTCAACACAACTCTCGCCGCTTCTATTGAACGCATTCATACCCCATACACATGCAGTCTACGTTTATAAAACAGTCTGATCACGCAGTTAAAACTCGTACCCGAAATCAGACAGTTTCATTGGTCGAGCAGCTCAGTCTCGACCTATCAAACTTCCTGATTTCGAGCATGAGAACGGAGCGTGTACGTGTACCCAGAAAGTGTTAAATACACTGGTCCCCGGCTACAAATGATTCAATAGCTACACTGTCAGCGTCGGTCGCAAATGGCGTCATTTTACCATGACGTACGACACGTATCAAATGAGTTCATTTTCTTAGTCGCTCCCTCGTCGATGCATAATTAAAAGCCCGTAACTTACTTCATTAGTAAGATAATGCGTTAATAGACGCCTGAATTGCTTTCTGTCCTTTGTCATTTCAGAATAGAAACTGATATGCACGTAAAATGCCTCGAGTAGGTGTTTTCGTCCTTACATGTACAATGAACTACTTCACATAAATGAAGCAATAGACAGGTAGCTGTATCTACCTACATGTATTGTGAAAATGGTAGTTATAAAAGAGAATTGTATTTACAGTGGTGTCAGCGTGTAAGTGCACACATGAACAAACACGACAGGTTGGAACCAACCTGTCGTGTTCGTTCGTGTGTGCACTTACACTCCACTGTACATCGGGTACTGTTACACATGCGAGTTGGTATATTTTATTGCATAAAATGGGCTTTCACAGTTTAATAAAACAGTGTAATAAAAATCATATTACACTAGTGTAAGGCCATAAACAATGTACTTTGGTTCTGATATCGCCTCGTCAGAAAAATCCCTGCGCGTCGAGCATTTTATTGTCATGTAGAAATAAAACCGTACTGTAAAATCGCCCCATGATCAACAAGAAAATGTGGCCTCGCGGCACACGAATGCCCCCGGTGGCAGATTGGAGAAGCTGTGGAAAAGGTAATTAACCGAAAGTGATAATTATTCATAAGCACAGTTGTGAAGGTCAAATAATGAAGGTCATAATACGGGCAGCATGAATGCACGGCATTTGTCAACAGGTTTAATGTATTGAAATATTAAAGTAATTTATCAAGGGATATAGAAGTTATGACAGAATTGAGAAACTCGGGCGAACGCATTAATGTGTGAAAAGGTTCAAAGTTGTCAAAAGGGCAAGGTCATATTAAGGGCAGCATGGATGTGTGACATTTGTCAACACGAATGATGTACCGCGGTATTGAACTAATAAAGTCAAGGGATATAGATGTTAGACAGAATTTCGAAACACCAGCGAGCTTTTTAATGTGTGAAATAATTCAAAGTTGTGAAGGTCAAAAGGTCAATGCCATATTAAGGACATCATGGATGTGTGGCATTTGTCCACAAGTATACTGTGTTGAAATATTTAAGTAATCCTTCAAGGAATATAGAAGTTATGATATAATTGACAAACTCCGGCGAACTTCTTCATGTGGGAAAAAGTTCAAAGTTGTCAAGTTCAAAAGGTCAAGGTCATATTAAGGGCAGCATGGATATGTGGCAATTGTCCACAAGTATGATGTGTTGAAATATTTAAATAATCATTTAAGGAATATAGAAGTTATGCCAGAATTTCGAAACTCCGGCGAACTTCTTAATGTGCCGGACACACGGATACACGGACACACAGTCCAAACACTATATGATTGGTCCGTAGAAAGTCTCTGTCCAACAATTATATCCCAGTAAACTCCCACGCCGAACTACTTTCCATAACCGTGAGGCGCAGTTAAAATAATTCTTAAGAAAACGGAAAATAAACACATTTTCTTGATGAATTTATTTCAAATGCTGGAATTATAAGGAATGAATGGCCTTTTTGTGGAATTTATCGGGGATATAAACTTGGAAAAGTCGCGGGAATACTGGACGAGGCCTTCCGGCCTTCGTCCAGTATTCCCGCGACTTTTCCAAGTTTATACCCCGATAAATTCCACAAAAAGGCCATTCATTCATATAGTAAAGGCCACAGTTGTGTTGTTACACTTACTATATAAATGATCCTGCGAAATGTCAAAGTATGCCAAAACCAAATTATTTCCCATGTATACTATATAATTGATCCTGCGAAATGTCAAGTATGCCATAACCAAATTATCTCCCTTGTATACTATATTGATCCTGCGAAATGTCAAGTATGCCATTACCAAATTATCTCCCTTGTATACTATATAAATGATCCTGCGAAATGTCAAATATGCCAAAACCAAATTATCTCCCTTGTATACTATATAAATGATCCTGCGAAATGTCAAGTATGCCAAAACCAAATTATCTCCTTTGTATATTATATAAATGATCCTGCAAAATGTCAAAGTATGCCAAAACCAAATTATCTCCCCTGTATATCACAGTTTCTAATGCACGATTTTGGAATTTCATCACATAAGACATCACATGAGACACGGCGCCTTTAATAGGTAATAATTCCGGCATTTTCCTTTTTTAATCATATTTCCTTTTTATTTTACACTGTTTTCTTTTCGCCATGGAGGTAATGGTGTATAGGTCGATTACAATAGCACGACATTATACCTACATGTAATTATTATGCACTAATGTTAAGACATGTAAATTTAAAATGTTTCGCGTTCTTCTATTATCCACCCGACACATAAATACGTATTCATGTTACACCCTTGTTCCAATTGGCCTAATGTCATTTTCGCAAGCCAGCTGACGTAATAAATACAAACGAGCATCTATGCATAGACCACTGAATATGTCCGACGTTTTGTATTGCCATTACATCACGAATCCACACTAAAAAGGGCATACAGCTCTTTAAACAGTTACCATAGTAACACGCTCTGGTCATATTGCACACTTAATGCAGGTAAATTAGTTTTAAAACTAAACTGTTGAACTAGTACCAGTAATGATGCTTTAACGACTGAAAGACGAACATCGTAGTCCCAGATCTGCCTGCGCGGACGCGCAGGCTGATCTGGGACTACGATGATCGCAAACGCAATAAGGCCCCTTTTGTCAATCAGTGTCCAAATGTGATCATTTCCAGCCGGGACGCAGTAGCAGACTCGGCAATTCCGGGAACAGTAGACGTAGTATAGCGGGGTGCTTTCGCCATTATTGAATTGTTGATCACTCGGAAATAAGGTTTTATGGCCAATCTCTGCTCCTCGGTAATAACTGACGCGCCCTGAGAAAATGCGGCGTCTTGCATTTGGGATCAGTGTAACTAAACCCCATATAAGTGATGTCTGTTCAATGCATACATATGTACATATCGACAAAATAAACTTTACACATTTTAATTCCAAAAGTTCTAGCTGATGGGCGTCTCATGTCCATTTAGCGTATGATCCGTATGCCATCCGTCTTTTTCACAACTTGAACCTGACGTGACATCACGTACCATAAAAATGTAAACATTCTCAGCATTGGTATGAAACTCCAACTGACTAAATATACAATATGTTCAGTATAGACACATTTCCTTTTTATTGAAACGTATGTATGATATTAGCGTTTAAAGTTATTTTGCGGCTCAATATACTATTCGCAAGTAGGTCAGTCAAAGAGGATGATAATTACAATGTAATGTATTCAAGAACTATCATGGCTGACACCAGTATAAAGGCAGAGGCCTAAATGGGCCGCCTTTATCGCTCACCTGAAATTATTATCCCGATTATAAAGTAAATAAAGAACGGCACGGAGTGACGATTATATATACCAAGTTCCATCAAAATTCATCTGTAAGTTCATAAAAAAGTTATTTAATAATTATTCGGTTTGTCTCGAAATATGTACAGTCCATGCGGGACGGGGGTTAACGGATCACAGGAAGAAACGGGTAATTTTTGCATGTCAATCCCTGAAACAAGAGCAAAATACAAACATATAATAACATAAATCATAAGATCTGCCACTTCTGAATGAGTGCTTTAGAGTGATCGTCTCATCGATACCTTCGATTTGATATATGACATGACCATATTTGGTGAAAGTTGACCCCTACTCGACTCCCCCGCCCCCCCCCCACCCCCTCTCCCACATTTTTAATCCCAGGGTCATAATTTTAACAAATCTGAAAGAGCATTGACTATCGATTATTTCTGCCAGGTTTCGTCGAAATCGGTCTGGCAGTTCTTGAGAAGAATATTTTTAAGAATTTGACCTAGTATTCCTATGGCGGCCATCTTGGATTATGCGACGACATCCATTCTAACAAATATAAAAATGCTTCATCGACGAATCATACCTATGAAGTTTGACCAGCATTGACCAAGCGGTTCACGAGAAGAAGACGTTTTCAATCTATAATAAAAACGATGAACTTTCGACATGTTAGCGGCCATCTTGGATGGCGTAATCATCCGATTTTGCCAAAAAATGCTCCAGATTGATCGTCTATCACCCCAGCCAATTTTTACCACGTGGTCATCATTGTAACAAAACTAAAAGAGCATTGACTATCAATCATTCATACCAAGTAGTGTCGAAATCGGTCTGGCGGTTCGTGAGAAGAAGATTTTTTAAGAATTTGACCTAATGTTCTACGGCCATCTTGGATTATGCGATGACCTCCAGCTTAACACATATGAAAATGCTTCACGCACACACTATAACTGAAGTTTTACCAACATCGGTAAAGCGGTTCACGAGAAGAAAACGTTTGAAATCTATATTAAAAGGATGATCTTTCGACATATCGGTTGCCATCTTGTCTGACGTAATCATCCGATTTGGAAAAAAAATGCACCAGAGTGATTTTCTCCTCGATACCTTCGAGCTGATATACAACATGGCCATATTTGGTGAAATTTGAAATTTGAACACTACTTAACCTCCGATTTATTTTTTAGAATTTTACCGAACATTCCTATGGCAGCCATCTTGGATTATGCGACGACATCCATCTCAACAAATATGAAAAGGCCGCACACACACACCATAACTGTCAAGTTTGACCAGCATCGGCCAAGCCGTTCACCAGAAGAAGATGCTTGGAATCTGTATTAAAAGGATGAACTTTCGCCCTTTCGGCGGCCATCTTGGATGACGTAGTCATCCGATTTCGACAAAAAAATGCTCCAGAGTTATCGTCTCCCCGATACCTGTGATTTGATATACAACATGACCATATTTGGTCAAATCTGAAATTTGACCCATAATTGACCCCCAGGGCGAAGCCCATTTTTGACCTCGGGGTCATCATTTTAGCAAATCTGAAAAATCATTGACTGTCAATCATTCCTGCGAAGTTTCGTCGAAGTCGGTAGGGCGGTTCCTGAGAAGAATAATTTTTAACAATTTGACCAACTTTTCTAGGGCCATCTTGGATATGCGACGACAAAAATATAACAAATCTGAAAAGGAGTAACACATAGACCATCCCCGTGAAGTTTGGTCAACATCTGAAAAGCGGTTCAAAAGAGGAAGAGGTAGGTGGGCGGACGGACGGACGGACGGACGGACGACGAGGGACGGAAGGAGGAACAGCGATAACAATAGCTCTCTTGAGCCTTCGGCTCATGTGAGCTAAAAAAAACACAGGAAACACATGTTCAGTTTTCCACATTATTTGCAACAACTATTGGAATTGAACATGGACATAATGATGTTCTAATTAACTCAGTAATCATGTACATGTATATACAATGTATGTGTATGTGGCTGGATTATTTGGGCTCATATGGTTTGTGACTTGTGTAGCTCCTGATCAAATAGTACATTCATATAGCCTGACAATTATCTATATTGCTTGTTAGAAGCATGACGGATGTTTCGTTAATGTAATGGCGAACCGTACATATCCTGATCAGTATGTGCGGATGTACAGGCTGATCTGGATGGACACTGGTCGCAAAGCCCCATATTGCCACTCACAGTGTTACTAAGGGTACTTGTATTGCAGTACGATAGTTGACAAGTCCAGCGGGAAACATTGCACGCGTCCCCGTTGCCTAGCAACGGTATAATAATATTGGAACGTCAATTACCGTTGTCGGTCAGACACACACATTGACGTGCGCTTCCGTGGCCAGGTGACATCGCAGCGCCATGTCCCGCAATTTGTCTGCAATATAAGTGGAATAAAACAATATGAAACATGGGACCAACAAATATATACCGAATCCTGGGGGCAGTTTCACTAAACTTAGTACGACTAAAATGTTGGTGCAAAATTATGATGGTCTATAAATTTCACATTAACACTGTTTTCTTGTAAACTATTATTGAATTTACATTTATTGAGCATAGGCTGCATATGAAGCCTATGCTCAATAAATGTAAATCCATTACTTGAAATTTCCAGACGAACCTAAATTTGCACTTACGAACGTTTTATTCGTACGAAGTTTAGTGAAACGGGCCCCTATTGTTCGGATTGTTATCCTCTAAGCAGTGTTAATTGAATACGTCTAACTTTAATACAACTATATTTATAAGTAAATAAAATGTATGCTTTTATTCATACTTTTTAAGTTCAGTATACATACTATTTGCATTTTAAAAAGTGGGCCACCATCATTGGTTGTTCCTCTATAACCGAATTATTTACAACACATTTGGCTATTCTCAGCATCTTTCAGTTTTAGAATGGATGTTGTGGGACCTAATTTCCCACAACCTGCACCTATTCTGTCTTGTATATTCACTAATTAAAATATAGGTTTAATTAATGTTAAGAAAGACAATACATTTAATAGCATGTGACCACTCTGTTGGTGGCCGAAAACGTTATTAACATGTATGTGAAGTAGGCCATTTACCAGATTCTGCACACAAACAGCCGGGGGCCGTTGCACTAAACTTCGTACGAATAAAATGTTCGTAAGTGCAAATTTAGGATCATCTAGAAATATCAATTGATGGATTTACATTTATTGAGCGTAGGCTGCATATGATGCAGCATATGCTCAATAAATGTAAATGCATTAATTGTTTACAAGAAAACACTGTTTATGTGAAATTTACAGACTATCATAATTTTGCACTTACGAACATTTTAGCCGTACGAAGTTTAGTGAAACGCACCCCTGTATTGTTTTCTTTACCATACTACATTACCGTACTACAGCACCATGCATGAATCTCAGTTAATTTACTGTCTGTTCCACGTTTTCCTGCCGACGAACTTTTGGCTATTAAACACATTAAATCTAAAAAATATTTAAAAGTAAGTGAAAATCATTAACAAAAAAGTCACCCTCTCGAAAATTTTTTTTTTAATGAAATTCCATCAAATATTGATTTTATTGCGAAAAAACGATTTTCCTGATGGAATAATAATTTTGTTTTGGGGAGGGTGACTTTTTTGTTCTTAATTTTAAATATTTTTTAGATTTAATGTTTTTAATAGCCAAAAGTTCGTCGGCAACAACATGTGGTACAGACAGTAGTGGGTGTAAGCATTAAGTGTACACTATTATAGAGGATATTTATTGTTCACAGTGTAAGCTAGATTAACATTACATCGAGTGGACACCGATCGTTGTATGTTCACAAGTGGCTAGTGTATTTTGATATCAAGTTTATCAAGAAAGGCTAGGAAACGGGTAAGAATTCCTACCGATTCCGAGCCGAGCCTGATAAACTTGATATCAAAAGACACTAGGATGATATTATATTTATCAGGAAACGTTGTTGGGTACATAATGAGCAATTATGCCGTTGTTTTAGTTGACGTTATTTCACTGACGTAATTTGGTAACGTCATGTGACGCCGTTCGACCAATGAAACCTCCGTTTTCAATTTGATGTAGCCCGGATATTTGTATGAGGTGAATGCCTGATACAGCAATATGTTATCAGTCAGTACATATTCGGTCAATAAAAAGCTCGTTGCCTGATAAATGGCTAGGAGTTCACGAGATGAAATATAAATCAATAGTACACTGAAAACAACAACGTTGCTTTTTATGACGGACGCGACAAATTTGTGAAGTGTTATCTTACAAACTGTAAGACAAGAGATCGGCGCATACTGATTTTTCATCAAAATATCGTTGTTAACCAAATGGTGAAATCGAAAGGCAAACGTTCACAGTTTATACCAGAGATAAATATATTTAAATTTCACTAAGAAATCGACATTCATTAAATATATATACATGTATGTATATATAGTCTGTTTCACGAAAGCTGCCCAAATTTTACGGCTACATATATATAGACAATTAAAAAACAATACCATTTTCGATAATATTAAATTAAAGGAAAATTTAAGAATGAGCCTTCTTTTTATTTCGTGAAATTCGGTGAAATTTTGATTTTATTACGAAAAATTGATTTGTCTATGGGAATTTAACATGGGGGAAAAAGTGGTAAGGAAGTGTGGAAGGAGTCAAAAAACGAAAATGTTTGGAAATTGACTCCGAAACCTGACTAGATAGCTTGGATATGATCTAACTAAGAAAACAAAAGTTAAATTTTAAAAATCGGTCCAGTATTTCTGAAATTCAAAAAAAATTCCCCATGTTAAATCCCCATAGACATCTTCACTCCGTGAAGATGTCTATGGGGATTTAACAAGGGGAAAGAAATTTTCGCAATAAAATCAATATTTGACCAAATTTCACGAAATAAAAAGAAGGCTCATTCTTAAATTTTGATAACATTTAATATTATCGAAAACAATATCGTTTTCGAATTGTTTATATGGGCGTAAAATTTGGGCAGCTTTCGTGAAACAGACAGTAGTGTCCACAACATATAAAACAAATATCTCACATGATTGTGTATAGTTTCGTGTTAGCAGACACGAGTAATATTATCGCGCACGATATAGTCGTGACATTGTGGTCACCGAGTGCTCATATTGCAAATGACCACTCTACCCTTGTGAATGACCTTCATCATTGTTTTGCTCTCATTTACATGTACCAAGTAACAATGTACGCACTGTACTTTTGTGACACCATCAGATTTGCCAGTGTCAGTAACGGGCATTGTACGCTGCGGGGAACCAGTAACAAGCTTAACAATGTACGTTGGTAGTTACATCATGTCTGACACGATGTCGTGATCGATGCACAGTCCATGCATATTGAGCTATCCATTGTGAATGTATTACATGTATTTACTGTCAAGTTTAATCTCACGGAACGGTCACCTCTCATGGGGGCCATTTCACTAAACTTCGTACGACTAAGATGTTCGTAAGTGCAAATTTTGGATCGTCTGGGAATTTCAATTATTGGATTTACATTTATAAATGTAAATCCAATAATTGTTGACAAGAATACATTGTTAAGGTGAAATTGACAGACTATCATAATTTTGCACTTACGAACATTTTAGTCGTACGAAGTTTAGTGAAACGGCATCCAGAACAACACTCATCTCTCTAACATGCACTATTGGACGTAGTTGTATGCATGCTTATTACACTAGGCTATTGTATTATAATGTTCATGCACTATGTTAGTCACATTGCGAACACCAATTGCCTGTAGTAAAATCTCTTAAGGGTGAATGCAGTTTCTTTCTTTGTTTGGTACAACTCTCAGTCGGTTTGACCATTTCTTGTAGATTATCAGGTGTACACTATAGTGCATACATTAAACAATATTTGTGTTTACTCTCGTTATTTGCACTCAGCGTTCCTGTACGTGGTGTACCGTTGACAAAATCAGATTAGCCAGTGTAAGTAATGGACAATGTACTCTGCGAGGAATCTGTAACAAGCTGAGCTATGGCACTCGTTAGTTGCCCCACGTCTCAAACGACATCGTGATGGATGCATTATCCACCCATGTAGATGCATCTATTGTGAATGTACTGCAAACTTTAAAGTGCAGTTGGGTCTCCATGAACTGCCATCTCTGAGTCTCCAGAACAACACCCATTAACAGCGACTAGTTTATACACCAAAATGGATGAATTCCTATTTATTTATTTGCCCTACAACTGCCATCTTTCCACATCAACCATTTTGTGCATTTATATGCGTGGCTGTTGTAGAGAGGTTGCACTGTACTATGTAGTTTACTTTGCATTGTGTTGCAAACATTTGACGTTATCATTGCGTGAATGGGTGATTTCTTTCTTGGAACTAGATTTTTCTGGCTGTCACGCAGGGCGACTTCAAAGCCTCTATCAAATGAAAACGAGTGGGTGGAGGGTGGGAGCACGCGATGGGTAATTTAACGATCGGGGTTCATCCTTACCGGAATCCCGAATGGAGACCTGATTTGGCCCTCACATACGTCTTTGGGATTTTGTATGTGACAGTTGAATCTGGTTATACCCCTTATGTGAGTATTACGATATTCGTAATCCTATTTTAGGGGAAGGGGCCAAGTGACTTTGGTGTGGTGTGGCAGCAGGTCAGGTTATTCTAATTTCAGGGCTGAATATATTTGTTCTCGATGTAAATATTCCGTTATGGTTATGATTTTGGGATTTCCCCCCAATGCAGCAGGTTGAAATGGGATCGAACCCGTTTGCCCGGCCTTACATGACCTTAGCTGTTGATAGGCCGTTAAACACTAATAAACAAACAAACACACAAATGAAAACGAGTGTGATATTTTATTTATGATACATCATTCGATTAAGAGTTCACCATTTGGAAGACATTTCAGTGAACAGACACCATTGACACCATCGACTAGTTTCGCATTTACTAGTTGAAGATCTCCACAGAGAAAACAGTGTTAACCCTTTCAACCCTAAGGAACTGGAATGGACTGTGATATGCTAATGTTACGACCAATCCAATGGTCACAAAATGATTTTCAGATTCGTCCATTTATGAAAAGGGGGTGTTTTTGTTCTAAGAAATATTAAAATATTAAAATTACTTTCAAAAAGTGCAGATCCTGAAGAGACGGCTCGTTTACGAGCCGGCTCATCTGGATCTGCACTTTTTGCATTAACCGCTATAGCGGGATTTCGGGTTCAAATGGTTAAGACTAGCAATACAATAATTATAAACTTTCAGGATACCATATTATACGTTGTTATTTTTGTACACTCTTCGTATTACCAAAAACCAACTTACCAATGCACTCTAACAATGGCAGTGATATTATGGTCACGTTTAATATAGGAATGAATGGCCTTTTTGTGGAATTTATCGGGGAATAAACTTGGAAAAGTCGCGGGAATACTGGACGAAGGCCGGAAGGCCTCGTCCAGTATTCCCGCGACTTTTCCAAGTTTATATCCCCGATAAATTCCACAAAAAGGCCATTCATTCCTTATAATTCCAGCATTTGAAATAAATTCATCAAGAAAATGTGTTTATTTTCCGTTTTCTTAAGAATTATTTTAACTGCTCCTCACGGTTACGGAAAGTAGTTCGGCGTGTGAGTTTACTGGGATATAAATTTTGGACAGAGACTTGCTACGGACTAATCAAATGTTAGGGAATTGTGTACATATTTTTGTGCTGGAAATATAGGTACATGCCCACCGTGACTCAGTCGGAACAGAATGCCAGGTTATAATATAGGGAGACAGATAGTTTTGTATATTCTGTAGATATTACATTTTCTGGCAAACTAAACATTCATTCACCATTACCCAAAGTTGTGATTGGCATTATTATACATTCTTTATCGGACGTAAATTTCCACACTGATACCAGGGGCGATAACATTACTATTTGTTCTATGTATTTATGTTTTGATGTGCAATGTTCACATTTTATAATCTGTCGAAAATAATATTTGTTTCAGGTGACGCATTTAATTAGTATAAATAATTAAAGAATGCCATGTCGCATTTGCATATGAAAATAGTATGATACCACCGCTGGTAGAATAGTGACACAATTATACACTTATGTAAATCCTATAAAGAACATGTTGTGCCTACTGAGTGATCATGTACCTTTAAGACATGATGACGTGAACGTCAATACAGCATTGCTTTATCACGCCACTGGAAACGTCATTGGAACGTCTACATTTTGCTCATATGTACAGTGGGGTCAGCGTGTAAGTGCACACACGAACGAACACGACAGGTTGGTTCCAACCTGTCGTGTTCGTTCGTGTGTGCACTTACACACTGACCCCACTGTAATATAATAACGCATAATACGGATACCTAATTATAGTAATGCGGTCAGCCAGTCAAACTCGCTCCAGGTGTCATCACTTATGGAATGGATTACGACACGACATTTTCACGTATAAAGTTGCTTCTAAAATAATATAGGATGCATAGTAAATAAAAAAAGAATGTCTTGCAACGTTCGAAATTTACATATTGAGTAAATAGTGCTGCTTGACATCCTTTGTAATTAATAATTAGTAAATCAAGCATTTAATCATTCTGAGCCACAGTTGTGTGCTATGCGATCACGAACATACATTATCACCTGAGGTAAATAACCAAGAAACTCATCAAAAATAAGAGTACATGTGTTTTCTTGGTGGTCCGGTTTAGAGGGGTTCCACTGTACATGTACATCACGAAGCCAAATTAGCTAAGAGATTCGCGGTGCATGCTGGTTCCACATCCATCAATTTCAAATGTCTACATTCGTCTTGTAGAGTGATAAACACAGATAGGCAATAACATGGCGCATCAATCAGTGACGTCATGCTATTAATTTGAAAATAAACCATGCGATTTGTAATAGAGTCGAACATCCCCGAACGGCCACCTCTACAATAAAATCCTCTCTGTAACGGCCGCTATTTGATAGACAGCTGAACACAAAACTCGTTGTCTGCTGTTGCTTTATATCTTGTCTTCTTTCTCAATAAAACATTGTTTGACTACACTTTAGAATCTTTTCCATTGGAAATGATTCTAAAATGCTGTCAAAGCATGTTTTTTTATGAAAAGTATCGAAGAAAATAAACAGCAGTCGACACAATTTGATTTAGCATTAACCTACATACAACAGCCACCTCTCTACAACAGCCAGTTTTGCGTCTTCCCACGGGTGGCTGTTATAGAGAGGTTACACTGTACATTCACAGATATACTTAGAGGAATGTCCGCCTGCATATACGAAGAGATAATCCGCGAGTTTTTATCTCGCACAAAATATGGTATCATGCCTGGATTTCCTAATCACGTAGAGGACACCACTGGGGACTACTATGAAGTGGGGTGAGAAACATGTGCAATAACGAAACATGTGCAATAACGAACGAAACATGTGCAATAACGAAACATGTGCAGATAATCATAATTAGGACACTCGAAGAACGTTTCGTTATTTCAACCAGCATGGACAACATGGCCGTGCACAGAGACGTGTGAACGTGACGTGAATAAGCTCTCAGCAAAAGCTATGGTCATCTAGAGACACAGTCTCGGTTTAAAGCCTCATCGGAAAGACTACTGTCTGTTTCACGAAACCTACCCAAATTGTACGGCTATTTTAATAATGCAAAAACAGTATATTTTTCGATAATATTAAATTATAGCAAAATTTAAGAATGAGACTACTTTTTATTTCGTGAAATTTGGTCCAATATCAATTTTATGGCGAACAAATGTCCACATGTTAAATCTCCATAGATATCTTTACAGGTGCCACTGTACTAAATATTCACGGACCGCACATTTGGATACCAGTTTGAACTGTCTTTATTGTAAACCAGTGACCATTATGTGTGCAATAGTCTGTACTTACGTACGTAGTTACAGTGGAACATCTCTAAACCGGACACACTGGGGGCCTCCCAGGGTGTCCGGTTTAGAGAGGTTCCACTGCACTAAATATTCACTTTATTTTCTTTATTGTCTACCAGTGACAATTATATGTGCACTTACAGTGGAACATCTCTAACCCGGACACCCTGGGCGGTCCCCAGGGTGTCCGGTTTAGAGATGTTCCACTGTAGTCTACGTACGTAAGTATAGACTATTGCACACATTGAGAGTTGCTGCTGTACCAGTAATATATATACCAGCGAGTCGCGAATCAAATACTAACATTTGTTTCATTGCTCACTCACCAAAATACAGAATATTAATATTTCCCCGTAGGATGACTGTTCATACTTTCAGCAGATATCAATTTGATTCACCAACACAAATAGAGACTGTAAGTTGCATATTTTCTTAATCATCATCCAGAGGCAAATGTACTGTGATGGTGCAAACCCATTCCCATCCATGCGGTTTCTCTACAATAAATTACAGTTTGAAACTCCCAGAAAAAATTGTACGAAACTGGCTAACTGGTCACTGCTATCTAACTGTGAGAACTAAAGATAATAGCTGATGTATTCATACGCACGAAATGTCTTGATTCGTATTTTCCAGATAAACTGAGCTCAAAACTGTGAAAACTATTGAGAATTGTATTATGTAGAGTTTTAGATACAAAGAAAGACAGACCAAAACGCCATAGGATAAGTTGGCACAGGGCACTATTTTCTTGGTCGTACTCGCCATTTAGGCGTAGCACGACAATATGGCTGCCCCCATATAAATTTGCGTGACATAATATGCAATCTCAAGGGAGGTAACATATAATAAACATGTAGATAAAACACTGAAATACCTTCAATGATTTTGCTCAAACCTCAAGGAATGTGTCTGGTTACATTAGCCAAGCTGCACATTTCTGCACGAGCAATCGCAATTATCTACTGTCGTCTGCGCTGCATAATCTCAATTTACTACAACTCTGCCACGTATGGATTTAGTCTGATCAATTAAGTCTTGCAGAATATCTCCATTCGTTGCTGCGATTTCATAGACTGATTCCACTCTCGTGACACGGTCTCATTTTCAGGTATACACTCGCAGACAATGATACGATCGGCAACCGTGATTTGACAAGCGCGCCAAATACACTACCGCCTGCGTTAATCTTGCCAATAATGTCAATTTGTTTATTCAAAAACACTGGAATATTGTGCTTGAAATCAAGCAGCTTGATTGTCTGAGCCTGAGCTCAGGCTCAGACAATCAAACTGCTTGATTGCGAGTTGGCATTGACAATAGATGCTCAGAAACGTTGATATTCTGGGCAAGATTAACACAGGCGGTTGTGTACAAAGGCGCCGCCAGAGGGCGGTCGGGGGAGCGAACGCTATTCTGGCTAGTTAAGGTTAGAGGATACAAAATGGCGCGAAATCGCCCAGGGGGTAGCAGAAGTAGTCCGGTATAAACAATAGTGCGGGCGTTTTGAGGTTACAGACACAGTTTGCTTGCAAATCTTGATCCATCACTACCCAATTGCACGTGAGGAACATTTTGGGGTGCTTTCAACACCAGTTTTCAGCATATTTGTAGCATTTAAAAGACAACACTGAACCTGTTGGTCACGTGATGTAATCAAAGGACTGAAAGTCCTGAAATCCTTCGCAGTACATGCTCAACCATTTTAATATTTCACACAAAAAATCATATATACTCCATTTAAAATCAATATATTCGTCGAATCAGTATACATTAGAAATGCTGCAAAAACAATATTTATCTTGACAAACATGATTGTTCAAAGTAATTTCACCTTGACCTTGGACATGAAGGCCACATGGGCGTGGTACATGTATGGAATGAAAATATGGATGATTATAAGGAACTGTGCCCAGTTTGGGTTAAGATGGTCATACAACTCTGCCTTATTTCCTGAAACATATACATGATATATATTAAAAACAAAAAAATACATGTGTATTTGTCGGATATTGTAACTTTGCACATTTAGTTACAATATAATAACTTATTTTTATTATTTCTTCTCGGAAGTATATGTTGCATACACCATCTGAACATTCTTGCTGAGACGGTTCAGATGAGTGGTCACAACATTCACATGCACTTTTGAGGAGAAATAAAAAAGAAATGGTGTACTCTTATGAAATATCACTGAAATATTGACAATTTATGACAAATTTTATACATATGAGATGCTCCATGTGATTTTGCATGTACAAACATGTGCGCACTTTGATGACAAACATTTACAAAATTTACAATATCTTTCATAAATAACATTGAATGGTGACAACATGGTGACATTCTGCATTTGCTCTGAGAATTTCATCAACGTTTGGCATGATTTACAGAAAATATCGCAAAATCTGTAAACATTTTTCATGAAATTCCACACAAACTGCACTTTTTTATTGTCTGAGGTCCATCAAAATACACCATCTCGCATGTCTTAAGCATGTCAAGTACAGTGACAGCACGGGTGTCAAACATTATAATTCAGTTGGTGGCCGCAGGGCTCCAGATAAGGAATTAGTAATTGAGTATTGTTACTCCATCAGTTCTGAAGCAATTGGGTATTTCAAAATTTTAATTGGGTAAATCACACTACTGTTTACACATCAACAGACAGCAATTATTGAATTGTTTGTTTCGAAATGAAAACATATCTTGGCATTTCATTAGAACTGTCTCCTTGGATGTGTTTTCATGGACAAATAAGAAAAATATGCTATATTGTGGTCTGTTTATTGTTTTCTGCAGCACGATAAAGGTACCACAATTGTTCTCATTGCTTCTTGATACTCACTACTTCTGATTTCAATTGTTTTTTTCGCAATTTTAATTGGTTATTACGCAAATACGCAGCTTATCTGGAGCTCTATGTGGGGTTCACACACAATGTAATGATTACACCAGCTTACATTGTCTCACCAGCTGAACATTTTGGATATTCTTGTCCAATTCTAGTCAGCGTCTCCGATCCGAACTCAGTTTCTCGCATTCGCTTTGTGAAGTGTATCTACTGTATATGCTGTGTAACGTCAAGTCGCAAGACTGTCGGCAGCATATGCGCTAACACACACGACGTGTAATTATCAAAAAATTGCTAGCACCTCTTTGGAAAGTTTGGATTTCCGCGCGAACTGTTTTACTAAATTAATTATAGATTAGTTGATTTTTTAAGTAAAATGAACACTGATTAATAATATCGTTGACTCAAGATGATTAAAACAGTATGTAACTGTCAAAAACAATGTTTCTGCTTTAAATCATCATCATTTCGCTGTCCAATGTCGGATTTTGTCGAGCCATTGACCTATGTAAAACGTAAAGTTCAGAATGTAAGCTTTAATCTGATTGGTCATTCAAGAAAAACGTCACAGGGAAATCCCGCCCCCTACTATATCATTGCGCAAAATATCAACATACATAACAAAGAACTCATATTAATACATAACAGTTAATAGTTTATAAAGTATACAAAAACTTTTGCAATAACACACATATAGCACAAAAAAGCGAACAATACATGTATTACGCTGAAACGGTAAGATAGCTCGCTGTTTTACTGTTGTTGAACTACTTTTTTATGGCGTAGTACCGCGTGTTTTTCTAAAGTTAAACCAGCAAACAGTGACACTGCGACCGCCACTTAACTCATTAGCATATCTGCAATGACTGAGAATTTCCATATAGTTACTAAATCCGAGCTAATAGCTCGGATAAAAGAGTTTCCGTGGCCAAAATTGTAAACAATATTGGAGAATATGACGAGGTTGGATTTTTCTTTCTTAGGAGTAAGTGAACCTATTGTTTAATTCATGCAGAATCAGTACAGACTGGCTGCAGGTCATGTACAAGTAGGTCCCACAGCATCCATACGAATAGTGAAAGTAGGAGAGACTGGCCTTATTGGATGGCATTCGGTTAAATTATATATATATATAGTAAAACTATTTGGTGTGGTCTAACCTTAAGAACAGTTCGTGCATATGCATACCGATGAATGAGTGGACGAAATATATAATAAGGTTCTTAATGTTTATCTTCACGCGTCATCTTAACTTTCGTCTTGTAACGTGGAAACGATGACATGACTCTTACGGTTCGTAATCTTTGTCTCTATGTAGCGAAGGAACTAATAGGAATATGTCCTTAATTAGCCAGGATATGTTTGCGCTCTACATACAGATCCATATCAGGCTGCGAACACATTATTGTTTCGCAATAAATAACGATTTATTAACGCAAGAGCCTCTATCAGGACCGGTCAAGTGTACGTAAATGATAATACTATGCGACAGAGTTCTAAGTTAGTCAGCGTGGTGGGAAGCAGGCAGGAAACGTACATCTGGCCGTCGCTTCCTTTTCCACTGCGGCAACCGCAGTGAAAAAGGAAGCGACGGCCAGATGCTTTCTTATTCGGGCAAGATGCGAGTGACATCCGTGCGAGCGCCAATCACTTTCCATGTTGCAGAGGTGTTTAACAAGATATACAATTGATGCAAACGCCATAAAGTCCCGTTTGTCAGCTAGCAGTCTTGCTGCGAATTTTACCAGGCACCAAGCTGCAGATTGACGAAACATACGCTGCCTGATCAAACATGTTGAATCAGATATTGACGCTAACACAATCTATCATGGTCGATCGATCCAGAATCGAAAACTTTCTGGAACCTTTGGTGTTTCATTGGTCGGATGAAGCCACGTGACGTTACCGATTGGTGTCAATTTCATGCCGCGACGTGAAGATTCTTTAGCATTACACTTTGCATGATAAAGAGAATACCAGGATAGTGCCTTTCCATATCACGTTTATCAGGCTCCCATATAACCTGAAGCGTCTGTCTGTCACGTAGAACGAATAAGTCGCCCTGTCTGACAGCCATATACTTGGTAATTCAAGTAAGATCATCTCCGAAACGGTAGGGATTCCTCGGCACACCTTGGAATTCCTCATTGCGCGAGGCTATCATGCATATGAGGCATATAGTAGGGATTTCTCCTCGGTACACCTTGGAATTCCTCATTGCGCGAGGCAATGAGGAATTCCAAGGTGTACCGAGGAGAAATCCCTACTATATGCCTCATATGCATGATATCAAAGACACTATTTACTATATACAGGAGATCCCATCGCTGGCATACAAAGCATACGAGACTGTTGGCAAACGTACTGAAGTCCCATTAGTCACCATACAGCTAGCCCACATTTGAATCGTAATCGGGCGGTGTGACTGGTCATCATTCCTGGTGCTGCACTCTGGCGTAAATGTTTCATGTTGAAATAGGGTCCGGGTTCATGACGAATTTCCATTCAGTTTCACGCAGAAGATATTGATTAAACACATTTTCGAAAATGCGTTTTGCGACAGCTTTAAATAGAGCTGAGTGGCATCTCATCAGGAAACTGGTGCATTTTTCGACATGAAATAGTTTCCGCCGGCGCGGAATGCAGCACCAGTGATTATGACATAACCGAAAGAAGCGCAGTATTCTTAAATCGCGACATATGAGACACGCCATGCGATTTTGTACCTTCGGACATCTGTGTAATTTCATTAAATACGATTCCGCATGTACTCTGAACATTTTATCAACTTTTGACGCCATTTAAGGAAAATATTGTAAATTTTGTAAATGTATTTCGTGAAATTAGGCAGATGTCCGAAGGTACAAAATCGCATGGCGTGTCTCATATTATTAATGGCGCAATATGTCCGCAGTGATATCCCGAACACCGAAGTGTTCCGTCATGTAAACCAATTAAAGACATGCGCACAACGTTACATAGCGACAGGTTCCGTTATAATTGACTGCAACTACAGGATACTGCAATAAATATGTCCACCAAATGATATTATTAATGCTTCGCGCCACATGCTTCGCGCCAGAACTGCTAACGTCAGCTTGTGGCTGTGACTGGGAAATGGGGTTTATGAAATAGCACACGCTTGTAGCCTGTTAACGGTCTATATTGCTTGTTAGAGTTATGTCTAGTGTTGCGGATGCACAGGTTGATTTTGATCTACACACGTCGCAAAACCCATAAGACCCGTTTCTCCAGTCAAGGTCAAAAATGCATTTTGGACATATTAAAAGAATACAACTGTGACTCTCCATATGCTAGGGTATGTAATTAGAATGCATATATCATTTATCTGTCCATTTATCAGCCCGTATTCGTCTTTTAGCCATATCTCTGAGAATAATGTCCATGTATCTTTCAGGAACGTTCAACAATCTGTATATGTTACAATCGTAGGAATGGTGAATGTAAAAACGTGCATAAAAACTACTATTATTTGCTTGCATGCTTAAATGTGCAACTAAGCCAAATTATTGCGCAGCGTGTCTAAATGTAATATGAAAAACAAACATTTTCTGCAAAAAGTGCTTTTACATTTAGCATTATGGAATCTGGTGACTCCAAACGAAAAATATAATACAATAATACACATAGCATAGCTGAGACAAATTACAATTTATAAAACGGAGCATATTACTTGTGGTAGCAATTATCTCCCCTTGGCGGCTGAGGCATACTTTTTCACTATGACTGTCCGTCCGTCTGTCCGTCTATCCTTCCGTCCGTCCCAGTACGTCCGTCGGTATATCTGGAATTTCGTTCGCGCACGGTATCTTTGCATTCAAGTGCGAAAGCGAGCCCGGTTCGCATTTTGTCAAATCCAGTTATCTCACTTGTTTCCGTAAACATAGTGTTTCTTGCGTGCTTAATTGTGCAAATAAGTCAAATGATTGTACAGCATGTCTAAACATAAACAAACAACTTGTTTCCACCTTGCGTTATAAGCTTCATATCAAAAGACACTAGTCTGGAATGTTCTATCTCCGCTCCACGGGTTTTTAGTTTGGAATAGTTTCACGGGTTTTTAGTTTGGAATAGTTTCACTGTACATCCGGGATAACGTAAATGTAGGGTAGCATGATATTTTGATGAAATGTTCCCTATTTTCTTTATTTCATATGTGAGGTTATATACTGTGACCACTCATTAGAACCGTCTCGACGAGACGGTTCTAATGAGTGGTCACAGTATATACTTTTGTGGAAAATCAACTAAATACTTATATAGATTTTCAAATAGAATAATGTTGTTTCATTAAGTTGTAATGGTATAAGCCGAAGAGACGGTTCTATTGCGTGGTCACAATATATATTTATATATATAACGGGGTTTTCTTAAACTACGACGAGACGGTTCTAACGATTGTTCACAACATATACATATACTTTAAATTTATGGAGAACAAAAACATAATTAATATTAGTATTCAAACAGAATAGTAAATACTGAGTATTAAAGGTACATGCCCAATCAGTAGGCACTAAATGTTCTTTATATCAGAGACATCATCTGAGACATTTTCTGTCAAAATAAACATTCATTCACCATTGCCCCACGTATTGATCTGCATTATTATACATTTTACATCAGATGTAAATTTCCACACTGATATCAGGGGCGCTAACCGTGTTTTCTTACAATGTTAATGGTCATTGCTATTTATTATCTGCATTTATTTTTGATGTGCCATGATCATACTGTATAATCTGTCGAAAATGTTATTTTTTCAAGTGACACATTTAATTATTATAAATAATTAAAAACTAGAATACCTCATTTGCATATGAAAATAACCTGATACCACCGCGCGTCACTATCCGTAAAATAAATATTAATAATGATGTTATCTGTATAGCGGGCACTCGTAAATTTTAAAACTGGTGGAATAGTGAAACAATTATACACTTATTTAATTCCTATAAAGAACATGTTGTGCCTACTGAGTGGGCATGCACCTTTAATAGCTTCCTTAAACTGCAATGGCTCCAGTCAGCTAATATAAACATAATTGCTACCCCATTCCATACCTTTCTCTTTAATCTAACGAATGGAAGAGTGATTTTTGCAATCGGTTATCTGTAGCCGATTTCATCAACATTGCAAAGTATACTTAGCTAGCAAAGTATACTTTGAGGGAGAAATTTTAAATTTTAGGATAAATTTATTATTTTTTATTATACTGAATTTATTACATTATCACAGCCATTTTGGCAGTGATAATGTAATACATTCAGTATAATAATTCTGCATACTTTTAATCATCAAATATATGCAGTGGTTAGTTCTATATGACATAATGCATTTCGGGAAAAATAAATGATTACTCCCTCAAAGTATACTTTGGTAGATAAGTATGCTTTGCAATTTTGATGAAATCGGCTACTGGTGTGTTTGATATGTTAGCGATACAAAACTTTCAAAGCTGTATCAATAAAATAGTATTAAAGAACATGCATTAATTGGTTATTTTACCATGTCAAGGTGTTTATCTGACATTTACATGTATATCTTGTAAATTTGAAAGCTTTGTTTCGTTATGTTGAATGTTGAACAACAACTAGAGAAAAGATGGCTTCCATGAGAAAATGATTTATTTCCCTGTTCTATTATTTTTGGCAATTTACCAGTTCTATATCAAAGATTATTTGTTTAAAGGTATAACATATACAGTTTACTAAATTTTGACATACATGCAACTGGTTTGGGTATTCACTTCGGTTGCTCACATCTTTTGAATGGGTCAAATTGTAGCCGTACGTTGTAGATAACATATCGGACGTGAATTATTGTAGCTAGTCAGCTAAACGAACGCCTACTCATGTAATCAAGGTGTATGATCACGTGGTACTAACAACAACAACAAGTACTGAAACTTCCAGAATCCATCTGATTCAAAGTGCGTATTCTATTATAGTGTCCTTATTACGTAGCGGATTTTGATGAAATATGGCGCATCTGCATTTGGTGGTCTTTGAATTTTCGCCCAAACTTCTGTCGTTTTTGCGAAGAATCGATTTCCGTGTCTACCGACACGGAAATCGATTCTTCGCAAAAACGACATAAGTCTATGCCAAACTCACTGGACCAGCAAATGCAGCTCATGAAGACGCGTTTGCTGCGCCATATTTCATCAAAATCCGTTGCATGTTGAGGAAAATATCAAATAATACTTACTTTGGAGTGGGCGACGTTGTTGTTGTTTACCAGGTTAGAAGACACCAAATGGTGCGAAACCGCCCAGGGTGTATGCAAAAGTAGTCCGGTATAAAAAAATAGTGCGGGTGTTTTGAGGTCACAGACACCGTTTGCTTGCAAATCTTGATCCATTACTACCCAGTTTCACTTGAGGAACATTTTGGGGTGCCTTTAACACCAGTTTTCAACATATTTGTAGCATTTAAAAGAAAACACTGAACCTGTTTGGTCACTTGATGTACACGGAGTTTCCGTGGCCAACAAATGTACACAATATTGGAGGATATGACAAGGTTGGATTTTTCTTTCTTAGGAGTAAGTGAACCTATTGTTTAGTTCATGCAGAACCAGTACAGACTGGCTGCAGGTCATGTACAAGTGGGTCCCACAACATCCATACGAATAGTGAAAGTAGGAGAGACTGGCCTTATTGGATGGCATTCGGTTAAATTATATAGTAAAACTATTTGGTGGTGTCTAACCTATAAGGTGTGCCTAGGCCCTATGTGAGATATGTTTTTTTGTAGAATTTGAAGTTGGAAATTTATGTTTCTTGTAGCTATGTCTCTGGGAACATAATTTAAAGTCACTGCGACAAGAGTAATCGAGCGGACTCCGCGATGCAACACATTTGTTCTTTTTGTATCGCAGACGGACAGTTATCGGCTTCAAAATCTTCTAAAATCTTGATTTCTCAGCTTTATTTAGTCAAATATAATAAACCAGTGTATGCAAATTACCTGTAGGTGATTGGGCTTGGAATGTGACAGTAATATACACCACACCAGTCATTATAGTGTGTTTTTCTCTTTTTTTTTTCATTGATATTGGCTTCCTGATGGACAATTAAGAAGTTCGGGAAAGTGGCGCGACATCGCGACGCTGTTCCAAAATTTGCCAAAATTAGGCGTAAGTGTATTGTTTTCGCATATCGGTATAGTACCAATACACTAGTACTAAAAAAACATTGTTTTTCCTTTCCTCCTGCGTCATAAAGCAAATTTCTTGACTGACCGTTCCAAGCCAGTAACCCTTTTGTCTGTCGACCATTCCAGAGTGGCATACATGTTGGTATAGTTTCAGTGATGAGTCTTTATATGTAGAATGGTTAGCTATAACACTATTTAGGGTAATGTTATGTGATTTTATGGAGATTTGTGCTTTTAATTCATCATCTATTAAAATTCCCCATAGTTCTGTAGTAGCTCAATTTAAGGCAGAATGTGGACAGTCACATGTTGGAGTTACATAGCTGCTGTGTGACAACCATTTGAGATATTTGCTCCAAACTTGGTACTGTATCCAGGAATAGAAGCTAGTTTCGAATAGTGAATATTGTAGAATGAGTTGTAGTGGGACCGGTACACTTATAGGTTAGAAGACACCAAATGGTGCGAAACCGCCCAGGGTGTATGCAAAAGTAGTCCGGTATAAAAAAATAGTGCGGGTGTTTTGAGGTCACAGACACCGTTTGCTTGCAAATCTTGATCCATTACTACCCAGTTTCACTTGAGGAACATTTTGGGGTGCCTTTAACACCAGTTTTCAACATATTTGTAGCATTTAAAAGAAAACACTGAACCTGTTGGTCACTTGATGTACACGGAGTTTCCGTGGCCAACAAATGTACACAATATTGGAGGATATGACAAGGTTGGATTTTTCTTTCTTAGGAGTAAGTGAACCTATTGTTTAGTTCATGCAGAACCAGTACAGACTGGCTGCAGGTCATGTACAAGTGGGTCCCACAACATCCATACGAATAGTGAAAGTAGGAGAGACTGGCCTTATTGGATGGCATTCGGTTAAATTATATAGTAAAACTATTTGGTGGTGTCTAACCTACCACGTGATCATGCACCTTGGTAATGGAAGTATAAACATTTGTAATAGCAGTTAATTATACTGCCTTATATCACAGGACAAGATACAAAAGCATATTATTACTGAGCGTTCAGAAAATAAATATTGACGTCTTTCCAATTTCGCTTCAGGGTCTTTAATAATAGTCCCTGCATACTCGTATGTTTCCTGGTTACTGGGGAAACATGGGCCTGAGCGAAGATATTATAATAGTACAAACATTACGACTAGGGAAATCATTTTTCTAAAATACAACAATACTGAACTAGTAATTTAAAATTTTAGAAACGTATGCAAATCATTGTGCACTATGTGGATGTCAAAACAACGTTGAATGTAGTTTTCACTAGCCTATCACTGCTGTGTATGGGTGAAATTTCCACATTTTATCATGTATAGAAACGAAACTACTGTCTGTTCCACGTTTTGCTGCCGACGAACATTTGGCTATTAAACACATTAAATCTGAAAAATATTTAAAAGTAAGTACTTTTTCATCAACAACAAAAAAGTCACCCTCCGAACAAAAAAAAACATTTTATGAAATTTCATCAAATATTGATTTTATTGCGAAAAAAAAAACGATTTTCCTATTGGAATTTAACATAGGGGCCAAAAATAGATTTTTGTCAAACATTTTTTTTATTTGTGGACCGATTTTCAAAATGTAACTATTGTTTTCTTAGTTACATCATTTTCAAGCTATTTTCACCATCACCCATCTTAAAACATATACAGGCACCACCACTACCCATTTTAAAACATATACATGCACAACCACCGCCCATCTTAAAACATATACATGCACCACCGCCACCCATCTTAAAACATATACATGCACCACCACCACACATCTTAAAACATATACATGCACCACCACCACCCATCTTAAAACATATACATGCAACACCACCACCCATCTTAAAACATATACATGCACCAGCACCACCCATCTTAAAATATATACATGCACCACAACCACCCATCTTAAAAGATATACATGCACCACAACCACCCATCCTAAAAGATATACATGCACCACCACCCATGTTAAAACATATACATGCACCACCACCACACATCTTAAAGCATATACATGCACCACCACCACCACCCATCTTAAAAGATATACATGCACCACCACCACCCATCTGACAACATATACATGCACCACCACCACCCATCTTAAAATATAATACATGCACCACCACCACCCATCTTAAAACATAATATTTGCACCACCCATGTTAAAACATATACATGCACCACCACCACACATCGTAATACCTATATATGCGCCACCACCACCCATCTTAAAACATATACATGCACCACCAGCACCCATGTTAAAACATATACAGGCACCACCACCACCCATCTTAAAACAAATACATGCACCACCACCATCCATCTTAAAACATATACATGCACCACCACAACCCATGTTAAAACATACACAGGCACAACAACCACCCATTTTAAAACATATACATGCACCACCACCACCCATCTTAAAACATATGCATGCACCACCGCCACCCATCTTACAACATATACATGCACCACCGCCACCCATCTTAAAATATATACAAGCAACACCACCACCAATTTTAAAACATATACATGCACCACCACCACCATCTTAAAACATATACATGCACCACCACCACCTATCTTAAAACCACATGCACCACCACTACCCATCTTAAAACATATACAGGCACCACCACCACCCACATATACATGACCTACCTCACCACCGCCCATCTTAAAACATATACATGCACCAACGCCACCCATCTTAAAACATATACATGCACCACCACCACACATCTTAAAACATATACATGCACCACCACCACCCATCTTAAAACATATACATGCACCACTACCACCCATCTTAAAACATATACATGCACCAGCACCACCCATCTTAAAAGATATACATGCACCACAACCACCCATCTTAAAACATATATATGCACCACCACCCATGTTAAAACATATACATGCACCACCACAACACATCTTAAAGCATATACATGCACCACCACCACAACCCATCTTAAAAGATATACATGCACCACCACCACCCATCTGACAACATATACATGCACCACCACCACCCATCTTAAAACATAATACATGCACCACCACCACCCATCTTAAAACATAATACTTGCACCACCCATGTTAAAACATATACATGCACCACCACCACCCATCTTAATACCTATAAATACGCCACCACCACCCATCTTAAAACATATACATGCACCACCACCACCCATCTTAAAACAAATACATACACCACCACCACCCATCTTAAAACATATACATGCACCACCATCCATCTTCAAACATATACATGCACCACCACCACCCATTGTTAAAACATATACATGCACCACCACCACCCATCTTAAAACATATACATGCACCACCACCACCCATCTTAAAACATATACATGCACCAACACCACCCATCTTAAAACATATACATGCACCACCACCTTATGTTTTAAGATGGGTGGTGGTGGTGCATGTATATGTTTTAAGATGGGTGGTGGTGGTGCATGTATATTTTTTAGAATTGGTGGTGGTGGTGCCTGTATATGTTTTAAGATGGGTGGCGGCGGTGCATGTATATGTTGTAAGATGGGTGGTGGTGGTGCATGTATATGTTTTAAGATGGGTGGTGGTGGTGCATGTATATGTTTTAACATGGGTGGTGCAAGTATTATGTTTTAAGATGGGTGGTGGTGGTGCATGTATTATGTTTTAAGATGGGTGGTGGTGGTGCATGTATATGTTGTCAGATGGGTGGTGGTGGTGCATGTATATCTTTTAAGATGGGTGGTGATGGTGGTGGTGCATGTATATGCTTTAAGATGTGTGGTGGTGGTGCATGTATACGTTTTAACATGGGTGGTGGTGCATGTATATCTTTTAAGATGGGTGGTTGTGGTGCATGTATATCTTTTAAGATGGGTGGTGCTGGTGTATGTATATGTTTTAAGATGGATGGTGGTGGTGCATGTATATGTTTTAAGATGGGTGGTGCTGGTGTATGTATATGTTTTAAGATGGGTGGTGGTGGTGCATGTATATGTTTTAAGATGGGTGGCGATGGTGCATGTATATGTTTTTAGATGGGCGGTGGTGGTGCATGTATATGTTTGAAGATGGGTGGTGGTGGTGCATGTATATGTTTTAACAATGGGTGGTGGTGGTGCCTGTATATGTCTTAACATGGATGGTGGTGGTGCATGTATATCTTTTAAGATGGGTGGTGGTGGTGCATGTATATGTTTTAAAATTGGTTGTGGTGGTGCCTGTATATGTTTTAAGATGGGTGGTGGTGGTGCATGTATATGTTTTAAGATGGGTGGTGGTGGTGCATGTATATGTTTTATAAGATGGGGTGGTGATGTGCCTGTATATGTTTTGAAGATGGGTGTGTGGTGCATGTATATGTTTTAAGATGGGTGGTGGTGGTGCATGTATATGTTTTTTTAATATGGGTGGGTGGTGGTGGTGCATGTATATGTTTTAAGTTGGGTGATGGTGGTGCATGTATATCTTTTAAGATGGGTGGTGGTGGTGCATGTATATCTTTTAAGATGGGTGGTGCTGGTGTATGTATATGTTTTAAGATGGGTGGTGGTGGTGCATGTATATGTTTTAAGATGTGTGGTGGTGGTGCATGTATATGTTTTAAGATGGGTGGCGGTGGTGCATGTATATGTTTTTAAATGGGCGGTGGTGGTGCATGTATATGTTTTAAAATGGGTGGTGGTGGTGCCTGTATATGTTTGAAGATGGGTGGTGGTGGTGCATGTATATGTTTTAAGATGGGTGGTGGTGGTGCATGTATATGTTTTAAGATGGGTGGTGGTGGTGGTGCCTGTCTATGTTTGAAGATGGGTGGTGGTGGTGGTGCATGTATATGTTTTAAGATGGTTGACGGTGGTGCATGTATATGTTTTAACATGGGTGGTGGTGGTGCATGTATATCTTTTAAGATGGGTGGTGGTGGTGCATGTATATGTTTTAAAATTGGTAGTGGTGGTGCCTGTATATGTTTTAAGATGGGTGTCGGTGGTGCATGTATATGTTGTAAGATGGGTGGCGGTGGTGCATGTATATGTTTTAAGATGGGTGGTGGTGGTGCATGTATATGTTTAATATTTTAAGATGGGTGGTGGTGGTGCATGTATATGTTTTAAGATGGGTGGTGGTGGTGGTGCATGTATATGTTTTAAGTTGGGTGATGGTGGTGCATGCATATGTTTTAAGATGGGTGGTGGTGGTGCATGTATATGTTTTAAGATTGGTGGTGGTGGTGCATGTATATGTTTTAAGATGGGTGGTGGTGGTGCATGTATATGTTTTAAGATGGGTGGCGGTGGTGCATGTATATGTTTTAAGATGGGTGGTGGTGGTGCATGTATATGTTTTAAGATGGATGGTGGTGGTGCATGTATATGTTTATTTTTAAAGGGGTGGTTGTGCATGCAATTGGCTGGGCCCTTCGTAATAGGGGTGTGGTGCTGGTGTGATTTTTTTAAAGCATACTGGTGTGGGTGGTGGGTTGAAAAGTACAATCCGCCCACACCCATCCATCGTTAATCCTATTCTGGAAATCCACATTCACCTCTGGATACTAGTACACACTGTAGCTCAAATTAGATGCACAATACTAATTGTCTGGTTTGTATGATATTTATTTTCACACACACAAAAATGAACCTTACGACGTTTACGACCAGCATAACCCCATATCAGACTGTGCGGATGCGCACAGTCTGATCTGGGCTTATGCTTGGCACATTTCATCACTTGCACCGTTACATTCATCATCGCACTTAGGTCGTAATTCGACAGCGTCAGAGGATGAAGCTTTACAGTTCAAATCAAACTCTGTAAGGCCCATTCTCCCCTAGCAGAAAGCTGGTACGGCGTAGTCCATTAAGGTTAGTTCATTTCAACCGCGATACACAAACATAATATGAGACACGCCATGAGGTGTTGTACCTACGTAATTTCATAAAATACTTTTACAAAATTTACATTATTTTTCATAAATAAAGTCGAAAGTTGACAAAATGTTCAGAGTACATGCGGAATATATTTCCGCATGTAGTCTGAATATTTTATCAACTTCTGACGCCATTTACAGAAAATATTGTTAACTTTGTAAACGTATATCATGAAATTACGCAAATTTCCGAAGGTACAAAATCACATGGCGTGCCTCATACTAGGTTACAGGGCTATTTGATAAAGGTTATTGAATTCTTTGTGGTAGCAACATGTGATCCGCCACAAGCAACAACAGTTGTCAGAAGACAATGAAGCGCGCCTGGTGATGGCTTAGTTCAAATGAATATATAGAAGCTGTGTGAAAGGACACATGCATTACAAGACATTCCCCCGATGTTAATCCTTTGAACCTAAAATCCCGCTATAGCGGTTTATGCAAAAAGTGCAGATCCAGATGAGCCGGCTCGTAACGAGCCGTCTCATCAGGATCTGCACTTTTTGCAAGTAATTTTCATATTTCTTAGAACGAAAACACCCCCTTTTCATAAATGGACGAATCTGAAAATCATTTTGTGACCATTGGATTGGTCGGTACATTAGCATATCACAGTCCATTCCAGTTCCTTAGGATTGAAAGGGTTAAAAGACATTCCCCCGATGTTAAGTATGTGAACGCGAACGCACTAAGAGTGTGACTTTGACCGTCGGCTTAGCCGGTGTCTGGGGGACATGGATTTGTCACGGCATGATAGAGAACCAGTAGAGGGAGACGTGTATGGATTATCAGGACGTGGGGTGAAAGAAATAGAGGATATTCCATCGTACATTTTGAATAGCGGAAATTAATACACGAGTGTGCGTGGGCTTCCGCGTAAGCAACGAGTCAGCGTAGCGAACGGGTTGCTTACACGGACGCCGACGGACACGAGTGTATTATTTCCGCTATTCAAACATCTAATAAATTCTAACAAATTGTTCCCAATGTTAAGTTTGTGAAAGCACTAAAACTACATTGACATTGGGGTTAGTTTGGGTCTCAGGGGCCCGTTTCACTAAACTTCGTACGACTAAAATGTTCGTAAGTGCAAATTTAGGATCGTCTGGAAATTTCAATTGATGGATTTACTGCATGCCTATGCTAAAAAATTTGTAAATCCAATAATTGTTTATAAGAAAACATTGTTAATGTGAAATGTACAGACTATCATAATTTTGTACTTACGAATATTTTAGTCGTATGATGTTTAGTGAAACGGCCCCCTGGGTCGTGGATTTGACATGGCATGATGGAGAACCATTACAGTATCAACGTGAATGATCACGTCGCCCACTCCAAAGTAAGTATTATTTGATAGTTTCCTTAATATGCAACGGATTTTGATGAAATATGGCGCAGCAAACGAGTCTTCATGAGATACATTTGGTGGTCCAGGGAGTTTGGCACAGACTTATTTCGTTTTTGAAAAGAATCGATTTCCGTGTCGGAGACACGGACATCGATTCTTCGCAAAAACGACAGATGTTTGGGCGCAAATACAGAGACCACCAAATGCGGCTTAACAAGACGCGTTTGATGCGCCATATTTCATCAAAATCCGTTATGTAATAAGGACAATATAAAAGAATACGTACTCTGGATTCTGGAAATTTCAGTACTTGTTGTTGTTGTTAGTACCACGTGACCATACACCTTGAGTATGGTATTAGTGAGATATCAAGAAGTAGGGTGTAAGGAAACCGAAATTTCACCCACTGTTAAGTTTGTGAATGCACTAAGATTTTGACATTGACATTGGGGTTAGCGGTGTTTTGAGGGTCGTGTGAATTTGGCACGGCATGATAGATGGCTCCACCAGATATACCGAAATAACCCATAAAACACCGAAATATGAATACTTCTTCAAGAACATGTAGGCATGATAGAGAATCATTAGAGGAAGGCATGTGTGAAATATCAAGAAGTGTGGTGATAGGAAACATAAATTGGAACAAATTGTCCCCAATGTTAAGTTTGTGAACACACTAAGACTGTACAGTGGGGTCAGCGTGTAAGTGCACACACGAACGAACACGACAGGTTGGTTCCAACCTGTCGTGTTCGCCCGTACAGTGGGGTCAGCGTGTAAGTGCACACACGAACGAACACGACAGGTTGGTTCCAACCTGTCGTGTTCGTCCGTGTGTGCACTTACACGCTGACCCCACTGTAACATTGACCTTGTAATAGGCGGGGACCAGAGGGTCATGTATTTAACACGACATGACAAGAGAACCACTAGCGGACGGCATGTGTGAAACATCAAGACGTGTGGTGAAAGGAAACACATTGTAAAGAAATTTCCCTAATGTGAAGTTTGTGAAAGCGCTAAGACTGTGACCTTGACATTGGGGTTCGCTGGAGTCTGAGTGTTGTGGATATGGCAGCGTATGTGACATATCAAGAAGGTGTGTGAAAGGAACAGAAATTATAACAAATTTCCCCCGATGTTAAGTTTTCAAATTGTTAAAGACGGACAGACGTCCCGAGAGACGCTGACTACGACACTGGGGTATGGCATAATTACTTCTTCGTGGGAACGAATTCGTATATCGCGGGAACGAATTGTTAATTCGAGGGAACGAATTGTTAAATTGAGGGTACGAAATAATAAAAAAAAGTCATGTCCCCTGCCGGGCTCGGTAGTATATACATGCTCATTGAAGTTCCAAATAAATCAATTTATTATGTGATTTCCAGATTTCGAATTTGCACCTAGTGGAGAATCAATATACTGATATTCTAGCACACTTACAAGGTGCATGATCACGTGGTTATAACAACAACAATGTCACCCACTCCAAAGTAAGTATTATTTTATATTTTCCTTAATATGTAACGGATTTTGATGAAATATGGAGCAGCAAACGCGTCTTCATGAGTTGCATTTGGTGGTCTAGGGAGTTTGGCACAGACTTATGTCGTTTTTGCGAAGAATCGATTTGCGAAGAATCGATTTCGTGTCGGAGACACGGAAATCGATTCTTCGCAAAAACGACAGAAGTTTGGGCGAAACTAAAGAGACCACAAAATGCAGCTTAACAAGACGCGTTTGATGCGCCATATTACATCAAAATCAGTTACGTAATAAGGACACTATAAAAGAATACGTACTTTGAATCGGTACTTGTTGTTGTTGTTAGTACCACGTGATCATACACCTTGACTTAAGTAGGCTGAAATGTATACTTATGTGGCTGTGACTGGAGAAATGGGGCTTACGTGACCCATGTCACCAGTGTAGCTTCTAATCAAATAGCACAACCCTGTAGGCTGATAACGATCTACATTACTTGTTAGAAGCATGACGGATGTTTTATTGATGGAATGGCGAAAGGTGCAGATCCTAATAAGGCTGATATGGATCTAGATTGACTACAAAACCAACAAGCCACACAAACAGCCACATTCAGCCCATTTTGTAATGACGGGTCAGAAATGCGCCAAAGGGACATAACAAATGTGTAGCTTGTGTTAGCATATGTACATGTACTGTGGAACCTCTCTAAAACGGACACCACGAACATATATGTGATCTCTTGGTAGCACATAATAATGCATGCATGTTCATGATTGAAAAATACATAAGTATGTCCAAGAATGGTCATATACCTGATTTACAGTGGAACATATATAAACCGGACACATCCCCAGGGTGAGAGAGGTTTCACTGTACTTAACAAAATGTACATTTCCACATTATAATTACGATATAATCAATTTGCACATGAGAAGTGGATGGAAAGCGAACAGCGTGGGCCCTGATCAGACTGTGCGGAGGCGCAGGCTGATCTGGGGCTACGCTGGTCGCACATGTCGTAAGGCACAATTTCTCCGTCGTGGTACCAAATAACAAAGACAGCCAGTACATAATCGATTTGAAATCCAAGAATCGTAAGAGTGCATTGTATACTGTTTTCCGGGAAGGTTTAAGATTTCATTCCAGACAGTTTTAGTATCAAGCAAACATTTCATTTTATTCCCATCAATTCAAAGCGCTGGCATTTGTTTATGGATCTCCGTGCATGTACACATACAGTGAAACCTCTCTAACCGGACACCCTGGGAGGTCCACAGGGTGTCCGGCTTAGAGAGATTTCACTGTAAATCAGATATTAGACCAGTCTCAGCCATAGTTATATGCTATGCGATCACGAAAGTACATTATCGCCTGAGATGAATGACCAAGAAACACATAAAACATAAGATCACATGTGTTGTCTTGGTGTCCGGTTTAGAGAGGTTCCACTGTAGATGCAAGTAAATTAGAGGACCACCTAAACATGTAATTTTCACATAAAACCTAACGTTCTGGTAGACAGTACATGGACCTGAAACGTCAAAACGTGCTTTCATGTAAAACAAAAAAAAATTTTTCTTGTGTTCTTAAACGTGCAATTAAGCAAAATTATTGCGCAGCGTAAAACATTTGTTACGTTAAATGAAAAAGACATTTTTTGCATGTAACGTGGAACACGTTTTTACAGTTAGACATGCTGCGCAATAATTATAGATTTAGGTTCACACGAACAAATATTTGTTTTTATGTTTAGGCACGTGTTTACATTTAAGGTTCCTACAGACAGACACTTTTTTCATTTTTGTTCATGCGGGCATGAATATGCGTAGCCTATTTGGTCGATAAGGCGCAAAACAATACTAATCATCTATATAAGTCTTATATGTGATAGCTAGAAACCATGGAAATATCGCTACCCTTTTCTTGAACTTGTATCGGTTGATTAGTATGTATGTACAGTGGGGTCAGCGTGTAAGTGCACACACGAACGAACACGACAGGTTGGAACCAACCTGTCGTGTTCGTTCGTGTGTGCACTTACACGCTGACCCCACTGTATGTACCAAAACAAGTGCATGGCTAACTAAATTATATACGATACACATGGGGGTGCTCCGGTTGGTTAATGGTCACGTCATTCAATTGTCGCGTTTGTCTATTCGTGTTTGGTGTATCTCGTCTGAAAATTAAGACGGTGTGTGCCCCTACAGGGACTGCGTGTTCCAATAGAAAGAAAGATATGTATACAAAAACATAATATTATATAGAGGAGTGTGGTGATTTACTATGGTATTTATTATACCCACTTTAAAAAAAAAAGTTATAATGTTTTCGTCACGGGTGTCTGTCCGTCCGTCCGTACGTCCGTCCGTCCGTCCGTCCGTCTGTCATGTAGGGACTTACAACTTAGTGTGTGCCTTCCTTGCGGTGTGTAGATGTTCAAAGTGGATTTCGATTTTTGAATAGAACCCCTCACCCGCCATGGATTATATCCCCCTTTTCGACTTACAATTCGCTAATTTTGCCTTGTTAGAAGTAAAACGTTTTAACCGTAATAGGTAGGGACTTCAAACTCGGCGTGTGCCTTCCTTATGGTGTGTAGATGCGCTAAATTAATTTCGACTTTTGAATCGTCAAACGTTTTAACAGTACACTAGGTAAGGACTACACATTTGGTGTGTGCCTTCCTTATGGTGTATGGATGCTTACGGTGAATTTTACTTAGAATTCGCAAATTTTGCCTTGTAAGAAGTAAAACTATTTAACATTTCTGTTCGCAGAGTAAAGGTGGGTATTATGTACGGAGCCCCGCATGGGACATGGATTTTTTTTATTGATTCGTTCCCACGAAATAACAATTCGTTCCCTCAATTTAACAATTCGTTCCCTCGAATTAACAATTCGTTCCCACGATATAACAATTCGTTCCCTCGATTTAACAATTCGTTCCCACAAACTATTTGACAACTTGTTCCCTCAATTTAACAATTCGTTCCCTCCAATTAACAATTCGTTCCCACGATATTAACGGGGCTCCGTAATTATGCGATGGCGCGCCATCGACTTTGCTCAAGTTAAATAATTTAACAGACTATATAAGAAACGAGGCATTTCGTATGAAATCAGTCAACTAGTTTAATAAGTATATTAATCAGACATGTTAGATCGTATTTATTGCACAAGCAAGAAGTAATAAATTGAAGCTGTACAAATAACACAGCATATTTTTCTGCAACTATCTCATTTGCATATATTTATTACACTTGTATTACACTTAATACACTTGTGTATTATAATATGTATCCGCTATCAGCACGCCAATGCATGTTTCTTTTGTGTTTTGAATCATGAACAGACAAAATCCCTGTATATACATAAATAACACTGTATCCCATCAATGTTCACTGTAATGAGGTTTGTTTTGGGATGCCCGCTTTAGAGGGGCTCCACTGTGCATCCCACGTTATCTCTCGCGGGCCAGACATAGTTATTGAAACTGCTTTGAATAATTGATATTAAATAACCACTAAATTCGCGTGCGACATAACAGTATTGTGAAATTCTGCATATTCCCATGTGGGTGCAATGACTGCAGGAAACCTCCCTTGTGTTTCGTAATAGCTTGGTGTACAGGAGATCGTTTCACTAATCTTCGTACGACTAAATTGTTCGTATGTGCAATATTATGATAGTCTGTAAATTTCTCATTAGCAATGTTTTCTTGTAAACAATTATTGACTTTACAGTTATTTACAGTGGGGTCAGCGTGTAAGTGCACACACGAACGAACACGACAGGTTGGAACCACGACAGGTTGGTGTGTGCACTTACACGCTGACCCCACTGTAACATAGGCTGCATATGCAGCCTATGTTCAATAAATGTAAATCAATCAATTGAAATTGCCAGACGATCCTAAATTTGCCCTTACGAACACTTTAGTCGTACGAAGTTTAGTGAAACGGCCTCCATGTTGGTCATTGCCTGTATGAAACTTCCTCTGTGTTTCGTCATAGATGTGTGTACGGGATGGTCATTGCATACAGGAAACCTCCCATGTGTTTCGTCATATCCTTGTGTATGGGTTTGTCATTGCATGCAGGAAACCCGCTCTGTGCTTCGTCATAGCTTGGTGCACGGGTTGGTCATTGTCTGTAAGAGACATCCGCTGTGCTTCTTCATAGCTTTGTGTACGGGTTGGTCAATGTTTGTAAGAAACATCCGTTGTGTTTCGTCATTGCGTTGTGTACGGGTTGGTCATTGTATGTAAGAAACCTGCGTTTGTGCGACTAAAATGTTCGTATGTGCAAAATTATGAATTATTATGCGGCATATGCTCAATAAATGTAAATCCAGTAATTGAAATTTACAGACGATCCTAAATTTGCACTTACGAACATTTTAGATGTACGAAGTTCAGTGAAACGGGCCCGTCAGTTTTGCACGCTGTCATTCCTGCTCACTTGCACTCCCCATGGGCGATGTAAGACATTGGGTAGGTGCATTACATTGTATCAGAGCCACACCATCAGAACCTCTCTAAACTGGACACCCTGGGAGGTCCGCTGTAAATCAAACATAATGACTATGTCAAGGCATGCAGCTGTACTTCGCGAACGCGAACATATAGTATCACATACAATTAAGTATACAAATACTGCATGCATGTGATGTAAAGTTCATCAGGCAAGGCTAGGAAACGCGTAGGAATTCCGAGGCTTGCCGAGGAATTCCTACCGTTTCCGAGCCGAGCGTTATTACTGATACCAAAATACACTAGCATGAACTTCTATTTATCAGGTATCGTCAATGATACGATAATATAACATCATCTTCATTGAAAAGATCGCGGACTCGTTTACTTTGTGTAGCTACACAGATGCCATTATGTAGCGTCACGTGACACCATTCGACCACTGGAACATGAGTGAAAGTAGTTGTGACCTGGATGTGCGTGTTTACTCAATGCATGATACTACAAGTATACTGTTATCAGTAAGCGTGAGTTAATCGATAAAATGTAGCAATTTGCGTTTTTGATCACGTAAATGATCTCTGAGCACCAGATTACAGGATAAACTTGATACACGTGCAACTATTCACATTCCACGACCGAGAATTTGAAGGAAATTAGTTTACTTCTTAAGTGTTTACGAATTTAGTACCCTTCTACTTCTTACATGTCAACTATTTGAGACTCACAGCGACATGAGGCTTATTGAGTTTGGCGACCAGTGAAGGCCCAGATCAGCCTGCGCGTCCGCGCAGTCTGATCAGGGCCTACACTGATCGCAATTGAGTTCGGGGAACGCATTCCACATGCGCCTAGCGACATCTTTATCTCCGTAGCATGCCAACCGATCAGGACATACCCTGGGCAAATACCCAATAAACCCATTTTTGTCATGGCGTGCCACGTTTTACGATTCACACCGCTGGAATTCTAAGCAAAGAAACTAATCAGACAGACATGGAATCACAAGCAAGCCAATAAACGGAGAGAATATAAATTACCAACTTGCATCGCAAAAACAGCGGATAATAAAACGACAGCAGCGCCGCTAGTCTCATTTTTGTTGACAATGAAATTAAATTAGCACGGCTACCACATTATGCGTCTTGTCACGTGGGTCATATTTGCGGAAAATTGTGGTATTCGAAATATCTGTACAACAATATTGTTTACAGTGCTTTGTTTTTAATTTTTGAATGCAAATATCTCACTTATAAATCGGATTGACTTGAAACTAGATAAGCTTGTCTATCATCATCCATATTGTTTATTCCATTTAACGAAATGTATTGTGCCAATAGAGATTTGAAAGCAAATAATCACACTACTATATATTATGCAATGTAGTATCACATGGTAATACAGACTACAGTTGATACTATGCATTAGACGTGTACATTTACACAACTGTTAAAGGTACATACCCACTCAGTAGGCACAAAATGTTCTTTATAGGAATTAAATAAGTGTTAATTGTGTCACTATTCCACCAGTTCTAAAAATTACAAGTGCCCACTATACAGATATAATCATTCAGTAATATACGGAGTCTGTTATTAGACCAGTGATTTGTATCCAACGCAGTGACAATCATGATCACATTACTACAGTCACGTGTGCATAATTTACTGCATACGACTACAGTCCTGATACAATGCAGGGCAGTGATTGAAGGAGTCATCGGAAGAAGCGGACAAACTCCACGAAGGAGTTAGTCCCCTTCTTACACTGACCCTTCAAGTAGTTTAAAGCCATGTGAATATACCAGTTGCATGTGCATACCATAATGACTCAAATAACTAGTAAAACAAACATCTATCTAATATGACTGTCACGCAAGGCGATTAACAAAAATTGCCATACGTGACAGCCAGAACATTCTGGTTATGATGGACTCTAGTATGGGTACAGCGGTTGTTGTGGAGACTTCAACATGGCAAAAGTGTCCGCTACAACAAACAGTGGCTGACCACAGCTGACCAGTGTTATAGTGTCATGTTCGAGATTAGATCATGAACAATTAGTACAGGAATGATCAGACAATGACTGCCGTACAAAAAAGAATACAACAGAACAGGTCATACTTTTATTTGCAGTCAGGTTACATTGTACAAGATAACAACTAGAAACAAAAGTGCTACCCCGCTCCATACCTCTCGCGAGGGTAGCAATTTAACCCCATCGCTTTAACGTAACGCATGGAAGAGTGTTTGATATGTTAACGATATAAAACTGTCAAAGCTGTATCAATGTAGTATTAATAAAGAACATACACATGCAGCAATAGGTTATTTTACCGTGTCAATGTGTTTATCTGACATTTACATGTATATCTTGTAAATTAATAAACTTCATTCATTAAGTTGAATGTTGAACAACAACTCGAGAAAAGATGGCTTCTATGAGAAAATGATTTCCATTTTCCATTATTTTTGGCAACTTACTAGTTCTACATGAAAGATTATTTGTCCAAAGGTATAAAATATACAGTTTACTAAATTTTGAAATAACATCAACAGGTTTGGGTATGCACTTCGGTTGCTCACATTTTGGAATGGGTCAAATTGTAGCCGTACATAACATATCGGATGCGAATTATGGTAGCTAGATAACACCATGACTGAAATGGACAAGGTATGTACGTGTAGGTGGGTAGACATGGTTGGTAATGAAACGTATTTATGTCAGATATACCTTTGTGTGTGAGGCATGAGTACAGTAAGCAATCATGTACACATATGTGAAATCTAATGTACATTTGCCAATAAAATATTGTTTAAACTAATGTTTGCGTGCTTGCGAAGGGGTGCCGTGGAAATAGAGAATAGTAGGTTAGTGCCGTGAATGGGAAAAAATATATGGCAAGGCTCAGGAAATGGGATGGGCGAGGCTCTGCCGAGCACATCCCGTTTCCGTGCCGCGCCAGATATTTGTTCCCATTCACGGCACTAACCTACTATTCTATTTATCCCGTCAACACCTACAAACGGCTGTAAAATGCAAAAATAGCATTGACTGGATATCAAAAATGTTTCACGGCACCGTGTTTCACGGCACATGCTCGCTGTGTTGACGGGATAAACCAAGATTCGTGGACTATGGACGGCGAAGGCTCTGGCCAGCCATTACAAATGTGCAGACGGGTCGGAGTCTACATGGGAGAACTTGGATGGTCTACGTGTGTTGTGTTTGTCGTTATATGTGGCTGTGGCTGGAGAAATGGGGCTTATAGGTTTTTGCGACCAGTGTAGATCCTGATCACACTGTGCATCCGCACAGTGTGATCAGGATCTGCACTACTCGCCATTCCATCAATCACCCGGCATGCTGCTAATACGAAATATAGATCGTTATTTGGCTACATGTGTGTGCTATTTGATCAGGGGCTACACTAGTCACATAAGCCCTATTTCGCCAGTCACAGCCACATATATGTACTATGTACACGGTACGCTGTAACCGTAATATAACCCTGAACTATTTATGAACCGACGCATGACTTCCCCTTCTATCACATATCAAGTTGTTGTCGCACGTGTATGAGTGGCGATTCATGTCATAAGTGTCGTTTCTAACGCGTTAGAGAAGTAACGCGTTACTTGTGAGAAGTAACGCGTTACTAATGTATGTACTATATAGTGAAACACATATTTGATTGGTCTGATTGGTCTGAGCTCTGATTGCTCAACCAGTAACGCGTTACCAAAAATAAGTAACGCGTTACTCCTGCTTCACTAACGCGTTAGATATTGATATTTTATTATATACATCATACATGTGTAACGCGTTACTTCTGAGAAGTAGCGCGTTACTTACCAAGTGTAACGCGTTAGAACTCTAACACGTTAGAAGCTGTACTTATGACACAATCCGCCAATATAGAGGATTTGTAACACGTTACAGCCAATTTCTAACGCGTTACTCACTGTTAATCTTGTAACGCGTTATTGTTGAGCAGTAACGCGTTACACATATGTGTTCCACTATATAGTACATACATTAGTAACGCATTACTTTTTTTAGAAACGGCACTTATAACATGAATCGCCACTTATACACGTGCGACAACAACTTATAGTTATAATTAATCAAGGTGTGTATGCCACAGACACATACGTCACTGCAACGTGCCAAATAACGCTTATGGCATACGTTTATGTGGACAGACTACGCTGTAACCGTAACATTACCCTGAACTATTTATGAACCGACACACGACTTCCCCTTCTAGCACATATCAAGTTGTTGTCGCACGTGTCTATCACAACTTATAGTTATACTAATTAATCATGGTGTGTATGCCACAGACACATACGTCACTGCAACGTGCCAAATAACGCTTATGGCATACATTTATGTGGACAGCCTAGCCCCATGATCTGTTGTATACTATTTATTGGAAGCACGACAGCTATGTCGATGTTCAGTAGCGAACTACGCTCGTGCAAACACTGACTCGGCCACGATGCTTGAGATTACAGGGGCCCGTTTCACTAGACTTCGTACGACTAAAATGTTCGTAAGTGCAAAATCATGATGGTCTGTAAATTTCAAATTAACAATGTTTTATTGTAAACAATTATTGGATTTACATTTATTGAGCATAGGCTGCATTTGCAGCCTATGCTCAATAAATGTAAATCCATCAATTGAAATTTACAGACGATACTAAATTTGCACTTACGAAAATTTTAGTCGTACGAAGTTTAGTGAAACGGCCCCCAGAGGCGATATGTCACATGTGAGACAAGCCATGTAATTATATTTACAATCTTTTCCGTAAGTTACGTGGAAAGTTGACGAAATGTTCAGAAAACTATGACATTTTCGTCAGCTACCGACGCCATTTGCATAAAATATCTCAGCCTCTGTAAATATTTTTCATGAAATGTTACACCCTCGCAACAGCTTTGGTCATTTAGGGATGGCAAATCGGTTTCAAGTTTCATCAGACCAGTGGGATGGAAATACTAGGATGGTAATGTGTTTAACGTCCCAGCAACAGCTAAGGTCATTTAAGGACGGGGAAATACTATGAAATCATTGGTGATGCCGAAGGCGATGTTTGAACCCACAACCTCTAGATTGGAAGTCATGTGTTCTAACCCCTATACTAGGCCACAACCAATCCGAGAGAAAAAATGTAAATATAAGGTTTGATCATGTCCAGCCGTGCAAACGTTTATGTGGCCCGAGGGAACTGTTTAAACCCAAGGCCGCAGGCCGCGGTTTCAAACAGTTCCAGAGGGTCACAACAAACGTTTGCACACGGCTGGACATGATCAAACGTTATTGTTACATTTCCAACAAAAAACTGATGTAATTTGAGCATTATATTCAGTATTTTCAGTACTTTTATAAATCGTCCCATTCACGTAGATAATTTTCGGTATTCATATTCCGGGGCCGCGTCATGAACGTTATGAACGTCATGAAGTAGTGACGTCATGAAGGCACTTCCGCGTAGTAACGTCATGAAGGCACTTCCATTACGCGCGGCCCCGGAATGAGCATTGCCTAAAGCCATATGCAAACAGCACAAACAACGGAAACCATGTAACAATAAATAATTGACCGTGAACAGTTGTAGAGAAATTTGAATCGGACCAACGTGCGATTCCGTCCGATTCAAATGCTCTGCAGAATGTTCAACGGAGCCCCGCAGCGGACGTATACTTATTTTCTTATTAATTCGTTCCCACGACATTACTCCAGTCAAAACAATATACCACGTGATCCCATATCCTGTTATATAAGGTTTGATCATGTCCAGCCGTGTGCAAACATTTGCTGTGGCCCGAGGGAACTGTTGAAACCTGGCAAAATAAACATTCTTTCACCATTACCGCACGTATTTATTGGCATTATTATATAATGTATTATCAGACGTAAATGTTCACACTAATATCAGGGGCGATAACCGAGGTTTTTTTTCAGGCGACACATTTAATTAGTATAAATAATTAAAAAATACCATGCCTCATTTGCATATGAAAATAGCCTTATACCACCGCGAGTCACTATCAGTAAAATACATATTACTAAATGATTATATCTGTATAGCGGGCACTTGCAATTTTTAGAACTGGTAGAATAGTGACGAGTGGGCATGTACCTTTAATACACTGTCTGGTGTTGGAGGCCGGACATGATCACCGCATTGCGTGTGCCATGATGATATCGTGATGCTATATATTGTATTAATATGTGTCGTAGTTGCGGCTTTGTTTGTCTCCTTTGGGTATAATGGTTCTCTATTATGTACTAAACAAACCTTACATTTTATCCCGTCAACACAGTGCGTATGTGCCGTGAAACACAGTGCCGTGAAACATTTTTGATATCCAGTCAATACAATTTTTGCATTTTACAGCCATTTGAAGGTGTTGACGGGATAAATAGAATAGTAGGTTAGTGCCGTGAATGGGAAAAATATCTGGCGCGGCACGGAAACGGGATGTGCTCGGCAGAGCCTCGCCCATCCCGTTTCCTGAGCCTTGCCAGATATTTTTTCCCATTCACGGCACTAACCTACTATTCTCTATCTATTTTCCTTATTTCTGAACCAAAGTATATGTTGTGACCACTCATTTGAACCGTCTCGGCGAGACGGTTCAAATGAATGGTCACAACATATACTTCTGATGAGAAATAAAGAAATTCTTGAGCCTTGCCAGATATTTTTTCCCATTCACGGCACTAACCTACTATTCTCTATGTATGCGACCTGTATACACTACCGCCTGCGCTAATCTTGGCAATATTTGTCACCTTTTTTATTTGAAAATACTTGAACATTGTGTTCGCAATCAAGCAGCTTGATTGTCTAAGCCTGAGCTGTGAAACAGCTCAGGCTCAGACAATCAAGCTGTTTGATTTGGAATTGGCATTGTCAATAGATGTTCAGAAACGTTGATAATCTGGTAATGCGGTTGTATAGCCTAAAACCAGTATTCGCATGCGCGTAGTCTGATCAGGGCGTATGCTGTTTGCCTTTCATTATGCTCCCCAGCCGCTTGATTTTCATTTGAAATATAATACGTCCATAGGTGGCGCGGTGTTTCCAGGTCAACTTACACTTATAACTACCATGTATAAGTTCAGGGTATGGGATCACGTGGTCTATTGTGTTGACTTGAGTAATGGCGGCGTCCATGAGGTCTCAGGTAAATTTTATATTTCATCAATACGACTGCGCTTTCTTCCTATTAAACAACGTTCGATTACGTCCGATTCAAATTTCTCTGCAGAATGTTCAGACTAGCTACACAAGTAATGCTGCTAAATTTGGTATTGACGGACTCGTGGTATTAACGGCTGGAGCACATGGTCATCATTAAAAGGAAGAAACCGCCGTGACGGTCGTATTGATAAAAACTAAGATTTACCTGAGACCTCACGGTCGCCGTCATTACTCGAGACAAAACAATTATAGACCACATGATCCCATACCCTGTTAGTTTTCCACACTGAATGCGAGAATTAAGTCGGCTCTATTTTCTTACCCGAAATCACAGGCACTTTGTGGTATGAACGACATATACCTCTTTAAATCATACCCGATATTACTCCCATATTATATGTCTACAAGGTTGGACATTCGCCATCTTTTCAATCAACGGAAGTGGAGAAATTACCTTGGAAAATCACTATCATCCAGAGGCAAATATACTATGATTCCCATACATACGTTTTCTCTAGAATAAATAAATTTCCAGAAAAAATTGTACGGAACTGGCGGGTAAGTGGTCACTGCTACCTAACTGTGAGAACTAAATATAATAGCGCACGAAATGTCTTGATTCGTATTTTTCAGAATTTAACTAATAAACTGAGCCAAAAACTGTAAAAACTACAGGCCCGTACGTAGGATTTTCTATTGGGGGGTGCGTCAGGGGGGTGCGTCAGGGGCGAGCCCCATGTAGTGGCGCGAGTACGCTAGGGGGGGGGGGGGGGGGTGGGGGGGGGGGGGGGGGGGGGGGGGGTTGAGTGATTGGGGCGAGCCCCATGTAGTGGCGCGAGTACGCTAGGGGGGTAGCACCCTCCTGAATTGTTTTAAACCTAGATGGCCTGAAATGCACTCTCCTGCATTTTATGTCATTTAAATTCGGATTCAACGGTGGCATTTTCATGCAAATTACCTGTATATTAAAGCATTTCAAGATTTGTTGAGATTACTGTTCGAAAAATAACGGACCTCGGCGAATTTAGGGGGTGCGTACGCACCCGTCGCACCCCCTCCCGCCTACCCCCCCCCCCCCCCCCCCCCCCGCCCCCCCCCCCCCCCCCCCCCCTGTACGGGCCTGAATTATAGACAATAGTATGTGTACATGTAGAGTTTTAGATACAAAGCAAGACAGACCGAAACGCCATAGTTGGCACAGCGCACTATTTTCTTGGTCGTACTCGCTATTTAGGCGTATCACGACAATATGGCTTGAATATTGAAATTTGCGTGACATAATATGTTAACTCAAGGGAGATAACATATAATAAGGTGCAAGAGAACCACGATCTAAAATTGTTTCAAATGTAATGAGGTCCCTTTTCACGACCAGGGACCCACACAATAGATTGACGAAACTATCACCGCTAGACGGCGCCGTTTCCTGCGGGAAAAGACTTTGTCAATATTGCCGACAGTGCCATCCATTAATGCCTATCATTATTTAATGAATCAAAACATTTTCTGATGTCCAGCATTAAATGCGTGTCCTGGGATTTCACGGTGACGGCGCTATGAAAGATCAAACGTTAATTTAGCCGACCGTGCGATGTAAACTAAATCGTTACATTAAGCAAAAGCGTCAACGATTGTCAGGAATCAGATCGCGCGACATCACCGAGAAAATCCGATAAATTTTTCCGGCGGCCTGGTGAGAAATGGGCCTTGCATCTTGGACGAGCAACGTGGGACCAGATCAGACTGCACATGCGCAGTCTGATCTGGGCCAATGTTATTCTAAATCGTCACATTAGCAAAAGCGTCAACGATTGTCAGGAATCAGATCGCGCGACATCACCGAGAAAATCCGATAAGTTTTCCCGGCGGCTTGGTGAGAAAATGGGCCTTGCATCTTGGACTAGCAATTATTCGCCATTCCGTCACCGAAGAAGCGCTACTGTCATCTACAAAACGAGTAATGTTCATTTCTTCTATTGTGTGAATATGCAAGAAGAAAATTGAAAATGCCGTAAAGTCTCTTTTCACAGGCATCGTCTAACCGGCACAGAATACAAACATGTAAACATTCATTATACAAATTATGTATAACATGTACTGCAATATCAGCTCAAAATCAGACAATATGAGTGAATAGTCGCGTAACCCGATCAGGGTGTACACTGTTGGCCTAAGAAAGGACCAACAAAGTAGAATCACACGCGTTATGGCTGAATCAATATACGCATACTTGTAATACTGCTATTTTAATCAATCTTGTTCACGTGGAACTAAATATAGAAGTATTGGGTACGTACCATCTTTCACGCATGTGTCATGTAAAAGAAAATCCCATATTGTAAAAATATATTGACGAAAACATATGACACTTCTATAATATTATAGTGAGCCTGACTACGCATGCTCGAATCAACCAATCACGCGAAACGTAAGTCTAGAAATGCACTCAACAATATGACTACATAAACAACATTTACTGTAGTTCATACTTTTAACCCTTTAACCCCAAAGTAACTGGAATTGACTTTGATATGTTAATTTTTGCATATCCCGATTTAGCGGGCTTTCGGGTTCAGAGGGTTAAAATTGAAGGGGTTGGTGAAAGGAAGGGGGCTGACTCCTGAGCGAATTAGCCACCTTCAATAAAATAGAGCAAAATGAACCAATTATAGTTTCAGAATCTGACAATAATGCAATTACGTGCACTTATAAACGTGATATACGAAACTTCATTTAATTCAAGATGGTCAATAAAATAAAGCAAGGTGTGCCCTGACAAAAGGAATGTTTAACCCTTTGAACACTACAGACCTCTATAATGGTGATTGCAAACAGTGTAGATCCAGATGAGCCGGCTCGTGACGAGCCGTCTCATCAGGATCTGCACTTTTTGCAATTAATTTTCATATATTTTAGAAACAAATCTCACCCCTTTTCATAAATATACAAGTATGCAATCTTTTTGTGACGATTGGAAAGGTCGGGAAATTAACATCGAATTATGTTCCAGTTACTTATGGTTGAAAAGGCTAAGTGTGTAAGACCAGCGTGACTTGTATGCAGGTTAGATGCACCGACTCAAGGGAGACACTGTAACAGTTGACGATTTTTTAGCCATTTTAGCCACGGAATAATCGTTTCGGATTCCGTCCCATGGAATTTGCTAAAAGTCGTTCCACGAAGTACAAAAACATGGCACAGGAGGGTTCCAGAATGGCTGTCGAGCTTCGGTGGGTGGCACACCAATCGGTATAAAAGACGAATAATAGTTCATAACAAATTAGAAATTAAATCCTACTGGCATTTTTTTACAATTTGTCTTCTCATCTACGTCGGCAAACAACGCATACGCGTCATGATATCAACATCAGTGTTATTGCATTAGCTGTCAGTATAGAACCAGATCAGCATGTGCATCCACACCGTCTGTTCTTGGTACACACTGTTTGCTACGGAGCCGCGCAGGGGACGTACAATTCATTTTTTTCCAACGAATTATCAATTCGTTCCCATGAATTAACAATTCGTTCCCTCAATTTAACAATTCGTTCCCTCGGAACGAATTGTTAATTCGTGGGAACGAATTGTTATATCGTGGGAATGAATTGTTAATTCGAGGGAACGAATTGTTAAATTGAGGGAACGAATTGTCATTTCGTGGGAACGAATTGTTAATTGAAGGGAACGAATTGTTAAATTGAGGGAACGAATTGTTATTTCGTGGGAAATAATTAATAAAAAAAACTCATGTCCCCTACGGGACTCCGTAGTTTGCAATTTAGTGGTTGGAATCCCATGCAGATCTGGGGGCCGTTTCACTAAACTTCGTACGACTAAAATGTTCGTAAGTGCAGATTTAGAATAGTCTGTAAATTTCACATTAACAATGTTTTCTTGCAAACAATTATTGGATTTACATTTATTGAGCATAGGCTGCATATGCAGCCTATGCTCAATAAATGTAAATCCATCAATCGAAATTTACAGACGATCCTAAATTTACACTTACGAACATTTATTGAGCATAGGCTGCATAGTTAATGTGAAATGCACAGACTATCATAATTTTGCTCTTACGAACAATTTAGTTGTATGAAGTTTAGTGAAACGGCCCCCAGGTATTATATTGGCCAAAACACACAAAAAAAAACAGTTCAACTCGCATTGTAACTAATTGAAGGGGTCAGTAGAAGAATAATTCCCAAGTCCATAAAGTATTTAGCACGCTTCTTCCTCTAACGCCTTCAAATATGTATGTATACCCAACATTGATGTAAATTATAATTTAATAAACTATTTTTATACCAACCACTGCAAGTTCGTATAAAGAACACATAGTAACAATATACCCAAATGGGCCTGTATCACTCACCTGGCATACGGACCACAACTGTGAAGTTTGACAAGTATCGGCCAAGCGGTTCACGAGAAGAAGACGTTTGAAATATATAATAATTGAATGACCTTTTGGCGGTCATCTTGGATAACGTTCTCATCCGATGTTGATAAGAAATGTTCCAGAGCGATCGTCTCCTCGATACCTTCGACTTGATATATGACATATTCATAGTTGGTCAAATTTGAAAGAGCAATGCTGATCGATCGTTACTGCCAAGTTTCGTCAAAATAGGCCTGGCAGTTCGTGAGACGATTTATTTTTATGAATTTGACCTAAATTTATATTCTATGGCGGCCACCATGAATTACGCGACGGCCTCCATTACATTACTGCGAAGTTTCGCCGAAATCAGTCTGGCTGTTCGTGAGAAGAGTTTATCCGGCGGCCATCTTGGATATGCGATGACGTCGTCCATTTAAACAAATATGAAAAAGAGTAACCCCTAGACCATCCGTATAAAGTTTGGTCAACATCGGCCAAGCGGTTCAGAAGAAGATGTCAAAGTATTCATGAACGGACGACGGAGGACGAAACGCGGTAACAATAACTCACTTGAGCCTTCGACTCAGGTGACCTAAACATTTTATAATTTCCCCATAATAGTGCAATGTACAGAAAGCTGTGACCAAATTCCATTTCATGTTATATAGAGAATAGTACGTTAGTGCCGTGAATGGGGAAAATATATGGCAAGGCTTAGGAAAGGGGTTGGGCGAGGCTCTGCCGAGCACATCCTGTTTCGGTGCCGGGCCAGATATTTTTTCCCAATCACGGCACTAACCTACTATTCTATTTATCCCTTCAACACCTACAAATAGCTTTACAATGCAAAAACATAACCCCAGCCACCACACATATTCATACGCAGTGATTAGGTCGTATTGACAGGATATCAGAAATGTTTCACGGTACCGTGTTTCACGGCACATACGCACTGTGTTGACGGGATAAAACGATATTATAGAGTATCAGTCAGTATAAGTGCCGATCCAGAACTATCAATCAATTATTCTCATTTTGATGATTAGTATAGATAAATTAATCGTCAGACAGCATAACGGCTTCCAATGGAGATGACAATGAAAAATAATGGACGCATCAATAATTAACGACATTGTAACTCATACCCGCACACGGAATCGAATGACACGAGTTGGCTATGGGCCACTCATTAAACATTACAGGAAGACCCTGTGTATAGGTTAGAAGACACCAAATGGTGCGAAACCGCCCAGGGTGTATGCAAAAGTAGTCCGGTATAAAAAAATAGTGCGGGTGTTTTGAGGTCACAGACACCGTTTGCTTGCAAATCTTGATCCATTACTACCCAGTTTCACTTGAGGAACATTTTGGGGTGTGAAACTTTAACCAGTTTTCAACATATTTGTAGCATTTAAAAGAAAACACTGAACCTGTTGGTCACTTGATGTACACGGAGTTTCCGTGGCCAACAAATGTACACAATATTGGAGGATATGACAAGGTTGGATTTTTCTTTCTTAGGAGTAAGTGAACCTATTGTTTAGTTCATGCAGAACCAGTACAGACTGGCTGCAGGTCATGTACAAGTGGGTCCCACAACATCCATACGAATAGTGAAAGTAGGAGAGACTGGCCTTATTGGATGGCATTCGGTTAAATTATATAGTAAAACTATTTGGTGGTGTCTAACCTATAAGGTGTGCCTAGGCCCTATGTGAGATATGTTTTTTTGTAGAATTTGAAGTTGGAAGTTTATGTTTCTTGTAGCTATGTCTCTGGGAACATAATTTAAAGTTACTGCGACAAGAGTAATCGAGCGGACTCCGCGATGTGCAACACATTTGTTCTTTTTGTATCGCAGACGGACAGTTATCGGCTTCAAAATCTTCTAAAATCTTGATTTCTCAGCTTTATTTAGTCAAATATAATAAACCAGTGTATGCAAATTACCTGTAGGTGATTGGGCTTGGAATGTGACAGTAATATACACCAAAACAGTCATTATAGTGTGTTTTTCTCTCTTTTTTTTCATTGATATTGGCTTCCTGATGGACAATTAAGAAGTTCGGGAAAGTGGCGCGACATCGCGACGCTGTTCCAAAATTTGCCAAAATTAGGCGTAAGTGTATTGTTTTCGCATATCGGTATAGTACCAATACACTAGTACTCAAAAAACATTGTTTTTCCTTTCCTCCTACGTCATAAAGCAAATTTCTTGACTGACCGTTCCAAGCCAGTACCCTTTTGTCTGTCGACCATTCCAGAGTGGCATACATGTTGGTATAGTTTCAGTGATGAGTCTTTATATGTAGAATGGTTAGCTATAACACTATTTAGGGTAATGTTATGTGATTTTATGGAGATTTGTGCTTTTAATTCATCATCTATTAAAATTCCCCATAGTTCTGTAGTAGCTCAATTTAAGGCAGAATGTGGACAGTCACATGGTGGAGTTACATAGCTGCTGTGTGACAACCATTTGAGATATTTGCTCCAAACTTGGTACTGTATCCAGGAATAGAAGCTAGTTTTCAATAGTGAATATTGTAGAATGAGTTGTAGTGGGACCGGTACACTTATAGGTTAGAAGACACCAAATGGTGCGAAACCGCCCAGGGTGTATGCAAAAGTAGTCAGGTATAAAAAAATAGTGCGGGTGTGAGGTCGACAGACACACACCGTTTGCTTGCAAATCTTGATCCATTACTACCAGTTTCACTTGAGGAACATTTTGGGGTGCCTTTAACACCAGTTTTCAACATATTTGTAGCATTTAAAAGAAAACACTGAACCTGTTGGTCACTTGATGTACACGGAGTTTCCGTGGCCAACAAATGTACACAATATTGGAGGATATGACAAGGTTGGATTTTTCTTTCTTAGGAGTAAGTGAACCTATTGTTTAGTTCATGCAGAACCAGTACAGACTGGCTGCAGGTCATGTACAAGTGGGTCCCACAACATCCATACGAATAGTGAAAGTAGGAGAGACTGGCCTTATTGGATGGCATTCGGTTAAATTATATAGTAAAACTATTTGGTGGTGTCTAACCTATATACAATACGAGAAACAGGGATATACGCGGGTTACTGAGGTATACTGGGGCCCGTTTCACTAAACTTCTTACGACTAAAATGTTCGTATGTGCAAATTTAAGATCGTCTGAAAATTTCAATTGATGGATTTACATTTATTGAACATAGGCTGCATATGCAGCCTATGCTCAATAATTGTAAATCCGTTAATTATTTACAAGAAAACATTGTAAATGTGAAATGTACAGACTATCATAATTTTGCACTTACGAACATTTTAGTCGTACGAAGTTTAGTGAAACGGCCCCCTGGTACCGCTTATGAACCAATCTCTGAACAATACAGGGGCCCGTTTCACTAAACTTCGTACGACTAAAATTTTCGTAACCGCAAATTTAGAATCGTCCGGAAATTTCAATTAATGGATTTACATTTATTGAGCATCGGCTGCATACATGTATGCAGCCTTTGCACAGTAAATGTATATCCAATAACTGTTTACAATAAAACATTGTTAATGTGAAATTTACAGTCTATCATACTTTTGAACTTACGAACATTGTAGTCGTACGAAGTTTAGTGAGGCACCCCCAGGACCACAGTATGTAACTTGATACTTGAAACACGAATATTCGTGATTCTAGTTTCGGGTTGCATAGGGTTAGCCACTAACTACCGTTCATGAACCAGTATTGGAACAATACAATATCACACTATGTAACCTGATACTGGAAACACGAATATTCGTGTAAAAGCCTTATTGCCTTTCGAATTGGTTAGATCACGATCCACTAGCAAGCGCCTGCATTCTGATATGATTCGTTTACTGTGAACATCTCTTTATCCCGTCAACACAGTGCGTATGTGCCGTGAAACACGGTGCCGTGAAACATTTTTGATATCCAGTCAATATTATTTTTGCATTTTACAGCCATTTGTAGGTGTTCACGGATTAATAGAACAGTAGGTTAGTGCCGTGAATGGGAAAAAATATCTGGCGCGGCACGGAAACGGGATGTGCTCGGCAGAGCCTCGCCCATCCCGTTTACTGAGCCTTGCCAGATATTTTTTCCCATTCACGGCACTAACCTACTATTCTCTATCTATTTTCCTTATTTCTGAATCAAAATATATGTTGTGACCACTCATTATAACCGTCTCGGCGAGACGGTTCAAATGAGTGGTCACAACATATACTGCTGATGAGTAATAAAGAAATTATTGAGCCTTGCCGGATATTTTTTCCCATTCACGGCACTAACCTACTATTCTCTATAAACCGGACACAATGGGAGGGTGGTGAGGGGTGGATCTTCAAATTTCAATTGGCTTGCACGTTTTATTTTGAATTGAAAAATACAATAGTCTTTTCACGATTGGAAACACAAATATGGCTTGAAGTGAGGACATGTCAGAATTATATGGAATACCTCTAAACCGGACACCAAAAATGTCATTTATTGCATAACATGCGCTGTCACAGTTTAATAACATAGTGTAATACAAATCATAATACATTTACTATACTTCTAGACTTTATCATAGTGTAATACAAATCATAATACATTTACTATACTTCTAGACTTTATCATATGTAATACAAATCATAATACATTTACTATACTTCTATACTTTATCATAGTGTAATACAAATCATAATACATTTACTATACTTCTAGACTTTATCATAGTGTAATACAAATCATAATACATTTACTACTTCTAGACTTTATCATAGTGTAATACAAATCATAATACATTTACTATACTTCTAGACTTTATCATAGTGTAATACAAATCATAATACATTTACTATACTTCTAGACTTTATCATAGTGTAATACAAATCATAATCATTTACTATACTTCTAGACATCATATGTAATACAAATCATAATACATTTACTATACTTCTAGACTTTACTAGGTTGTAATACAAATCATAATACATTTACTATACTTCTATACTTTATCATATGTAATACAAATCATAATACATTTACTATACTTCTAGACTTTATCATAGTGTAATACAAATCATAATACATTTACTATACTTCTAGACTTTATCATAGTGTAATACAAATCATAATACATTTACTATACTTCTAGACTTTATCATATGTAATACAAATCATAATACATTTACTATACTTCTAGACTTTATCATATGTAATACAAATCATAATACATTTACTATACTTCTATACTTTATCATATGTAATACAAATCATAATACATTTACTATACTTCTAGACTTTATAATGTGTAATACAAATCATAATACATTTACTATACTTCTATCTTTATCATAGTGTAATACAAATCATAATACATTTACTATACTTCTAGACTTTATCATAGTGTAATACAAATCATAATACATTTACTATACTTCTAGACTTTATCATAGTGTAATACAAATCATAATACATTTACTATACTTCTAGACATATCTGTAATACAAATCATAATACATTTACTATACTTCTAGACTTTATCATAGTGTAATACAAATCATAATACATTTACTACTTCTAGACTTTATCATAGTGTAATACAAATCATAATACATTTACTACTTCTAGACTTTATCATATGTAATACAAATCATAATACATTTACTATACTTCTAGACTTTATCATATGTAATACAAATCTTATAATACATTTACTATACTTCATACTTTATCATATGTAATACAAATCATAATACATTTACTATACTTCATACTTTATCATATGTAATACAAATCATAATACATTTACTATACTTCTAGACTTTATCATATGTAATACAAATCATAATACATTTACTATACTTCTATACTTTATCATATGTAATACAAATCATAATACATTTACTATACTTCTAGACTTTATCATATGTAATACAAATCATACATTTACTATACTTCTAGACTTTATCATATGTAAATACAAACATAATACATTTACTATACTTCTAGACTTTATCATATGTAATTACAAATCATAATACATTTACTATACTTCTATACTTTATCATATGTAATACAAATCATAATACATTTAACTATACTTCTATTACTTTATCATATGTAATACAAATCATAATACATTTACTATACTTCTATACTTTATCATATGTAATACAAATCATAATACATTTACTATACTTCTAGACTTTATCATATGTAATACAAATCATAATACATTTACTATACTTCTAGACTTTATCATAGTGTAATACAAATCATAATACATTTACTACTTCTAGACTTTATCATAGTGTAATACAAATCATAATACATTTACTACTTCTAGACTTTATCATATGTAATACAAATCATAATACATTTACTATACTTCTATACTTTATCATATGTAATACAAATCATAATACATTTACTATACTTCTAGACTTTATCATATGTAATACAAATCATAATACATTTACTATACTTCTAGACTTTATCATATGTAATACAAATCATAATACATTTACTATACTTCTAGACTTTATCATATGTAATACAAATCATAATACATTTACTATACTTCTAGACTTTATCATATGTACTGTTACATAGGAAACAACTTGCGAGCTAGGCCCGCATGTCGTATATATGATACAGTGCAACCTCTCTACAACAGCCACCCATGGGAAGGAGCAAAACTGGCTATTGTAGAGAGGTGACTGTTGTAGGGAGGTTAATGCTAAATTACATTTTGTCGTCCGCTGTTTATTTAGTTTATTCGATAATTACCATCAAAACATGCTTTGGCAACATTTTAGAATCATTTCCAATGGAAATTATTCTAAAATGCTGTCAAAACATGTTTTTATTGAAAAAGAAGGCAAAAGCAACAGCAGACGACAAGTTTCGTGCTCAGCAGTTTAAGGGTTAGATACAGAGGAAATCTATTTGGGATATGAAATAGCGGCTGTTATAGAGAGGGTGTTGTAGAGAGGTGGCCGTTCGGGGAGGTTCGACTGTAGTACTAAAGAAAAATTAAGTTAAATCCTAAAACAACTTAAGGTGTATTTCAAAGTAATTTGACCTTGACATTTGGCATAGTGGCAGCACGGGTGGGGCGTGGAATGAAACTATCGATGACGATAAAAACCCATGTGAAGTTTGAAGTTAATCGGTGAAGTGGTTGCAGAGATATTGTATACGTAAAAACTTTAACTAAATTTTCATACAAACTTTAAGGTAAATTTCAAAGTAATTTGACCTTGAAATTGGACACAGGGGCCACACGGGTTGGGCATAGAATACAAATATGGATGCTGATGAAGACACACGTGAAGTTTCGAGTAAATTGGCGAAGCCGTTTCAGAGATATTATAGTGTTCTTAAAAACGTTAACCTAAATCCGAAAAAACTTTAAGGGGTAAATGTAAAAGTAAATTCGGGCACAGGGGCCGCGCGGGTGGGGCGTGGAATGACAATATGGATCATGATAAACACCCATGAGAAGTCTAAAATTAATCGGTTTAGCGATTTCAGCGATATATTGTAGTTAACAACTTTAACCAAAAACATTAACCGGACGCACGTACGTACTTCGCCAATGTGCTTACTTCAGGGGCCCGTTTCACTAAACTTCTTACGACTAAAAGCTTCGTAAGTGCAAATTTAGAATCGTCTGGAAATTTCAATTGATGAATTTACATTTATTGAGCATAGGCTGCATATGCAGCCTATGCTCAATAAATATAAATCCAATATTTGTTTACAAGAAAAAGTTGTTAATGTGAAATTTACAGACTATCATAATTTTGCACTTACGAACATTTTAGTCGTAGGAAGTTTAGTGAAACGGACCCCAGATTCTTACCGTACTGATAATGAATATTGTCAACTGGATTGCTGCTATTATGCAGGATAAAACATTTAAAATGACGACCACAACATAGTATAGTTGTATTGATAAATGAATATACCCGATAGTGGTTTGCTAATGGATTTATTTTATACCATTTCGCCATTCCTCTATAATGTGCTGCACTCAATAAAATGTATTGCAATGACACCTGACTCGCGTGTTATGTGAGATCAAACCGGCAGCCACAATAATGAACGTTTAATTATACAGATGGACGGGTTTGTACGGAGCCCCGCAGGGGACATGGATTTTTTTGTATTCATTCGTTCCCCATGAAATAACAATTCGTTCCCTCAATTTAACAATTCGCTTCCTCGAATTAACAATTCGTTCCCACGATATAACAATTCGTTCTCACGAAATAACAATGCGTTCCCACGAAATAACAATTCGTTCCCTCAATTTAACAATTCGTTTCCTCGAATTAACAATTCGTTCCCACGATATAACAATTCGTTCTCACGAAATAACAATTCGTTCCCACGAAATAACAATTCGTTGCCGTGGCAACGAATTGTTATTTCGTGGGAACGAATTGTTAAATTGAGGGAACGAATTGATAATTCGTGGGAACGAATTGTTAAATTCAGGGAACGAATTGTTTTTTCGTGGGAACGAATTCATAAAAAAAGAATTATACGTCCCCTGCGGGGCTCCGTAGGTTTGCGTGCGTAACAGCATACATGAGTGAAACCTAATTACAGTAACCGAGTAAGTTATATTTGAGTATGAAAAACATCATATTGTACGGAGTACATATTTGAGTACTATAAATATCACCAAACTCTCAGCAGAAACGAGTTCAATGTCACATACAATGAGTATAATTGAGACACCCCTTGCGATTTTGTACCTTCAGACATATGCGTAATTTCATGAAATACGTTTACAAAACTAAAAATATTTTTCATAAATAAAGTCAACAGTTGACAAATTTTCAGAGTACATGCGGAATATAATTCCGCATGTACTCTGAAAATGTTGTCAACATTTGACGTCATTTACAGAAAATATTGTAAATTTTGTAAACGTATTTCATGACATTACGCAGATGTCCGAAGGTACGAAAGTACATGGCGTATCTCAATTATGGATTGCATAATGGTACACATGGCAGCAATAAGTAGTCTCGGATATGTAGAACCGCCTATTGTTCATCAACGCTTAGTGTTCACGTGTAAAAAGAAGCTGGCAATGCAGGCTCGACTTCCTTAGTCATTTCTTGACGTTTTATTACCAGTACCGTTGGTCTCCGAAGAAACGTTCATGAACATTTCATAGACATTTGAAACTGGTGAACACCAGGGGTTGATATCAATGTTGACGTCGACGCCTAGTGTTCACCAGTGTTAATGTCTAAGTGAAATGACTAAGTTATTCGAACCTCAGGCTGCATTGCCGGCTTCTTTTCACACGTGGACACTCAGAGTTGACGAACAATAGGCGCTGTTCTACATCATTACGTACGCATACATTGACATCATCTACAACACACATTGAGTAGAGAAACTGATACCAGAAGGAGGCCCAAGTTCCTATGGAAACAAATAACTAACACAATACAGTATCCTAATAACAAGGCACGGCACAGTCGTAATTGGTCGAGAAACATTAAACCTTGACACGCACATGCACTCAACGACAAGCGGTACACGGTCCCAAAATGAAAGCAACCGTTATCTGGGGGATATTTACAAACATTCTAAATACTACACTAACCTCCAAATTCATGCAAATATTATGGTAGTAATATTCATATTTCACATCGTTATTTGTCAACTATTTCAGATGTCATTAATTGATTATGACAAGAATTCCGTCACGGAAGCGGTATAGCGTCTGCCGAGGCATTTGACCGTAACATGATCATGGGCATGTGCTAAAGTAAGCATCACAAAAAACGTCAGAGAAGTGCATGCTGAAAATACATAAAAGGTCAGGGTTGACGGAACATTTTGAGTGTGTTCCAAGAGTTCACATAAATCAAATGTTCAAATATGGAAGCAATCCATCAAGTAATATTAATATTATACGATGATGAACAAATTTGTAAAACACTTTTTGACGCAAAAAAATGGCTAAGGGTTTAAATGTGAAGGTAAAATGTCAAGGTCATGTTAATGACAGCATGAGTGTGTTCCAAATGCTTATATGTATCAAGTTTCCAAATATTGAAACAAAGTTTTTGACGCAAACAAATGGCTAAGTGTTTCAGCAAAGAATTGAAGATAAAAAGGGTGAAGGTCATGTGAATTGGTTGCATGAGTGTGTTTCTAATGCTTATATGTATCAAATGTCCAAATATTGAAGCAATCCGTAAAGTAATATAAAGTTATAGCATGATGAAGCTTGTACAAAGTTTTTGACATTTCGGACGACGACGACGCGCACGACGACGACGACGACGGAAAAAGCGGCGACTATTGTCGCGCCTTCTGCTGAAGCAGGCGCGATAAAACTGTCCGATTGAATCAGATTGGTACAAAAGATATGCCAGTTCTCTGCTTAAAGACAATATTATAGACTGATAAACGCATTTAGATACCAAACATCATATACTGGCGTAATCTTATTATCTAATTAGGACAAATTGATCATTGTCTCAATATATGTGTCTGTCAAAACAAACACTTGCTATGAGTTACCTTTCATCAGTTTATGCAGAATTTTATCTCCTGACTACATTATGTTATGTTTGACACATTTTGTTGATGTAAAATAATTACGTTTCCTCTGCCATCCTGTGGTTGCACGTTTTTGTTAGAGAGAGGATACATGTGTACATCTCAGTGAAGGACTACGAGTTATGTAGAGTCGCTGGACTTTTCCATGCGTTTAAGGAGTTACAGGCTCTAGTTATCCCCTCACCGATAGGCAAGAGGGGACATATCGTTAGTCCATGTACGTACAAGAGGGGACATATCGTTAGTTCATGTACAAGAGGGGACATATCGTTAGTCCATGTACGTACAAGAGGGGACATATCGTTAGTTCATGTACGTACAAGAGGGGACATATCGTTAGTCCATGTACGTACAAGAGGGGACATATCGTTAGTCCATGTGCGTACAAGAGGGGACATATCGTTAGTCCATGTACGAACAAGAGGGGACATATCGTTAGTCCATGTACGTACAAGAGGGGACATATCGTTAGTCCATGTACGTACAAGAGGGGACATATCGTTAGTCCATGTACGTACAAGAGGGGACATATCGTTAGTCCATGTACGTACAAGAGGGGACATTTCGTTACATATCGTTAGTCCATGTACGTACAAGAGGGGACATATCGTTAGTCCATGTACGTACAAGAGGGGACATATCGTTAGTTCATGTACGTACAAGAGGGGACATATCGTTAGTCCATGTACGTACAAGAGGGGACATATCGTTAGTCCATGTACGTACAAGGTCCATGTACGTACAAGAGGGGACATATCGTTAGTTCATGTACGTACAAGAGGGGACATATCGTTAGTTCATGTACGTACAAGAGGGGACATATCGTTAGTCCATGTACGTACAAGAGGGGACATATCGTTAGTTCAGAGGGGACATATCGTTAGTTCATGTACGTACACCATGAACTAACGTACAAGAGGGGACATATCGTTAGTCCATGTACGTACAAGAGGGGACATATCGTTAGTTCATGTACGTACAAGAGGGGACATATCGTTAGTTCATGTACGTACAAGAGGGGACATCGTTAGTCCATGTTCGACAAGAGGGGATATCGTGTCCATGTACGTCAGGTCAATGTACGACAAGAGGGACTATCGTTAGTCCTGTACGATATAAGTCCATGTTACGTCAAGAGGGGACATATCGTTAGGGGTTCATGTTTTAGTCAAGAGGGGACTATCGTTAGTCCTGTACGTAGAGGGGATATCGTTAGATGTGACATATCGTTAGTTCCATGTACGTACAAGAGGGGACATATCGTTAGTCGAAGGGGACATATCGTTAGTCATGTACGTACAAGATGGGGACATATCGTTTGTTAGTACAATGTACGTACATGATGGGGACATATCGTTGTCCATGTACGTACAAGAGGGGACATATCGTTAGTTCCATGTACGTACAAGAGGGGACATCGTTTTGTTATGACGTAACAGAGGGGACATATCGTTAGTCCATGTACGTACAAGAGGGGACAGAGTCATATCGATTTAGTCCATGTACGTAAAGAGGGGACATGTTAGTCGTACGTACAAGAGGGGAATCGTTAGATGTACGTACAAGAGGGGACATATCGTTAGTCCGTACGTACAAGAGGGGTACATATCGTTAGTCCATGTACGTACAAGACATATCGTTAGTCATGTACGTACAAGAGGGGACATCGTTGTCCATGTACGTACAAGAGGGGAATATCGTTAGTCCATGTACGTACAAGAGGGGACATCGTTAGTTCATGTACGTACAAGATTGGACATATCGTTAGTCCATGTACGTACAAGATTGGACATATCGTTAGTCCATGTACGTACAAGAGGGGACATATCGTTAGTCCATGTACGTACAAGAGGGGACATATCGTTAGTCCATGTACGTACAAGAGGGGACATATCGTTAGTCCATGTACGTACGTGCGTGCATACGTTAGTAACACATTTCATTTCTCAATAACTCATGAACCGCTTCGTCGATTTTGATAATATTTGGCCACAATATGTGTCTAGGGATGGTGCTTTGAATTGCATATGATCCACGACCGACCGCCCAAGGTCAAGGTCACTGAGGACTTTTGTTCACCTCGTTTGTAAGGCAAACATGTTAAACAAAAATTCTTTTTTTCATAAACACATGAACCGTTTCACCGAGTTTTCTAATATTTGGCCACAATGTGTGTCTAGGGATGCTGCTTTGTGTTTGCATACTACCATCGTCCGACCACCCAAGGTCAAGGTCACTGAGAACTTCTTATTTTAGTATGGCTGCCAGGCAAGGGATTAGCTTCGCTTAACGATGCCAGTTCTTGTTCATTATTATAATATATTTATCGTTCAGATTTTCCGACTGCGTTGTAACTTTAAAATTTAGTTGGATAACATGCCGATCAATATAATGTACAATAAAATGTATAAACTGTGTTCAAAACCCGCTTCATATATGCCAAGTCCAAGAATCGTAATAAGTGGCTAAATATTACAAATACAAACAATGTCAGTGTCTCTTGTACAATAGCATCGATTTTATTATTCGTGAGTGACGATGTCATTCCAGTTGTACACGTTTTCCAAGAGCTGCCCATGTGGTTTGACCAGTGAGCGTCAAACTTAATGTGCACATGATGATGTGGTTTGGTCATTAGTCGTCAATTTTAATGTGCACATATCGCGTGATTTGTTCATTATGTGTCAAATTCCATGTGCACATGATGGTGTGGTTTGGTCATTAGTCGTCAATTTTAATGTGCACATATCGCGTGATTTGTTCATTATGCGTCAAATTCCATGTGCACATGATGGTGTGGTTTGGTCATTATGCGTCAACTTTAATATGAACATATCACGTGATTTGATCATTATGCGTCAAAGTTAATGTGGTTTGGTCGTTATGAGTCACATTTCATGTGGACATACATGATGGCGTGGTTAAGTTATTATCCATAAAAGTTCATGCACACATACATGATGGTGTGGTTTGGTCATTATGCGTCAAATGTCATGTGTACACACATGATGGCGTGGTTTGGTCATTATGCGTCATATTTAATGTGCACATGACGGCGTGGTTTGGTCATTATGCGTCATATTTCATTTGCACATAAACCCTGCCGTTACGCACATGTTAAGTTGACATACATACGTGTATGCACACTGAAACATATGGATCCGAATATAGCTAAATATCAACTGTCCTAAAAATGTTTGAACAGAATAATCAAAATTGACATATAAATGGCCACATAGAAATATACGATAGATCATTGTACGGCCGAGTCGTGGTAATTTATCAACTTTTAACATTTAACACCAACTTAAAAAAAAAATAAATATACGAATCTAGTTTACCTCTTATTTGTTATTAATTGTGACCGATTTGCGCAGAGTGCTACTTATGCAGTGGAGTCAGCGTGTAAGTGCACATACGAACGAACAGGTTGGAACCAACACTTACACGCTGACCCCACTGTAAGCAACCGGACCCAGGTAGTCGTGTTCGGTGATATCATGAGTCTCTTTGAATTGTGCACTGTATTTGATTGTGAACTTTGTATTATAGTTTTACGTGTATGGTACCAATCGTATTATTACTAAATTAACATTAAGTGTAAGTGATGCGTATGAACAATTTATGTCAATGTATAAAGATGTTGTCATAAAAAGTATAAGTATCGCTTTAATTGTGATATGAGAACCAAAGAAATACCTCTATTTATCCCGTCAACACTGTGCGTATGTGCCGTGAAACACGGTGCCGTGAAACATTTTTGATATCCAGTCAATACAATTTTTGCATTTAACAGCCATTTGTAGGTGTTGACGGGATAAATAGAATAGTAGGTTAGTGCCGTGAATGGGAAAAAATATCTGGCGCGGCACGGAAACGGGATGTGCTCGACAGAGCCTCGCCCATCCCGTTTCCTGAGCCTTGCCAGATATTTTTCCCATTCACGGCATTAACCTACTATTCTCTATCTATTTTCCTTATTTCTGAACCAAAGTATATGTTGTGATCACTCATTTGAACCGTCTCGGCGAGACGGTTCAAATGAGTGGTCACAACATATACTTCTGATGAGAAATAAAGAAATTCTTGAGCCTTGCCGGATATTTTTTCCCATTCACGGCACTAACCTACTATTCTCTATATCATTGTCTGCTAGCTAGATGACAATACCGTATTACCCTTGTTAATAACCTCACTTTCTAAATACAATATTTTTCTGATTACCAACATATCAAGCTATTTAAGTTATTGTGTTATATTTTTGTACGTAGAAAACCTATATAATTATGCGACGCGTTATTCATGTGTCTTTTTGCCCAAAGTGAGTTCGACAAAAGACCGCGGATTGCGATTTTCAGACAGACAGTTTTTGAGCACAGTCGTTGAACTAAACTTTGTCATTGAAACTGTTTCAGTTTTCATTATTACCCTATGTTTCCGTTATAAATAGCGCACGGCAATAGTTTAAAAGGAAACGATGTAAGTGCGCTGCCAAGATACTATAAAAAGAAAACAAGAAATGCGTCTGTCGAACGCGGATGCCACCTGCAGCATATTTGAGAAACTGTGACAAAGTGGTTAACCGAAAAGTGTGACGGACGGACAGACAGACAGACGGACGGACGGACGGACGGACGGACAGACGGACAGACGGACAGACGGTCCAAACACTATATGCCACTCGAAACCCGGTGGCATAAACAGAAGGATACGACACCTACTAATCGAGCATTGTAAAGTGTAAAGCAAAGTTATATACATACCAGGATTTCAGCTGTAAAAGTCCGTATTCTGATTGTTATGTTTCCAATAATGTGCCATATCTATTAAGTGACATTGACAAACACGACAGCAAATCAAAAGGCAATACCATCGCCTAATAAACACGTCCACGCTTGTTCCGCCGATTTGTATTCAAATCAGAACCCAGCGTGCGCCTTACTCTACACATGGCTGTCGATATCAGAGATCTACGACTGTCCGTCGAGCGTTGTATTTCCAGAAAATCCGCCACGCAAAACGATCCGTGTACAAAACAAGTGTACAATTCCGTGACAATTGTTACCATATTGTGCTTATCGCCTATCTAAAGTTCAGCTCAATAGCTGCGGCTTGCCATGGCAAGATTACTATAATAAATCCAATATCTGTCAGCTACTGTCGCAGATAGGGTACGGCTTCGTTAGTCAGGCTCTAGTATAATCCTATCAAATATACGACATATGACGGTGACCACGTTACAATGGCCTCCCTAGGCGAGGTTATTCCTAATATCCAATTAGTGTATACTGTTACAGTGGGGTCAGCGTGTAAGTGCACTCACGAACGAACACGACAGGTTGGAACCAACCTGTCGTGTTCGTTCGTGTGTGCACTGACACGCTGACCCCACTGTATGTCGCTATGTTAGGTTTTGTGATTTGTTTTGCTACATTGTTTGAACCCATGTGTTTTTTCATCTATAGACCACATACAACACAACTGGGGTTGGTTCCATTTTTTTCTATAAGCCATATGGCCGCCATCTTGAAATTCAAAATGGCCACCATTGAAATTTATATTTTGAGGTCTAAGTCATTATGTGTGGTGTTTTTGCAGCGGAAAACACATTATTATGAACAAGAAATATTGGCAGTATGAGTTCAATACATTTTGAGATACCAGCCATTTTAGTTTTCAAGATGGCAGCCATTTCAAAATTCGAAATCCAGTATTTATTTTACATTTTTGAATGTCGTGGTAAGATTTAGTTTTTCCTTCTGGTTATACTCGTATTTCTTTGAACACAGTCTGCTGAGATTATTGCTAACTGGTATTGTGTTAAGTGTAATATTTATTTTCAAAATGGCCACCGAAACTAAGTGTTTTATGTACATCGCCACATCAAAGACATCTAGTACTTCTGTGGCTGTTGTTATGTTCTTTCAAATGATATTGTGATTGGAACGTGTGTGTCTGCTTGAAAATATATATATACAACATATACAGTGGGGTCAGCTTGTAAGTGCACACACGAACGAACACGACAGGTTGGTTCCAACCTTGTCGTGTTCGTTCGTGTGTGCACTTACACGCTGACCCCACTGTAACACAACTGAAGTTGGTTCAATGTTTTAAGAGCCACATGGCCTCCATTTCAAAATGGCCGCAATTGAAAGTAATTTATATTTAACGTCAACGTTATATGTGGCGTTTTTTATTATTATGTATTATGGATAAGAAATATTGGCATAATTATTTCAGTATATTTTAAAATGGCGGCCATATTATTGTTAAAATCGCCGCAATTTAAACTTGATAATCTAATATTTATTATACATGTTTAATGCAGTGGTGATATTTGTTTCTTCTGCTTATACTCATAATACAATGAACACAAACTTTTGAAATTATTGCTAACTAGTACTGTGGTACCAGACGCCATTACCTTCAAAATGGCCGCTGGAAATAAGTGTGTCACATACATTGACACTTCAAGGATTTACATATATTACATAGTGTTGTATTACGTTTTTGCATTATGTATTGTTGTGGCTTATAGTTATGTTTCTTCAAATTATATCTTGGTCAGCACATGTGAAGATGAAAATATGGCAAACCATCCATTTCGTCCAGCTAACCCACTGGATATTGGCTACTTCATCTGACACATGTGTACTTGGTACCCTATGATTACTGTAAATCGTTGTAGCAACAGTTTGTCATGGGTGACCTGGTGCATAGTGTCTTGTCAGAGTTTCTTTGGCATTTAAGTTTCTATCTTCAATCTTCCTACCATTTTACCAGAACATAATATATTGCGCTCGTCTAAGACATGTCTGAATGCCGAGATGGCCATTGTGCACGGCTTGCAACATTTTGGACTCGAGAGGAGTCAGAATTATGTGTTTATATCCTTTCAGTTTATCTCTGTAATCCCATAACGCCACTTGTTTCTGCGGACATTGTTTTCTGATATAAAGTTATCCCTTATAATCGTTTTCCTAACAGAATCAATTGTGCATCTTACTCAGTCAAGTTTGCAATTTCTTGCAACTCGTGATCAGGTAAGTTCGCAAATACTACACGTACATGTACCTATGAATTCATACCCTTAATAAAGTTAGAATATATGTTTGTTACTGACTCTTGGGATAGCGTATCAGTAACTAGTATGTTTTTCACAGAAACTTGTTTCATGGACAGGCCATATTGCTTCAGCAGCAGTAAAATATCCTGTAATCTGTGACGACATGAACAGAGTATTTATTTCTTGGATATGAGAGGCAATTGATCTTGCTCCATTTGAACAGTCAGTCCTACACATAACAAAATCGTTTCCAGCCAAATAACATGCCTCATTATTCATGTTCAATCATGAGCATATTAGTTTTCTGCGAGAATCAATGATATGGAAGCATTAACCATTGACTTGCCTTTGTGACACACCATAATGCAGTGTCTCTGGCTTTGTCAAGTCATAATGTGACAATTTCAACAAGTGAAACGCAATTTGGACCATCAAGGCACTGATCACGTTTATATTGACACAGGAGTTGTGATCTCTTAAGACCATATTGTAATCATAAATAATGACAATGACCATGGCCTTTTCAATCTGGCTCTTTTTCTACAGTTTCCTGCATACAAGTATGTATTATGTATTATGTATAGTGTATTCAACCTCTCTAACAGTGTTATGGCAATCAATCTGAGATTTTACACATGCCGAAAAAGTCATTTAATCACACAAATACTGCCTTTTCGACAGTTCTTCTGCACTTCACTTCATACAAGTTTGTATAGGGTATATATTTTATGTAAGCAACTCCTTTGACCGCATTTTGAGTGTGATTGTGCCAACACCGACTTTCAGGAGCACCAACAGGATGGAGATTATAAAGCAGATAGTGATGGAACTGATTGAAAGCACTGTATCCATAATTAAGAAAATTCCTGCATACACACAGTGGCCATTTTGAAATCTAACATGTTTGTCATAAACAGTGACTTGAAATTGACTTTAGTCATATATAATTTACTTTCAATAATGATTATAGTCTGGGAAAATGCAGTCCAAATTGTTTGTGCATGCTTATAAGAATTATATGATTTTCACGGCAGCCATTTTTAAAATTAGAATACTATGGGAACAACTTATGTTTTCATTGATGATACAAAGAACGTTTGTTCCGAGAACGTAGCAAAACAGTCAACACAACCTAACTATAAATACACTTTGCTAAAAACAGTACGTAGTGAACACACAATAAATAGTATTTACATAGAGGCGATATTGAAAACAATATCTCCGCCATACCAGTTATCAGAAAAAGTGGAACCAATCCCAGCTTTATTATTTGAAGTATGTAGATGGCATAGCCGAAAAAGAACCATTCCATTTGCATTATAAATGTAGATATGAATATTATAATATATTGTATAAGAATTTCAGGGCGGCCATTTTTAAATCTAAGATGGCCGCCATGGGGATTGTTAAAATTGAAAATAACACTGGTGTTGTTGTTTGTGGTCAAAAGATGATTATCACCAAAAAACGAATCAATATTCTACCTGTATTAGAAGTGTATATATAATGAATATAGCATTTCAGGGCGGTCATTTTGAAATCCAAGATGGCGCCTAAAGGAATTGTCAAAAAAATGGAACCAACCCCAGTTTTGTTCTTCGTGCTCTTAAAATGACAAAAAACATTGGTTACAAGAATGTAGCGAAAAAAATGCAAATGTACATAACCGTATACACTACATGGCTTGTCTCCACTATCAGAACGGTGTAGTACACACCGTTCTGATAATTGATAGAAGCCATGTGATTCTGTAACTAAGAACATGTGCTGTTTTATTTTCTGTAAATGACGTTGAAAATAGACGAAATTTCCATAGCAAATTATATTCCGCATTTGCTCTGAACATTTCGTCAACATTCTACTTCATTTACAGAAAACATTGTATATTTGTTCAAGATATATCGCACATGTTCTTAGTTATAACATCACATGGCGTGTTTCATATTATATGCTACGCGTTAGTCACTCGCATTTGCTCTGAACATTTCGTAAACCTTCGACGTCATTTACGGAAATATCGAAAATTTGGTTCATTCACATGTACTTAGGTACAAAATCACATGGCTTGTCTCATATGAACGTGACCATGTTACAATGCGACCCCCAGGCGAAGTTATTCCTATTAACGCTTACTACGCTGAATGATTTTTTGTCGCCTGCCGGAAATGTATTATTGTCAATATTTCTCGACAAAACCCTGTTTTGACAACGCATGAGAATCGTCTCCGCTGGAGACGATTCTCATGTGCTGTCAAAACAGTGTTTTTTTAAAAGATTAAGACCAAAATGAAAAACAGCAGACGACAATTTCCGTCTCCAGCGTAGTGAGGGTTAACGTGCACGTCGTCCTGATATCTGGTCGCTAGAACTGTTAACAGCTAACTAACGGGAACACAGTGGCACATCCGGCAAATATTGAGTGGGCAATGAACAACGATCTGCGACATTTTGATACAGGTGGTACTAGGGTTCTGGTTGCAGGAGACGATTATCGATGATCGGACTAGACAGCCGCAGAGATACCACCGGACCGCAGTATAAGGGTTAGAGAATACCAAATGGCGCAAACTCGCCCAGGTGGGTAGAAGGCAGACGTAGTCCGGTATAAAATAATAGTTTTGCTTGCAAATCTTGATCTATTACTACCCGGTTTCACTTGAGGAACATTTTGGGGTGATTTTAACACCAGTTTTCAGCATATTTGTAGCATTTAAAAGAAAACACTGAACCTGTTGGTCACGAGTTTCGTGGCCAAAACATGTAAACAATATTGGAGGATATGACGAGGTTGGATTTTTGTTTCTTAGGGCTAGCAACCACCAATTAGTTTTACTATACAACTTAACCGATTCCTCCAAATATGGCCATTCTCTCACACTTTCACTATTCGTATGGATGCTGTGGAACCTACCTGTTCATAACCTGCAACCTGTCTGCACCGGATTTTCACTAATTAAACAATATGTTCACTTACTCCTAAGAAAGAAAATTTCAACATTGTCCTGTCCGCCATATTGTTTATCATCAAAGTGTCATGTGGCGTAGTGTTCACATCACGTGACAAGCAGGCTCAGTAATTTCTTTTAAATGCTAGAAATATGCTGGAAACTGGTGTTAAAAACACCCCAACATGTTTCTCAAGTAAAATTGGGCTGTAATGGATCAGGATTTACAAGCAAACTGGGTCTGTGGCCTCAAAACGTCTGCACTACTTTTTTATACCGGATTACTAAAGCATACCCCCTGGCCGATGTGTACTATATTTAGCACAGTGATACCTTAGGAGTAAGTGAACCCATTGTTTAATTCATGAAGAACCAGTACAGACTGGCTGCAGGTCATGTACAAGTAGGTCACACAGCATCCATACGAATAGAGAAAGTAGGAGAGACTGGCCTAATTGGATGGGATTCGGCTAAATTAGAATGTAAAACTAGTTGGTGTGTTCTAACCTAAGTGGCACCATTACAACGTGTAGCTAAAAGTTGTTTGACATTGACCTTGTGCACGGGGGAACATGTGCGATGCGGTGAAGGAAACTACGAATGATGGGAAATATGCACATACAGTTTGAAGCCAATCACTCGAATTGTAAAGCAGTTATAGCAGAAAAAAGAAACGTGCAAAGTACGTATTATTGTATTATGTCTTTATTGTGTAACGGAGTTTGATGAAATATGGCGCATCAAACGCGTCTTGTTAAGCTGCATTTGGTGGTCTCTGTATTGTCGTTTTTGCGAAGATTCGATAAACTCTTATGAAGCTTGAAGCAAAACGCTCATACAGGAAATAAGTTATAGCAGAATGGTGAAACGCGCACGCATCTACTGGACGCAAATAAAATATACTAGACGGAAATGTCGAAGTTATTTAATGTCAGCGTGGGCAAGGCGGCAGCATGGGCGAGGTGCGGAATGAACATATAGTATATGATAACAAACATATAAAATATAGGCCGTCAGTCAGAAATGGAAACCCTCCCCCTAGTGGGATTTATACAGACATATTTGTTCTGAAACTGCATCCAATTACGAGTGTTATGCCGTATGTCTGCGCTCTGTAACCCGCTGGATGTATGTTTCGAAGGATTTTCGCAATTGTTTTTTATCTTTAGAAACAAATGATATAGCAGCTTTGTATGTTTTCCGATGTGTTCTTAACTATACAATGGAATAAAGTTCAAGTAAATGATATCTTCTAATTCAGAAGAAAATTTGTGCATGTTTTATTAACCCACCCACTGAATTTCAATGACAAAACATCTACCTTAATAACTGCATAAACGTATCGTACTTTTGTATTTTGTCTGTGTCAAGGGTACCTAGTAGTGTTCATTAGACATGTTAATTGCATATATGCCAATTATCTGATATCTGCAGTCTATGATACAATGCTAAGACAAAGTATTTTCACCATTCCCCACCCACACATTTTACAATGGGAATTGTACATGTAATGCATTTCATTTATGTTATGCACTGTCACTTACTTAATTATTTAAATGCATATACAACTACTTACGTATTACTAATAGCTATCTGTGCACACTTTAGATACAGTGTGTCCGAGTGTTCGTCGTCTGTTAGTCCGCTTCGAATTTACTTAGTGAAGGTAACAACTACGATATGTGTCTCATTATACAAATCTCTCTCGGTTTCTATTAATTGTATAAATGGTAATTGTACTTACTAGTGTTTGTAATATAGGAATGAATGGCCTTTTTGTGAAATTTATTGGGGTATAAACTTGGAAAAGTCGCGGGAATACTGGACGAAGGCCGGAAGGCCTCGTCCAGTATTCCCGCGACTTTTCCAAGTTTATATCTCCGATAAATTCCACAAAAAGGCCATTCATTCCTTATAATTCCTTATTAACTCGCGGTGGTATAAGGCTATTTTCATATACAAATGAGGCTGGATATTTTTTAATTGTTTATACTAATTAAATGCGTTACCTGAAAAAAAACACTAGTAATGTAATGGCGAATGAAAATGTCTCAGATGATGTCTCTGATATAAATAACATTTTGTGCCTACCGAGTGGGCATGTACCCTTAAGTGAAATAAATAAATACGTTATATAATTATTACTGTCAACAGTATAGGTCGTCGGTACTAATTTACACCTTGGATATAGAAAATATACCGTTTCTACCATGCTGAATGAATGAATGATTTGTAGCACATATTACTCCATGTATGAATAATAATAATAAAAATACTAAAATACAGAACGTTAAGAGACAGCTGTAAATAATACAAGCCAGCTAAGCTGTACTAAAAAAGGACAAGTACATTGTTTGTACACTTTCAAGGTGAGAACTACACAAGTAAATGAGTTTGTTTGACATACAAATAAAATTAGGTACATGTAGTAGAACCGATGAAACTGTGATGTATATATATCCCGGTTTCACATACTGTTTACACTATTTATCGTGTATTGTAATACTATTCCCTCAACTCATTGCATTTCATCAGCAGCACCAGGATTCATCTTTGTAGTTGGCACATGTACCTATAAACTCATGGAAAACGTAAAAATGTATAACTTGTATAACTACTGAATACACTATGTGTCATACGAGAACGTGTGTGTTCCTGTGCATGACCGTCATCCATTAGTAGTGGAAGTGAACACCATGGGCCAGTGCAGGCATCATGGCCATTGCCTAATACGTGTAGGTATATTACTCCATTAGTGTACAATCTCATTTGAGAGGCACTCATTACAATATTGTATTTTATAAGTGAGGCATTGTAAGTAAATAGTTAACACCATGATTTCATAACAGTGCGATTTGATAACCTGTAAGGTTGATATACGATTTCGTAATTTTCATATTTATAAACTAATACATTGACGGTGCACTAAAAGCATGCATATGTTCTTCAAATATATCCACTATATTCATATAGCTGCTATGCACCCATACATACATTACATTGTACCTTCTCTAATATGTTTCAACATTTGGTGTTCTTAATTATAGCACACGTGTTATTCTACTAAAACGCAAAAAGGATATAGGTTTGTAATCAACTTGTAATAGTTCAGATTGGCATTTATCCCGTCAACACAGTGCGTATGTGCCGTGAAACACGTTGCCGTGAAACATTTTTGATATCCAGTCACTACTATTTTTGCATTTTACAGCCATTTGTAGGTGTTGACGGGATAAATAGAATAGTATGTTAGATGTTAGTGCCGTGAATGGGAAAAAATATCTGGCGCGGCACGGAAACGGGATGTGCTCGGCAGAGCCTCGCCCATCCCGTTTCCTGAGCCTTGCCAGATATTTTTTTCCATTCACGGCACTAACCTACTATTCTTTATATACCTGCATAACATTCGGATAACAACATCATTACAGATTTCAAATATACAAGTACAATCATATTCCATTACTAGCAACCAGAGACATGTATTCGAGTATATGTCATGGGCTAGAACATTTTGTTGTCATCGCAAGATGCGGGACGTCATCGGGATAAGGGTATTATCAACTATTTTAAGAATTTTATCTGTATTAAAAGTTAAATTAAATTTTAGATATATCCGTAAATATCCTATTTCTAATTGCAAAGCGGTCATGTTGATGGTCATCTTGAAACTGACAGTGATGGTGACACTGTATATGATTCAGTTTTGGGTGTATTAGTTTCAATAATGTTTAATTAAAAACATTAATACAGCACATGTATTAAATAACTGATTACACAAGTGACTACATTAATTATATATCGTTACCATGTATTATCTTTATTTTCCAATGATGTTAACTCACGACCAAGAGTTAATTTAAAGTATTGGCGCATTGGAAGACATACGTATCATCCTTAATGTGGGAGAAAGTCATGCATATTTTCAATAAGCATACCCATGTCATTCACCACATCATACTACATACTGCATTAGGCAAATGATCGTCATGCTCGCTTAACTGTGATAAATGTACTCATTTACCAATCTAATTAACGGCCAAATAATTACATTATATTCCTGTGACATACATCCGTATTTGTCTTTGATAAAAAGTTCCATCCCGCATTTAACCTGCTGCGTTGGGGAGGGGGGGTCCCAAATCAGAACGGAATATTTACATCGAAATACATATATATATATATTCAGCCCTACAATTAGAATTAGATTTGTCAGCAAGCAAGGCTTACGGAGTATCACCCTCGTGGGCCCAGTTATTCCTAAATATGTAGATTTTTACCAAGTCTGTGGGCCTGTGACCTTGACCGTGTGCGGGGGTCGGACGGTCAACGATTTGTCACCGCATGATAGTAGACCCTTAGAGGAATGCATGCGTTAAATATTAAGAATGTTCGATGAAAGAAATAGAAGTTATAACCAATTTCTCCGATGTTAAGTTGTTTAAATAGACTAAGTATGTGACATTGACCTTGGGATCAGCGTGGGTTGGACAATCGTAGATGTGTCACAGCATGATAGTAGAGCCTTAGAGGAATATATGTGTGAAATATTAAGAATTTTCGATGAAGGACAAAGAAGTTATAACACATTTCTCTGATGTTAAGTTTTGTAAGAGACTAAGTATGTGACATTGATCTTGGAATCAGCGGGGGTTGGACGGTCATGGATTTGTCACAACATGATAATAGAGCCTTAGAGGAATTCATAAGTGAAATATTAAGAATGTTCGATGAAGGAAATATAAATTATAACATATTTCTCTGATGCTAAGTGTAGTGACGGACGGACGCATGGATGGACGGACGCAGGGACGGACACACACCCCTCAACTCGTGGCGGGTGGAGGTATAATAACCTGACCTGGTGCCAGGTCTATACCACACCAAGGTCACTTGGCCCCTTCCCCTAAAAGTAATACGGGTAGGATTACTCTTATAAAGCATATAACCAGTTTCAACACTCACATATAAGAAAGCCCAAGACTTACCTAAGCGTCAAACAAGGTTTCTCGTCGGAATTCCAGTAAGGATGAATCCCGATTGCTAAATTACCCATTGCATGCTTCCAACCAACGACCACCCATACGGTAAGGAAGTTATAGCAGAATGAAAAATGTGACGGACGGACGGACGACTATTGTATCCCGTCTGTGTACAGTGAAATCTCTCTAAACCGGACACACTGGGACGTCTGAGACTTTACTAACTTTTTGACGCAAGAAAATGGATAAGTGTCTTAGCAAAAATATGAAGGTGAACAAGGTCAATGTCAATGTGTTCCTAATGCTTACATGTATCAAGTGACCAAATATTGAAGCAATCCTTAAAGTAATATTAACGTTATAGCATGATGACGAAACTTGTACAAAGTTTTTGACGCAAACAAAGTTTTTCAGCAAACGTTTGAAGGTAAAACATGTCCAGGTCATGTGAATTGGCGGCATGAGTGTGTTCCTAATGCTTACATGTATCAAGTGTCCGAATATTGAAGCAATCCGTAAAGTAGATTTAAAGTTATAGCATAATGACGAAGCTTGTACAAACTTTTTGACATTTCAGACGACGACGACGCGGGCGACGACGGCGACGACGACGATGACTACGACGTGAAAAACCCCTGAAAAAGGCAAATCCTTTTTGTTAAGTTGCATGTACAGACCGCCCGATTCCAAAGTAGAGTGGGTGGACCTATTCGAAATTCCATAGATCACGTTTTGAATGAAGATAATGAAGTGATTATTTTGTGTGACGTAAACAAACATTTGTTTAACGATCAAATTAAAGCCGAACCGTTAAATTGTGTTCATGTCTTATGCCTAAAACAGTTGGTAGCAGGACCGACCCGAGTTACGAATACAATATGCACTCTAATTGATCATATATATGGCAATTATGAGCAAAATATGTCTCAGGTTAATTTAAATAAAATGTGTATTAGTGAACACTATGCTAATTTCTGCAATCGCCAGTAAACACTGATTGGCTATCGTCAGAAATATTAGACTGTTTTAAGGAGAGAAACAAGTGTACATTAAACGGGCAAACGGAACGGTACACGCCTTTGTGCAACAATGTATCTTCAACAATACAGAAGTAAAAAATGACTCATATGAAATAAAACAGGGAAAAGATGATCCCCGACCCATTTGGATTTGTTCAAGGAATTATGGTCCAACGGAAATTATTGTAGGCATAACAGATGAACATAATACTATTTATACTGATAAAATCAAACAAAGCATAACGCATCTTATAAATATGAGTATTGTAGGCGATAAATTTCCTCAAAATTGAAAGCAAGCAAAAGTAAATCCTATATACAACATGCGGCCCGCGGCCAGCCCGCCGAAGCTTTGATAGTATACCGAAAAGCTATAACCAAGAGCTTTAACCAATAACTATAACCCGAACGCACGTACGTACGTACGCCAATGTGCTGACTACATCGCGCTGTCCGCAAGCGAGGGCAACAAAAGTGGTGGTGCCAATGGCGTAACAAATAATTATCGACCCATTTCTGTTTTACCAAGTTGAACATTATCTAGAGTTATTTAAAAATGTGTGCAAAAACATATTATGCAAAATCTGAATTATTTTAATTTACTGCATCAGCCACAGATCGGTTTCAGAACAGGCCATTCCACGGAATCGGTTGTAATTGTAATGATTTCCTACAGGCGATAAATCACGGATAATGAGTAGGCTACATACGCGTTGACTTCCGTAAAGCATTTGATCTCGTTGATCACAACATTCTGATACATAAACTCAGGTTTATATGAATGTGGTGAAACTATGGTAAACTGGTTTCAATCTTATTTAGAACAGGGAACCCAGGCAAAATATCAAGAGAAATGTCAGTAAAATGCGGTGTACCTGAAGGCTCAATCCTTGGCCATATTCTATTTCTAATATGTATTAATAATCTACCACTGTATTTGACCAGAAGTTTGGCAAGTACGGATCTATATGCTGACGACACTTCAATATACGACATTCAATCAAACAAGTCAGACTTTCATAAAATTATATGTAGGAATTTCGTGTAAGACCAACGGCATGCTTCTTAAAACAGACAAAACAAAAGTCATGTTAATAACAACCATACAGAAAAGGACGAGCTCGATTGATAAACATCTAAAACTGAAATACAACGATATTTTACACATGATAACCGGAATACACGTGGACGAAAATATCCAATATAGGAATGAATGGCCTTTTTGTGGAATTTATCGGGGTATAAACTTGGAAAAGTCGCGGGAATACTGGACGAAGGCCGGAAGGCCTCGTCCAGTATTCCCGCGACTTTTCCAAGTTTATATCCCCGATAAATTCCACAAAAAGGCCATTCATTCCTTATAATTCCAGCATTTGAAATAAATTCATGAAGAAAATGTGTTTATTTTCCGTTTTCTTAAGAATTATTTTAACTGCGCCTCACGGTTACGGAAAGTAGTTCGGCTTGGGAGTTTACTGGGATATAAATTTTGGACAGAGACTTGCTACGGGCCAATCAAATGTTAGGGAATTGTGTAAATATTTTTGTGCTGGAATTATATGCTAGTAACATTTGTAAAAAGGTATCTTCGTATATATGGCTTTTATCGAAATTTAGTCCGTACATATTAATTTCACACATGACGCTATATTACAAAGCTTACATTCAACCACAGTTCGAGTATTGCAGCAGCGTGTGGGGAATTGGTCTAATTTAAATATCTCGAAAATCACAAAACTTCAACACAGAGCGTGTATACTTATGTTGACAGAAATACTGTGACCTTAATACATCGAGGTAAATCTTAAATATATTGAATTTTGATGAATGTGTATTTTACAGAAAGCGAAAACCATGTATAAAATAATGAACATCATTGCCCCGCAGTACTTATGTAATTTGTTTCAACTGCGAAGTGAGTATTTGCAGCAGTCAAGTATGACTCAGATCAAATGCAATAGAAAGTAGCTTATTCTGGTGCAATTATCTAGAATAGCATACAGACGGGCATTACAAACTCATCCTCACTAAATGTGTTTTCGAAGAATTGTCTGATGTGGATACAAACTCGATGAAATACAATTAACACAGCAAATACATACATCAGTGAGAGCCAGGGTAATAACACGTAATTTAATACACGGAGTATATAATGAAACATGTAATTAATCGGTAACGCATATAAATTAATTTGTATTATGTGCTGCTGGTCAATAATAAATCTATTAGCAATTCCATTGCGTAATACACTTATCATGTTTATGTCTAGTGGAATAGGATGCGTCTGAGCACTGACGAGACAGTTTCCACTTTGCCATTCTAACAAAACCCAAGCAATCTCACATAATTATGTAAATAAATTGTGTTTACTTATAACCTACATTCAACTACGTGTTATATGTATATAATAACCAGCACAAAAATATTTACACAATTCCCTAACATTTGATTGGCCCGTAGCAAGTCTCTGTCCAAAATGTATATCCCAGTAAACTCCCACGCCGAACTACTTTCTGTAACCGTGAGGCGCAGTTAAAATAATTCTTAAGAAAACGGAAAATAAAAACATTTTCTTGATGAATTTATTTCAAATGCTGGAATTATAAGGAATGGCCCTTTTGTGGAATTTATCGTGGCCTTCCCGCCTTCGTCCAGTATTCCCGCGACTTTTCCAAGTTTATACCCCGATAAATTCCACAAAAAGGCCATTCATTCCTATATTGTTCACACTATTCCATTTTCTCATGCCTGTATATATGTTAGAGGGCCTCGGGGAAGATTGGTATTACCAAACGAGTTACTCTCTCTAAATAAAGTGCATTGCATATCTTATCTTATCTTATCTTATCTTATCTTATCTTATCTTATCTTATCTTATCTTATCTTATCTTATCTTATCTCTTATCTTATCTTATCTCTTATCTTATCTTATCTTATCTTATCTTAGGCCTAAAATACTACTAAAATGTTCGTAAGTGCAGATTAGAATAGTCTGTAAATTTCAATTGATGGATTTACATTTATCGAGCATAGGCTGCATATGCAGCCTATCCTCAATAAATGTAAATCCAATAATTGTTTACGAGAACACTTTGTTACTGTGAAATGTACAGACTATCATAATTTTACACTTACGAACATTTTAGTCGTACGAAGTTTGGTGAAACGGCCCCCAGATTAGCATGTGCAACCGAACAGTCTGATCAGGATCTGCAGCAGTAACAGAGGCCAACATTTGCTGATATGATAAACATTGCCACTCAAATATATTTATAATAAAGACGGTAGTTAAATTTAAAAGAATTCGCTCCAAATAAAAAATGACAACATTAAATACATGTACACGTAAAAGTGCATGCTGACCTAGCTTCAACCAACCATTGCCCCAGTTTCCTGTTGTCACCAGATCGACCTGTAATTCCACTTTGAATCACCTATTGTCATTTCTATATTTGAATGGAAACCAAACACTGTCCCCGTGGATGGCTCTACTGGTATAGCTATTAAACTGATCCCCAGCAAATAAACAATTACCACAGTTCCAATCTCAGTTGCCAGCCTCAAATGATCATATTCAGTTGAATACTACATGAATAAATTCGAAACAAGTACGTGTGTATTCTGTTGTAGATATACGAAGATTAAACAACTTACCGCTCATCTATCGTAAACCCTTAGCAGACCATGCAAGCCAGTTTGTTCGGTTTGCGGGGAACTCGGTGAATAAATATCCCCTCCATACATTAATGTTAGCAGGCTTTTAAAATAATATTTGTTCAATACAAAATGTGAGATATGCGAGTTTATGAGAATTTCTGCATTATTGAGTCTCCGTATTTCTCTGATTTTGATTCCGAATTAATACGGTCATTTCCGAAAATGACGTCGGAAGCTTATGGAAATTTTCCGCCTGTGCCAGGAGGTTTTACCAGCTTTCGACGTCATTTATAAAATATATCACCGATCAAAATAAATATTGGAAAATTCTAAATATGCGGTAACGCAGAAATCCCACCTGTTGGCCAATAATAACACCGTATAGACAACGATGGTGTCGTCCCGTGAGTATGGTAATCGTAGCTATGTCAAGTTACAAATACTTAACAATCAATGTTATACAAAGGCTAAAATAAATTGAATACCGTGTCACATTACTGTTAGCGCTATTAGAGAATAAGGCTGTCTGTGACTGAAGGCCATCACGTGATATTTGTTTCCAACTATGACAGAAGGTGTTTTGTCGCATATAACGGTAGCTCTGTTTCATTGTAAGTTAAAATGCGATGTTGAGCTGAATACGTTGGTCAACTGTTGACGCCTTTTACAAGCAACGTGATACACGTACGAAAAGCTGTACCAAATACAATAGAGAATACCAGGCGGCCGTTTAACTAAACTTCGTATGACTATTTAAAATGTTCCGGAATTCCGATGCCCGCCACTTTCCGAGCCGAGACTGATAAACTTGATATCAACAGACACTTGGCTGCTATTCAATTTATAATGTAATGCTTGATAGATGCCGATGATAAACTATAAGGTTTGATCATGTCCAGCCGTGTGCAAACGTTTGCTGTGGCCCGAGGGAACTGTTTGAACCCAAGGCCGTGTGCAAACGTTTGCTGTGGCCCGAGGGAACTGTTTGAACCCAAGGCCGCAGACCTTGGGTTCAAACAGTTCCCTCGGGCCACAGCAAACGTTTGCACACGGCTGGACATGATCAAACCTTATTGTTACATTTCCAACAAAAAACTGATGTAATTTGAACATTATATTCATTATTTTAAGTACTTTTATAAATTGTCCCATTCACGTAGATAATTTTCGGTATTCATATTCCTGGGCCGCGTCATGAACGTCATGAAGGCACTTCCGCGTAGTGACGTCATGAAGGCACTTCCATTACGGGCTGCCCCGGAATGGGCATTGCCTAACGCCATGTGCAAACATCACGCGCTATATGTTTGCACATATGTGCAAACAACGGAAACCATGTAACAATATAAAATAATTTTCGTTGAAAATAATGCAGACTTGTTTGCGTTGCGTCAATACAATGACGGTAACGTCATGTGACGCCGTTCGACCAATATAGCGTTACAGGAACGTTCGTATCAGGTCAATATGCATGACGCGACATAAGTTATCATCCAGTACGTATTCGGTCAATACAAAGCTCCTTACTGATAACAATGTATGAGGTGACATGGAGGATTGATCATTCTTTACCACACAAAGGGGCCCGATTCACTACACTTCGTAAAATTAAAATGTTCGTACGAATATTTGTTATCATTTTACAACATTAATGTCGTTCTTTAATTCTAACATCTTCCATGACTTATCATGTCAAATGAGATCATATAGTGCGGGCCTCGGTTTCGAGCAAATGGAGGGTCAGACATATGAACAGTGGAACCTCTCTAAACCGGACACCAAGAAAACATCTGTGATCTTATTTTTGATGAGTTTCTTGATCATTTATCTCATGCGATATTGTCTCTTCGTGATTGCACAGCACACACTTATGGTCCAGCATGATTAAATGCATGAAATACAATGCAACCTCTCTCAGCCGGACACCCTGAGGACCTCCCAGGGTGTCCGGTTTAGAGAGGTTTCATTGTTTCATAGTTAGTACTACTAAGGCAGTGTTACACGTCAATATGACATGTATTTAATTGAAAACTTGATATGAGGACTGCAATGAAATATACAAGAGTTGTCAGAAGACAACGAAGCGCGCCTGGTGGTGCTTTAGTTTTAAATTGCAATTCATTAAATTATAAGTCATGTAAAGGAATATACTTGGTATGATACAAACATTAAAGAGTGTGTGGATTAGAAAACAAGCTAAAGAAAGCTTATATGAATTCTTCTCCACTATAATCGTCAGTACAATATACATGGCATTACTGTCAGGCAGGCTATGAGTAGTTAATTATCAATGGTGACCGAAATAACAATTGCTCATTTATATTTGAAATATATGGTAATATGTGTAGATTGATGGTGGAATACGTATTTTATAGTAGTATTTATAAAACTACACGTTCAGTATTTCAGTACTAAACAAGGTACACACATAAGATGATCGATGTAATCGAAATTATAACTATTGTATGCGAAATTTGATCCGGTGTGTGGAGGGGGTGGTGGGGGCGGGGTAACTGGAGGGCTGGGGGTGGGGTGAAGGGATGATGCACTCATTGCTGATATGGTGGCTCGTACTGGACATCTGCACACTTGTGTCCTCAATTGCCGAAACGCCTTGTAGCCACGATGAACTACGAAGCTATTTTCCTCTAATGTCTAATGTCATTGCCATGGAGCAGTGTGTCTGCTGTGGGAGGATATGGGAGGTTAATATGTGTGTTTCGCTGGCGATTATATTTGTTGCAATACAAGAGAATGTGACTGACTGTTTCTACTGATCCGCATGACTTTTTTGTGCAGTGTGGGGTGTCAACAATATATATTCTGTGAAGGTCGAAGTTAAGAGCACTACATGAAAGACGAAGGTGTGTATGAAGAATTTGTCCTCTCCTGTTTCCGACGTTAAAAAGAGGTGATGATTTGACAGGATTGGCGTTTAGGTTTGCTTTGAAAGAAGACAGAGATTGAGAGTAATTTATGTTCCAATTCAGTGCATTCCAGTCACTAATGGTGGATGGTAAGTATGAATGGTTGTACTGATGTGTGCGACAATGTATGTGAGGTATATCGTCAGCATTTCTAAGATTGTTGCGAGGCTGCCTTTGAACGGGGATTATATTTGCGAGATAAGACGGTGTAAGATTGCTTAACATCTTATAGAAAATGACTAGTCTGTGTCTCTTATGCCTATCGGTCAATATTTCCCACTTGAGTTCATGATATAATCTGGCTATGTTGCAAAGTTTCGTTGCGCCCGACACTATTCTGGCAGCTTCAGTTTGCACAGCCTCCATGTCATCTTTCATCTGGTTCGAGCAATTGTCCCAGACAACATCGCCATATTCAAGGAGGGGACGAATACACGAGAAATACATACATTCCAATGAAGACCTTTTAAGACGAAATTCTAGAGATCTCAAAATGCCTATACGTTGCTTTAGAATAGTTGAAGAAAGGACACGGTCATCGACGATAATGTAGAGACTGGTTTTGTCGGCGAAAAGACGAATGTTTCATTTATTGTCTTCGACGATATCGAAGATAAGAAATAGAACAGGACCCAAAATAGAACATTGAGGAACACCGGTATTCAGTGAGGACCACTACGAACTGGAATTAGAATAAACTACCCTTTCTGTCGATTACATAGATAGGAAAAGAACCATTTATGAAGAGGACCGTGAATACCAACGGAAGACAGTTTGTATAGAAGACCGCGATGCCAGACTATGTCGAAAGCTTTAGAGATGTCACAAAATACTGCTCTGACATCATTGCCGTCATCAAGTGCCTTACAGATGTCGTTGTATACATAAGTAAGTTGGTTGATAGTAGAGTCGCCTCTAATAAAGCCTGATTGGAAGAACGTTAGCTTATTGTTGTCAATGAGAAAGTTATACAGACATTTGTGGATGCAGCGCTCCATCAACTTACCAATGCAACTGAGAAGATATATTGGTCGGTGGTTTTGTGGTTGTGGTGGATCTGATATTAAAGATGGGTGTAACGTTGGCTAGTTTCCAAGAAGAGGGGAAATGAGGCATGCGGTAAAGCATGTAGAGATGGGGAGTGATAATACATTAGCTTCTTCCCGTAGAAGTCTTGGGTTGATAAGACCAGGACCACTAGCTTTGGATGGGTCAATTGCCTTTATTGCGTCGCAGACGTCGCTAGGAAAGATCGTGATAGTAGAGATTGAAGGTTGAGGGGTTTCCGCTTGCACCGGTCGTGTGTGTGCATTGTCGCCAATAGTGGACACAAGAAGTTGTTCAAAATATTTGCCTTTTCAATATCAGAGGTAGCTTCGAGACCAGTATCATAAAGTATTGGAATAAGGGAAGACGATTTCTTGTTAGACAGTTGTTTCGCTAATTTGAACCAAGTTGTTGATGTTACGTTGTTGTCGTTAATTTTCTCTATTATTTTATTTTCGTACTCTGACTTGGACTTTCGAATAAGTTTAGTGACTTCATTTTACGTAATTTCCTGAATTAGGACCATAAGTGGATGTTATTAAATGTTTAGCTTTTCTATTTAGTCTGTTTCGTTTGCGCATGAACATACTTAAGTTGTTATTGAACCCAGGGATATCTGTGGGACGAATGGTTACAATTTTGTTTGTAATAGTTTCTGTAATATTACTTGCGATTGTGTCTTAAATTTTCATCGTTCAATATCGTTCCAATTTGAAGATAAATAAAATATGTCTATACTCAGAGAAATTTCCGCGATCATAAAGTCAAATTTTCCGTTTAAACAATGTTGATTTAGGTTTGTCTAATTTTAAAACAGCAACTATGGGACAATGGTATCAAACAAGATCAGGAAGGAAGGGGTCTGCGACAAAGCTTGAAATAATTTGCGTCCTGTCATTTGTGAAAATATGGTCGATAAGAGAGCTAGAAGTTTCCGTGAAGTGAGTCGGTGAAGAAATCAGCTGTTCAGCACTATACTATGAGATAAGCCTACAAATCTTATTTGAGACAGAACTATGAACATTGATATTGAAGTCTCCCGCCACCACTATGTTCACATGATTAACCGATGCTTGATCGATACTTTGTTCCAGTAGTAGTGTCCAATGGTTGTTGTTGGAATCAGGTGGTCTATAGATGCCTTCTGCGCTGGTGTATGTGCAGTTCGACCCACAATGCTTCGAATCCGTTGATGGAGAGGTTAGTACGTTCTGTGGCAGTGAGCCCTTCACGGACATAAATTGCTACTCCGCCCCCATGTTTACCCACTCTATCTCGCTGGAATAGGGGTTTGAAGTTAGGAATGTGTATATCATCAGACGAAGTGTTAGGCGAGAGCCAGGTTGCTGAAAATATGAGAATGTCATAAGATTGAGCTTCGACTTCCAAGATATCGATTTTGGGTTTGATGCTCATTATGTTAAGATAAGATGCATGATGCTAAGACCACTGTTAATGATGTCGATGTAGGAAGCAGTATATGCTGATGTGTCATGTGATGTGTCAGAGTGTGTGCTTGGTCCTGGGTTTGGATGAACATCACCCAATACGATGAGGAAGAATGCTGCTGAAAACAAGGATATACAGTAACAATAGACCGGATACGAGTGACAGTGCGCGTATATGTATCTGAACCGCCAGGCAAGGCTTCCCAAACGATGTGGCTTGAAGACGGAAGATAACTCTCGACAACACCACTTGTGGGGCCTGGTATATATATATATAGGAATCATGGAAGATGGTATCTCAATCTATTTTCCACAAGCGCATTCCACGTGAGATATAAGTAATGTAAGTGATATAAGTTTAGGTATGTGGTTGCATGTGTTGTTGACGGGTCATGTGAAAATTGGCTCAAATGCGACAGTGATCAATGGAGACCCTGTGCAACATGACTTAGGTCTCTTCGTTGTTCGTTACAATTCTGGGTCCGTCACATACACGATTACGATCAAACTGCATCATATATTGGTCCGGTTTTCTCATAGCGCAAGCACAGATTTACACACAACTTATCTCCAAACTTAAAACAATTTGGTGACTGTAGATTATTCGGTTACGAAGACAAAAGTTAGATGGCGATGGTTAAAAAATGTCTAGATACTAGTCTACAGTACATGTAAGTATGGGCGCGACCCTTGTCCTGACAGAAGCGAACAGTTGTCCTCATGATATTGCGAAACAGTGTATACCTGAAGCGAGAATAATGTGCATCGGTCATTATACGGCTGATACTGCCCACAACACCTACAATGTATTCATCATGGACAGTTTACCGAACAGTTTGAATTTGATTGTCACCGAGCTAGCAAGCGATACTGGTCGAGACTGTACTTCGTTACAGTCAGAATGAGGATCCGCCATCATCACACATTCAAACTGCTATGTATTTCCTTAGCCCTTACATCCCAATATGGAAACCATTGACTGTATGATACATGCACTATTCCATTAGTCACAACAGGGGTATCTTAAACAAAAATAATAAACGTACTAGCAGTCGCAGTGTATCCTGATGAGAAAGCTCATTCGAGCTGCCTCATCCGAATATACAGCGCTTGGAACGATGGTTTTACGTTTCAGTGATGTCAGGGCTAAGATAACATGAGGAGAATGGAAATATATATCGCCGCATAAAGTCGTTGGTACATTTGGTGACAACACATTGTTCTGACAAAAGTGAGAGCATTACCCGGGTAGTCGGTGTAGAACGATCGAAGTGAGCTTCACGGTCTGACTCGGGATATCGTTGACTTGCCGACCACGGCGAGATGTGCTTGGCGATAATTTGGACCTGATTGCCACCAATGAGATTAAGTGACAATGGAATAATTACAGTATTACAAACGAAGGAATGAGTAACAGACGCGGCTACGTTATAATGTGACTATAAACCACACTCGAAATCATCGTAATCATGGCACACCACGCCTCCCTGTAGCGAGTGTCTGCTATACGAGACATACTAAGGTGGAATGTGGGAGATCTTTGACCTAACTAACATGTTGCCCAGTTGATATTAATCTAGAATACAATACAGCACACGAGAGTAGCCTATACGATGCATCGTCTGTCTGGAACCTACGTCTCACATGGTTCACCGGCTGAAAATAGACAACATAGGACATGTGTGTCCAGTGTAGATTGTGATAACTGTACAATGTCTTGTGCTTTTATAATCAAAATATGCTGTTCATGAGAAAAACTGCTATGAGTTGACTGACAGGCGACCAGCATGGGCCCTGATCAGTCTGTGTGGATACGCAGGTTGATCGGGGGTCATATTGATAGCCACTGTTGTCAGGTACCTTCTTTTCAGCAGGTTAACCATATAGACCCGTTAATATACAAATGCTGTTGTCTGTTTTGCAAACAGTGTTGACTCTGATCTGGTCATATACTTGTAATTGGACAGACTGTACTTAGCATCAACCATTTTTATGTATCACGATCAACAATAATATGCATGAACGGCAATGAATTGTTAGAAAAGACCAATGAAACGGCACTGTGCTGTGGGAATGTGCTTGCCTTGTCAGGTAAGTGCATTGTAACTATCAACATATGGGGACATCAGACTAGTGTTTCGTTGGCAATGTTCGGAAATGGCCTTAAACTCATGATAACAAAGAAATGGTGAAAAAAAATGACAAAGAGAGTCTCAATTTCGATCATTGTCGCCATGAAACCATGCTTATATCCCTCAATTCAAGTTAGCAAGCAATAATTATGCCACATTTACACGTACACATGTCTGACTAGTAGTACCACGGTGGGCATAGTACATCTCGGGCACATGTAGGTAAGAACAAGGCAATCGTTATTGCTAGGCTAATTCCCTTGCTAGCAGCCTTGATAATAATAATAATAATAAATACATTAACTCATTTGCCTTACACAGACATACGAACAAGGTGAACATAAGTCCTTAGTGACCTTGACCTTGGGCAAAACAACGCACCATCCATAAACACATATTGTGGTCAAATATTATCAAAATCAGTTAAGATTTACATAAGTTCATACATGGACTAACGCTATATCCCATTTTGCCAATCGGCGAGGCAATAACAATCTTCCACTTCAGACCATATCTCCGCAACTACTGAAGCCATTTTGACGCGACCGGAACATTGAATAACAACACCTGCCGTTGTCATCGTCCTCGTAAATTTAGCCGTTTAGGAGTTCCATATTTTACTGGAAATAAGGAAAGGTGGGGTTCACTCGGATGCAAACTATGTCACGAAATCGATAGAAAATCAAGTTTATACCACCAAACGACGCACATGAACACTCACAAGCCCTGATTAATATGCAATAGTACTGTACATTCGCCAATCGGTCAGGAAAATCCCAGTTTTAAGCCCTAGTGCACCCGATCTTTACATCGCAGTGGAGTTTAGGATGAGACTTGAAACCCAGACCCCGTCTCGTTATGACCTTATATGTTGTTGAGACGCTAAGCTCTTTCACTTTCGCTTGTTAAGCCCTGTAGAGCCGACTATTATTCATCGACGACAATAGTTCATGATAGTTTTCGGTGAACAATAGTCGGCTCTAACATCAACGACTCTTGTCGACAACTAATGTTCACCGATTGTGAAGCTTCTTAACAAAATCCTAAATTGTTCAGCGGCCCACAGTAAAGTTGAAATAGCTTCACAAATGGCTAAGCTGTTTTTCCAGGCTTTATCATACACGTGAACGATAGTCGTCGTTGAACAATAGTCGGCTCTACAAAGCCCGTTTATCGGTTTGGAGCCAGTTTGTCATAGCAGTGTCCCATTTGGAACTTCACTCGTGATTTCCGCTGAATAACGTCATCTGAAGCCGCCAGTGCCGGCGTACAGAAAACGGATACTCCGCGCAAAGAGAACGGAAATGACACGTGACATACGTGTACATGTAAATAATTCCAGCACAAAAATATTTACACAATTCCCTAACATTTGATTGGTCCGTAGCAAGTCTCTGTCCAAAATTTATATCCCAGTAAACTCCCACGCCGAACTACTTTCCGTAACCGTGAGGCGCAGTTAAAATAATTCTTAAGAAAACGGAAAATAAACACATTTTCTTGATGAATTTATTTCAAATGCTGGAATTATAAGGAATTAATGGCCTTTTTGTGGAATTTATCGGGGATATAAACTTGGAAAAGTCTCAATTTTCCAAGTTTATACCCCGATAAATTCCACAAAAAGGCCATTCATTCCTATAATATACCTGACAAAACGGACATTGCGACGTGTGTGACCAGTGTAGTCGCAAATCAACCTGTGCGTCCACACCTTTTGAACAGTAGAGTCTATTTGTTGCTCGTCATCGTCATTTCCTTATGAAAATCTCATGACAGGCGTCAGATTGCAGAATATAATAACAAGAATAAGGCCATAAAAAGTACTTTGGTTCTCAGATATGACCGCGTCAGAAAAATACCTGCAGGGCATTTTATCGGTATGGACAAATAAAAACATATCTTAATTTCACCACATGATCAATCAAAGACATTAGCCTTTAAAAATATGTTAAATCCAAGCACGTCGAACGAAACTCAGTAGCCTATTTCACCAACATTGCAAAGTATACTTTTCTAGCGAAGTATACTTTGAGGGAGAGATTTTCAATTTTAGGATAAATGTATTAATTTTTATTATACTGAATTTATTACATTATCACAGCCATTTTGGCTGTGATAATGTAATACATGCAGTATAATAATTCTGAATACTTTTAATCGTCGAATATATGCAGTCGTTCGTTCTATACAAAATAATGCATTTCAGAAAAAATAAATGATTACTCCCTCAAAGTATACTTTGCTAGAAAAGTATACTTTGCAATGTTGGTGAAATCGGCTACTGGTGATTTCTCATAGTAGCTTTAGTACATATATATGTGAAGCAAATGTTGAACTGACATGCAAAATGCATCTGGCGACTTGAAAACAAATCAGAGACGAAGATATCACGAAGATACATGCATTTATAAAAATCCACCCGCCAGCGTCACATTCCACAAATCCCGTGTCTGAGAACCAAAGTGTTTGTTATGGCCTAACATGTTGCAGTTGCACCTCGCTAAACCAGACATCATGTGAGGTCCCCAGGGTGTCTGGCCTAGAGTGTGCAACTGCAATCCAGGTAAATCAGCACCACATGACATGTGTGTGTGTCTGATATCCATGCTCAAACATTAAAAGTATCACTAAAATTAATCACACTGCATATTGTGGATCTCCGATTAAAGAATATAACTATAGTACAGTCAAACCTGTGAATAAAGGTCAGCATGGTGAAGTTACAAATATGGCCTTTATTCACAGGTGGTTCTTGTCCGCAGGTTCATTTATGTAGTAATTGGAAACACAAAAGCGTGGCTGCTATATCGATGGTCTAGTAACATAAGGTCGTAACTACTATGCTAAAGCATAGCAGTTACGACCTTATGTTACTAGACCATCGATATACAGGTAATTGCTATTCGGAGATGGCCTTTTTGCACATGTTCGACTGTATACGATAGTTGAAATTCCTATAGTTATGCATAGAATGGCTTTGTCACAATGTACTAACGCAGTGTATTAAAATTATGATACAATAGTGTAATGTGTATACACATGAGACCGTTGTGGAAAACATGCAATAAATATAATATATCATGTGTGTTGGTTTAATATGGCATGTATTAACCAGTGCCCGGTTGCTCAAAGCGTCTGTAAGCTTAACATACTCTTAAATCCTTAGCATTGCTAAGGATTTAACAGTCTGTTAAGCTAACATAGGTTTGGAGCAACCGGGCCCTGATACATTTCATAAGGCTGATTTCATAAGGAATCCGGCATAGCCTTGTATTTTTATAAAGTGTGAATGTGACTAGGACAATGGGGCTTATGGCCAATGCGATCAGTGTAGACACAGAACAGCATGCGCATCCGTACAGTCTGATCAGGGCATACACTGTTTGAAATTCAGTCAGTGAAGCACCCCATCTGAGTCTAACAAATAGTATAGTTCATGCCTTGGAACTGTGCTAGAAGATCAGGAGCCCGTTTCACTAAACTTCGTACGACTAAAATGTTCGTAAGTGCAAATTTAGGATCATCTGGAAATTTCAATTGATGGATTTACATTTATTGAGCATAGGCTGCATATGCGGCCTATGCTCAATAAATGTAAATCCAATAATGGTTTACAAGAAAATATTGTTAAATAAATGTGAAATTTACAGACTATCATAATTTTACACTTTTAGTCGTACGAAGTTTAGTGAAACGGACCTCAGGATCTAGACTGACCAGAAATGACATAAGCCCCATTTGTTCAGTCGGTGTCACATATCAGCAAACTTGTTGCCTAAATATGTCCCTTGTATCAAGCCAATGTAGTAATATGTGACAAATTGATGATTTGACCAGTGTACACGTTAGGTCTGGTTAGCAGACTTATGCGAATATAGCTGCACACTAGCAAGATTGAAGTCGAGCGGGGATGCATCACTCGGCCGAGGACAAAACGCCACATACAATACATTTGTGTGTATTGTGGGTGGCGTTTTGCCTCGGGAAGAATCACTGCTGGGATGAATCACTCGGCCTGGGACAAATTCCACAAACAATAACAACGATATATAGTGTTGTACATGTAGTAGGTGGCCTTTTGTCACAGGCCGAATGAAAGTCGCGGCGATATTCCGCTAAATAGACCTGTACATAAGTTGGAAGTGTATGCGATCACGTGGTTTCGTAACCATGTAACGTAATGTATGACGTCATTTTGTAGTAGATTGTCTTTAAATTATTCATAATAGCAACTTTAAACAGACATATTGATAGATACCGCACCAACTTCGGTAGTTTGTGTGTTCTATGACCAGACTAAATGTTATTTTCAAAACCTTTTAATGTTCAAGAATACTTGCTGTTTTCTTTTGTAGATTTTCGTGGTTGAGAAATAGAGAATACCAGGCTAGTGAATATTGATATCAAGTTTATCAGGCAAGGCTAGGAAATTCCGAGGCTTGCCGAGAAATTCCTACTGTTTCCGAGCCGAGTCTGATACATTTGATATCAAAAGACATTAGCATGGTATTCTATTTATCAGGTCACGTTTTCGGCTACATAATAGCAATTATGACGTTGTTTTGCTTGAAAAGAACGCGGACTTGTTTCCGTGACGTCAATCCACTGACGTAATTCGGTAACGTCATGTGACGGCGTTCGACAAATAAAACATCAGTTTTCAATTAGTTGTAACCCGGATATTCGTATCAGGGCAATGCCTGATACAATGTACAGCAGTATGTTATCAGTAAGTATGTATTCGGCAATACGAAGCTCGTTACCTGATAAGTACATGATCCTACATGTTGGCAGTGTGTGATCTGAGGTGGAGGGCCGGAGATAGCAGAACATTACATTTAAAAAATAATGGTTAGGCCATACCATATCTTGTTGTATGTTAAGTGTCCACCCAGTTGACAAAAAGCTAGCTACGTATCCGGTAAATCAAACAAGGCCTTGAACAAACAAACGAAGGTAAATTTATGTTTATGTTACCTTTGCAGGGTTGAGGTAGTTTTCAGCATAAATTTAATTTCAGCCAGCAAACTTAAGAAAAAAAATAAGAAAAAACATACTCTTATTAAACGTATTAATTGGACATTCATGAACGGATTTAATGCTTAGACAAATCCCCCAATCAGTTTTCATATTATTTCACTAGTGTAAAATGGCATACACATTGTGTTTTGTTTTGTCACAGAACCGCTTTCAAAACCTACCCGCATGCGAACGCTTAACAGAGAAAGAACTTGCTATGGCCTTAGCAGAACAATTATAATACAATACAGTGGGGTCAGCGTGTAAGTGCAGACACGAACGAACACGACAGGTTGGTTCCAACCTGTCGTGTTCGTTCGTGTCTGCACTTACACGCTGACCCCACTGTAAAGCAAAACACGATAGCGGTTTACAAAATGAGTCAATATCACATGTATCAGTTAACAGTAAAGATTGTGTTATTACGACAGTCTACAAACAAGCCATTAAATAACTCTTTTGCATACAATGTATATCCTGGTGGTACGTCTCATAACGAGCCGTTGCATCAGGATCGGCATTGTTTGTCAGTACATTTTGCAGTTTATGAATTAGAAACAAACATTATTATTTACCGGAAATATAACACTGACAATTAGCACTGAACAACCACTGTTATTAGTTTCCAGGGAACCATCGATTTCGACGACTTTTTGTGGGGAAGATTATGTTGACAAATAGTGCTGTAAATCAGACACCAAGTACTGTTTAACCTGCTAAATGACACTGTGATGCTGAACGATGTCTTTTTACAAATATTTATCATGAAATGCTATAGTAAGGTAACAATTTCTATCATTTTAACGGGTTTGAAAAATGTGCGTGTTTCACAGCGTTGCTGACGTTTTTATTTATGTTAGAAACTAGATATTATCGCTGATTTTTTTTCTGGCACCTGTGTTTCCAAGCTATCTAGCTAGAATCGAAAACAAATACTGTTTTTGCATTGTTAATATGGCCGTAAAATTTGGACAGGTTTCGTGAAACAGACAGTGGAAGTGAAATGGCCAGCCAAGAAAGGAAGAAATGGATAGGTTTAATTTGTAATTGAATACGAAATACAATTATGTATTATAAGCATATTAGGTGTTATTTCTGTCTGAGCTGGTGCAGCGCTATTTTAATACACTAACTATAACCACAATGTCATCACAGACACGACAAAATGGGACGGCCAATCAGCGCAAATGTTGTCGTCATCGACTAGAAAAGTGTCTAATATGAGACACGCCATGCGATTGTGTACCTAAGAACAGGTGCGGTATCTCATGAAAAATAAACGATGTCGAAAGATGGCAATATTTTCATAGCAAATGCGGAATAGTGCCATCTTTCGACATTGTTTGCGGAAAATATTGCAAATTTTGTAAATTTCGTCATCTTTCGACGTCATTTACAGAATATATCACATTTTCTGTAAATGCATTTCATGAAAAATCGCACATGTTCTTTGGTACAAAATCGCACGGCGTGTATCATATACAAGGCGATCGCCGGCGAGTGCCTCATCCATGAAGGTCAAGCTCACTCGAATAACACAAGCGGTTAGTCACCCATGTGAGGAAGCTATTGATGAAGCTTGGTAAAGATCCGACAACATAAGTATGTAACAATCGACGACGACGACGACGCCGCCGGAATTGTGACCGCTATGTCCCACTTCCCACAAATAATGACCACGCCTCCTTTAATGAAGCATGACGTACAATAGCTACATTTTACATGTGATGCCAACAAAGCAGATATAAATGTAATTATGCACGATACGAGGTCCAAGCAATATTACAGAAAGCATTAATTAAGGTAGGCGCAATCCGGGTAAATACGGACATAGGAAAAATACGGACACCCATTGATGTAACGGATTCCCTGCATAAGTAGTGTCATTTTCATTATTTTTGGTCCATTTAGCCGTTTTCAGGTCATTTCCCGCGAATGTGACACATGCGGCTATGAGGTACACCCATATCAATGACATCATACACCTACTTTAGTGACGCTATACACACAACCTTTTCCAAAAGACTTTGACTTTCAAATGTCGTAAACATTTTTGGGCGGGAAAAATACACTCGAACTGGGTATACCTTTTGAATGTGTTTCGTGAATTTTATTCCTGCCAGTAAAACAATTATTCCCGAGTCAATAACGCTATTCATTTACACAATTGGTAAAATATATGTTACAAAAACCGTAAAATGGTAACACTGTCCGTATTAAACCTATCATTTTTTGATTGTCGTAAAACTACGGACAATCCTGTCCGTATTTTACCATATCAAAATAGCATTCTGCAGTAACTTCGAGTATGCAGGCATACATTTTACTTAAATGATTGTAAGTTGTACACACTTATTAAATGAATTACTAGTGAGTATAGAGCCTAAAACATTGTAATTTTTTAAAAATCTTTTTTTGTCCGTATTTTCCCTGTCATAATTTGCTATGTCCGTAATTTGCCGACTCTATGTCCGTGTCCGTGATTCCCCGGTCCGTGTCCGTATTTCACCCTTTTCAAGTACGTCTTGTATTTTTTTTACAAGACACAAATGTACCGATTCGAACATTTCACTATTCGCGCCCCTGTGACACGCCCCTGTGATATGCAGTACAATAACCCGTCAATGTCACGTGACTCACGACTGGTGGTGGTTGCTTGGTCACAAACAATATGATGCTATTTATAGAATATCTCCACTCGATCACATCACGTGATCGCCGGAAAAACAATTTTGCAAATTGTTGCGACCAATAAAACATGGAAATAATAACATGTCAACACTAAACACATGCAGTGCGTGTAAGAGTATTTTATTGTGTATTAATTAGAAGAATAAACAATAATAATATTGATACGTTGATAATCTATATTTTACGACAACCGTATGCCGGCACGAAACACAGGAAATTGACACATTCTTATCAGATTATACACGAGTGTTAAATGTACCGAATGTTTGGGGTGAATATTGATATTTTTTTATGTCGAACTACGTTTATGTCGATGTCATTCTCTGTCTCCCATTGATATCGACATAACGCGAGTCAACTGTATCTTCAATTATATGTAAAACTCGGGGGTTGAACGACCTAAAAAACACTGTATTTGAAATACGGACGAATTGGTTCGGACACCCTCGCATATCACCATAGCGAGACCTTTATTATATTGCGACATACATCGTGATTATGAACACAAACATCAGCGTCTCCAGAAAGTTGTCCGTATTTACCCGGATTGCCTCTACTTGTGTCCTTCTTGTCGCCCCATGTCTATGGAAATCTAATAAAAAACTATACTAATAAAACAATAACAACTTACATAAATACACATATGAATGTGAACTGTAAGTCTTTATGCAGATACCAATAAAAAGCCAAGACGGTTCAAATGAGTGGTCACAACACATATTTTGGTTCAGAAATAAGGAAAATAGATAGAGAATAGTAGGTTAGTGCCGTGAATGGGAAAAAATATCTGGCAAGGCTTAGGAAATGGGATGGGCGAGGCTCTGCCGAGCACATCCCGTTTCCGAGCCGCGCCAGATATTTTTTTCCCATTCACGGCACTAACATACTATTCTATTTATCCCGTCAACACCTACAAATGGCTGTGAAATGCAAAAATAGTATTGACTGGATATCAAAAATGTTTCACGGCAGCGTGTTTCACGGCACATACGCACTGTGTTGACGGGATAATATGTAATATTGCACAATTTCTGAGATGTAAATCAATTTATAAATATATTTATCTAGCTACTAAGTGCAGGACAAGATCACTGACTTTCTATGGATATACATGTACATCTGGTTATTTATGTAACCATGGGGACGAACAATAATTATGTCATCAGCCGAGCATTGTTATTAAGTTTCTCACAAGACGACAGAATCGCCGCATGTGGTAGGTATATGCCATTATTATGGGATTTATCAGCGGTGGTCGTTTTCATTAATGAAGTACGCCATGTGATTTTGTACCTTCGAACATCTGCGTAATTTCATTAAATACGTTTACAAAAGTGTTCATAAATAAAGTCAAAAGTTGACAACATTTTCAGAGTACATGCGAAATATGATTCCGCGTGTACTCTGACAATTGTGTCAACTTTTTATTTGTTTTCGCCGTTTAACTTCGGACATCGGCGTAATTTCATAAAATTCGTTTTACAAAATTTACAATATTTTCCGTAGTACGGAAAATATTGTAAATTTTGTAAAACGTATTTTACGAAATTACGCCGATGTCCAAAAGGTACAAAATCACATTGCGTGTCTAATTTGCCTTACAATCAAGGTGAACACATTATTCCTCACTGGCCTTGGTGTTCAGGCGTGGTTGTATACGATAGAAAGTACAATATATAGACACACGTTGTGGCCAAATATTATTAAAGTCGGTGAAGGGGTTAAGCAGTTATTGAAATAAAACGTTAAGATTTGCCTTACAAACAATGTAAAAATAGGTCAACTGATTTAATTGGGAAGCCCATTTCAAGCACTGCTAAACACGCAATATTCTCTTCAGGTTTGGATTCTAAAAGGCGCACTAATTAGTCAACATACTTTTGAATGGTTTCCAATCCTTAAAAAAATATACAAGATGTAGGGCACCGATAAAAACGTTCAGCTTGGTAGTGTATCTTCTCTGTGACTGTGACTGGAGAAATGGGGCTTATGGGAGATGTGACCAGGGTAGCTCCTGATCAAATAGCACACTCATGTAGCCTTATAATTCCAGCATTATAAATTCATCAAGAAAATGTGTTTATTTTGACAGACGGCAGCCATTTGTTTACATTGACAGTGCACCTGTATAAAGTAGTTCGGCGTGGGAGTTTACTGGGATATACATTTTGGACAGAGACTTGCTACGGGCCAATCAAATGTTAGGGAATTGTGTAAATATTTTTGTGCTGGAATTATAAACAAATACACAAATGTGAGAAAATAAATGAACTATGTTTTACTCACTGTATTGTTATAACATATTCTTGCATCAATAAGTGAAAAAAATAAGTTTAAGTTTCATGCGAGTTACATGTATACAGTGGGGTCAGCGTGTAAGTGCAAACACGAACGAACACGACAGGTTGGTTCCAATCTGTCGTGTTCGTTCGTGTGTGCACTTACACGCTGACCCCACTGTATGTGTAATTGGGTTCAGACATACGAAATCATGTGTTGCTAGTCTGTTCCATCACTTACTATATTGACTATTATCGCAAGCACTGCATGTATGGGGACGATCCCCGGAGTGGATAAACATATGTTGTTCGAGATGGCCGCTCGCTAATTGTCAAAAGTACTACTTATTAGGGACGATTCATGTAGTCTAGTTCACCAACATTGCAATGTATACTTATCTAGCAAAGTATACTCTGAGGGAGAAATGTTCAAATTAAGCGGGATAAATTTATTAATTTTATTATACTGAATTTATTACATTATCACATCCATTTCGGCTGTGATAATGTAATACATTCAGTATAATAATTCTGTTTACTTTTAATAATCAAATATATGCAGTCGTTAAGTTCTATATGACATAATGCATTTCGGGAAAAATAAATGATTGCTCCCTCAAAGTATACTTTGCTTGATAAGTATACTTTGCAATTTTGATGAAATAGGCTACTGGTGTATATGGACATGCAAGGGTGTATTCACGTAGGGGAAAACCTGTCCCCGCCCCCCACCCCTAAAATTCGGCGAGTAAAGATAGTGTTGCTCTAAAATGCGCAAAAATGGGGTTTAGATATCAAAAATATTCCGGAGAGCACACCACCGGACCCACCTTTATAGCAGTCTCCCGACGAACGAACGGTGCTAGTTCGAAAATATAGTCAATTATTCAATTAAGAAGTCCCGCTCCGCCCTAACCTGAAATCCCGGATCCGCTCCTGAACATGTGTTGACTGAGGCTAGCTGTCACTTCGTACGAAAGTCTTGTCACAAACACACCATGTATGATGACGATCCTCCGTGTGCATAAGTATATGTTACACGGTCACCAAAGCGATCGCTTCAATTGTTGAAAGATTCGTCGGGTCCGTTTTGTGACGGCCAATGTCACCGCCGCAATCACATGACCGCGTGGATTATCGACCACCGTATTATCTCGGTAAGCCTCTAGACACCTCTACATCACGTGTTGCTGACACGTGACCTGCAGTCTGGGAAATGACGCGTATTGCCTTTATTGCCAGCATACGTGTAAATGAATCCGGTCTCATTCTCATCGATATACAGTGGGGTCAGCGCGTAAGTGCACACACGAACTAACACGACGTGTTCGTTCGTGTGTGCACTTACACGCTGACCCCACCCACTGTAAGTATGCCTGAATAGCTCATTGATTTGATTTGATTTAATGGTGTTTAACGGCTTGTCAACAGTTTAGGCCGGGTTTTAATGGGGACTATTTCATTGAAGGTATGGTGAACTGTGTACATGTAGGGGTTGTTTAGACTGCTTGCGACGTAATCATTAGATAATCTGGGAATACACTGCTGGTAAATGAATAAAATACCAATTCACAAATGTGGCTGTGACTGGAGAAATGGAGCTGATATGTTTTTCCACCAGTGTAGATCCAGATCAGCCTGTGCATCCGCAGTCTGATCAGGATCTGCACTGTTCGCAATGTTCCATCAATGAATCACCACGCATGCTTCTAACAAGTAACAAGTGATCGTAATATAGATCGATATCAGGCTACAGTAGAGTGCTATTTGATCAAGAGCTACATTGGTCACAAATGCGATGATCCCATTTTCTCCAGTCACTCGGCCACAAATGAGACACGCCATGTAACTTTGTACCTTCAGAAGTCTGCGTAATTTCATTAAATACGTTTACAACATTTACAATATTTTTCATGAATTAAGTCAAAAGTTGACAACATTTTCAGAGTACATGCGGAATTATATTATATTCCGCATGTACTCTGAAACTGTTGTCAACTTTTGACGCCATTTACGGAAAATATTGTCAATTTTGTAAACGTATTTCATGCAATTACGCAGATGTCCGAATGTACAAAATCACATGTCGTACCTCATTAATGAAAACGACCACCGCTGATAAATCCCATAATAATGGCATATACCTACCACATGCGGCGATTCTGTCGTTTTGTGAGAAACTTAATGATAATGCTGATGACCTATTTATTGTTTGTCCCCATGGTTACAATAATAACCAGATGTACATGTACATGTATATCCATAGAAAGTCAGTGATCTTGTCCTGTAATTAGTAGCTAGATAAATATATGTTTTATTTACGTCTCAGAAATTGTACAATATTACATAACATATACAGTGGAACCTCGCTATACCGGACACCCAGGGAGGTCCCCAGGGTGTCCGGTTTAGAGAGGTTCCACTGTAAGTCAGACATATAACTATGCCAAGGTGTGTGGCTGTGATTTGCGAACTTGAACAGGCATTATCATCATAACTATACACCGATGAAACACATACAATTAAGGATACACGGACTGCCTGCGTGTCCGGTTTAGAGAGGTTTTACTGTAATATTCATGTACATAGCACAATTGTCATTCTAAAACGAATGATGAGAGACGATATACATGTACATGTATACAGTGGGGTCAGCGTGTAAGTGCACACACGAACGAACACGACAGGTTGGTTCCAACCTGTCGTGTTCGTTCGTGTGTGTACTTACACGCTGACCCCACTGTATGGGTACAACAATACTTGCTTTAGATGTGCATGTCCATGAGAAAACTGTATTGAATTAATAGTATCTCTTTCATCCTTAAATATTCAACATTCGATTTTCCATGATCATAATATTTTTTAAAATACATAGAAATTATTTTGAATTATTCCTTTACCGAGACAAAAACGCCCATCGCTGTGGTTGTTGGATCATAAATATGCGCATGGAATTTTAAGCCAATCGCTCATACAGTAAACAAGTGCTAGGAGAATGGAGAACCGCGCGCACATTTAATGCATGTGAAATCAAAGTTATTTGACCTTGACCTTGGGCACATGGGAATATGGGTGTGGCGGGAAATGAATATATGAATGATGAGAAACACGCACATGAAGTTTCAAGACAATCGCTTGTACACTGAATAAGTTATAGGAGAATGGAGAAACACGTACACAGCTACTGAATGTTAAATTTCAAAGTTAATTGACATTGACCTTGGGAACGAGGATAACATGGGTGAGGCAGGGAATGACAATAAGAATGATGAGAACATTATTGGATTTACATTTATTGAGCATAGGCTGCATATGCAGCCTATGCTCAATAAATGTAAATCCACATGCAAATGAAGTATCAGGCATTAAATAAGTTATATGATGATGGAGAAACGCGCACGCATCTGCTGAATGTGAAATTTCAACGTTATTTGACCTCGACCATGGTGGTTGGGGACGGACGGACGGACGGACGGACAACACTAAACTACACTAACTCGGATTGTATCATTACATGCAGGGGATCTTACATGAGTGATGGCTTAAATGTATTAAACCAGTTTACTTATTTCATAAGAATCGAGCATATGCCGTGTTTCTTGTGAAATCAGTCAACCAGTTTAATAAATATTATATTAATTACACCAACACAAATCTAGCTTTTATTTATTATTGTACATGTCTATGAACCGTATCAAATGTAGAAGTTGTATTGGTCTCCATAGTTGCGAACAGAAACTTGCAAATCTACTCCCGTACCGTCCGTAGTCTGCTACGGACGGTACGGAAGTTACTGTTCGCAACTATGGTCAGCAGTGAGACCCGTGAAAGATATCCCTATATCTATATAATACCGGACAATGATAAAACACTCGTATGTTTAGTAGTGATGGTTTGTATGATAATTTCTTTCTAATAACCCGGTTGAGACTATCAGCATATCAGCTAAGAGTGGAAACAGGTCGCTATGGTCCGATATGACTGGCCCGATATGAAATGTACTGCATACATTGTGAATTGCGGGATATTGAAGACGAGTATCATTGTGTGTATGTTCACTATAGGATTCACATTGGTATGAATAAATATGTAAATTGTGATATATTTAGTCTGATACTAGGAAGAAATATATTAATAACTTCAAGGTGTATGATCACGTGGTACTAATAACAACAACAAGTACTGATTCAAAGTACGTATTCTTTTATATTGTCCTTATTACGTAACGGATTTTGATGAAATATGGCGCATCAAACGCGTCTTGTTCATCTGCATTTGGTGGTCTTGTATTTTCGCCCAAACTTCTGTCGTTTTTGCGAAGAATCGATTTCCGTGTCTACCGACACGGAAATCTATTCTTCGCAAAAATGACAAAAGTCTGTGCCGAACTCCCTGGACCACCAAATGCATATCACGAAGACGCGTTTGCTGCGCCATATTTCATCAAAATCCGTTGCATATTAAGGAAAATATCAAATAATACTTACTTTGGAATGGGCGACGTTGTTGTTGTTGTTGTAACCACGTGATCATGCACCTTCAACTTGGCCATATGTATATGTAAGGCTTGCAGTGTGCGGACTAGCATACGTCAGGGTTAAACTCATCCATCCTCATTATACCGCACATGTGTCACATAGGAATCCACACTCTTTATAACTTCATATCGTGATCATGCAATGCAGCGTATACTATGTGTGTGGATATCCTGGGTGAACACTATTCAATACTATAGGAATGAATAGCCTTTTTGTGGAATTTATCGGGGTATAAACTTTGAAAAGTCGCGGGAATACTGGACGAAGCGATAAAAAATTTACAATTTTCGAAAAAAAAAAAATAAAAAAATAAAAACCAAAAAAAATTTTTCTTTTTTTTTCGAAAATTGTAATTTTTGAAGGCCTCATCCTGTATTCCCGCGACTTTTCCAAGTTTATATCCCCGATAAATTCCACAAAAAGGCCATTCATTCCTTATAATTCCAACATTTAAAATAAATTCATCAAGAAAATGTGTTTATTTTCCGTTTTCTTAAGAATTATTTTAACTGCGCCTCACGGTTACGGAAAGTAGTTCGGCGTGGGAGTTAACTGGGATATAAATTTTGGACAGGGACTTGCTACGGGCCAATCAAATGTTAGGGAATTGTGTAAATATGTTTGTGCTGGAATTATAATTCGGTATACATTGTTGATCCATGTATAATGTATATTGCATGCATGTTGTATATATTTCCTCAGCTTGTCGACGAGAAACTATGTAGTTTACGTCAACAAATAATATTCTATGCTATTCTAATAATAATTGTCACAGGGCGAGAAAACATGTACACCGGCCCGGAGCACGGAGCAGGGGCATATCACTAAACTTCGTACGACTAAAATGTTCAAATTTGGAATCGTCTGGAAAGTTCAATTGATGTATTTACATTTATTGAGCATAGGCTGCTTATGCAGCCTATGCTCAATAAATGTAAATCCAATAATTGTTTGCAAGAAAACATTGTTAATGTGAAATTTACAGACTATCACAGGTTTGCACTTACGAACATTTTAGTCGTAAGAAGTTTAGTGAAACGGGCCCCAGGAACCTCTGGTTTACCGTACTGTCGCTGTAACCGACCGAGATAGTCGGGCATGAATGTATGTATACCTTCTGCCCATCGTGAGTTCCATAGTATTACATGTAAATACTTACACATCACACACATATGTTTGCCCTAGTTTCTCGACCAATAGAAGCAGATCATTTCGTTTCAATTAGGCGCATATTGCGACGCTTTCGCCAATATATATTCAATTAATCATTAAATGTTGCAATAACTCAGCAGTCATATTTATAACCACATGCCCCGCTTTGTTGACGTAATTTCCTGTGGCGCGCACCATGTGTATGATCGATTCGTGTCACACCGCCAATCACGTAATAGTCGTTGAAAACACGTCATGATCAGCGCTCCATTCTAATAGACAGGTGCCTGCGATGGCGCGGGGCAACCAATAAGTGAGTTATAGTTCACATATATTGAATTTTTAATAAATTAATTTATTACTCGCTAGCGCTCAGGGTGTCCGGTTTAGAGATGTTCCACTGTAAGTTAGTCGGCAAGATTCCACAATATGCGATTAATTAAACACATTTATAAACATAGTGTGCATATCTGTCAAATATGGCGCACTAGACAGACACTGTTAGCTGATACACCACGTGATGTCATAGCGTTGTCTTGGTAACCAGTTGAAGCAATTAAGTGCTTGCAATGAGATTTCTATGTATTGTCTAAATTCAGTTAACTGGCAAGCTGAATCAATTTTATCCTCTGATGATGACTACACTAATGGATGAATACTGAATTGTGCGAATAAATGCAATCCTGACACCTGAATGGGTCAGTGGAAGAAGGGGGCTAACTGCATTATGGAGCGGTGAATGTGTGAACTCCCTTTTTCCAGTGACCCTTTCAAATACATACAGTCCAACCTGTGCTAAAGACCACCTCCGAATAGCAATCACCTGGCTCTAAAGGCCACAATTGTGTCGTCCCAATGGCATACTTACTATGTAAATGCCTCTGCGAATAAAGACCACCTGTGAACAAAAGCCAGATTTGTTACTTCCCATTATTCACAAGTTGCATCAGGTCAGGTTATTCTAATTTCACGGATGAATATATTTGTTCTTGATGTAAATATTCCGTTCTGATTTTGGGACCCCCCAACCCCCCCCCACCCCCCGCCCCCCCCCCCCACCCCCGCCCCCCCCCCCCGCCCCCCCCCCCACCCCCCCCCCCCAATGCTGCAGGTTAGAACGGGATCGAACCAGTTTGGCCGGCCTTGCGTGGCCTTAAGTGTTGATAGGCCGTTAAGCACCAATAAACAAACAAACAAACATTGACTGTAATTGTATTACAGTTTGACAGAGTTTTATTTTAAATCCCACAATTGTAACTGATGTACCTGTATAATTGTGTTTGCATCAAAAGTATAAAAAATATTATTGAACCTGATAATTTCCCATCAAATATGACTTGACTATACGTACAGTTTTAGGAAGGTTGAGGTGATTTAAATCAAATGATCATCATTTTGTTGTTATATGGTGACTGTATATTGTGGAGGATTTCGGTATTTTGTGGTTTTTGCTAATTTACAAGTTACTGTCTGTTTCACGAAACCTGCCCAAAGTGTATGGCTATATAGACAATGCGAAAACAATAATTTTTTGGATAATGTTAAATTTTATCAAAATTTAACAATGAGTCTTCTTTTTATTTCGTGAAATTTGGTCAAATATTGAATTTATTACGAAAAAAATGATTTCTCTATGGGAATTTAATATGGGGGAAAAAGAGGTAGAGGGGCTGTGGGAGGAGTCAAAAAACGAATAATTTTGAAAATTGACTCAGAAACCTAGCTTGGAAATGATCTAACTAAGAAAACAAAAGTTAAATTTTGAAAATCGGTCCAGTATTTCTGAAATTCTGCAAAATGTCCACATGTTAAATCCCCATAGACATATTCACTCTGTGAAACATGGGGAAATTGTTTTCTTCGCAATAAAATCAATATCTGACCAAATTTCACGAAATAAAAAGAAGACTCATTCTTAAATTTTGATAAAATTTAACATTGAACCAACCCGCTTTTGTCCATCGATCACTTTTGTTCACGTGTACGATTAAGACGGGGAAAATAACAGTCGTTAATCAAATTAAACCTTATAGGGCGTCGTTTAACAACTTAGACAATTTTGAAGACGTTTTGATATCGGTGAACATTAGTGGGCGACAAAGCCCAGGAAATAACTTATTCGTTTTAAATCAAATTAAACCTTACAGTGTGTCGTTGAACAACTTGGACAATGTTGAAGTCGTTTTGATATTGGTGAACATTGGTGGGCGACAAAAGTGGTTGATGTTAGAGCCGACTATCGTTCATCAACCACTAAGTTATTTTCCCCGGCTTAATCGTACACGTGAACAAAAGTGGTCGATGAACAAAAGTGGGTTCTAACATCAACCACTTTTGTCGCCCACTAAAGTTCACCGATATCAAAACGTCTTCAAAATTGTCTCTAAGTTATTCAACGACGCCCTATAAGGTTTAATTTGATTCAAAAACGACTAAGTTATTTTCCCCGGCTTAATCGTACACGTGAACAATAGTGGTAAATGGACAAAATCGGGTTCTACAAGGCTCATTCTTAAATGTTCCTTTAATTTAATATTATCGAAACTAATATTGTTTTTGAATTGTTTATATGGCCATAAAATTTGGGCAGCTTTCGAGAAACAGACAGTAGTGCATTCACTGATTTGATACTCAAACATTATATACGACAGAAATCGTTAATTATCTACACATTCACCGTTCCGATATTTACTTCCACTTTCATACCTCTTTTATACTGTCAAATTTCGTGGGCAGTGCCGCTAATGTGACGTATTGCATATTCTAATGCACTCTATAAATATTACGCAATCTGATTGGCTGATGGTCATACAATACGGGTATATCATTGTTGATGAACGGTCGCAAATTATTTCAATATTTATTCCTACGCCAGTAGTAAAGGAGTGCATTAGAAATGGCGACGCGCTAGCGGAGCCATTAAACATGTTTTCCGACCTATCATTTTCTGATATACGCCGCAAATTTGAAAATTATAATACAGTTAACCCTATATTGGCAACAATGAGCCAAATCAGGAAAAATACGATGTACTGAAATATGAACCATTCTTCAAGCACCTATGATCAATAATAGTATACGGCCTCATTTCGTTCCTAGCCTCCCGCGGCCTCATTTGCATATGAAAATAGCCTGATACCACCGTGAGTCACTATCAGTAAAATAGCTATTACTAAATTATTATATCTGTATACCGGGCACTTGCAAGTTTTATAACTGGTGGAATAGTGACACAATTATACACTTATTTAATTCCTATAAAGAACATATTGTTCCTACTGAGTGGGCATGTACCTTTAATCACTTCAACATGTGCGGTGAATTCTGGGACGTTAATCAATACAATACATTTTATTCACTCTAAGCCACATACGTGACACACGAGGTACACAATAGATTACATAATACAACGATGGGTAAAAATACAAAATGCATATGTATAAGCTCACTAGTCATTATAACCATAAAGCATTTCTTATAAAAATAGCTAAATTTCTTAATTGCTTTCCAGATTTTTTCTCAAATAGCTGTGCGAATTTTAAAATATTTGGTCTTCTAAAATAAAATGGCTTAATATACCGTTTTCGAACTTCATCATAGAAGCGGCACTCGAAAAGGAAATGAAACTCGTCACCGAGAGCACCAGCGCCACATTTGTTGCAGACCCTGCTTGCTCTCGGCACACCTGTCCATCTACCAGTTTCGACCGCCAGTCTATGATTACAAGTTCGAAATCTGGTCAATGTTTTTCTTAACCTTTCCGTGAGATTAATTAAATATGTTTCTAATCCAAACTCTGTTTTAAAGATTCTATACGTAATTCCACGTGAAGATGAATCGATGCTGGTGAGCTATGACTGAATAAACTGGTTCTGAAGCTGAGTCCTGGCGTAGTGGCTCAGCCAGATAGCATTAACATCGTTCTGGCTAAGCCATACGCCAGGAACTCCAATTTCAGTTAAAATAGATTTAACATTCTGAATCCATCGGAAATGAGTCACATTTGCTTCATGTTGTGTATATAATAACTTATACATAAGAAACAATAATTTACTCTGCTTCCCTGAAACTAATTTTGCCCAAAACGAAATAATTCTACATTTAATGTCAATAATAAGCGGAAATTTGCCGAGTTCTCCATAAACCATAAAATTTGGTGTGGATTTCTTTACCCCCAAAACAGTTTTACAAAATTTCAAATGAATTGTTTCTATAGCCGAAATGTTTTCAAATCCCCAGATTTCACAGGCATAGCAGAGAATTGGAGTGATACATTGATCAAATAACTTAAGCTGACAGTCTACTGGAGTTGACAAGTTGTTAATCTTTCTAAATAGGCCGAAAAGAGCTTTGGATGCTTGGTCAATCAAATGTTTCTTAGTCTTATGAAAAGTTCCGTTTTGTGAAAAAACATTTCCCAAATATGTAAAGTGGTCTACAATTTCAATTGTGTTATCGTTATATGTAAAGGCTATCTTTTTTGATGATTTACGTTTTTTGAAAATCATAATTTTGGTTTTTGATGCGTTTACTTCCAATTTCCACTGAATACAGTATTGATGAAAATAATTTAGAGCATCTTGTAGGCCAGTTTCTGTCTCAGACATGAGAATAGTGTCGTCAGCGCATAATAACAAGAATAGTTTAACATATATATCTAGATGTTGAAACATGTCAGGTCAGTAACCGCTATGAACCAATTGTTGACATCAACGTGTCTGTACTATATTTGTCAACTTACAGACCAACTTACACTTGTAATCAACATTTTAAGTTTTCAGCACTGAATGTGAGAATTAAGTTTAGAGATGTATCATGTTAATCCGAAATGCCGTCATACCAGTGAATGCGCCTCGTTTGTATATGCACCGTCATTACGTTATTCTTATATACAAATAGTTGTCCCGTATCATTCTGCATTTGATCATACGCACATTCTGATTAGGGCCCACATTATTCCACCATTAAATAAATGAAGCACATTTACAGCCACCGGAGCATATATTCAACACTGAAGCAATTGTATGGAGGCGAATCTTATCACAAAACAGCCTGCAATAGTCTAAAATTCAGCTAAAGGTCCAGGGGGCCGTTTCACTAAACTTATTAAGACTAAAATGTTCGTAAGTGCAAAATTATGATAGTATGTAAATGTCACATTAACAATGTTTTCTTGTAAACAATTATTGGATTTACATTTATTGCGCATAGGCTGCATATGAAGCCTATGCTCAATAAATGTAAATCCATCAATTGAAGTTTCCAGACGATCCGAAATTTGCACTTACGAACATTTTAGTCGTACGAAGTTTAGTGAAACGGGCCCCATATCTTTTTGATTACAATTTCCCTTGGGAGTGTCTAGACATCGCGTTAGATTGCTGAATGTGAGATGCAAAACACCAAAGTATGTGAAGCGTCTCGATGACTTCAGACGCGATTTGGATAATGAATTTGATTCCTTTGGTACAAGGGGTATTTACTATAGCAGAGATGGCGGAATCAGATTCAATTTTGTCATTTGCTGTTTTTAGCTCAAGGAAATTATGTTTTTGCAGCGCATGAGAATCGTCTCCGATGAAGACGATTCTCAAGCGATGCCAACTTATATTTCTTCATATATCGCCTATGCGATACCAAGGAGTCATCTTGCTTTGCTCTTGAAGGTATGTGTGTCCGTCCATACCTGGGTCCGTCCTTCGATCGTCCGAACTTGGTCATATACGTGGAAATGTTTGTAAAAGTTCCTCCATCATGTCATAACTTTAATATAACTTGAAGGATGAGTTTAGTATTTAGACATTCATAACATTTGAAAATATACGACACACACATGACACCATTAGCATTAGTACATTAGTATGACCTTCACCTTTTTTTTGTCGCTGAATTAGCCATTTTTAAGTCAAGTATGCCAAGGGCACAGGTGTCTGGAAAACTCACATCTCAGTATCGTTGCTAGTGTAAGTGTTAGTTTATATTGGAAACTAGATACACAGGTGATTTTTTTCTGGTACCTGTGGCCAATGGGGTTTATCCATGCTTTACAAACCAGAGGCAAGTTTCATTAAACTTTGTACGACTAAAATGTTTTTAAGTGCAAAATTATGATACAGGGGTCATACCAGTTATCCGGACAATCAGTTTATCGGACAAATGAAAATACCTGTTAATTAAGCGCATTCGTTTGATCAGAATTTGCAACAAATAAATCTAAGTCACGTAGGTGCTGGCTGTTTCCATGCCAGTGTGTTGATATATATTGCAAACTTAAAGGTAAACATTTTAGTAAGATTTGCTGAAAATATTCCACAACTCCACAAGTTGTTTACAACGTCAAAAGTCTCGCGGGGCTTGCAATCGAGTGCGCCCATTACGTCATTTCAGAGTTGGTCTATAAATACAATAAATTCTATAAATACGTTGTTTTCTATGGAACGCCAAATCTACATAAACTCAAATATATATTGCTAGCAACAAATATTTGGAGCTAGCAATAAATATTTGGAGAGCTCTCGAAATCAATTAATGATATCTCGAAATCAATTAATGATATCTCGAAATCAATTGGAGAGCTCTCGAAATCATTTGGAGCGAGCAATATAACATTTGATTTGGAGAGCTCTCTAAATCATTTGGAGCTATCTCTAAATCATTTGGAGAGCTCTCGAAATCATTTGGAGAGCTCTCGAAATCAATTAATGATATCTCGAAATCATTTAGAGAGCTCTCGAAATCATTTGTAGCGAGCATTATATAACTTGATTTCGAGAGCTCTCCAAATCAAAGCTATATAATGCTCGCTACAAATGATTTCGAGAGCTCTCTAAATGATTTCGAGATATCATTAATTGATTTCGAGAGCTCTCCAAATGATTTCGAGAGCTCTCCAAATGATTTAGAGATAACTCCAAATTATTTCGAGAGCTCTCCAAATGATTTAGATACTCCAAAGATAGAGAGCTCAAATCAAATTATATAATGCGCTACAAATATTTCGAGAGCTCTTTAAAAAGATTTAGAGATCATTAATTGATTTCGAGATTCTCTCCAAATCAAAGCTATAGAACTACAAATGTTTCAGATCTCTAAATGATTTCGAGATATCATTAAATTGATTTCGAGAGCTCAAATGATTTCGAGCTCTCCATGATTTAGAGATAACTCCAAATTATTTCGAGAGCTCTCCAAATGATTTAGAGACTCCAAATGTTTGAGCTCTCCAAATCAAAGTTATATAAGCTCGCTACAAATGATTTCGAGAGCTAAATATTTAGATATCATAATTGTTTCGAGAGCTCAAACCAAATGATTTAGAGCTCTCCAAATCAAAGTTACTCTCGCTCCAAATGATTTCGAGAGCTCTCTAAATGATTTCGAGATATCATTAATTGATTTCGAGAGCTCTACAAATGATTTCGAGAGCTCTCCAAATATATATTGCTAGCTCCAAATATTTGTTGCTAGCAATATATATTTGAGTTTATGTAGATTTGGCGTTCCATAGTTTTCCGGGAAGCGAATGGTGATTGTTTTTTTTGCAGAACTACACAACGCTGTTTACACTGGTTTACAGGCGATACAATTATGATTTCATGTTGAGAATACAAATTATAAGACGAGTATATGTCTGTCCGGAAAACTGATTGTCGATCTTAATTTTGGGGCAATCTTACGGCTGATGATCTGACCCAAATTTTAAGTGAGAAAGATGGCACATTTTGTTAAATAGTTTACATGCGTTAAGAAAGCAAGAACCGACTATTGTTCTGTGAAACGTTTATACCCGTAGATGCTATTTTAAGAAAAATACCGTAAAAAAACGTAGTCAGTAAATTTCACATTAACACCGTTTTCTTGTAAACAATTATTGGATTTACATTTATTGAGCATAGGTTATGCTCAATAAATGTAAATCCATCAATTGAAATTTTCAGACGATACTAAATTTGCACTTACGAACATTTTAGTCGTACGCAGTTTAGTTAAACGGGCCCCAAATCTCTAGTTCTTAAATGAAACATATGCGTTCATATCATGAAGAAACCAACTACACATACCAGGGTATGTCCATTCCGTATGTTCCAACACAAAAGTAAATCCTATATTGATAACATGTATTAACAAAAGAAAAAAAACAATTATATCACATGGTCGGCGCAAGATAGCTGTTCAAAATTGGGCGGGAAATTGAAATTGTGTGCACGCAGGTAACCCAAATGTTCTGTCCGTAATATGGTGTACGAACTGTCTGTAATATGGTGTCAAAACTAAAATTACAGGTGCACCTATAACATTTTACAGGTGCACCTGTCAAATATGCAGGTGGACCTATACATTTACAGTGGAACATGTCAAATATGCAGGTGGACCTTTACATTTACAGTGGAACCTGTCAAATATGCAGGTGGACCTATACATTTACAGTGGAACCTGTCAAATATGCAGGTGGACCTATACATTTACAGTGGAACCTGTCAAATATGCAGGTGGACCTATACATTTACCTGCATATTTGACAGGTTCCACTGTAAATGTATAGGTCCACCTGCATAGTTGACAGGTTCCACTGTAAATGTATAGGTCCACCTGCATATTTGACAGGTGCACCATAGAACCTGTCAAATATGCAGGTGGACCTATACATTTACAGTGGAACCTGTCAAATATGCAGGTGGACTTATACATTTACTGTGGAACCTGTCAAATATGCAGGTGGACCTATACATTTACAGTGGAACCTGTAAAATATGCAGGTGGACTTATATATTTACAGTGCAACCTGTGAAATATGCAGGTGGACTTATACATTTACAGTGCAACCTGTGAAATATGCAGGTGGACTTATACATTTACAGTGCAACCTGTGAAATATGCAGGTGGACCTATACATTTACAATGGAACCTGTCAAATATGCAGGTGGACCTATACATTTACAGTGGAACCTGTCAAATATGCAGGTGGAGTTATACATTTACAATGGAACCTGTCAAATATGCAGGTGGACCTATACATTTACAGTGGAACCTGTAAACTATGCAGGTGGACCTATACATTTACAGTGGAACCTGTCAAATATGCAGGTGGAGTTATACATTTACAGTGGAACCTGTCAAAATATGCAGGTGGACCTATACATTTACAGTGGAACCTGTCAAATATGCAGGTGGACCTATACATTTAACAGTGAACCTGTCATGCAGTGGACCTTAGTACATACAGTGAACTAAATATGCAGGTGGACCTTATACATTTACAGTGGAACCGCAAATATCATGACTACGTTTACAGGTGGAAGTCAAATACAGGTGACCTATACATTTACAGTGGAACATGTAAAATATGCAGGTGGACCTATACATTTACAGTGGAACCTGTCAAATATGCAGGTGGAGTTATACATTTACAGTGGAACCTGTAAAATATGCACGTGGACCTATACACTTACAGTGGAACCTGTCAAATATGCACGTGGACCTATACATTTACAGTGGAACCTGTCAAATATGCAGGTGGACCTATACATTTACAGTGGAACCTGTAAAATATGCAGGTGGACCTATACACTTTACAGTGGAACCTGTCAAAATATGCAGATGGACTTATACGTTTTAACAGTGGAATCTGTCCAAAATATGCAGGTGGACTTAAATACATTTACAGTGGGAAAACCCTGTCAAGAATTATGCAGGTGGAGTTATAACATTTACAGTGGAACCTGTTTCAAAGAATATGCACGTGGACCTATACATTTACAGTGGAACCTGTAAAATAAACAGGTGGACCTATACACTTAACAGGGTGGAATCTGTCCCAAATTAATTGCAGGTGGACTTATACATTTAACAGTGGTAACCTGTCAAATATGCAGGTGGACCTATACATTTACAGGATGAACCTTGTCAATTTATATGCAGGTGGAACCTTATACAATTTACAGTGGAACCTGTCAAAATATGCCAGTGGACTTATAACATTTACAGTGGAATCTGTCAAATAATTCGCAGGTGGACTTTGATACATTTACAGTGGAAACCTGTCAAATATGCAGGTGGAGTTTTATACATTTACAGTGGAACCTGTCAAATATGCACCGTGGACCTATACAATTTACCAGTGGAACCTGTAAAATATACGAGGTTGACCTTTCTACAATTACAGTGGAATCTGTCAAATATGCATGGGGTGGACTTATAAACATTTACCAGTGGAACTCGTCAAATAATGGCAGTGGACCTATACAATTTACCATGGAACCTGTCAAATATGCGCAGTGGACCTATACATTTACTAGTGGAACCTTTGTCAAATTATGCAGGTAGGACTTGATACCATTTACAGTGGAACCTGTCAAATATGCAGGTGGAACTCAATACATTTAACAGTGGAACCTGTACACTAAGCAGGAGGTGGACCATACATACAGTGGAACCTGCAAATACAGTGGACCTATACATTTACGTGAACCTGTCCAAATATGCAGGTGGACCTATACATTTACAGTGGAGCCTGTCCATATGCCAGAGGTGGACTTATACATTTACAGTGGAACCTGTCAAATAGAGGTGGACTAAACATTTACAGTGGAGCACCCATAAACAATAAATTCACAACTTGGACCTAAATACATACGTGGACCGCGAACGTAGAAACGTGCCTTGTAACTTGTAACAAATCTTTACTCGGCGAATTTTAGGGGGGGGAGGTGAGGGGGGTGGGCGCGCGCCGGGTCCGCCCCCCCCCCCCCCCCCCCCCCCCCACCACTGAATCCGCCCTTGGCCGCCCTTGGTAACGCAGAGTGAAGACAGAACATTCGGATTAGCACGCAGGTAACACAATTGTGTGGTTTACCTGGATTTTCGAACTTAGAGATTAGGAAACACTGAGCAATTTTACCTCAGTGTAACCTCTCGACAACAGCCATTTGAAGACACAAAACTGTCTGTTGTAGAGAGGTGGCTGTTGTAGGGAGGTTACATATTAGGGATGTAAAATATCGGCTGTTACAGAGAGGGTTTTGATGTAGAGAGGCGGCAGCTCGAGGAAGCTCGAATGTATAAAATTTAATCTGGTAAGCGAATGTTTATAGATAAATCATCGGTATATTTAATAGTTATACTGCTACTGTTCTGGCTGCATAATGTGTGCAGAAAGCTACATTAGAGACACTCAATATTACGGAGCCCCGCAGGTGACGTAGAACTATTGTGTTTATTAATTAGTTCCCACGTTAACAATTCGTTCCCTCCATTTAACAATTCGTTTCCACGATATAACAATTCGTTCCCACGGGAACGAATTGTTATATCGTGGGAACGAATTGTTATATCGTGGGAACGAATTGTTAATTCGAGGGAACGAATTGTTAATTCGAGGGAACGAATTGTTAAATTGAGTGAACGAATTGTCATTTCGTGGGAACAAATTGTTAATTCGAGGGAACGAATCGTAATATCGTGGAAACGAATTGTTAATTCGATGGAACGAATATTGTTAAATTGAGGGAACGAATTGTTATTTCGTGGGAACGAATTACTATATGACATGTCCCATGCGGAGCTCCGTACAATATGCAAGTTTAATAATAAATACACACATGTTGTTGTTTCCCTTATAACTGTCTAATTCCAGCACAAACATATTTACACAATTCCCTAACATTTTATTGGCCCGTAGCAAGTCTCTGTCCAAAATTTATATCCCAGTAAACTCCCACGCCGAACTAATTTCCGTAACCGTGAGGCGCAGTTAAAATAATTCTTAAGAAAACGGAAAATAAACACATTTTCTTGATGAATTTATTTCAAATGCTGGAATTATAAGGAATGAATGGCCTTTTTATGGACTTTATCGGGGATATAAACTTGGAAAAGTCGCGGGAATACTGGACGAGGCCTTCCGGCCTTCGTCCAGTATTCCCGCGACTTTTCCAAGTTTATACCCCGATAAATTCCACAAAAGCGCCATTCATTCCTATAATATACAATCAGGTATGTGTTTAAAATAAATACATGAACGTTCAAGCTTATATGCTTTACGTTTAATTTAACAGGCAATCTCAAGGTGTATGATCACGTGGTACTAACAACAACAACAAGTACCCATTCAAAGTACGTATTATTTTATAGTGTCCTTTTTATGTAACGGATTTTGATAACAACAACAACAACAACATCGCCCACTCCAAAGTAAGTATTATTTGATATTTTCCTTAATATGCAACGGATTTTGATGAAATATGGCGCATAAAACGCGTCTTGTTAAGCTGCATTTGGTGGTCTCTTTATTTTCGCCCAAACTTGGAACGAAACGACACGGAAATAGATGATTCTTCGCAAAAACGACATAAGTCTGTGCCAAACAACATATACCACCAAAATGCAGCTCATGAAGACGAGTTTGCTGCGCCATATTTCATCAAAATCCGTTGCATACTGAGGAAAATATCAAATAATACTTACTTTGGAGTGGGCGACGTTGTTGTTGTAACCATGTGATCATGCACCTTGAACCTAGGCCCGGTTGCTTAAAACCTCTGCTAGCTACTGTTAAATCCTTAGCATTGTTAAGGATTTAACAGTCTGTTAAGCTAACAGAGGCTTTGAGCAACCGGGCCTAACATTGTTAAGGATTTAACAGTATGTTAAGCTAACAGAGGCTTTGAGCAACCGGGCCTAACATTGTTAAGGATTTAACAGTCTGTTAAGCTAACAGAGGCTTTGAGCAACCGGGCTTAATATTGTAAAGGATTTAACAGTCTGTTAAGCTAACAGAGGCTTTGAGCAACCGGGCCTAACATTGTAAAAGATTTAACAGTATGTTAAGCTAACAGAGGCTTTGAGCAACCGGGCCCTGGAAGAAGTGTTTACATGTAGGATGCAATCTAGTGGCATAAAATGTAGTCATTGATATGTGGCTGTGACTGGAGGCATGTGGCTTATGGGAAGCGTGACCAGTGTAGTTCCTGGTCAAACAGCACACACCTGATAACGATCTATATTGCAACTCCCTCACGGCAAGATTGCCGCAGCCAGTAAACACATGTACTATATAATAGTAGCAATGAACGTACTGAAAATACTGAACATAGGGTACTACAAGAAATCCGCCACGGAAGTGGTATCGCGCCTGAAAATGCCTTGTCGGTACAAAACAATGTTGTAGCAGGATTTTTGTTAAAGTTTCTGCATTACTTTGACATCACCATGTTTACTTCTGTTTTGTGAATGTAGTTGGCCCCCGGATCGAGTATATTAAAACATACACATGACGTCATTGGGGAAACCGCTGACAAAATTTTCAATGTATGGAAGCCCAAACTTGTTAGAATTAGTTTTTTGTCGTATTTTCAGTACTTGAATTAATATGGGTATTAATCTACGCTGGATGTGTTATACTGTCATTAATTTGTTCCCTGACTTTAATTTATCACTTACTGACTTATTGAACCCCTTTCACAGAACGTAGAATTGACACTCATGTTGGCAGGTATTGGCCACCATAGACAAATGTCAATCAGGCAGAATTCGGGAATGTCACTAAAATCCGCTTTAAATCCATCGATAAAATGAGGATTAACATCAGTTAGACCCACACGTGCGAGTTTTGTTGCGACACAATCGCGATCATTAAACAAATATGGGTCAACAGGTAGCTGTAACCCCTCGATATCGTTTGTGTGTTGAACGCGTCGCTTGTTTATCCGGTGGAGAGTATTCGGAGGGGAGTTAACTCTGCCGAAAACTATAGCCTGTTACTAAATTTAGCGATGACCGCACGATTTGTGACGCAAATGGGGACAAATAACTATGTAACAACTTGAACGCGTAACAAAATAATCCGATGTATTTTTGTACGTAGAACATCCGTTGTTGATATTGTTCAGTGCAAGTAGTTTTTCATAATATTATTTTCCATTAGCTTATGACAGTTAAATGTTGAGTAACACAATGCATTGTGTTGTTATGGTTATTCCAAGATATCACTATGGACTAGCCCATCGAGGGGGGTCTGGGGCGTGGCTAACTGTCCGACTCGATTCCAATACATAGGCTACCCTATGTAAAAACGACGTACACGGAATGTATAGAATTTAAATAAAATCCGATTTCACTACAAGAGTATATTTTATTTCATGTTTCACAAACGAGTCTTGCGCATGCGTCGTGCAGACTAACAGCACTTGATCCTTGCAGCTCCTGAGAAAGTTCAAGAACACAGTGTTTCATTGACAAATTCTGTACTATTTTACAACAGATTACATATTTTTGAAGATTTAAACAATTTTGACATATTTATTGTGATAATCCAGATTGTCAAAACATGGGAGACAACTCGTGCATTTTCCACTGTTTTCCTAAATTCTCGTGGGACTGCTTTGCATGTGGGTCTCCAAACTACGGAGCATAGCAGGGGACATGGAATTTTGTTATTAATTCGTTCCCACGAAATAACAATTCGTTCCCTCAATTCAACAATTCGTTCCCTCGAATTAACAATTCGCTCCCACGATATAACTATTCGTTCGCTCGAAATAACAATTCGTTCCCACGAAATGAAAATTCGTTCCCTCAATTTAATAATTCGTTCCCTCGAATTAACAATTCGTTCCCACGATATAACAATTCGTTCCCGTGGGAACGAATTGTTATTTAGTGGGAACGAATTGTTAAATTTTGAGAACGAATTGTCAATTCGTGGGAACGAATTGTTAAATTGAGGGAACGAATTGTCATTTCGTGGGAACAAATTCTTATTTCGTGGGAACGAATTAATAAAAAAAAAAGAATTCTTCGTCCCTGCTGGGCTCCGTATCAAACCGCTCGGTTTCAGTGATAAATGCTCCTTTGTTCCCATTTTATTTTATATGATACAGGAACCAGGTTCTCTGTCCTAGAGACTGACCAGTAGCACGGACCTGTCAATATTCAGAATCAGAAACCATTAAACCCACGCTAGTCATTAAACCGGACAAATCTTCGGATATTAAACATAAAAAAGGAACATACAAAGGACAAGCTGAATGTTTTACTAGATATGTAGCCGATTTCACCAAAATTGATAAGCATACTTATCTAGTTAAGTATACTTTGAGGGAGTAATCATTTATTTTTCCCGAAATGCATTATTTCATATAGAACTAACGACTGCATATATTTGATGATTAAAAGTATGCAGAATTGTTATACTGAATGTATTACATTATCACAGCCAAAATGGCTGTGATAATGTAAAAAACTCAGTATAATAAAAATTAATAAATTTATCCTTAAATAGAAAATTTCTCCCTCAAAGTGTACTTAGCAAGATAAGTATACTTTTCACTGTTGGTGAAATATGCTACTGGTACAGCCAGACATCGTTGTCGTCACGGAATCTTGGTTGCATTCGGACATTCAGAAATCTGAGATATTCCCCGATGAACTCGGTTTAAAAGTATTCAGAAGAGACAGGGGTTCAAGTTGTGTACATTCTGACCCGACAATCACTTTTAGCCCATAGAGCAACTCAGTATGAAACGAACTGTGAAACACCTTGGGTCACTATTGAGGTTGTAGGCTCCAATGCTATGCTATATATGTTGCCGCATACTACAGACCACAAAAGTCATATCTCACAAGCCAGGAAGAACTAAAATCGAGGTGCCTGATCACGTGGTCACAGCAACAACAACAGTGGCTGAAAGTGTTGAAATCTTGCCCACTCCAAAGTAAGTATTTGATATTTTCCTTAATATGCAACGGATTTTGATGATATATGGCTTGTTGTTGTTGTAACCACGTGATCATACACCTTGAAAATTGTCATTGAGTACAGTAAACAAGGACAAAGGTCACAAATGGATCTTGGGAGATTTTAATTATCCCCAATTTTCATGGTAAGACAATATCCCCAACACGCGAAGACCGTGGTAACACAACGCTGTATAATGAATTAGCAGATATGCTTAACCCGTTGAACCCGAAAGCCCGGTATAGCGGTTTATGCAAACAGTGCAGATCCAGATGAGCCGGCTAGTAACGAGCCGTCTCATCAGGATCTGCATTTTTTTAAAGTAATTTTCATATTTTTGAGAACAAAAAATACCCCCTTTTCATAACTGGACTATTCTGAAAACCATTTTGTGACGGTTGGATTGGTTGCAAAATTAACATATCAAAATTCTTTCCAGTTACTTAGGGGTGAAAGGGTTAATGACCATGCCCTGACACAGATGGTGACTGTCCGAACACTTTATACCTATTTTTAACAAGCAACTCAACCTTAGTTGACAAAGTCGAAACTCGGCCGGGAATATCTGACCCTGATGTTGTTTACATAGAGGTAATGAGTAGGCATCAGATCAACAAGCAAATGCCTAAAGTTATGCCTATCTATAACAAGAGTGCCGTAAGTCACAAACTACGCCCGTTGAAGATAAGCCGGACAGCGAAGATGCAGAACTGTGAAGCTGTCACCAAGGCAAGAAATCATAATATGAATTTGAAAATCTATAGCAATATTCTTCCTTTTGTTGTGATAAACATGTATACTTATTTAGGTGGAGATGTGTAAAGTAGAAATTATATATAATTGTATGCACAAATGAAAAAGTTTAAATATATTTGCGGGATAAATGTACACATGTACACTATGTGTAGAAGATGAGTGTAAAGTTTCAGATCGATTGACTGAAAGGTTTAGAGGAATAGTATACACAAACAATGTACCCTAAATAGAAATGCATACACAACTGTTGAAAAAAAAGGCTATGTAAAAAGGTGACATTTTATGTGAAGGAACTTTACACACGTCTTCTACACATATTGATGATGTGCACCTTGATGTTTTATGCTGAATAAACCTTGATGTTTTATGCTGAATAAATAATTGTTAACAGAATTTAACTTGGCCATTTTTCAACAGGTTTGTATGCAATTATATGTAGGGTACATAGTTTGTGTACACTACTTCTCTAAAACCTTTCAGTCAATCGATCTGAAACTTTGCACACGTAATCCACACATATTTAATATGTGCACCTTAGAACCTGAGAACATAATCTTTCACAGAAATATCGCATTTTTCACTTGGTCATTTGTCAACAGTTCTGTGTGCAATTCTATATAGGGTGCAGAGTTTGTGTACACTACTCCTCTAAAACATTTCTGTCAATCGCTCTGAAACTATGAACTAAACTATACACACGTCTTCTACACATATGTTTTAACAAAAAGATCACCCTTTTAACTTAGGATTTTTCAACATTTCTGTGTGCAATTCTAAATAGGGTACTGAGTTTGTGTTCACTACTCCGCTAAACCCGTTCAGTCAATCGATTTGAAGCTTTTCACACGTCATCTACATATATTGTGTGCACCTTGGTGTTTTTATGCCGAGAAAGTTTTTCACAAACATGTCTCCTTTTTCACTTGGCCATTTGCTTAAACAGTTATTTAGGAAACTCTATATGGGGTACATTACTCCTCTTAAACCATTCAATCAATTCGATCTGAAATTATACACACGTCTTCTACACATATTGAACATGTGCACCTTTGTGGTTTTATGCGGAAAGATGTAACAACAAAATATATACTTTTAAACATAGCCATTTTTTATACAGTGTTGTATGCAATTAAAAATAATTTCTACTTTACACATCTCCTAAATTAGTATACCTGTTTATCACAACATAAGGAAGAAATAATGATATGCATTTTAAAATTCACATTAAGGTTTCTCGCCTTGGTGAGCTTCACATGTCTGCATCTTCGCTAGCTGGCCCATCTTCGACGGGCGTATTTTGGTAATCTTTTACTGTCACCTTGTCCGTATCAGATTTTTAACAACATTAACCTTCTGTCTCTTTCCAAACTTAGTTTTACGACTTATCTGCACCGACACTGAACATGCACATACTACATGTATACTCCTCGCGAGACGGGTGTTGCAGTATTTGGAGATAGAGATAGATAGATAGGTTCACTGCTTAGAACAGATCGCCAGGACGTCAAAAATCCACCGACGATCTGCTGTAAGCAGTGGAACTGGTTGGGAATCGGACTTTATCCCGTCAACACAGTGTGTATATGTGCCGTGAAACACGGTGCCGTGAAACATTGTTGATATCCTGTCAATACGACATAATCACTGCGTATGAATATGTGCGGTTGTCATACTAGTCGATTCTCCTATTTTGAGGATGCATTTTAAAGCTATGTGTAGGTGTTGACGGGATAAATAGAATAATAGGTTAGTGCCGTGAATGGGGAAAATATCTGGCGCGGCCATTCACGGCACTAACCTACTATTCTCTATATATCTCAAACCTCAATCATATATAAATGGGACCCAAATTTAACGATAAACTGCGACCCGTTGTACCCATTGTCACCTTTACATACTCCATACTCGCCACATGTATATACTACATGTATCGTTATGACAATAATGCAGTTAGTCGTGTTTACGTTATAAAGCCATATTTCACAATTATTCTCTGTTTGTCTAGTACCCCAAAGGTATCATACCACTTTGGGAGAATCAACATGATGGGCATAATGCATCTGGTAATGGAGTTCTATTTAAGGGAAACGGTAATGACTCGCAATGTCGAAATAACGTTTTATTGAGCTTACGACCAGTGTAGCACCAGTAGCCTATTTCATCAAAGTTGCAAAGTATACTTATCTAGCAAAGTATACTTTGAGGGAGTAATAATTTATTTTTCCCAAAATGCATCATTTCTTATATAACTAACCACTGCATAAACTTGGTGATTATTATAATGCATAATTATTATAATGAATTTATTACATTATCACAGCCAAAATGGCTGTGATAATGTAATAAATTCAGTGTAATAAAAAGTAATACATTTATCCTTAAATTAAAAATTTCTCCCTCAAAGTATACTTTGTTAGATAAGTATACTTTGCAATGTCGGTGAAATAGGCTACATATCAACTCTCGCATCCGCATTCGATATTGTGTTGGGAGGTGGGGGGGGGGGACATATAGCTCATATAACAAACTAACAAATGCTTGGTAAACGGACGTTAAACCCAATTCAGTCAGTCGAATGCAGCAAAAAGTCAGGTCTATTGCAGGCTGAATGTCTGGGCGATGTTATCAGGCTTTAACGACATCAGTAGCAAAGTCTCGTACATATAGGGGGCGCTATGATTCAATATAATATTTATTAAACGAGTTTACTGATTTCACAAGAACCGAGGCTATGCCGAGAAATATCAAATACAAAGGTTCAATAAGTATCATATTAATTCATCACACATTCTAGAGTGTGTGTATTGCATACGCACATACTCAAGCATCGAGGATACTGATAATCGAACATGTTTTGTATTGTCGTCATTTGTAATACTATGCCGTATTCTTACACTGCGAAGGCCCATTTTTAGCAATATACGTGTCCGTTTTAATAGCATATACATTCGAGACGACAAAAAGATTTAAACAAAAAATAGATTTTATTCTCAAAACAATCCATGTTGCTGGCATCCCTTCTGTAATTACTTAATGGGCACAGTAGTGACACAGTGACTCTGAAATGTTCCTAGATAACTGCATCTCTTTCTTATTTGTTATAGGAATGAAAGGCCTTTTTGTGGAATTTATCGGGGATATAAACTTGGAAAAGTCGCGGGAATACTGGACGAGGCCGGTATAAACTTGGAAAAGTCGCGGGAATACTGGACGAAGGCCGGAAGGCCTCGTCCAGTATTCCCGCGACTTTTCCAAGTTTATATCCCCGATAAATTCCACAAAAATGCCATTCATTCCTTATAATTCCAGCATTTGAAATAAATTCATCAAGAAAATGTGTTTATTTTCCGTTTTCTTAAGAATTATTTTAACTGCACCTCACGGTTACGGAAAGTAGTTCGGCGTGGGAGTTTACTGGGATATAAATTTTGGACAGAGACTTGCTAGGGAATTGTGCAAATATTTTTGTGCTGGAATTATGACCGGGTAAATGGGGCTTATATAATGTGTGACCAGTTATCTCCTTCTCTGTCGTAAGTCCAAACCGCCATTTAGCTATTGAATATGTTAGAAGCACATGCGTATATAATTGCACAACAATAACTGCATGTTCATTTAATAAACTCGAATAGAAGGCCATTGTTGCGTCTTAATAGTGCTTGCAACATTTAGAGCGTACCTACATGTGACAGAGAATTGTGTTCAACACTGAGTAAAAGTCGACACATTAACCAATAATACGTGAAGTAATTCTACCAAATGATATGTTAAAGTAGTTCAACTCAATCATATCATAAATCATAATTAATGAAGTCAAATGCAAATCATCGTCCTCCATGTCCGAGCAATACAAATAAATTTTCCATTGCCAATGATATCGTAGTGAACCTGGATAACCGTTACTACGTTGGAGACGGAAAATGTCGTCTGCTGTTTTTCAATATTTGCCTTAATTCTTAACAAAAAACCTGTTTTGACAGCACATGAGAATCGTCTCCAGGGGAGACGATTCTCGTGCGCTGTCAAAACAGGTTTATGTCGAGAAATATTGAAAATAAAACATTTCCGGCAGACTACAAAAAATAATTCAGCGTAGTAAGGGTTAAGTACCTTCACAATTCATTCCCCAATGAGTTCATAAATGACTCCGTTAACGGATCTTTAGTCATATTAAAGTACATGCCCACTCAGTCGGCACAAACTGTTCTGTATATCAGAGACATCATCTGATACATTTTCTGGCAAAATAAGCATTCATTCACAATTACCCCACGTAGTGATTGGCATTATTATACATTTTATATCAGACGTAACTTTCCACACTGACATCAGGGACGATAACCGTGTTTCCTTAACATGTTAACGGATATCAGTATTTATTATGCAATTATCATACTTTATAATCTGTCTAAAATATTATTTTTTGCAGGTGACGCATTTAATTAGTATAAATAAATAAAAAATATCATGCCTCATTTGCCTATGAAATTAACCGGATACCAACGTGCGTCACTATCAGTAAGATTAATATTACTAAATGATTATACATGTACCTGTATAGCGGCACTCGTAATCTTTAGAACTGGTGGAACAGTGACACCATTATGCACTTATTTAATTCCTATACATAACAGTTTGTGCCTACTGAGTGGGCATGTACCTTTAACAGAAATTTGAAATCTATTTGAATAAATACATTTGACACAAATGCAAATGTAGAGCAATCCGGGGGCAGACTCGGTGGGATTGTCGGCGATATTAGTACATGTAATTCCGTTTGTTTATCTGGGGAAAACTTAATCCGGAGAATCTGATGTAGGCCGCCGGCAAAGTTTCGGCTGCGTGCTAATGGGCCGTCTTATCAGGTGACGGAAAGCTACGCCATTTGTGGGGAGTGCAGGGCTTGTTCATCATGTGTGGTTGTGACTGGAGAAATGGGGCTTGGGACATTGGTGATCAGTGTAGCTCCTTATCAAATAGCAAACTCGTGTAGCATGATAACCGATCTATATGGCTGGTTACAAGCTGCATTGATGGAATGGCGAACAGTGCAGATCCTGATCAGACTGTGCGGATGCACAGTCTGATCTGGATCTACACTGGTTGCAAAACCCAAACACCCCATTTATCCAGTCACATATGTGTCCGTACATTTGTACACATTGTATATGTGTATACAACAAACTTGTTATGCAGAGTCATAAGGAATGCTTGTTTGGCGGAATTGCGACTAGCGTATACCCTGACAAGTCTGCGCGAATCCACAGTCCGATCTGGACATACGCTGATCGCAAAATTCACAAAGTCCCTTTTCTCAGCCGGCGAGCCAATACGACGATGTGTACCAGTGCTTAAATTTGGCCAACTGAACATATTAAATCTGAAAAGAAAATGCAATTTCTAGCAAATGTTCTAAAGCAATAACATTTAAATTGTCACAATTCTGTCAAATAGTCATTTTCTTCCATATTATTGTCTCATATAAAGTCAGTTCCTAGGTTCGTCGAGGAACTTCTACCGTTTCCGACCCGAGCCTGATAAACTTGATATCAAAAGACACTAGCATGGCATTCTATGTATCAGGTAACGTTTTATGCTAACATATGGGCTATATAATATGATTTTCGTTTATTATATTAACGCGGATTTGCTTGCGTTGCGTCATTATTCGACCAATGAAACGAATGAATAGTCCTAGCACGAATATGAGAATCTAGTCAATGCAGAGTACGACAAATAGTTATCATTCAGCCTGTACCTGACGAGTATACTGACGGCCATATAAACAATGCCAAAACAGTATTTTTTTCGATAATATTAAATTTCACATTTAAGAATGAGCCTTCTTTTTATTTCGTGAAATTTTGTCAAATATTGATTTTATTACGAAAAATGTATTTGTCTACTGGAATTTAACATGGGGGAAAGGAGGTAGAGGAGCTGTGGGAATGGACTCCGAAACCTGGCTAGATAGCTTGGAAATTATCTAACTTAGACAACAAGTTACATTTTGAAAATCGGTCCACTAGCTATTTCTGAAATTAGAAAAAAATCCACATGTTAAATCCTCATAGACATCTTCACTCATGTCTATGGGGATTTAACATGGGGAAATTGTTTTTCGCAATAAAATCAATATTAGACAAAATATCACAAAATAAAATGAAAAGTCATGCAGAGCATGATGTTATTAGCCGATCATATCAGGGTTCAATATATGTCCACATTTTAGTAGTTACGGAATCTCAGGGAAAAGTGAGAGAAGTGTTGATTTCCTCCCCAACCAAATTCTCCCAGTTATATTTAGCTATCATTAATATCTGATCATAGCAATACTTATGGTAGTCAAATGTAAACAATATTATTCCAGTTGAAAGAATTAACCTTTGAATATAGGTGAAGGCGCTTAGCATTACACAAATATGTAGCAAGTCAACCGAAATCTCATAAATACCCGATTTTTGGCGGCCATCTTGAAAATATGATAATTATATACTGAATATAGTATAGTTTACGTAAATTCGTTAATATATCCATCAGAAATGTTTTTTAACAACTTACACCAATTTCCATGTGAAGGACCATGACCTATTGGCTCATATATTGGCAATTTTCGACTTCCGTCAAGCATAAAGTTCAATGACCTTGAAATGACCTTCAACTTGGTTTAAAAAATAGCTCCCGCATTTTTTGGAAACCTTATACATTCAAGTTTATAAAGACACCGGGTACCATAAATTAACACGAGGTGCCTAAATCTTATATATATACCTACAATTGCCCCTGGACTAGAAGGCAAACCGCCTAACTTTAGTGTTTATTTATAGCCTATTTGAAAACCGCCTGACTTTAGTTTACCGAACTCTTGTAGTGAAAACGTTTATTTATAACCAAATTGTGTTATTTCGCTATATTCAAAGTTTTCAACAGAGATAATGGCCAAAAATGAAAAATTATCCGATTGATGTAATTTGGAAGTGATACTACAAATTTCGGGTGGTTACAAACTTTTTCACAAACCAATGGATAACCAATATATAGCCGATCTATAAATAGATCGGCTAATAAAGAAGGCTCATTCTTAATTTTTGATGAAATTTAATATTGTTTTTGCATTGTTTATATGGCCGTAACATTTGGGCAGGTTTCGTGAAACAGACAGTAGTGTTAACGTGCATTAGACGCACTCTGTCACCATTACGAATGTGTCAGCGGCGGTTTCCGGTAGTTCGTACCGCGTGTCTTAGCGAAACTTTCAGACAAATGGGAACTTCCGGCACCTCGTTCCAGCTCTCGGCCATGACAGACATGTTGTTAATTCAGTAACATGATTATACGACGAGCGAGATCAGAGCCCGGTCACGTGATAGGGCAACACTGAAATATGAACATTTACCTTTATCGGGGGCATACTTATATGTGGCTGCGACTGGAGAAATGGGGTTTATGGCATTTGCAACCAGCTGAGATACAGGGGCCCCTTTCACTAAACTTCGTACGACTAAAATGTTAGTAAGAGCAAATTTAGGATCGCCTGAAAATTTCAATTGATGGCTTTACATGTATTGAGCATAGGCTGCATATGCAGCCTATGCTCAATACATGTAAATCCAATAATTGTTAACAATAAAACATTGTTAATGAGATATTTACAGACTATCATACGTTTGAACTTACAACAATTTTAGTCGTACGAAATTGAGTGAAACGGTCCCCAGAACAGCATGCGCATCAATGCAGTCTGATCAGGGTCTACACTGATCGTGAATCAGTCAGTGAAACACATGCCCTGTTTATACAACACTATATGTTCTACCCGTTACTGCAGGAATACGCTATAACATTAGGAGCCACACTATTCATAAAACCCATAAGCCCTATTTCTCCAGTCACAGCCAAATATTTGAGTCCATACGGATGAAAGATACCTAATTGTGGATGTGACTGGAGCAAAGAAGATTGTGGAACTTGTGACCAGTTTAGCTCCTGATCCAATGACACTCATTTAGCCTGATAGAGAGCTCTATTGCTTGTTAGAAGCATGCCGCGTGCTTCTTTGATGTGGCAATGTGATGGAATGGCGACCAGTGCAGATCCTGATCAGACTGTGCGGATGCACAGGCTGATCTGGATCTACACTAGTCGCAAACCCCATAAGCCTTATTTTTCCAGTCGTAGAAATAAATAGATGTGTCTAGTTGTTATATATCATTTTAAGTTAATGAAGCTAGCTAAACATACATAATGGAATATCTGAGACCTCACCAGGGATGCAGAGTCTTTAATTACGTATATGTAAACCAAACTACCAGCCTTTATATGTGGCTGTGTCTGATGAAGAATGGGTTTTATGGGTTTTGCGACCAGTGTCGATCCAGATCAGCCTGTGTATCCGCACAGTCTGATCAATATCTGCACCGTTCGCCTTTCCATCAACGGTCATGTTTCTAACATGCAATACAGATCGCTATCAGGCTACAGGAGTGTGATATGTGATCAGAAGCTACACTGGTCACAAATCCCATAAGCCATGATTCACCAGTCATAGACGCGTATCGGTATTGTTGCAAATACACCTGCGTGCATGATCACGTGGTTATAACAACAACAACAGTGACTGAAAGTGTTGAAATCTTGAAAGTATTATTTGATATTTTCTTAATATGAAACACTGAGAGTTTGGGCGAAAATACCACCAAATGCAGCTTAACAAGACGCGTTTGATGTTCCATATTTCATCAAAATCCGTTACGTAATAAGGAAACTATAAAAGAATACGTACTTTGAATCAGATGGATTCTGGAAATTTCAGTACTTGTTGTTGTTGTTAGTACCACGTGATCATACACCTTGATACAGACAACATTGGATGGCTGCTAGTGGCTGAAATTAATCGAATCACAATCTAGCTGGCATAGTCAATGTCCAATGCACGGTGTGCTTTGATAATGCGATGTGGTGGCGGCGATGGTGTAGAAGGCGATGTATCAACATATGTACATTATTTCCTAAGAGTTTGAAAACTAAATATAATGCTTGTTAACAATGTAGCAGAAAACGACATTTGTTTTTACATTATTTTTGGGAACGAAAAACACATAATTAATTTTTAAACGAGCATGGTGATATGTTATTCTATCACATCGCGTAGCGAAAATGGGAACGATGAATGCAAAAATCGGACGGACGGACGGACAGACGCTGACTACGACGCCGGGGTATGACATAAGCACTCCTTCCTTCTGCGGAAGGCGCGCTAAAAAAAGATTTTCCTACAATACTAAATCTCCACTTAAATTTTACTCATGCACGAGATGGCCGCGGTCCGCATGTCACGCCCGCCGAGGCATTTGATAGCACTAAACGAGCATTGATAGTATACCAATGTGTCACATATATTGAGCTGTCCGCAAGCGGCGTGATTTTTTTTATTTAAAGCAATTTGACATTAACATTGGGCACAGGGGCCGCACGGGTTGGCCATACAATGAAAACATGGATCATGATAAACACCCATGTGAAGTGTTGAATGAATTGGCGAAGCGGTTGCAGAGATATAGTGTTCTGTTTCGAGTGAATTGGCGAAGCTGTTTCAGAGACATAATGTTTTTACAAAAATTCATCTAAATGCAAAAGAAAGCCAAATGTCAAAGTAATTTGGCCTTGACATTGGGCACAGGGCCGCACGGGTGTGACGTAGAATGAAGATATGGGTCATAATAAACACCCATGTGAAGTTTCGAGTGAATTGGCGAAGCGGTTGCAGAGATATAGTGTTCTTAAAAACTTTAACCTAAATGCAAACAAAAATTAAGGTAAATTTCAAAGTAATTTGGCCTTCAAGTTGACATTGGGCACAGGAGCAGCACGGGTAGGGCCTAGAATGAAAATATAGATCATGATAAACACCCACTTGAAGTTTTGAGTGAATTGGCGGAGCGGTATCAGAGATTGTGTTCTTAAAAATGTTAACCACACACTTTAACCCGGACGCACCTACGGACGTACGGACGTACGCCAATGTGCCGACTATACCGCGCTGTCCGCAAGCGGGCGCGACAAAAAATACCATTTTAGTTACCAATTAACTCAATCAATACCAGACTAAATTTCACCAAACTAAATACATGTAATATCGTTATTCGACGGAAAGTAAATACTAACGTTATAAACATGTAATGTGCAAATTGGCAAATTTACATGAAACAGACAGAACATAGCTCAAGCATTACAGCCGAGCGACAGATCCCTGTTTAAACATGTTGTTTCTTATCTCACATGAACGCCTGTAGAAAACTTAATTAAAACGTTACAAATACGCAAATAATTGCATTTGTACTGTGATTACTGCGGATAAATTGATTAACTTACACAAGGAATGGACTTGTGTCTGGGAAGCAATATCTACTTAATGGCAGATAAAGTACATCAAGATTGGCCCGCCCATTAACCATTTCAACATTACAGACCTCTTTAGCAGTCTTTGCAAACGGTGTAGATTCAGATGAGCCGGCTCGTAACCAGCCGTCAACTAGATCTGCACATTTCACAAGTAATTAGCATATTGTTTAGAGAACAAAACACCCCCGTCTTATAAATGAACTAGTCTGAAAATCATTTTGTGATGATTGGATTGGTTGTTAATTAACAGATCAGTCCAGTCCAGTTATTTGGGGTTGAAAGGTTTAATACTACAGTGACACATCTCTAAACCGGACACCCTGGGAAGTCCCCAGGGTGTCCGGTTTAGAGATGTTCCACTGTAAATCAGACATATGACTATGCCAAGGTGTGCTGCTGTGCTTTGTGAACTTGAACATGCATCATCATACACATACACCAATGAAACCCATAACATTAACCCGAAACTTGTTTGCTGTTCATTTTTGCCTTAATTCTTAACAAAAAACCTGGTTTGACAGCACATGAGAATCGTCTCCAGCTGAGACGATTCTCATGCGCTGCCAAAACAGGTTTTTATCGAGAAATATTGAAAATAAAACATTTCCAGCAGACGACAAACTTAAATTTAGCATAGTAAGGGTTAAGAATAGACAGAGTGTCGGCGTGTCCGTTTTAGAGGATCAGACTGGACATATGTGCAGTCTGATATGTGTCTACTCTGATCGCAAAACTCAATATTTGTGCTATTAAGTAAGAATGACTATAATCTGTTTCACGAAAGCTGCCCAAATTTTACGGCTATATAGACAATTCAAAAACAATATTATTTTCGATATTAAATTAAAGGAATATTTAAGAATGAGCCTTCTTTTTATTTCGTGAAATTCGGTCACATATTGAGTTTATTACGAAAAATTGATTTGTCTATGGGAATTTAACATGGGGAAAAAAGTGGTAAAGAAGTGAGGGAGGAGTCAAAAAACGAAAAAATTTGGAAATTGACTCCGAAACCTGACTAGATGGCTTGGATATGATCTAACTAAGAAAACAAAAGTTAAATTTTAAAAATCGGTCCAGTATTTCTAAAATTCAAAAATATTTCACCCTGTTGAATCCCCATAGACATCTTCACTCCGTGAAGATGTCTATGGGGATTTAACATGGGGAAATTGTTTTTTCGCAATAAAATCAATATTTGACCAAATTTCACGAAATGAAAAGAAGGCTCTTTCTTAAATTTTCCTTTAATTTAATATTATCGAAAACAATATGGTTTTTGAATTGTTTATATGGCCGTAAAATTTGGGCAGCTTTCGTGAAACAGACTATAAGTATGTGGCAAAGACCTTGGGATCAGCGGGGGTTTGAGGGTCGTGGATTTGTCACTGCATGATATTAGACCCTTAGAGAAATGCATGCGTGAATTATTAAAGGTATATGCCCACTCAGTAGTCAGAAAATGTTCTTTATATCAGAGACATCATCGTAGACATTTTCTGGCAAAATAAGCATTCATTCACCATTACCTCACGTATTGATGGACATTATTATACATTTTATATCAGGCGTTACTTTTCACACTGATATCAGGGGCGATAACCGTGTTCCCTTAAAATGTTAACGGACATTACTATTTATTCTCTGTATTTATTTTTAATGTGCAATGTTCATACTTTATAATCTGTTGAAAATGTTATTTTTTTCAGGTGACGCATTTAGTTAGTATAAATAAATAACAAGAGCTGTAGGAGAACAGCATAGCTCGACTACGAGGGTTGTCGATGTACACATAGCTTGACAAAGAAAGTGGCCGCGGCCAGCATAAAAGTAATTCAAGGTTAAATGTAGGTCAATGTCAGATATAGGTCAGAGGTTATTGATGCACATCACTAGGAGATGAAGTTTTCTAAGTATGGTTGCTGTAGGCCCAGGAGTATTCCATATACAAGCTTGACTATAAACATTAACCAAGTTTGAGTACAAACCTTAACCAAGTGGAAATAACTAATTCAGTAAATAAGTAATTCAAAGTAAAATGTAGGTCAAGGTAAAATATAGGTCAGGGGTTATTGATGTACATCCCTATGAGAAAAAGTTATCCAAGTATGGTGTGTGTATGCACAATAGTATTCCATGTACAAGCTTGACTAAAAACCTTAACCCAGGTTGACTAAAAACCTTAACCAAGGGGAATTAACTAAGTAATTCAAGGTTAAATGTAGGTCAAGGTCAAATATAGATCATGGGTTATTGATGTACATCCCTATGAGAAAAGGGTGTACAAGTATGGTGTCTGTATGCACAATAGTATTCCATAACCAAGGTTGACTACAAACCTTAACCAAGGGGAATTAAGTAAGTAATTCAAGAGGAAATGTAGGTCAATGTCAAATATAGATCAGGGGTTGTCGATGTACATCCCTATAAGAAAAGGTTGTCCAAGTATGTTGTCTGTATGCACAATAGTATTCCATGTACAAGCTTGACTAAAAACCTTAACCAAGGTTGACTAAACACCTTAACCAAGGGGAATTAACTAAGTAATTCAAGGTTAAATGTAGGTCAAGGTCAAATATAGATCATGGGTTATTGATGTACATCCTTATGGGAAAAGGGGAATTAAGTCAGTAATTCAAGCTTAAATGTAGGTCAATGTGAAATATAGGTTAGGGGTTGTTGATGTATATCACTAGGAGATGAAGTTGTGCAAGTATGGTGGGTGTAGGGCCAGGAGTATTCCATATACAAGCTTGACTAAAACCTTAACCAAAGCGTGACGGTGACGCCGACGCCGACGCCGACGCCGACGCCGACGCCGACGCCGACGCCGACGCCGACGCCGACGCCGGGGTGACTACATAAGCTCTAACTATTCTTCGAATAGTCGAGCTAAAAATATCATGCCTCATTTGCATATGAAAATATCCTGATACCACCGCGCGTCACTATCTGTGAAATAAATATTACTAAATGATTATATCTGTATAGCGGGTACTCATAAGTTTTAGAACTGGTGGAATAGTGACACAATTATACACTTATTTAATTCATGTAAAGAACATGTTGTGCCTACTGAGTGGACATGTACCTTTAAGAATGTTCAATGAAGGAAACAGAAGTTATAACATATTTCTCTACAAAGAAAAGTACATGCACTCTCCATTTTCTCCTCATCAAAGGGAATTTACCCTTTGAACCCGAAAGCCCACAATAGCGGTTCATGCAAACAGTGCAGATCCAGATGAGCCGGCTCGTAACGAGCCGTCTCATCAGGATCTGCAGTAATTTTCATATTTTTGAGAACCAAAAATACCCACTTTTTATAAATGGACTAGTCTGAAAATCATTCTGTGATGATTTGATTTGGCTGCAAAATTAATATATCAAAATCCATTCTAATGCACGCTATAAATATCACGTAATATAATTGGCTGATGGTCATACATTACAGGTATATCATTGTTGATGAACGGTCGCAAAACTAGCTCAGAAGGTAGAGCGTCGGACTGCGGATCCGGAAACCCCGTGCCCTTTGGCAAGACAACTTCGTGCTAGCCTAGTCCTATCGGATAAATAGTCGGTCCCGACATGGAAGGTCTTCCAGCCAGTGTCCAATAACTCTAAACTCTAAGTTACAGGTTTCGTGACTTATTTAAGGGTACTTACAAATAAGTAGGCACAACATGTTCTTTATCTGAATTAAATATGTGTATAATTTAAAATATAATTGTATCACTATTCCATCAGTTCTAAAAATTACAAGTGCCCGCTATACAAATATAATCATTTAGTAATATTTATTTTTATATGCAATAATGCCAATCAATACGTGGGGTAATGGTGATTAAATGTTTATTTTGCCAGAAAATGTTTTATCTACAAATACAAAACTATCTGATTTAATTCATATAAAGAACATGTTGTGGGCATGTACATTTACTACTTATTAAGGTAAATAGTAGTATATGAGAGTCAAAATGATACAAGTTCCTACGGACGCCCCCCCCCCCCTCCCCCCGCTACGCGCGGTGCCTTCCTACGGAACTTGTATCATTGTTGACTCTCATATACTACTCGGATTTTCCCCCACTGTTCGGCGGGTATGTATGAGAAGAGTGGAACAATATTTTTCAGCAACCACGAGACCATATATTTATGGCATGAGACGATATGCCCTATTAGATATAAGAAATCCATTGATTATGCTCAGTATATATAATCACACAATGGTTCTAGTTAATTGTGCGTGGTTGAAGACAGGTAGTCACGAGAGATGTTTTCGTACCGGTATTTACGAATATTGCAAGCATCACCGGGCATGGATGCGAAGAGGTCCCGTTTCGCCTCGCCCATGTCGGCATTGCGGGGTAGGGACCAGATCCGAGTCACTGATATGTCCACCATGCGGTGGCACTCAGGCTACGCATCGACTGGTTAGCAAGGAATTACGTGCTCGCAAGTATTATCGTTTAGTAATAATTGAAATCGGAAAGTCAGTTAGAAAGATACAATCCGATCGATCTGATGCATAGTTTTTCATAAGTCACGGTGGCGTAACGAGGCCCGAAACAAGTTTTATGTTCCGTATGGAGGGGCCGTCGGTCGGAACAGCTGGACTGTATGGTGGAGGAATCTCCTGCTGCCTCAAACACGCGAATAAGCATATCACGCCCCGAGACGGGCGAGGAGATTTTTTCTCTCGTCGGCCCTCCGTTTTTTTTACATCTTCGTCCGCGAGAATTTGTGGTCGGGCCTTGGATCGGATCGTGCCCTTTAACTCCTGGTACCTGGCCATCTCTTCGACGATCAGTTTGAACTCGCTATCTGATATATCGTTGTCGGCTATCGCTTTCGACACGATAACGTCGATACTGTTTTTCTTAGACCTCGCGAGAACCGCTATTCGATCGTGCTTTCGACTCTTGGCCTCTAGTTTTCGACCCACGAGTCTGACCGTCATACAAAGCAGTCCCGCCCCGCCGCTGTCGCACTCAAGGCCACCGCGACCGGAGCGGCGACGATTGTTGACAATAAAGACACACTCCCCACCCCGCTTATAACGGAAGCTGAGGCTAACGCGGTGCTCACCCCCTCTACTATATTGACTGACCGCCTATATTTCTTCGCATAACCCGTCCGCGTCTCTCCCTCGTGTTGTAGAATCTGTTGTATCTCGACGATCCTGGTCATCCTAAAGGATGCCGGGTCGGCCTTCCCCGAAGGTAAGTGTGGATATAGTTTCTCGTCATTCATAATAAATCAAGTTCTATTAACAGTGTCACAATAGTGGATGAAGTTCATTGGTCAGCAACTTTTGTAACAAAGTTAATAACACTACCGGCTGAAACTTTAATTGCAGTGTCATCATCGAATATCGTAAACCCCGACCTCTGCCCCGCGTGCTTGGTAATGCCGGACTTCTGCTCTACCCCGTTCAAGACGAGATTCACTCGGATTTCGGCAGCGGCGTGTCCGCCAAAGTTGACCGAGCAGACCGCCATTCGAAGAATCGTCCCGGACACTGCCATGGTGTATCCCCCATATCTGTTGCTCGCGTTGGCACCGAATGAATATTCGTAGGCCCCCTCGCCTAGTGAACCCAGCTCCTCCGCCCAAACTGCTATGACGGGTTTTCGAGCTTGCTATTCCACCACTTGCGCGGTCGCCCTAGTTAAAATTGTGCGGGTCTGCGCTACGACCCTCTCCAGCCTTCTCATTGTGGCTTCATCATATGCTGCGGCCGCGACGGGAACGTCCTGTTCTGCGCCGGAACTACCTGGACCGTATATGCTCATGATTAATATGTAAATATATATATATGATATTTAATCGGTTATTTCGAGAACGACAAAAATCGGGTAATAGTTCTTCAACTCTCGCGCTTTATCATCTAGAATAGAAATCTTCAACTCGTGAATGTGGCCGTTTCCAAACGTTTCATCTCGGGGGTTGAAAAGTCGATGGTCACCGTCTCCCCAAAGAAACAATTTGCTAGCGCACAAGGTTTTCAGTAATGTGCTGGGAGCTCCGTCTAACATGTTGTACGATGTGTTCAGCTGATCCAGGTGCACCCTGAGTGTTTTCGTGAAGGCGAAGTTTACTGGGGTCGTGCCGACGTGCTCGCCCGGATCAAACATCCCATCATCGTTGGCAGGGGATGTTATTTTAAATCCTAACAGTGAGACCAACCCCGGTGAGATCCTTAACCGTTTTCCAACGGTCAATGTCGCGAGCCCTGTGGCTTTCGAGATTGCGAGAACGACTACACCATCAAGCTTCGCCGCGACAAACGCTTGGAGAGCTCCGAAGCTCCAAAGGCCTTGAGGTACGGTGGCATGCCTCCCTATGAATGTATCTAGGTCTATGGCACCTTCCAGGAATATATTGAAGTCTATGCCACCATCGTGGTACATGAAATACTTGAGCGATTCGATGTTTTTCCACCCAACCGTGAAGGTGATTGATCTGAGGCCTACCCGACGTTTTCCGCCGCAGTTGTCGATTGACTTCTGAAGTTCGCAAGCTTCCCTTTGAACATTAGTGATAGTAGCAAACATAATAATATCTTTCAATGGATAACAATGCATTGAGCTTTAATTATAATGCAAAGTACGCGGTCGGCGGGGTCTACGCCACTAAGGTGGGCGCTCCCCGACTGGTGCACCCCACTATCCAAGTTAGTGGGGGAAAAGGCTTTCGAACCAACTTCCCAGATATCTTTGAACAATATAGGTTGTGCCCAAGATTACTACCATGGAGGCCGTGAACGGGTGGAAAACAACACCGATGCAATTTTGGCAGAATCAGCTCAACTTCGCCGTATGGTGCGCAACAGCCGGATGTGGGGTTTCCTCTCAGGACCATCTGTCCTCGGAGGATCCCTTCTTGAGGGCCGTTTACAATTTTCACGCGTATTACACTATTAGGAGGATTCTCAAAGAACAGAAAATCTCTCTGCCGCAGGACGACGGTTAGAATCCCATTTCCAGCGCATACGACTGTAGGGCGTTCGAAAGAATTTGTAACGAATTTATTTGTGGTCTCAAAAGACGCAGTCTGGCACCAGAAAGCATTTGCTAGCAACACTGGTCTCGGGGACGTTCTCATTCGGGGTCAGTCTGGGAATTGGACGCAGACTGATTTTAGACACGATCACTCCGGCGACCACATCGTCAGTCACTGATGCTGTTCGAGGAGGGTCGGTTCGCGCTCGGGGCTAGAAAAACCGACAAATTATATAATCCCAAAATCACGAAGGTAGAGGTGACGATAGAGGGAGTCCCCAATCAACTCTACAGCGCGGGCCTTCGCGCGCACCAGCAGTGGGACGAAGTCAGAAAGCAGTTTGCTTCCGGCTCTAAGCGCTCCCCGGAGATTGCCGCGGTTGCCAAAGACCTGCACCTCTCGGACGTCTCCCTCGCGGAGTTCCTGACTACCAAGTACGCGTTATGGCTAGACATGCGAGCCAGCGACGACGACCAAATGCACGGTAGCGGACGCCAAGTTGAGAACGCTAGCGAGGGTGTGACGATCCAGATAACCAAAGAGGCGGATGGAGCTGGCACATTGAACGTGTACTTATATATAATAACAGACGCGCAACTCAACATCGAAAATGGCCGATACGTCTCAGCACTCTACTGATTTAATAAAAAATCAATACCAATTCACGATTGGAGATGTCCACTCTGCCATAATATGTGGGCAGACAGGATGCGGAAAAACGGTTTTCATCCTGGACTTGCTCGAGGGCTCCTATCGCGATGCCTTTCGACACATTGTGATCATGTGTCCCACTGTGCGGCACAACGAGACTTATCAGCGGCGCCCGTGGATATGGGCCGACCCTGAGGTATACGTCGTTGACCCCGGCGACAGGCTTCACGATTGGCTGCGTGGTTTATACCAAAGATTCTAGGGTGAGCGCACCCTATACGTGATTGACGATTGTTCGGCCAAGGCGGCGATGACCAAAAAGAAGGACATGCTCTCCGAGCTCGCATTTTCTGGCCGCCATGCGGGACAAAGCTTATGGATCTACACTCAAAAGTACAACGCTGTCCTCAAGGATCTGCGCGAGCAAACTAAATGGGTCGCCCTCTTTCACTGCAAGGATCGAGACTCATTCGACGACTGTCTTCGAGAGAACGACGTTATTCCAACGCGCGAGGAGCGACTGGAGGTTCGACGGATGCTTTCGGAAACTAAGCACGCCAAGTTTTTAATAGAGACTGATCAACCAACTGCTTACGAAATGCTGAGCAATTGCTGAACAATGCTTAACAATGTTTAACAATGCTGAGCAATTGCTTAACAATGCTGAGCAATTGCTTAGCAATGCTGAGCAATTGCCTAACAATGCTGAACAAATGCTGAACAATGGTTAACAAATGCTGAACAATGTGGGAATCAATTTGTTGCTCCGCTGCAAGCTTTGTTGCGAACATAACGGTGATCATAAGTATCGGATGGTGCGCTTGTCAATATGTTAAAGTTATGAGACTTGTAAGAATAGCACTGCTTGCGATACACACAATGAACTGCGACAGCCGCTCCGACTGCCGACACGATTGAAACTGTAGGAACACCTGTCAGCACGATTGCCGACACGGCTGCCGATACAGTCCCGAAAGAAAATGAAAACGTGGCGCGACGCGAGCGGCTAGCTGAGCTGGTTGCTGGGGGGGGGGGGGGGTGGGGGGGGGGGGGGGCAATCGGAGCATTATCTCGGTAGGCGTCTCTCAGTTTGTCAGGTGGATAAGATGTCAGATGCGGAGATCGATAGAATGTATGCGCGATACGAATCTAGGTTAGGTGCGGAGATGACGAAAACTCTCGGATCGGCGTCTATTCATATGTACGTTACCGCCGTTAGTACACTTCTCCCTATACCAAACACCGCGGGGTTGATTCGCGATCTAGAGACTGATCCTTTTGGAGGACACACTCTTAGAACAGCCTGCTGCTCAATTTATCACAAGTTTGGAATGTACTTAGCTCCGCTGACAACCGCGTTGACAACGGGTAAACACTGTCAATTTGGACATATATGCCCACGAACTATAAGCTCAGAAAATGATGATGACACAAGACGCACCCGCGAGAGTGACGGAGCCACAATCCCCGACTGCAGCACTTCCAGCGGCGTTGGGGGAACAAGCTCCGCATGAACAAGCTCCACATGAGCAAGTACGACACAAAAACCCAAAAAGACAGGCAGCTGGGCGGGCAGCGGCTGCCACCCGAAAAGCTAAACAAGATAAAATACTCGCCGAGCTTCGAGAGGCCAAACGGTCGTTATTTGTTCTAGCTGTTGAAACAGCAAAACGCCCGGTGGTTCCACATTCGAAGGCAGCTGTTTCTCCCCCAACATGCTCCAGGTTGGAAGAGCAATCCCCGATTGGTGTAACTCCTACCCCATATTACATAGAAATCATCCCGTGGGTTGTTGGTGGTGGTCTGGCAGTTTTGGGCACCGTGTGTGTGTTGAAATATATTTCGAGACAACCCCCGACACTGTTGGAGGCGGTTCCGAAGAAATTACGAAACCGATTGCGCCCCATTTAAACATTAATCGCGATCCCTTTTATATGCAATAATGGCTGAAAACGAGGGTAAACTGTTAGTGAATGAGTTTTATCACGCCGTCGTGATAACGGGTCTGACTATCGGGTGGGCTCGACTAGCAAAGATGGCGTTCGGAGGGCCTTCTCCAAAGTTGGACTTTACTGCGAGAGATGTAGCGCTCGTGGTCTTGAATGTAGTGTCGGCAATTGGGACCCGAGATTATCTAGTTAAAGCTGGAATTCTACCCGCTAATATATGGAAATAAAATGGCTACGCTCGCAGTAATAGTAGGTGGCGCAATCGTGAACGCATTGGCTTTCAGCGGTAGCAACTTTTTCTTCTCGAGACTGAAAAGCTCGGACGCGGATGAGGAGCGCAAGCGTCACGATTTAGCTGTAGAACAACTCAATAGTGCAAAGGAAGCATGGTCGGAAAAACGAATCAGTCGTCTGGACTGGCTCAACGAAGATCTTCGACGCGAGAATCACGCCGTGCAAACTTTCCGGAACGTTGACGAAGCCATGCGCGAATACGCTCGGGTATATCCGCATAAAATTCTCGCGCCGCTGGATCCCGATCCCCAACTTTCAGATTTCTATGTACCGTCAGAGGCCCAAAAGGACCGCGAGATCGCGTTCGTCGTCGTGGGAATGGGTGTGGTGGGTCTCGTCAGCTACTATATTGCAAAAACAGTAAGCAATTGAACTTTTTTAATATATATATATAGAACAATGTTAGTTGACGAGCTTTATTACGCTTTGATCGATGTAGGCTACACGGCCATTAAACACCGTTTAGCTGGTGCAAATGGTCTGATCAGTCAGGACGAACACTCGGCCACCCTTTTCGCAAAACGAATGTTAGATTCCTCCGATTTCCTTGAAAACTTAACCGGCAGCTGCAGCGAAACTTCCAAAAAAGGTTTAGTATCGACGACGTAGTTACCGGACGATCTGGCGAGGGCGTGTTGGAGACTGTTCGACCTACTAGAATACCTTGCATACGATGGACACACGCAAGCTTGAGATAGCAAACTATCGACTCGCTTAGCGCGAAAGCTAGCGAACACGTACTACAGCCCCCGCGGCTACTGCAAGGGACTCGCGGCCATCAAGAATCTCGCGGCGGCGACCAAGGTTTCCGAAAACGCCACCAAGGAATGGCTAAAGAAGCAGGCCATCTGGCAGATCTATTTGCCCGCGCCTCACAATATTCCGCGCCCGAAATTCGACGTGCCGGTGCCGAACGAAGTCAGCCAAGCAGATCTCCTGTTTCTCCCTCACGATCGCGTCGGTCGCAAGACGTACAAGTACGCACTGACAATCGTTGACGTAGTGAGTCGTTATTAGGGGGCTGAGCCGCTGGCCACGAAAGTGTCTAAGGAGGTGGCCGAGGCTCTTTCCCGAATATATAAGAGGAGTCCTCTCAAATGGCCGAATCTTCTCCAGGTCGATCTCGGCCGCGAGTTCATGGGCGCGGTCTCTCAGCTGTTGGCTAAGCACGACGTTTCTGTCAGACGCGGCCGCGTCGACATCCACCGGGACCAGGGGATCGTGGAGCGGTTCAATCGAACCCTGGCTGAGAGGTTGTTCGGGCACCAATATGCCAAAGAGCTTGTAGATCCTCATACGCGATCGACCGAGTGGGTGACCAGGCTGCCCGCCGTGGTCTCCGCACTGAACGGAGAGGTGACCAGATTGATCGGCAAGAAGCCCGTAGATGCCATCAAGTCTAAAACGGTGAAGAGCAAGCCCTCTGCCGTCTCGCGCGGGCGACCCGTTGGTTTAGAGGAGCAACGGCTTCCATCGGATGTTGCCGTCCGGTACCTCTATCAACCGGGAGAACTCGAGGGTGGCCGCCGCCGTGCGACTGATCCAGTGTGGTCTCTCAATGTACATCATCTAGATCGATCTATTACCAAACCCGATGAGCCCGTGCTCTACTATTTGGATGATGGTCCAGCGCGCGGTTTTGTTCGCGAAGAACTTCTCGCGGTACCTTCTGACACCCAGCTACCCCCGGATCGTCAGAGTCTTTAGTATTCTTCTTTTTTTTTACCTATCCTATAGGCTCGGTGTGTACCCCGTCTTCCATCACTCTCCTCTTGTCGTAGTACGCCGACAACCCCAACTTTTCCTGATTGTACGTCTTCATCACACCGTTAACCATTCGGAATCCCCTGTTCTCCGCCATGTCCCTTCTTCCTTCGAGAGCACTCTTGTACATACACCAAGTCAGATCGTTAGATCTCTTCGACATCCCCTTGGCCGAGTGCTTAGTTTGTTCGTCACCGCTCACGTAGTAACACTTGCTGCACAGAGCGATGGCTCTATCCCCTTCGAATTCCAGCTTGAACAGTCCCGGAGTTCTGTTGCTCCACGCGTCCCACGCCAACCACTCCTTATTGAACTTTCTCTTCATCTTCTTTCTCACCACCTTCGCCAGCGTCTTCTCCGACAGCGCGAAGTACATGCTGTCATTGTCCATCTGTATAAGTTCGAAATCTCCGCAATCCACGTACTTGTCCAAGAAGTCGTAGCAGAACTCCAGCATCCGGAGCTTGGCCAACTGGTAGACCGCTATGCCGCACTGAAACGGTCTGTTGATCACCTCTCGAGTCTTCCTGCTCGATATCTCGTAAGCCTCCCCTATCTCCTCCAGGTCTTCGAACCACGCCGACCTCAGTGCCCGGTCGACAGTCTTCTCATCCTTCGTATATGTGGTGTTCAGGTGTCTCTCTTGAGCCTCTATCAGCTTGCCACAACACGCGTTGCCAACTAGTTTGAATATATCCGCCAACACCGCCTTGCTCTTGTCGACGTCCCCCGTCCGTCTGGCGGCAGTGACCTCTTCCACGAACCATTGGAACGGTTTGCCGGGCGTGTAGTCTATCACCCTATGCACCACCATGACTTCCAGACCGTGCTCCAGATACCACTTTAGCAGCGGGGAGTATATGATCATCTTATTGGCGGATAGGGCCCCAACGAGCTTTCTCTGCCCTTCGACCCTAGTCCTCCCGGTCCTGGCCAGGTAGTCCTTCATGCGTTGCGGAACCTCGGTCTCATCGACTTCTCGATTAACGAACAGCGGCGACATTTCAAAGAACTTGTCTCTCAACGTTTCCGGGACCTCTATATCCAACTCCGCAAATCCGAACCACTCTTCATTCCCGACCTTCCTCACGAAACAGTCTATATACGCCTGTCTTTCCGGGTCGTGACACGTCCATATCTGCTCCTCACCGCACGGCATGTCCTTCGACAGAGTAGATAGGTACAGAGCATTGGCGTCGTACCCCAGTACCGCCTTGCACATCTTCTCCTCCCGACACCCCACCTGACCCTTGATCGCTGACCTGCCAGCCTCGGCGTATCTGGAGAACACTATGGACGGACCACCGACCAACCCCTCCTTCATCATCGCGTAAGTTTCAGACTTCGGCGACCACAACTCGGGCGTGTCCGCCTTCTCATCGATCGTCCCGCGAAGTAGGTACTGAAGGGAAACACCGGGCAGAGACACGGCATCCTTGAGTATGTCCACGCCTCTTCCCCTGTAGAACTCCGTCATTTTAGTCAGAGCCTCCAGGAACGGTCCTACATCCACGTCGTTGTAGTGTCGCAACCATTCCTTGAACGTCTTCATCCCCTTTTCTCGGAATACCTTCTTACACTCTTTCCACTCGGACAACGACAGTAGGAACTCACCCTTCAATTTCGAGTACCACTCGGGATAGTCGGGCAATCCCGGATGGTCGAGCTTGTCCGCGCTATCGAACCACTCGTACGGGAAGTGAGACTTTACCGTTTTACAGTCGTACGCCTTAGCCCACCGGTCGTACGTGGTACCGGGTCCTAGATACTGGATGATGTCGAGAAATCTAAACTCCGGTGTAAACAGAAACATCGTCGTGCTGGCTCTCTTTCCGACCATCACCTTATTCACGGTGGCCGCCAACTTCTCGACAAGGTACCGCTTGATGAGATTCAGGTCGTACCTGCTGCAGTTGAACCCCACCACCGGGACTTGGTCGATCCACGAGACGATCTGCTCTCGCTGAGGTTTCGACAACATCTCTATGTCGGTCGGCAGATACTTCTTCCTAACCCCCTGATGTCATTACCTCTCCTCTGCAGCTCGGTCACGAACTTCTCGACCAGAGTTCGCAGATGTGGGTGATCCCCTCGTGCATCGATACCCCCCCCCCCCTCCCCCCCCCCCCCCCAAAACGACACCGATATAGGGGACGTGCTCGACCTCGAAGGTCAGGTCTTTGGTGGGTCGCGTGGTTTTCGACTTGTCGAGATACGCCTCGAAGTCGTTGACTATCTGGTGAGGATACAGAGTCGTCTCCTCCTCGCGCGGCGATTGTGGATAGTGGGTATTCACCTCATTTAACCACTCGCATTCCCACATCACCACCAGCTCGTAACCCGCCTTCCTTATCTTGGCGTCTTGGATTTTCGTCCTCTTGTACAGCGATCTCGCGTTACTTCTCATGCAATGCGTCGGACACACGTGCCAGTAACATCCGTGAAACTGAAACACGGTCTTGGTCTCGTGACAGTAGCCGTCTACCGGATCGCTGGCCACCCACCTCTCCCCACCGTGATCGCATCTCGCGTGATGTATGTGCTTTCCCACCATCCCCTCTTCTCTGCTCAACCATTGAATCGACACAGCACTCGCTGACCCATTGGGATAGAACGCCTTCTCGTATGCCGACTGCGGTCTCTCTACCCTCTTACCTGGACATGTCACCACGGTCTTCCCACCCATGTAGGTGGTCGCGTGCCTGTGCATGTTACACGACTTTGTGAACCGTTGTTGACATCCGGAGCACCCGTACTCGTTCGTCATCTTGCGGAGGTTCGATATGAGGAACGAGTGACCTTCAAACATTCCTATCGTCATGATCTTCTCCTCAACCGCATCGTAGTTTGCCGGAGACTTCATTAGGTACCACACTCCGTCGGCGGTGGGCTCATAAACGCGAATGCCCAGCTTGAAGCGCTCTTCTACCTTCTTAATATCGTCCAAGGGGATTCCTTACTACCCGGTCCGTTATCGTGACCGAGGTATTCGCGAGCCAGAGCTCGTGCCTTCCTACAGCACCCGTCGGTTCTCCCTCCACGATGGATGGCTATGCACCTAAACAGACACAAGTATTCGTCGTACGTGTCGACGGAATACATTCCCTTTTTCTGTCTTAACCAATCGGGGATTTTTCCCACTCCAATGAGAAGTTGTTGCGCATCGATGATCATCTTCACCTCGACCGATATCCAACGAACGAAGGTTCATTTTGTGTTTGGTCTATCGACTTTGTCGATGTCCATTCGACCTCTCCCTCTATCGGATATCCAACTCTCGGCTTTGGTGATCTCGTTTATCCACGGACTACCCTTTGATTGTTTGTGATAGACCATCGTTTCGTAGGTCTCGATGTTCCTAATACGATACGAGCACGAATACCTCAGATAACACGCCGTGGTCATCTCTGGGCGAATTTTATTCATTATGCGATTAGCCATCTCCCCGTCTACCCCCCTCTCAAAAGTCCATACTATCTTCCTCCTACCCCTATCAACAGTTTCCCTAGCTTCGGCATATTCGGTGAGAACCCTGGGACCCTCCTCCACCAAATCTCTGGCGAGCTCTCTCCTACTCTTAGGAGGTCTCCCCACCAGGCCTTGATCAATCTTATTGTAGTACGCTTTGCATAGTGGTTTTCTGCGCGCGCTGGGATCTTCTTTTACACGCTGCGCGTAAGCGGTGGCACGCAGACTGGCCGTCGTCTCGTTCTCCAATTTCTCGGAGCGTTTTTCGGGGTCGGCAGGCAGTTGTCCGGTCGAAACCGCACGCCGCAGCCTCTCCTTGTAGACGACGGCTCGCGCGTCACTTATCCTATCTGCTATATCTTTCTTGAGTCTCAAACCTCTTAGGGAAATTCCCCAACTCTTAGCTTGCTCTCTCATTTGCTTTATGGTAGGCATTATACTGAGTATAAACAATGGAATTATTGTCTCTAATAGGGTGTAAGTTGCCAATATTTATGACAGATTGTCATATATACTGAGTATAACCAATGGAATTCTTGTCTCGCCGATATTTATGACAGATTGTCATATATATACTGAGTATAACCAATGGAATTCTTGTCTCTAATAGGGTGTAAGTTGCCAATATTTATGACAGATTGCCATATATACTGAGTATAACCAATGGATTTCTTATCTCTAATAGGGTGTATTTCACCTTCGCTTCGTGGTCGTGTGGGATAAGGTGCCACTCTATGGAGACGTGGGTTGTGAGTTCGAATCTCGACTGGAGCTAAAACTTTTTTTTATTTTTTATCATTACAACTGCATGCCAACGGTGTTCCTATCCTTCCGCTCTAGTAAATATATGGTCTCGTGGTTGCTGAAAAATATTTTGCCATTCTTCTCATACATACCCGCCGAACAGTGGGGGAAAATCCGAGTAGTATATGAGAGTCAACAATGATACAAGTTCCGTAGGAAGGCACCGCGCGTAGCGGGGGGCCGTCCGTAGGAACTTGTATCATTTTGACTCTCATATATTACTTAAACATTAAACCCTACCGGTTTCGTCAGACTAGTCAGGGTATTAAGTATTAACCGATATGGTTTAAGGTTTACGTTAATACATAAGTCATGAAACCTGCATAATAACTTAGATTTATTAATTTCTTTATGTATTAAATTTGCACTTTCGAAATTTCATTATATATAACAAAACATGTAACAGTGTCATTTCTTTTTTAAATTGACATCCGTCCTGAAATACGATTTGTAAAGAATTTCGGACAGTACACATATTTTGTTTTAGGTAATTCCAGCTGAGTGGTCAGTGGTCAGTGCTGCTGATGATGTTGTTATTGCTTAACCCTTTCAACACTACGGACAGTGTTTGCAAACAGTGTAGATTTAGATGAGTCGGTTCATATATGTAACGAGCCGTCTCATCAGGATCTGCACCTTTCTTGAAGAACAATCTTCAAATATTTTTTTAGATAAAAAAAACACACCCACTTTTCATAAATGGACGTGTCTGAAAATTATTCTGCGATGATTGGATTTGTCGGAATATTAACATATCACAGATCATTCTAGAATGTTATGATTGTTTCAACACCACCGTGACATGCCTGTATAGCGGAATTGGCAAATAGTGTAGATCCAGATGAGCCGGCTCGTGACGATCCGTCTCATCAGGATCTGCATTTTTTGCAAGTAATTTTCACATTTTTGAAAACAGAAACACCCCTATATGGATAAAATGGACAAGTCTGAAAATCATTTTGTGAAAATTGGATTGGTTGCAAAAGTAACATATGAAATTCCATTCCAGTTTCTTAGGGGTGAACGAAAGGCTTATCGGCTGTTTTTACAGCATCACACGGTAGGAGGTAGTGATTTACAAAACACTGCTCAAAATTTGTTTTAATGAGGAATTCACATCATCGTTAATTTTGTCATCCAGCGAAGCAAGCGTGTTTTGAAATCTCTGGGGCTGAATTCGTTCTAGTTAATGGCAGAGAGACAAGCAGCTGGGATTTGATATTATATAATACCGTCCCATTTATAATTCATACCGTTCATTTCACATCTAATGGCCTGGGATTACAGGAAAGTGGGTAACTGAACCTTTAGAGCATGTGTGTGATTATTTCAAATTAGCCACTCTAGTTAGTGTCTAGGGGAGATGGATATTTTTTTATATTAAAGATACATGCCCACTCAGTAGGCACAAAATGTTCTTTATACCAGAGAAATCATCCGAGACATTTTCTGGCAAAATAAACGCACATTCACCATTACTCCACATATTTATTGACATTATTATACATTTTATATCAGAAGTAAATTTGCACATTGATATCAGGGGCGATAACCGTGTTTCCTTAAAATGTTAACGGACATTACGATGTATTCTCTGTCTTTATTTGTCTATGTGCAATGATCATACTTTATAATCTGTCGAAAATAATTGTTTTCAGGTCACGCATTTAATTAGCATAAATAATTAAAAAAGATCATGCCTCATTTGCGTATGAAAATAGTCTGATACCACCGTGCGTCACTACCAGTAACTTGAAAATAAATATTACTAAATGATTATATCTGTATAGTAGGCACTGGTAATTTTTAAAACTGGTGGAACAGTGACACAATTATACACTTATTTTATTCCTATAAAGAACATGTTGTGCCTACTGAGTGGGCATGTACCTTTAATTCGTTCCCACGAAATAACAATTCGTTCCCTCAATTTAACAATTCGTTCCCTCGAAATAACAATCGTGGGGATGAATTAATAAAAAAAAGAATTATACGTCCCCTGCGGGGCTCCGTAAGTTTGCGTTTGAAATCGAGGATTGTGTTTGTCGTCCGTGGGTTTACACATTGCTTTACTATAGGAATGAATGGCCTTTTTGTGGAATTTATCGGGGTATAAACTTGGAAAAGTCGCGGGAATACTGGACAAAAAGACCATTCATTCCTTATAATTCCAGCCTTTGAAATAAATTCATCAAGAAAATGTGTTTATTTTCCGTTTTCTTAAGAATTATTTTAACTGCGCCTGACGGTCCCGGAAAGTAGTTCGGCATGGCGTTTACTGGGATATAAATTCTGGACAGAGACTTGCTACGGGCCAATCAAATGTTAGGGAATTGGGTAAATATTTTTGTGCTGGAATTATATATGTTTTACCAATAAAACATGTCAGCATATGAGAATCGTCTCTATTAGAGAACAAACAATTTATGGAGAATATGGAAATAAAATAAACAGCAGACCTTGTAAAAACTGTAAGTTATGTTATTTAATTGGAATTGGTTTTATCAAACTTTAACCCTCTGAACCCAAAACGAGCCGTCTCATCAGGATATGCACTTTTTGCAAGTAATTTTCGTATTTTTTATAATAAAAAGCACCCCTTTTCAAAAATGGACTACTTTGAAAATAATTTTGTGATGATTGGATTGGTAGGAAAATTAGCATACCACAGTCCATTCCAGTTACTTAGGGTTGAATACTAAAATACCAAGCTAACTACCCCAGAATACGAATACAGTTATAGTCCGCAGCCGATAAATTGTTACTTGTTTACAAAAAAAACACGGTCATAAACAAAACACAGAATACTGTTGGTTTCCGATAAAGTGGCAAGGGCAAAGGGCACAGGAGATTCCATATGAACCAAAATAGGTAAAGTAGGTGTGTAAAAAGTGCAAAACTGTCATTGGCTCGACAATGTAGGAATTATGTGACCAATATTGGCCCGAAATATATTCAAACAACATTCAGGCATATTCTTAATCAATTTGTCACTTTTGTTGTTACATATTTGTTAAAAAAGACAATAGTGAGCACAGGCACTCGAATCGTATATGTATCACACCAACATACGTCAAGCACTCCATGGGAAATGCATGCATGATCAAGTCCATAGTAATCGATAAAAATGCACCAGGTCCTGTGATTTTATTATCTAATTTTAGAACATACAAGCATTGTGCTTTGGGGGCGGTGGACATACATGTACGCCAAACATTTCCAACTGCCGAAAATTAGAAGGCCAATAACCCCGAGGATATGTATAATTGACGCCCCGAAGAGTCTGGCCCTACCCCCTACCCCCGTACTAGTTTGTCTATGAAATGCATACAGGCGACACTTTTAGAATATGTCTAAACCCCGGTTTTGTTTCACGTTGATAGATATATAAGATGTTTTTATTAAATTATTTGTGAACACCGTACGCCTCGATCTGGCTGCGTGATCTGTGACGCAGTTGATCCAGTGCACACGGCACAAGGACCCTTTGTCAATTTCTGTAACATACATATTGAATGTGAGAAAAAGTTGAATCAGTTATGAATACAAAACCAAATAAAAACTAAATAATATTTGTTCCGATACTCGAACTCGCACAAATGAAACACAGTTCGAATGCAGTTACCGAGCGCGCTACCATCTGAGCTATGGGGACAATAATGATTATGCTTGCGCAAGACTGGGCAATCAAAATGAATCAACTATCGATACGTGGTACATTTATAAATATGGAATTTATTATTGTTTACAACAACCTGTTTCAACAGTCACCCAGTCGTTAATTTAAATTATATCCCAAGCTATCAGGAGCATATGTTTTCAAGCTCTAAATTGCTCTAGATAAGGCGTCGATTCAACCACCTAAGATTACTGCAAACTTGCTGCATCCCTACAAAGCTAAACTAGACACAGTCCACTAACCCCGTGACGCCACGTGCTCTTGCCACTTTATCGGAAATCAACAGTAGGTGGGACAGGTAAATATCAATGTCGCTTGCCATTGCTATACTGAACAATAATTCCAGCACAAAAATATTTACACAATTCCCTAGCAAGTCTCTGTCCAAAATGTATATCCCAGTAAACTCCCACGCCGAACTACTTTCCGTAACCGTGAGGCGCAGTTAAAATAATTCTTAAGAAAACGGAAAATAAACACATTTTATTGATGAATGTATTTCAAATGCTGGAATTATAAGGAATGAATGGCCTTTTTGTGGAATTTATCGGGGATATAAACTTGGAAAAGTCGCGGGAATATTGAACGAGGCCTTCCGGCATTCGTCCAGTATTCCCGTGACTTTTCCAAGTTTATGTCCAGATAAATTCCACAAAAAGGCCATTCATTCCTATAGTAAATAATGCATCCGTTATTGTAATGTAAGTGGTAATATTCAATATTTTATTGGGTATTCAGTATCGCACTGTCAGGTGATGGTTATGGTGTCAGGATCAATAATTGTCGCTTGCCAGTGCTATACTGAACAGCAAACAATGCATTCGTTAACATAATGTAAATGGTATATTCAATCGGTTAATGTGTATGCAGGTGTTAATCGAGTATTGTATGTTCAGTATCGCATTGTCAAATGATGGTGATTGGTTTCCGGATCAAACAGTGTCGCTTATAAATCTGATATTTAACACGTTGTCAAATCAGATAACATACAAGTAATCCCACCCAATGGGTATGTACTCGATTGGAACTGGCCCAGGAAAGTCTCTTGCGCATGGACTGCCTTATCGAGGATTAGTACTGGGAAATTAACGAGACGATATGTACAGGCTCGTGTGGGCCAACACATGAATCCAAAATTAACATACAAGTAATCCCACCCAACGAGTGTACGGAATTCTATCCACCACAATCCCGATATGCTATTATGTACTATGTTAGACTAGACTTAGTAGATTATATTTAGTAGTAGTGGTAAGGGTAATGAGTGGAAAGAGGAAGGGTCAACAATTGGTCTGGTACCGGTGGAACTCGCTTCACTGACGAAGCCTGTTTAGTCGGTGACGGACGGACTCTTTTTGCACGCATTATTGTTGGCCTGCCTTCTAACCACTCAAGCCAGACTACTTCTGGTATTTTAATCAAACTGCAACAATAGGGTGAGTGGTGGGATTTTACATATATGCATAGACGTACTTGTATATATATCCATGTACATATATAGAGCGCGCACCGTCTGTTAACAAAATATACTGGACTCGCAGAGATTGACATCGATCCGTGCATGAAATGCCACGGCTTCGTTCGGTCAATGCGAAGCTCCGGGACGGCTGGTGTCGTGGGGATATCGTTGTCGGGAACCGTAAAGTCGCCCCGAACCCCAGCGATATCAGCCGTTAGAAACAGTAATAATATACAAAAAAAGCAATTACCCAAGGCACACACATTATTCGAAAATAGCACTGTACTCGAGTGAGCAATGACTTTGGTTGAACCTAGCCTCTACCCGAATACGTCACAATCCAAATAACTGCATAGCGGTCTGGTCGATGGGTGGGTAGCAAGTCTGAAACAAGTGCCGCTCTAATATAAACTTGTACTTTAACTGTAATGTAATTTTAAAATTGGCCCTATAATACATCAATAAAAAACACATAGGAACACATACGTCTAGGTCCACACTGTCGCCGAGGAGTAATCATAATACACATATGTATGCATGTCCATGATATGTACATATGCAAAAATGCATAGCATAACCAGGAGTCCCATCTCCAATACACGAAACAGATAGGGACCATGCAATTGATGCTGAATAACCATACATGTTCTTCTCCCAAGATTCGTTGTAGCACCAATGCGTCACCAACGAAGAGGACCGCATCCAGGTACATCGATACTTGTCTAGTAAGTAGACAAATATCACCGACTCTCACTAGGTCACAACTGGTCTGGTCCATCCCAGGCAAACGTCCAGGGAGTTTCCAGAATCTGCGGACGTAATACACTCATTTCACCCATAAGTCCACTCAGTCCATCCTATGATAGACCGTGCAAGACACGGGGGCGGCTCATAGCTTCCTTACGTGTGTCTCGTCCCGAATGGCAGGGTGACAGTTTTTTGTAATTTTTACTACATCCAAGCACGCAATAATAGCTTACTTCCGCCCAATACGGACGGTCCCTTACACGCATAGGCATTATACATGTACACAATACTCCGCACAGCAGCGTGTAGTGTAGTAAAGAATATGCATAACATAAACAAATATAAACTCACACACCCATTGTGTCCGGTAAAACCACTAAGGCGACCAAGTCAACATATGAAGTCATAGAAGACAGAAGCTTCTCCCGCTGATTGAAAGCCGGGAGTGCTTGGTGAACCCGGGTGTCACAAATAACCGGTGGATCCACTCCATACAGACACAACGCTAGAAGACAGAAGCACAAGAACGGAGGATTTCGGCCTGCATCAATATACCTCAAAGCGCCGAACTGTTTCTGTGCAGTTAGTGGTCGAGCCGGGCATAATGGTCTCATCATATTGTCCATATAGTCAATCAACAGAAGCTGGCCCTATGGGGACCAGCTATTTCGCCTTTATTATGGCAGTAGATGAGCCAAGTCAATATGACATTGGACATAGCCCTGACAGACACACTTAGATAGGCACGCACCCACAACATATACATACTGTAACAGTTCTAAGCGAGCGGGTCTTAGAAGTTGTTATTCATAGGAAAGGATGGCTTATGGGATTATAAATTGAACCAACAATGCATGGTGAAGTTCATCAATGTATTACCTTAGGTAGGTATAGTTAGTTAGTGGGTAGTGAACTACTGGTGGAATAATATCACTCAATTTGTCAAGGATGACGAGTACTGGTACTTTATGTCGACTACTGGTCACTGGCGAGAATATGCCATGTATATGTTATATTTTACTCTTATGAGTGAACCACTGGATCCTAGCCAATTGGCTTGTATTTATAGGTTCTGAAACTGTACCACATGACGCCATTTGACCAATCATGTCGTCGTGGCGTCGGGCAAATCTGTCAAAAAGGTCAGCCATCTTGCCAGATTTGCGAGATCACCCAAAATGACGTCATCAGCATGAGACTTTTGACAATTTCGCACATTAAAACAGCTCAAAACCTATCTGGCACATCCTAAATATGTAGTTTAGATATTTATCTTGGTATTTACACAGGTAATCAAGAGTGGTTCGGTGATTTGATAACTTTATGCGACAGTTTTGATGCGGAGACGCTGGCGTTTTCGCATTCAAAATTGAGCGCCACTTCAACTTGATTTTATCCTTAGAATCAACCAAAACAGGAATTTACAGTCTGAAACTTTGTGTAAATGTTAGTCTTACACATTAATTAGGATTTACAAACCAAACCTCGTGAATATCTGATTAAATAGCCTTAATTTAGCAATTCTAATGTGCTTCTCAGGATCTGTCAGATTTGGCAGATCTGCCAAACATGGCCGCCGTCGGAGAGAAATCATGTTCACGTCACTTGCCAGACTTGGAATATAAATAAGTATAAGACATATAGGCATGCCAGATGTGGGTCAAGACTATCATAACATATTCCTTTTTACAAGAATGAGTTAAGTAGTCAGTGAAACACCTCCAGCATCCTACAATATGACTGCCAGACATGGCCAGCAAGATTGCCAGACATGCTGTCAGTCTTTTCACAATTCTGTCAAGTTGCAAGATTTCTTCCTGTGACCATAAAAGCTATCAGGCATGTTTCTCATAGTGCTAATATGAATGTATATGCCTAAATTATCATCATATTAGTTACACAGTGTAGATATATCAATAATAATCTCATTATATCATTTGTTAAAATGAGTCATACCCCATCCACTAATTTTGCATGGGGGCTGACATTAGACTAAAGTGTATTCTGTTACATTAGATAATTCTTAATTATCTAATGTAACCTTGTACACAAAGTATTTACAGACAGAATATAACTAATGTGTATGAAATATATGATTTAACTGGTTATGTCGAGTATGCGCTGAATGCTGTATCCAATACCGATATATTTGAAATTTTATACATGTAGGTACACTTCAGTCACATACTGCAACTTATATTCTGAGAGGAATGTTGGTGCTTTCATGGATTGACGATCTATATGTCATCAGGACTTGAGGAAGATACTTGTCCCATTGTTTCTGATTTTGTTTGCAGTACATGGAGAGCATATCTGCTAACGTGCGATTAAATCGTTCAGTGACGCCATTTGCTTCCGGTCTTGCTATTGATGTTTTTACTTTATGAATTTGTAGGAAGTCGCAAACTTCTCGAAACAATGCTGAATCAAAATTAGTGCCACTGTCTGTTTGTACAATTAATGGTGTTCCAAATTTACATATGAACTCGTTAACAAATGCGGTTGCCACTGTCTTTGCTTCAGCATTTGGTAGTGCGATTGCTTCGACATACTTTGTGAAACAATCATTTATCACTAGGACATATCTATTCTCACTAGTAGTTAATGGTAAGGGGCCCAACATGTCGAGTGAAATTTTCTCCATAGGTTCCCCCGCAGCGATCTGTCCTAGCGGTGCCTTCACGGGACGTGTTTGTTTGCGCGCTGCACATAAATCACATTGTCGAATATATTGTTTTATTGAGTCTGTCATTCCAGGCCAGTAGAAATTTTGACGTACTCTACTGAGCATTTTGTCCACCCCCAAATGTGCTGCAGTTGGAATATCATGGTGATATTTTAATATTTCATTTATTTTGTCAGCTGGCACTATCAACTGCAAGTGGCTTGAAATATCATCTCCAGCCCATCTGCGGAGTAGCATACCATTATGAATTTCTAGTCGATCATACATGGACGATAATTTCTTAGTTACAGATGTATGTAATGAAATTTCTTTCCAACTGAGTTGTTTCCCTTCTTCATATGCAACCAAAACATGTTTAATGTTGTCATCTTGTAACTGACTAAGTCGGATGTCGGCAGGAGACCAACCTTCAAGCAATATCTGCCGCCCCTCATTGGCTGGAGATACTTGACTCCTGGTAGTTGCGCGTACTAAATGTGAATTGTTAGCTTCAATAGTTGTCGTGCAGTCCATGTTTTGACCGTTTTCATACGATTGTGTGCTGGTTGGCTCGCTCTGTGTTTGCTGTAGCGGTTGAGGTTCATCGTCAAACTGCTGATAATTTGCTACATGTGTTTCTATTTCACTCTCATTATTTTCCTGTCTCCGACACACCTTGCAGAGTGGCCTGCTGAGTGCATCTGCATTCCTGTGTTGACTGCCGGGTCGGTGTGTTACCTTAATGTTATATGTCTCTACCAACTGTAGCCATCTGGCCATTTGACCAGTCGGATTCTTCAAGTTTTTGAGCCAGCTGACCGCTGCATTGTCTGTCCGAAGTAGTATTTATTGACCATACAGATGGTGATGAAAATGTTTCATGGCATTTACAACAGCTAACATTTCTTTGCGATTTGTGCAATATTCAATTTCATGTTTGTTCATGGTTTTGCTCAGGTAACCAATTACACGTTCCTCTCCATCTTGTACTTGCGACAGTACTGCACCCGTGACATATTGTGAGCTATCAGTGTCTAAGATCATTGGCTGTCCTATCTGCGGATATGCTAAGACTGGAGATGTAGACAATGCTTTCTTTAACTGGTTAAATGCCTCTTGTGCTTCAGGTGACCAGGCAAATCGTTTGATTTTTCCGGTTAGCTGGTACAATGGTTTAGCTATCGCACTAAAGTCTTTCACAAACTTCTTGTAGTAAGATCCCAAACCGAGGAAACTTTTGATATCTTTCTTAGTTCTAGGACGTGGCCAGTTGGTGATTGCCGAAATTTTATCTTCATCAGTCTCTATTCCATCACCACTTATACGGTGACCAAGGAATTTGCATGATTTTTGAAAGAATGTACATTTTGAACATTTTAGTTTCAAGTTGGCTTCCTGTAGTCTTTGAAATATGTGTTCAAGACGTATCAGTTGATCGTCGACAGTTTTGCTTGGACAAATGATGTCGTCCATATATAGACAACATTCGGTGTACTGTATGCCACGGAGTACGTCTGACATGAGTCGTGAGAACTCTGATGGAGCGGCTGCGAGGCCAAAGGGTAATCTTTTGAACTTAAATAGTCCTAAACTTGTTGAAAATGCTGTTTTCTCTCTATCTTCAGGTGATACGCCCATCTGATGGTATCCCATATTCAGATCCATTGTCGAATACCACAAATTTCCACCCAAACTGTCAAGGCATTGTCCAATATCTGGTAGAGGAAATGCGTCACGTTTGCAGACGGAATTTACGGCTCTAAAGTCTACACATAATCGCCAATCACCAGATTTCTTCTTCACAAGGACAATGGGGCTGCTCCAGGGAGATATTGAGGGTTCTATTATGTCGTGTTCAAGCAACTTTTGGACTTCTGCCCGTTCAACTTGGCGTTGAGCAAGAGGAAGTTTTCGCAATGGCTGTTTTATTGGTGTTGCATTCTGAGTGTCTATATGATGTTGCACTCGGTCAGTGTATCCAAGATCAGTGGACGATTTTGCAAAAACAGATTGATATCGAATTAACAAATGTTTTAATGTTTCCTTTTCAATGTAATTCAGATTTTCTGAACTTCGGTTAAATAAATCTACCATATAGTCTGGGAGCTCTTCACAATTTCTGGTAACAGCAATTGTTGCACATTTTCCTACATGTGTCGAAATTTCGCTGACATTAACAGATGAACATTTGCCAACGGTTGTTTTAGGAGCAAGAAGAATCGGTTTGTCTCCATAATTCATAATGTTCACCATATCATAATCATGTTTGTTTAAAATGCCTTGTACAACTGAAATGTTTTTGTCACATGTACTTGATACTGATTCAATAATAATTGTATCTGATAGACATTGTTTGTTTTCAATTTGTACAGGAACCCATGCACATGTATTCGCTTGCACTGTAAATTTATTTGTCACTGTTACTCTACACACTATATTTGCTGTACCACCATAATAAAGATTAATTGTTCTTGTATGTGTTGTCATTTGTTGTTTTTCATAGTCAAGAGTCCTGATATGTTTGCATAGAAAATCTTGACCAAGAATACAATTTAAATCAATATCACAAACTATCATGCACTGATCATATGTCATGTGTTCATTGAATGACAACTGAAAGTTAGCTTGTCCATATATGTGCAGACCGTTGCTGTTAACATCTATTATGGAGTGCTGTACTGGTAATAATGTTGGCTTATTGTCAGGATCAAGCTGCTCAAACTGTTCCCGTGAAAGTATACTTGACGTAGAACCATTGTCTATAAGACACTCTGTGTTTAGATTAAATAGTTTGCCCATAGTGTAGAAACCATTATCAAATTGTTTTGAAGTTTCCCCAAATTTTCCCATTCTACTGGTCTCGTCATTGGCCCGTTTTCACAGGCCGCCTTTTTGTCCACCACCCCTAGGCCTAATGAGACGATGGTCTGGCGTTTTCCTGGTTTCTCTGCATATGGTGTGCTGGTCTATTATATCTGGGGCATGCAAATAAAGCATCTGTTGTTTGCAGGGTTTTGACGTTGGTAGTAATTTGGATTTGGATTCCTTAGGTGTGTCGGTGGTCTTGCAGTATTTAGTTGTTCGAGCCGATCTAGTCGCTCGATGATTCTCTGGATGTTTGTGTCATCTTGGCTTTCTGCATCTCTTTCTGTATCACTTGCTGGCGTCTTTACCATACGTACAGTTGTGTGTTTCTTGTCTAATTGTCCGTAAATGCTTTCATGTGCTTCCACTATCCTGACTGCATGCGCAACAATTTGGCATTGTTCCGATATACATTTATATTTCAGATCCGGGTGTAAACTTCTGTATATTGATGATAGAGCCATCAAATGCTGCGATTTATTATCAACTGTTGGATATGCTTTACGAGCCAATTTCAGAGTTTCGTTAGCATACTTGGCCATTGACTGTCCTGGTTTCCTGATTCTTGTTTCTAATTCAGTAATGTATTTGGGTTGTTGTCAGCTTATTCCAAACTGTTCTTCCAGTAGATATATTAACGCATTGTAATTGTCTTTTGTTGGTCCATCCAAATGCGCATACAATTCTGCAGCATCACCTCTAAGTGAAGCTCCTAAGACCATCGCTTTCTCTCTATTTGTGTAGTCTCCTAGCCTACAGCATGATTCAAAGTGGGTGACGTATATTTCCCATTCTTGTAGTCCGTCGTATGTGTCGGGTTTTAATGTTATCGGCACATTCCTTGGGCGTGGGGAATGTGATCTCCGCTGTGCATATCTGTGTCTGTTACGGAATGTATCCACCGGGATTCCTAGGTAGTTAATGTTCCTATTGGCTGTATTCGTTTCTTTTGTCGCACCGGGGCTCTGTCGTGATCTCCGTCAACTTTCTCCGTGTCGGTTATGTACTCGTCATCACTTGGGTTCACTGGCATATTCTCGCCTTCATTGTTGTTGATGTTGTTAAATTGCACCTCCGAGTCCGAGTCTGATTCAGCTGGGTTACTCATTGTTCTTTAATATTAATGATATTCACCCAAATTATAAATATATCTGCTTGAAAACTTCTGTTGCAACTTGTTATTGGTCAGTTGGTATAAAGTAGAGATAGTGTCTCAACAATAGCTAATACACTGTCAAATAGTCTGGTTTTGAAGTTCCATTCACTGTCCTCAATTCAATTCAATTTGTCCATTTAGTCACATTCTCTCATTCCAAGTTCATTTTGGTTCATTTCCTCCCATTTGGTTCTTTCTAATTGAGAGCAATTGTTACTAAAATTAGATCCCAAACGCTGACACCAATTGTACCAGTTCTAAGCGAGCGGGTCTTAGAAGTTGTTAGTCATAGGAAAGGATGGCTTATGGGATTATAAATTGAACCAACAATGCATGGTGAAGTTCATCAATGTATTACCACTGAACCACTGGATCCCAGCCAATTGGCTTGTATTTATAGGTTCTGAAACTGTACCACATGACGCCATTTGACCAATCATGTCGCCGTGGCGTCGGGCAAATCTGTCAAAAAGGTCAGCCATCTTGCCAGATTTGCGAGATCGCCCAAAATGACGTCATCAGCATGAGACTTTTGACAATTTCGCACATTAAAACAGCTCAAAACCTATCTGGCACATCCTAAATATGTAGTTTAGATATTTATCTTGGTATTTACACAGGTAATCAAGAGTGGTTCGGTGATTTGATAACTTTATTCGACAGTTTTGATGCGGAGACGCTGGCGTTTTCGCATTCAAAATTGAGCGCCAATTCAACTTGATTTTATCCTTAGAATCAACCAAAACAGGAATTTACAGTCTGAAACTTTGTGTAAATGTTAGTCTTACACATTAATTAGGATTTACAAACCAAACCTCGTGAATATCTGATTAAATAGCCTTAATTTAGCAATTCTAATGTGCTTCTCAGGATCTGTCAGATTTGGCAGATCTGCCAAACATGGCCGCCGTCGGAGAGAAATCATGTTCACGTCACTTGCCAGACTTGGAATATAAATAAGTATAAGACATATAGGCATGCCAGATGTGGGTCAAGACTATCATAACATATTCCTCTTTACAAGAATGAGTTATGTAGTCAGTGAAACACCTCCAGCATCCTACAATATGACTGCCAGACATGGCCAGCAAGATTGACAGACATGCTGTCAGTCTTTTCACAATTCTGTCAAGTTGCAAGATTTCTTCCTGTGACCATAAAAGCTATCAGGCATGTTTCTCATAGTGCTAATATGAATGTATATGCCTAAATTATCATTATATTAGTTACACAGTGTATATATATCAATAATAATCTCATTATATCATTTGTTAAAATGAGTCATACCCCACCCACTCATTTTGCATGGGGGCTGACATTAGACTAAAGTGTATTCTGTTACAGTACACAATCCAGATAAGGGCATCTGTGATTTTCATGCACACAGCTCACTCAAACACAAACCAGATGCGGTCCTCGCGGTGTAGCCAGACGCCTACGATACCAACAAAGAGAAGATCAGAACCAAATAAAACAAACTTAGTCCCCCCTCCTCGGGGACAAGGCCTCGCTCGTGTCTACCACCCACTCAGTGGGAGGTGGCCTAGGCCTCTGTGGACCCGACATCGGGTCGTTTCCTCTGTGTTGCATACTGGGCAGTGTCATGCTATATGCGCCTTGGGATCTGTGGCGGAATGAGCTGCCTGGGGGTTGCCAGTGGCGACCTTGTGGGTGACTTGGGCATGGCTTGCCTGGCTCCTCGTCGCTGCGGGTGGCGGTTGCGGTGCGGAGCCTCCGGTTGTCACTGGCTGCGGCGTCCCGGTCTGCTGTGGGTGGGTCGGTGGCTCGGCCCCGGCTCGGCCTGCGCTGTTGCTCCTCTGTGGGCGTTGGATTTGCCAATATCACGTGGATCCGTCTCTGCTTGGTCTGTCTTGCCTCGTCCAACCCTCTAATAGCATTAGCAGGTAATATAACAATGTAGCGGCTGAGTATCCATATATCATGTGCACGCACACTCGGCCCTCTTCACGGTCTGACATATCGGCATTGTGCAATAGGAGAATGAACTAATTAGGTTAAACTCACCGCCTCATCGTCTCCTTCATTTAATGCACATATTTCGACTGTATCGCATATATTAGTAAATTCGGAAACAAATGGGCCAACGGCCATTGGCCTGATCATTTACGGGCATATGCCCGGGTATGGAGGTCTTCGAGCCATTTCCCACCCGTAAATATAAGAAATTCAGTTTGCATAGTAAAGTCTTGTTTTCAATCAATATTGAATGCTACTGTGTGTGTCACTGACAATTGATCGTTTCTGGTTTTCGGATCAAGCACGATCACATTTTCACTGCGTATGAAGTCGTTGTATGCTCCATTGTGCTATCTTCTGTTATTTTATATTACAAAATGAACACCAAATGAATTATATTACGAAATGAACACCAAAACCATTACTTCAGAACGTGAAGTATTGGATATCAACATTATTACGAAACAGTGAATATGTATATGCTAGTGCATCATGAACCTCTGTCGGCTGGCTGTTATCATCAGTTGTAACTTCTTGTAATATGTATATATATAACAGGTTGCACTATAAAACAACTATGTACCTATACCTATACCCGTGCCTGTATTCCTTTTCAATATTATTTTTGAGATTTTTCATTAAGTCTTATGTACTGTTGATTTCCAATACAGTGGCGAGGGCAAAGGTCACAGGAAATTCCATATTGAACCATAATAGGTACGGTAGGTGTGCTACAAATGCAAAACTGATATTAGCATGGCGGTGTAGCGGGATACGGACATAATCCCCCCCCCCCCGGTCATAATCCCCCCCCCCCCATGCTTTTTGACACAGGAGGACAAAATCACCCCGTCTGTTATACGGGAGGGGGGATTTTGTCTTACCTTCAATCTGAATGGGGGATTATGTCCTACCTGGGTTTTTATATGGAGGATTATATCCTACCTGTATTTTACAGGTAGGACATAATCCCCCCCTCCATATAAAAACCCAGGTAGGACATAATCCCCCATTCAGATTGAAGGTAGGACAAAATCCCCCCTCCCGTATAACAACCCAGGTAGGACATAATCCCCCACCCCTCCCGCTTTGTTCAATTTATGTCTATATTTTACGGTCACTTTGATCTTAATTGTTTGAATCATTGATTTCTTGATTTGTTTTCAAAGTGAAATGTCTAATCCTCATGATGCTAGTGTGGATACTTGATTAGTCAACTGATGTTTTGAACATTAATATTCCTTAAATGGATAATTGATCACTTGATTAGTTCTCAAATTGGTTTCTGTGATCTCTTTAATCATGCTAATCAGACTACTTTGACACGACGTATGTTAGTGGTGGTTTCAAGACCGTTCATTCGTCAATCATTTTAAAATACAGGATTTACATAATCACTCTCGCATATTTACACATGTTTTTGTGGACTGGGGGATTATGTCCTAGGCCGCATTATTTCCACGGGGGGATTATGTCCTATCTGCTAAGTTATAGCGGGGGGGGGGGGGGGGGATTTGTCCTACCGTGAATCTGAATGGGGGGGGGGGGGTTATGTCCTAACTGTATTTTAGACGGGGGGATTTTGTCCTCCTGTGTCCGGGGGGATTATGTCCTACACTCCGGTGTAGCATGTAAGTGACCAGTGTTCGCCAGAAATACATTCAAATCGTTCAGGCATATTCTGAATAAAGTGACGTTTTTTGCTTCGTATTTCCTGAAAAAGAAAATAGTTAGCGCAGGCACTCAAATCATACATGTATCATCCAACAACGTCAAGCACTCCATGGGAAATGCATGCTTGAACAAGTCAATATTAATCGATAACAATGCACCTGTGAGTTATTTATCTAATTTTAGAACATAGAACATTGTTATACATAATCGCACCTATATCAATATGTGACCAAGACATATATACCTCCAAGAGGAGGTGGTTTTCCCGGTGGTACTCCGGTTTCCCCACCATTCATCTCACGGAGTAATGCAGTTTAGACTGGAATTGGCCGCCCGCATTACTCTTATTAAACATTATGGACTGTAATATGCATCGTCTGAAATCAAATTTAACATTTTGGACCATAACCGGCGGTATCGTATGGGCCACTCACTAATATATGGGCAATTGCTATACCGCCGTGTATTATCTTCTCTTTTTCGTTCGTCTTCAGAATATGTGAAACACATTGTCGTCTAACCAAACAGTAACAGATAAACGCCGCACCTGAACTCGAATAATAGCAAATCGTATATAACGATAAGCCGCGAAACGACAATAGCTGGGCCTGAAAACATATTACATCATACTTTGCATAACCAAATATCGATAATTCCCAGCTTGATATGTTATGCCCTGACCAACCGTCAAATATCATCATTATATAGGATAACACTGTTACGGCTGAGTCTCCATATATCACATGCACTCACACTCAGCCTTTTTCACGGTCTTACATACCGGCTTCGTGCGATAGGAGAATGAACTAGCTAGGTTAAATTAACCGCCTCATTGCCTCCTTCATTTAATGCACATATTTCGACTGTATGGCAGATATTAGTCATATGCAGCCTATGCTCAATAAATGTAAATCCATGAATTTAAATTTACAGACTATCTTAAATTTGCACTTACGAACATTTTAGTCGTAAGAAGTTTAGTGAAACGGGTCCCAGACCCCAGGTTACCACGATCTGTTCACATGTTACAGAACTTGACGTCTCTGCATCAATACATTAAATACGTCGCCGTCAACGTCACCAGGATGCCGTCAATGTTCGCTGGTCCGTAGTCCTTAGTAGTATATTTCACCAACATTGCAAAGTATACTTATCTAGCAAAGTATACTTTGAGGGAGAATTTTTCAATTTAAAGATAAATTTATTAATTTTTATTATACTGAATGTATTACATTAGCACAGCCATTTTGGCTGTGATAATGTAATACATTCAGTATAATAATTATGCATACTTTTAATCATCAAATATATGCAGTCGTTAGTTCTATATGAAATAATGAATTTTGGAAAAATAAATGATTACTCCCTCAAAGTATACTTTGCTAGATAAGTATACTTTGCAATTTTGATGAAATCGTCTACAGGTCTACTGAATGATGTTCGAGTCACTGAATTGTCGACGTCTCAGCTCAGAATAGAAATCGTTCCAACTACCAATACGTTGGGTGCCACATTGTGTTACCTGGTTTCAAATGCGTATTATACAATAGTCAACACACTGTCCACACTGTTTTACTCCAGTAACCGTGGGTTCGTTTTATTTACACCGGAGTAAGGAATCACCACAGAGAACTGTGACTTTTTTTTAACTTCCCCACGTCTATGGTACATTTGGGACCGCCTCTCTTCTTGGTCACAGTGTGATCAGTAGCCGATTTCATCAACATTGCAAAGTATACTTATCTAGCAAAGTATACTTTGAGGGAGTAATCATTTATTTTTCCGAAATTCATTATTTCATATAGAACTAACGACTGCATATATTTGATGATTAAAAGTATGCAGAATTATTATACTGAATTTATTACATTATCACAGCCAAAATGGCTGTGATAATGTAATAAATTCAGTATAATAAAAATTAATAAATGTATCCTTAAATTGAAAATTTCTCCCTCAAAGTATACTTTGCTAGATAAGTATACTTTGCAATGTTGGTGAAATAGGCTACAGAAGTTACACCGCATGCTCTATATCAAGCGAATTCCGGAAATTTGGAAACATATCACATCCATGTAAAAGTCTATTCAATTGCAGATAAATGTCACCTGTTCTGGTTGGAAACACAATATTGACTCACCGAGAGCGAGTACATTTGACAAAAATCTTAACAAAGCTCACCTCAAAGTGAACGCAAATCACTCAAACATAGACACCCAATATATATTAGCCCTTACACCGCTATCTTAATTTTTTGTCGTCTGCTGTTTATTTTCTATTTTCCATTTGTATCATAAAAAAACATGCTTTGACGGCACTTTAGAATAATTTACAACATGCTTTGACAGCACTTCAGAATCATGTCCATTGGAAATGATTCTGAAGTGCTGTCAAACCATGTTTTTATTGAGAAATAAGGCATGATATAAAAGCAACAACATGCGATAAGTGTTGTGTGTAGCGGTGTAAGAGTAATACATTGGATTATACACCTGTCCACCAGTAGGCCCGCAGTACAATTCAGTTGACAGTCAAGGGGGAGCAACTTACTTTGCGGAAGGGCAAATCATCAATTTTCAGCCTATCACTCTACTTCGAAACAACCTAAAATGTAACCATCGCATTAGCGAAAAGGCCAGCAAAGCAGAAACCTCGGGAATAATTTCAAACCATTTACACATGTGGACATGTAAATGTTTTTGACGCTGTATAAGTCGTTAATGCGCACGCATCTCGAATATGCAACGGTGATATGGGCACCAAACTACAAGAAGGACAAAATTTCCACCGAAAACGTACGGCAACTAGGTTGGTAGGGAACCAGGGGCCCGTTTCACATAAACTTCGTACGACTAAAATGTTCGTAAGTGCAAAATTATGATAGTCTGTGAATTTCACATTAACACAGTGTTCTTGTACATAATTGTTGGATTTACATGTTTTGAGCATAGGCTGCATATGCAGCCTATGCTCAATAAATGTAAATCCATGAATTGAAATTTGCAGATGATTCTAAATTTGCGCTTACGAACATGTTAGTCGTAAGAAGTTTAGTGAAACGGCCCCCTGGAAACTAAGACATACCGCGGAAGAACATTAACATTAAGGCTACCATCTCTCGAATATATCGTCATGATGTGGATAAGTATGCTCTTCGCGATGAGTAAATAGCACTCCACTAGATATAACTCTATGAAACTGTTCAAGAAATAGTCTAACACAGTAATCAAAAGGAGTGTGTTTGGAAATAGGGTAGTGGATAGCTGGAATGATCTTCCGAATAACATTGTCACAGCTCCCTCATTAAATACATTTAAACGTCGGCTTAACCAGTTAGTACGTGTTTATATAGAACTACTGTTTGTTCGACATTTTTCTGCCGACGAACTTTTGGCTATGAAACATATTAAATCAAACAAATATTTAAATGTAAGTACTTTTTCATCATTAACAAAAAAAAGTCACCCTCCCCAAAAAAATGTGTTTGATGAAATTCCATCAAATATTGATTTTATAGTGAAAAAAAGATTTTCCTATGGGAATTTAACATGGGGAAAAAAGAGGTGGAAGCAGTGGGGGAGGAGTAAAAAAAAACGGAGAAAAATGGCTCCGAAACATGGCTAGATAGCTTGGGAATGATGTAAATAAGAAAACAAAGGTTAGAATTTGAAAATCGGTCCACAAATAAAAAAAACATTTAAAAAACAACACTATTTTAGCCCCAATGTTAAAGTCCCATAGAAAAATCTGCTATAGTTACTGACAGTACACGACGGTATAGTTACTGACAGTACACGACGGTATAGTTACTGACATTACACTATGCTATAGTTACAGACAGTACACGACGGTATAGTTACTGACAGTACACGGCGGTATAGTTACTGACATTACATGACGGTATAATTACTGACAGTTCACGACGGTATAGTTACTGACAGTACACTATGCTATAGTTACTGACAGTACACGACGTTATAGTTACTGACGGTATACGACGGTATAGTTACTGACAGTACACGACGGTATAGTTATTGACAGTACACGACGGTATAGTTACTGACAGTACACGACGGTAAAGTTACTGACAGTACACGACGGTATAGTTACCGACAGTACACGACGGTATAGTTACCGACAGTACACGACGGTATAGTTACTGACCGTACACGACGGTATAGTTACCGACAGTACACGACGGTATAGTTACTGACAGTACACGATGGCACACTCGAGTGTGCCGTCGTGTACTGTCAGTAATATAGCACTGTTGCTTTCTTCATATAAATGTACATTCACGTACGGTCACATTTGTAACTGCGGTTTTTAACTCAATTGATTGTTCAATTTTAACAAATGTAAATAAGTTATACATGTACGTTTGTACGTTAAAGACACTTGTGCGCGCACTCGATGTCGCCACCGAAAAGGGATAATAACACGTGTTTGTCAGCCAGAAATCGGCACTTTCATCACGCTCCCTCGATTCAAAATCAACGTACATAAATTGTCATCTTTGCAAGCGAATTATTCAGAAAATACGTTGGCTTTAGTATCATGAGCGTGATCGTTGAGCATCACATTCATTTCTGTATCTGTACATAGCAGATACGTTGCTGATAATGTTCTGTAATCTGTAAAATATTTAATTAAACTGACACTTACGTGCTGTCGTCCCGCGACTGCATCTTGGTGACATGTGTATACTCTGTCTGCACCATATCACGGAGGCTCTCCACCATATCACAATACCGACAGTGACACTATCTGTCACACAACCAATGTGCATGATCATGTGGTTACACCAACAACAACAATGGCTGAAAGTGTTGAAAGCGCGCCCACTCCAAAGTAAGTATTATCTTCGTGATAGTGTATACTGTTATGTCGTTATTTTAGGTATTGTGAATTTTTTTTGCTACATTGTGTGAACCAAGGTTTTGTTTTCATCTATAGACCACAAAAAACAAAACTGGGGTTGATTCCATTTTTTTCTATAAGTCATATGGCCGCCATTTTGAAATTCAAAATGACCGCCGGCATTGAAATTTATATTTCGAGGTCAAAGTTATTATGTGTGGTGTTTTTGCAGCGAAAAACACATTATTATGGACAAGCAATATTGGCAGAATGAGTTCAATATTTTTGAGACACCAGCCATTTTGGTTTTCAAAATGGCCGCCATTTCAAACTTTGAAATCCAGTATTTATTGTACAATTGTGAATGTCGTGGTAAAATTTTGTATTTTCCTACTGGTTATACTCGTATTTCTTTGAACATAGTCTGCTTAGATTATTGCTAACTGCTACAGTGGGGTCAGCGTGTAAGTGCACACACGAACGAACACGACAGGTTGGTTCCAACCTGTCGTGTTCGTTCGTGTGTGCACTTACACGCTGACCCCACTGTATTGTGCTACGAGTAATCTTATCTTCAAAATCGCCGCCGAAATTAAGTGTGTTATGTACATCGCCACATATTTGTTACACATTCTAGTATTTCTGTGGCTGTAGGTATGTTCTTTCAAATGATATGGTGATTGGAACGTGTGTGTTTGCTTGAAAACATATCTATATATACAAAATATAACAAAACTGAAGTTTCGTCCATTTCTTAAAAGCCGCATTGCCGCCATTTTTAATTGAAAGGTGGCCGCCATTGAAATTAATTTATATTTAACATCAACGTCATTATATGTGGTGTTTTTTTATTATTATTTATTATGGATAAGAAATACTGGCATAGTGATTTCAGCATATTTTGAAATGGCGGCCATTTTACTTTTAAAATGGCCGCCATTTAAACTTGACAATCTAATATTTATTATACATGTTTAATGCAGTGTTGATATTGTGTATGTTTCTTCTGCTTATACTCATAATACAATGAACACAAACTTTTGAGATTATTGCTAACTCGTAATGTAGTACCAGACACCATTATCTTCAAAATGGCCGCTGGAAATAAGTGTGCCACATACATTTCCACTTCAAGGATGTACATGTATTACGTATAGTTTATTACGTATTTACATGTAATACGTATTGTTGTGGCTTATAGTTATGTTTATCTAAATGATATCTTGGTAAGCACATGTGTTTTCCTTTAAAATAAGAAGATACAAAATATGACAAATAATCCATTTTATCCAATACAGTGTATATTAATGTCTTGTATATTGCATTGCAATGGTAAATACTCATATTCTCCCTTGCTGTCATGGGTAAAAGCGTCTGTTACGGCGATATGATGCACCATCTGCAGTCTGTACCATGTAAGGTCTGGCATTGTGGAAGCAGATTGCAACTGGTCTCAACAATTTGCTGTCTTTATGGAGTCCAACTTGGTCGCCAATGTTTAACTCGTTTAATTGTAAAGCTACTATGCTTTTATCATCCCGTTTCTTTCTCTTTTGATGACTGGATCTGATTTTGTCACAAATCGAAATATTTATTGGGCAATACCTGCTCACAAGTGGTCAATAAACTGGATAGAAGCCGCTGTCCCATCAATAACTGTGCAGGTGACCATTCCATGCCGGTTATGGGAGTTTTGATATTCCAGTATACCCAAATATAGGTCTGTACATTCATCTTTTGTTTTTAAGAAACTGTGTTTCACAATGATTACTGTTCGCTAAGCTAACCCACTAGGCATTGGCTACACGTGACATTAATGAAATATTTTTTTTTTTTACAAAATCAGCAACTACCTGGTAGGCAAATTGCAGACTTCATCTGACACATGTGTACTTGGTATACCATGCTTACTGTAAATCCTTTTCAACTGTCCAATGGCAACTGTCCAGATGTCATGCTGTGTGACTGTTGTTGTTAACAGTTACCAGAAATTCATTTGCATTCCATGTGGAAATGTTATCGCATCAGTTTGTCATGGGTGGTCTGGTACATAGTGTGGTATCAGAGTCTGTCTCTTTGACATTCTTCAATTGAACATCTTCCTACCATTATACCAGAACATAATATCTAGCGCTCGTCTAAGACATTTTTGAATGCCGAGATGGCCATTTTGCGCGGTTTGCAACATTTTAGCCTCGAATGGAGTCATAATTATGTGTTTAGTTCCTTTCAACTTATCTCCGTATTCCCATAACGCCACTATTTTCTGCGGACATTGCGTTCTGAAATTGAGTTATCCCTTTAGATTTGTTTTTTCTAGCATAATCAATTGTGCATCTTACTTCAAGTTTGCAATTTCGTGCAACTCGTTATCACTGACATGTAAGTTTGCGAATATTACATGTACCTGTGCATTCATACCCTTAATAAAGTTAGAATATATGTAGGTTACTGACTCGTGGGTTGGCGTATCAGTAACTAGTATGTTTTTGCCAGAAACGTGTTTCATTTACAGGCCATATTGCTTCAACAGCCATAAAATATCCTGTAATCTGTGACGACATGAATAGAGTACATGTTTTATATCATGGATATGCGAGGCAAGTGATCTTACTCCACTTGAACAGTCAGTCCGTACACATAACGAAACCACGTTCAATCAGAGCATATTAGATTTCTGCGAGAATCAATGATATGAAGGCATTAGCCATTAGCTTGCCTTTGTGGCACGCTATAACTGAAACGCAATTTGGGCAATCAAGGCACTGATCACTTTTATATTGACACAGACGATTTGATCTCTTAAGACCATATGGTAATCGTAAATAATGATAATGACCATGGAACAATACTGCCTTTTCAACGTGGCCATTGTTCTAAAGTTTCCTGCATACAATTCTGTATTAGATACAGAGTGTATTAAACCTCTCCAACTGTGTTTTGGTATTCAATCTGACATTTTACGTCGTCTACACATACTGAACATGTGCACATGGAGTTTTAATGCCGAACACGTCATTTAATCACATAAATACTGCCTTTTTGACATTGCTTATACATTTTCCTACATACAAGTTTGTATAGGGAACATATATTATGTAAGCAACTCCTTTGATCACATTTTGAGTGTGATTGTGCCAGCACTGCCTTTCGGGAACACCAACAAGATGTATACTTTAATGCAGATGGTAATGGAACTGATTGAAAGCACTGTATCTATAATTAAGAAAATTCCTGCATGCACACAGTGGCCATTTTGAAATGTAACATGTTCGTCATAAACAGTGACTTAAAATTTTGACTTTAGTCATATATATTTTACTTTCAATTATGATTATTGTCTGGGGAAAAATCAGAATACAACAGGAACAGCTCATGTTTTCGTTGCTGATACAAATAACTTTTATTTCAAGAACGTAGCAAAACAGTTAACACAACCTAACTACAAATACACTTTACTAAAGACAGTACGTAATGAAGACACAATAAATATTATTACATAGAGGCCATTTTGAAAACAAAATGTCCGCCATACCAGTTATCAGAAAAAGTGGAACCTACCCCAGATTTATTATTTGAAGATATGAATATTACAATGTACTGTATACGATTTCAGGGCGGCCATTTTTAATCTAAGATGGCCGCCATGGGACCTGTTAACAGCGAACAGCGTGGATAGTGGGACCGGCGTGCTGTTCGACGAATCGCACCAAATTACCCTACCTACCCATCCCTTTTATCTCGTTTGATCTGCTTCTATTTAAGCGTAGGATATTGACAGTATCAGCTTCCATAACCATTTGCTACAGACACACACACTATTACAAGCTTATTTGTTGAGATGGCACAGCATGTCATTGAGAATATCATTACACATGTATATATTGGAAGTGACGAGTTTCATTTCCTTTTCGAGTGCCGCTTCTATGATGAAGTTCGAAAACGGTATATCAAGCCATTTTATTTTAGAAGACCAAATACTTTAAAATTCGCACAGCTACTTGAGAAAAAATCTGGAAAGCAATTAAGAAATTTAGCTATTTTTGTAAGAAATACTTTATGGTTATAATGACTAGTGAGCTTATACATATGCATTTTGTATTTGTACCCATCGTTGTATTATGTAATATGTTGTATACCTCGTGTGTCACGCATGTGGCTAAGAGTGAATAAAATGTATTGTATTGTATCAAATTGTTGATGCTGCCGCAAAGTATATACAGTTCAGGGCGATTTCAGTATTGGCAATTTCAACTCAATTTGATTATCTGAGCATGAGTTGTAGCACAGCTGAGGCTCAGTCAATCAAACTGAGTGTTGTCAATCACAATATTCAAATATTTGGAAATAAAAAAAATCGACAAATCGTGACAAGATTACCGCTGGCGGTAGTGTAATAACGTACGCTTATCCTGTCGATCTTGTATGGTGGCTTGTTACTGACATTCAATGTCTGTTTCACGAAACCTGCACACATTTTACGGCTATATAAATAATGCAAATACAATAAAAGAAATCGATAATATTAAATAATAACAACATTTAAGAATGAGCATACTTTTTATTTCGTGAAATTTGGTCCAAATATTGATTTTATTGCGAAAAAAACAAACAATTTCCACATGTTAAATACCCATAGACATATTCACAGAGTGAATATGTCTATGGCGATTTAACATGGGGAAATCTTTCTAATTTCAGGAATAGTGGACCGATTTTCAAAATGTACTATTGTTTTCCAAAATATTTAGTTTTTAGACTCCTCCTCCAGGTTCTCCATCTCTTTTTGCCCATGTCAAAATTTCATAGAGAACTCATTTTTCGTAATAAAATCAATATTTGACAAAATTTCACGAAATAAAAAGAAGGCTCATTCTTAAATTTTGATAAAATTTAATATTATCGAAAAAAATATTGTTTTTGCATTAAATGTATTTATATAGCCGTAAAATTTTGGCAGTTTTCGTGAAACAGACAGTAGACTTCGTTACTTCGGCGTGTACAGACGAAATTTAATGTTCTTAATTTTCGTCACTACGCGGCGTAAAAACGAAGGAACGAAACATGTTCGTACGTTTTGTCTCTATGCTGCGTATAAACGAAGGGACGAAATGTCCCGAAATACTATTGACTGATATTTTCACATCGAAATATGTCACGATCATATGTCGAGACGAGACGTTAGTGCCGTGAATGGGAAAAAATATCTGGCAATGCTTAGGAAACGGGATGGGCGAGGCTCTGCCGAGCACATCCCGTTTCCGTGCCGCGCCAAATATTTGTTCCCATTCACGGCACTAGCCTACTATTCTATTTTATCCCGTCAACACAGTGCGTATGTGCCGTGAAACACTGTGCCGTGAAACATTTTTGATATCCAGTCAATACTATTTTTGCATTTTACAGCTATTTGTAGGTGTTGACGGGATAAATAGAATAGTAGGTTAGTGCCGTGAATGGGGAAAAATATCTGGCGCGGCACGGAAACGGGATGTGCTCGGCAGAGCCTCGCCCATCCCGTTTCCTGAGCCTTGCCAGATATCTTTTCCCATTCACGGCACTAACCTACTATTCTCTATCTATTTTCCTTATTTCTGAACCAAAATATATGTTGTGACCACTCATTTGAACCGTCTCGACGAGACGGTTCAAATGAGTGGTCACAACATATACTTCTGATGAGAAATAAAGAAATTATTGAGCCTTGCCGGATATTTTTTCCCATTCACGGCACTAACCTACTATTCTATTTATCCCGTCAACACTACACATATCTGTAAGACTCAAACAAATAACCTCAGCCGCAGCCTCAAAATCGAAGAATCGACAATTATGACAACCGTATTCATACGCAGTGATTAGGTCGTATTGACAGGATATAAAAAATGTTTCACGGCACCGTGTTTCACGGCACATACTCACTGTGTTGACGGGATAAATATACTTTCATTAACACAAATAAAAAGGAAAATATTTATTAAAAATCAAACCGTAAATGCGTATTCTGAATACAATGGGTTCATATAAAAGGCTAAGCTGAACTCGTTTCAACATAATCTCCTTTATTAACAATCACCGCTTTTTGCCCTTCATCTTGGACAGTTTGCCCGCCCCCGACGTACGCCCGGAGTTACTTGCCCCGGATGACTTGCCTATGGTGTTCACTGCTAACTTGGCACTGGAAAATCGGCCCGCCGCTTGGGAAATAGAGGGCCGTTGCACGTTGGAGCCAGATCGCTCAAAATTGCGGTCTTTGGAGCCCTTTCTGTCGACACCTTTACTGCTACGTTGTCCGTCCAGTCCTGAAACATTATGAGACAAAGTTAAGTGACACATGATGCTTGTCAAACACGACTACACCACCTTCTGCACTAATTTTCCCAATATTTGCCAGTCTACTTTATCAAAATACATGGATATTGTGCTTGAAATCAAATAGCTGGATTGGCTCAGACAATGAAATTACTGGATTGTGAGTTGGCATTGCAAACAGATGTTCAGACAAGTTGCTAATCTGTAGCCTATTTCGCCAACATTGCAAAGTATACTTATCTAGCAAACTATACTTTCAGGGAGAAATTTTCAATTTTAGGATACATTAATTATTTTTTATTATACTGAATTTATTACATTATCACAGCCATTTTGGCTGCGATAATGTAATAAATGCAGTATAATAATTCTGCATACTTTTAATCATCACATATATGCAGTGATTAGTTCTATATGACATAATGCATTTCAGGAAAAATAAATGATTACTCCCTCAAAGAATACTTTGCTAGATAAGTATGCTTTGCAATTTTGATGAAATCGTCTATAGAACATATGTATTGTCAGTGATGTTTTATTGCACCCGAGTGTTCATTTTTGATACTGAAAGAGTAGCGGTTAAATGTACGTTTCATAATCACAGTGGACCCTCTCTAAACCGAACACCCTGTATGTCCGTTCCACGTTTTGCTGCGTTTTATTTCGAAAATACGATTTTCCTATGGGAATTTAACATGGGGGCTAAAAATAGATTTTTTTAACATATTTTTTTATTTGTGGACCGATTTTCAAAATCTAACTTTTGTTTTCTTAGTTACATCATTTTCAAGCTATCTCGCCAGGTTTCGGAGTCAATTTCCAAAACTTTTCGTTTTTTGATCCTGAAGGATCAAAAAACGAAAGGTTTTGTAACTTGAAATTGACTCCTCATGTTAAAATAGTTTTTTCGCAATAAAATCAATATTTGATGGAATTTCATGAAACAATTTTTTTTTGGGAGGGTGACTTTTTTGTTATTGTTTTTTTTTTTTTATGAAAAATGAAAAAGTACTTACTTTTAAATATTTTTTAGATTTAATGTGTTTAATGGCCAAATGTTCGTCGGCAGCAAAACGTGGAACAGACAGTAGTTAAAAATCAACGCGTATTCCTGTAATTTGTAATCATAATCAGACATGAAAACTAAAGTCCAGTTCATCACATCAAAAAAAATACATTAATATATACACAGGATGTCACATTTGGATAGGCAACCTTGTACACGCATATTGTTGCGGGAATTTGTGGCCGTGCCTGGAAATATGGATTGACTTTTATCCCGTCAACACAGTGCGTATGTGCCGTGAAACACGGTGCCGTGAAACATTTTTGATAACCTGTCAATACGACGTAATCACTGCGTATGAATATGTGCGGTGGCTGGGGTTATTTTGATTGCATTTTAAATCTGTGTGTAGGTAGGTGTTGACGGGATAAATAGAATAGTAGGTTAGTGCCGTGAATGGAAAACATATCTGGCGCGGCACGGAAACGGGATGTGCTCGGCAGAGCCTCGCCCATCCCGTTTCCTGAGCCTTGCCAGATATCTTTTCCCATTCACGGCACTAACCTACTATTCTCTATCTATTTTCCTTATTTCTGAACCAAAATGTATGTTGTGACCACTCATTTGAACCGTCTCGACGAGACGGTTCAAATGAGTGGTCACAACATATACTTCTGATGAGAAATAAAGAAATTATTGAGCCTTGCGGATATTTTTTCCCATTCACGGCACTAACCTACTATTCTCTGTATGTGTGGCTAGTTTAGGTTCTGATCTTCTAGCTCTCATTCGGCAGTTTTCCTGTCAATATCGAAAACTATGGTTTGCAGATTAAAGTACTGTGTGCATTGTTATTGGCGGCAGTATCTGCATAAATATGTATTAATCATAGTGTTTATTAACCCTTTCAACCCTAAGGAACTGGAATGGACTGTGATATGCTAATGTTCCGACCAATACAATGGTCACAAAATGATTTTCAGATTCGTCCATTTATGAAAAGGGGGTGTTTTTTGTTCTAAGAAATATGAAAATTACTTGCAAAAAGTGCAGATCCTGATGAGACGGCTCGTTACGAGCCGGCTCATCTGGATCTGCACTTTTTGCATAAACCGCTATAGCGGGATTTCAGGTTCAAAGGGTTAATACGTACTTTCGTTTCCCATTAAAACACACAATGCAACGCAAGACGTCAATATTTTTCCTTTTGACGTCTCGTGCGTTCATATTGGTCAGTGCCGGAACTACGCTTCACCTCGCGAAATAGTTCCTTCTATATCGCCACTAATTTGTTTATTTTATTTACATTTTGTATATTTTCTGAAGCGCATATACATTGCGAATGATGTACGTATATAATAAAAAGGTTATTTGATTTGTATGTGTATATATGTGTATATATACCACTCGTTCCGCCGCGCAACGATATTGCGCTCTGAAACTCCTAAAGTCGCGCAATATCGCACGCTGCGGAACTCGTGCATATATCCACATCCAAATAAAACAACCTATAATTATTTGTGCAGACATATTTGTGTAAGTAGCTATTGGTTTATTAGTATGCTAATTTTATTAGTTTCTATATACATGTACATGGGTACAACAATTTTAATACGACAGTCGCACTATTCCAAGGGAAACAATACTCAATAGAGTCAGTATTTGTTTTTATCCCGTCAACACAGCGAGTATGTGCCGTGAAACACGGTGCCGTGAAACATTTTTGATATTCAGTCAATACTAGCTTTGCATTTTAGAGCCGTTTGTGGTGTTGACGGGATAAATAGAATAGTAGGTTAGTGCCGTGAATGGGAACAAATATCTGGCGCGGCACGGAAACGGGATGTGCTCGGCAGAGCCTCTCCCATCCCGTTTCCTGAGCCTTACCATATATTTTTTCCCATTCACGACACTAACCTAATATTCTCTATTACTTCCAAATGTATGGTGCTTACCTCTAAGGTTCCCGCTCTTCTTCCGCTTGATTTCGCCCGTCAGGACCTTTATCTTTCCTACAATGTAAGACGTGGTGGGCTGACAATTTGGGACATAATCACGACAATATGGCGACGTTTGTTCATTCTTTAATTTTGATAAAATACAATTCATTGTTATATACGTACATTCGTTTTCTATTGAAACACAATGGAATGCAAGCCGTTTATATTTTCCCTGTTGACGTCTCGTGAGTCCATATTGGTTAATACCGGAACTGCGTTTCATCTCTTAATATACTTGCTTCTAAATCAGCAGTAATTTGTTTACTTTATTTATAATTTGTATATTTTTCGAGGCACATATAAATTGTGAGTGATTTACGTACGTTTATGATAAAAAGGGTGATTTGATTTGTTAGTGGATATATGCCACTCGTTCCGCCGCGAAGCGATATTGCATTCCACACAATAACGCACGCAGCGGTAACTTGTGCATATATCTATATACAAATCAAATAACCTATACATATTATCTAAAAACTTGTTATTTTTGCATTCTGTATGTAGCCTAAAATTTGAGCAAGTTCCGTTAAACAGACAGTTGACGATCGCATATTCCCATTGTAGTACTCACGTTCGAGTTGTGGAAACTTCTTTTCCCAGTCCGTCAACAGAGGGCGCACCTTTTTCAGCACCGGTTTGTCGTCGCTACTTTCTACAAGATATAGAGGATATTTGTTTTCTCAGTGTAAGATCGAATTTTATTTCATCGAGTGGACGAAAAATGTCGGATTTTCACTCGTGGCTTCACCACTCGTGAAAATCCGACATTTTTCGTCCACGAGATGAAATAAAATCGATCTTACACTGAAGAAAACAAATATTCTATTTCTTCTATGACTATATAACGCCCCTTTTACCGATATTTGCATTATTTAATTATTTTATGTTCCCGTTAGATACTTCCAGTTTCAGTCGTAACCCGTGGGGTGCCTCAAATTCCAATTTACTCTTTGACACGCCGCATTACAAAGTAGTTGCAATTTTGTGGAGGAGATTTATGACTAACAGAACTATCCCGTATCTGTAGAAGATACTAATTCATATTAATATGAAAAACTGAATACGCTTTAACATAAATTAACAATTCGATGTGTATACTTTTATGGATTTTATACGCAAAATAAACCACCATGGCAACAGCAAAGTGCGGATTAATATGTACATGAATATATAATCATGAATATATAATGAGGCGAGAAAACGGAAAGTGCCACCATCTTGTATTTTATGTTCATTCCAACTAACGAGAATAGTGTCACAACAAGTTGATTAACAGTGTTTTGAACAGAATTTGATGCCTGCACACATTCCCTATTCACTGTCGCTGTAGTGCATTAGTCTTTGACAAGGATCACAGGCGAGGAATGAAGTGGATAATCATATCGTGTTACGAAATCTGATGTCGCCATAATTTTTAGAAACAACGGTCAGGATTCGTGGTATTTTTTTGGGATAGCGACTGGTTCGAAAACGTGAAGCTAACATTTCCGTTGAATGTTGGGTGAACAAAAAATCCTGGAGAGATGAGAGACTGGTTGGCGCCTTGATTAATAATAATATTCATTCGTGCGACATGTGTAAAGTAGGTGGGTGGGGTATGTTTTCTCAGATGTTGTTAATTCTCAAGTTGCTTTTCATTATTTTTGCTCTTTGTGTAGCACTCTGTTTCGATTTGTCAAACTGAAATTACTGGTATGTGGACAACTCTCGGTGTTTTATCTTTCTTTTTGAGAAATCGTGTCAAAATGTAGTTGCGAACGGTAACTTGCATTCTACTCCTGTACCATCCGTAGGCTTAGTTACGATTCCACTCATAAGCCTTCTCTGCAGAATAGTGAATCGGATCTGATTCGCACTTTAGCAGTTAATTGTGACATATTATTTTCGGAATTTCCATCTGAAAAAAATATTAGTATTATAAAAGTAATACATACTAATAATTCTGAAACAAATTTTACCATTGTAGAAGGTTTAGACAATTATTGTTGGCCTTTACAAAAAATGGAACCCATCTTAACTTTTACGTGTTGGAATTTGGCTGCCGCTGACTGGATCACTTTTGATAATAGCTTAAATTTTCTTTTATCAGGTCAACTACATATGTAAATTTATGTACTTGAATATGTTATTTTCATAATATTAACACTCATTTCAGTTCAAAATTATATAAAAGCTTTCACAATTATCTGCTAATGTGCGAATCGGACCTGATTCGCTATTCTGCAGAGAAGGCCTATGAGTGAAATTATAACTGTGGCTACCGACGGTACAGAAATAGATTGCAAGTTACGGTTCGCAACTAGTCAAATTGAAGATTGAAGATGTTTGTTTACTTATTGCTCTCTGAAAATAATGAAAATTCACTATATATTTGGAGGTTATTTTCACCACTAGCATTCAAAGAGTTAAATTTGACATGCTTTTCTCTGACTACTGTAGTATAGAGATTTAGGATAAATGACAGAATTATGAACAATATTTCAGTGTCGTTCTGGTGGATTACACAGAAAATGTCAACGTTGTCGTACAGGTTGCAAATGTCCGTTCTTCGGGCGACTGTTCTTTTGAATTTAAAGTAGAACAGTTATGTCGCAAGCATAGATACAAGCACCTGATTCATCACGGAGAATTTCAAGATCAAGAATGAAGATTAACAATTCTAATGGAATTCCATGGATTACACAGAAAATATCAACGTTGTCGTACAGGTTGCAAATGTCCGTTCTTGGGGCGACTGTTCTTTTGAATTTACAGTAGAACAGTTATGTCGCAAGCATAGATACAAGCACCTAATTCATCACGGAGAATTTCAAGATCAAGAATGAAGATTAACAATTCTAATGGAATTCCATGGATTACACAGAAAATGTCAACATTGTCGTACAGGTTGCAAATGTCTGTTCTTGGGGCGACTGTTCTTTTGAATATAAAGTAGAACAGTTATGTTACAAACATAGATACAAGCACCTGATTCATCACAGAGAATTTCAAGATCAAGAATGAAGATTGCTGGATATTTTAAGATATTCAATTCATCATGTTTTATTTGTTATTTTGATTACCATTACTCTTTTTTTACTAAACATGCTAAATGTTGGGCAATGGTGTTATTTGAGGGTCCTCATGTTTAATTTGTATCTATTTGCGAAAGCAAATTGTCCAGTTCCGCGATTTCCTCCTTCCTCCTTCGGAGCAAGCAGGGTCTGCAACAAATGTGGCGCTGGTGCTCTCGGTGACGAGTTTCATTTCCTTTTCGAGTGCCGCTTCTATGATGAAGTTCGAAAACGGTATATCAAGCCATTTTATTTTAGAAGACCAAATATTTTAAAATTCGCACAGCTATTTGAGAAAAAATCTGGAAAGCAATTAAGAAATTTAGCTATTTTTATAAGAAATGCTTTATGGTTATAATGACTAGTGAGCTTATACATATGCATTTTGTATTTTTACCCATCGTTGTATTATGTAATCTATTGTATACCTCGTGTGTCACGTATGTGGCTTAGAGTGAATAAAATGTATTGTATTGTTGTATATTGGTAGAAGATAACAAATGTTGCTCGGTGCGCGCATCCAGCAAGGGAGCTAATCGCAGGTGTGCAAGGAACATAATCATGCAACTACTAAAATTCCCCAGTTGGGCGGAGCCTAATTTAGTTTAAACATAGTTTATTGCATATAAGTACAATGGGCGGAGCCTAAGAAGGTAGTTCGGCAAAACTGTGACTTTTCGAAATCGATATCCCACGGGGCTGTGTGAAGTTAGCACTGCAATCGCAGATCGACAATCAACATTCAAATCGAATGTCGACCTGAATGTAGAGCTGTAAAGTTAGGATATGTAGAAAACTTGAATGAACAGCTGGCTAGTTCCAATGCGCTGCTGGCTCTGCAATGGACATTTGTACTTTACAAAGTGAATGTACAGCTGGCTAGTGCCAATGTACAGCTGGCTCTGCAATCGACATTCAAACTTGTATTGTCAGTTCAATCTGAATGTAGAGCTGTGTACTACCAATGTACAGCTGGCTGCACTGCAATCGACACAATATGAATGTAGAGCTGGGTACTTCCAATGTACAGCTGGCTCTGCAATCGACATTGAAACATGTATTTTCCGTTCAATGTGAACGTAGAGCTGGGTATTCCCAATGTACAGCTGGCTCTGCAATCGACATTCAAACATGTATATCTTCGATTGAATCTGAATGTAGAGCTGGGTATTCCCAATGTACAGCTGGCTCTGCAATCGACATTCAAACTCGAATTTTTTGTTCAATCTGAATGTAGAGCTGGGTACTTCCAATGTACAGCTGGCTCTGCAATCGACATTCAAACTTATATTGTCAGTTCAATCTGAATGTAGAGCTGGATACTTCCAATGTACAGCTGGCTCTGCAATCGACATTCAAAATCGTATTGTCAGTTCAATCTGAATGTACAGCTGGGTACTTCCAATGTACAGCTGGCTCTACAATCGACATTCAAACATTAATTTTCGGTTGAATGTGAATGTAGAGCTGGGTACTTCCAATGTACAGCTGGCTCTGCAATCGACATTCAAACATGTATTTTCCGTTGATTCTGAATGTAGAGCTGGGTATTTCCAATGTACAGCTGGCTCTGCAATCGACATTCCAACTCGCATTTTCTGTTCAATATGAATGTAGAGCTGGGTACTTCCAATGTACAGCTGGGTCTGCAATCGACATTCGAACTTGTAATGTCAGTTCAATCTGAATGTACAGCTCGGTACTTCCAATCCAAGTACAGCTGGCTCTACAATCGACATTCAAAACATTTATTTTCGGTTGAATGTGAATGTAGAGCTGGGTACTTCCACTGTACAGCTGGCTCTGCAATCGACATTCAAACATGTATTGTCCGTTCAATTTGAATGTACAGCTGGGTATTCCCAATGTACAGCTGGCTCTGCAATCGACATTCAAACTCGCATTTTATTTTCAATCTGAATGTAGAGCTGGGTACTTCCAATGTACAGCTGGCTCTGCAATCGACATTCAAAGTTATATTGTCAGTTCAATCTGAATGTAGAGCTGGGTACTTCCAATGTACAGCTGGCTCTACAATCGACAATCAAACATTTATTTTCGGTTCAATGTGAATGTAGAGCTGGTACTTCCAATGTACAGCTGGCTCTGCAATCGACATTCAAACTCGCATTTTCTGTTCAATCTGAATGTAGAGCTGGGTACTTCCAATGTACAGCTGGCTCTGCAATCGACATTCAAACTTGTGTTATCAGTTTAATATGAATGTAGAGCTGGGTACATCCAATGTACAGCTGGCTCTGCAATCGACATTCAAACATGTATTTTCCGTTGATTCTGAATGTAGAGTTGGGTGCTTCCAATGTACAGCTGGCTATGCAATCGACATTCAAACTCGCATTTTCTGTTCAATGTGAATGTAGAGCTGGGTACTTCCAATGTACAGCTGGCTCTGCAATCGACATTCAAACTCGTATTGTCAGTTCAATCTGAATGTACAGCTGGGTACTTCCAATGTACAGCTGGCTCTACAATCGACATTCAAACATTAATTTTGCGTTGAATGTGAATGTAGAGCTGGGTACTTCCAATGTACAGCTGGCTCTGCAATCGACATTCAAAGTTATATTGTCAGTTCAATCTGAATGTAGAGCTGGGTACTTCCAATGTACAGCTGGCTCTACAATCGACAATCAAACATTTATTTTCCGTTCAATGTGAATGTAGAGCTGGTACTTCCAATGTACAGTGGCTCTGCAATCGACATTCAAACTCGCATTTTCTGTTCAATCTGAATGTAGAGCTGGGTACTTCCAATGTACAGCTGGCTCTGCAATCGACATTCAAACTTGTGTTGTCAGTTTAATATGAATGTAGAGCTGGGTACATCCAATGTACAGCTGGCTCTGCAATCGACATTCAAACATGTATTTTCCGTTGATTCTGAATGTAGAGTTGGGTGCTTCCAATGTACAGCTGGCTATGCAATCGACATTCAAACTCGCATTTTCTGTTCATATGAATGTAGAGCTGGGTACTTCAATGTACAGCTGGCTCTGCAATCGACATTCAAACTCGTATTGTCAGTTCAATCTGAATGTACAGCTGGGTACTTCCAATGTACAGCTGGCTCTACAATCGACATTCAAACATTAATTTTGCGTTGAATGTGAATGTAGAGCTTGGTACTTCCAATGTACAGCTGGCTCTGCAATCGACATTCAAACATGTATTTTCCGTCGATTCTGAATGTAGAGCTGGGTATTTCCAATGTACAGCTGGCTCTGCAATCGACATTCAAGCTCGCATTTTCTGTTCAATATGAATGTAGAGCTGGGTACTGCCAATGTACAGCTGGCTCTGCAATCGACATCCAAACTCGCATTTTCTGTTCAATCTGAATGTAGAGCTGGTTACTTCGAATGTACAGTTGGCTGTGTAGTCGACATTTAAACAGGTGTGTTTGAATACAGTGCTGGGTAGTTTGAATACCGAGCTGGGTCTGAGATCGTTATTCAGTACTATGTTTTCTGTATATTCTGAATACAGAGCTGGCACGTATGAATAACGAGTCTGCTCTGAGATCGTTATTCAGCTCTCGCGTGCCCTTTTTGCGGCAAAAATTAAACTGCCTTTTAGAGATAAAGCAGCATAAGTTGTTTAAAAGTCGTTTTTTCAAAGTCGCGTCCAAGACTATGTCGGTCCCAGTCACCTGTGAAGCATCTGTGAAAAAAATCATGCAAATCGATAAAGAAAGTGGCATTCCATTTTTTTGGCGATAACTTCGTAATTAATGGGCCGATTTGCATGCAGTTTTCGGTATTCTGAATATTTATTTTGGCAACGTTTGAATATAGAGCTGGGTAGTTTGAATAACGAGCTGGCTCTGAGATCGTTATTCAGAAAATTGTTTTAGTATAAGCCGAATACAGAGCTGGCACGTATGAATAACGAGCTGGCTCTGAGATCGTTGTTTATTTAGCTCTCGCGTGCCCTTTTTACGGCAAAATGAACTGCCTTTTACAGATAAAGCAGCCTAAGTTGTTTAAAAGTCGTTTTTCAAAGTCGCGTCCAATGCTATGTCGGTCCCAGTCACCTGTGAAGCATCGGTAAAAAAAATCATGCAAATCCGATAAAGAAAGCGGCATTCCATTTTTTTGGCGATAACTTCGTAATTAATAGGCCGATTTGCATGCGGTTTTCGGTATTCTGAATATTTATTTTGGCAACGTTTGAATATAGAGCTGGGTAGTTTGAATAACGAGCTGGCTCTGAGATCGTTATTCAGAAAATTGTTTTAGTATAAGCCGAATACAGAGCTGGATAGTTTGAATAACGAGCTGGCTGTGATATACGGTTATTCAGATTTGCTTTGGCAGTATTTGAATACAGAGCTGGTAAGTTTGAATAACGAGCTTGCTGTGAGATTGTATTTTCGCAACATTTGATTACAGAATATTCAGAATATACAGAAAACATAGTACTGAATAATGATCTCAGACCCAGCTCGTTATTCAAACTACCCAGCACTGTAACTAATGTTGCGAAAATACAATCTCACAGCCAGCTCGTTATTCGAACTTACCGTCTCAGTATTCAAATACTACCAAAGCAAATCTGAATAAAGATAGCACAGCCAGTTCGTTATTCAAACTATCCAGCTCTGTATTCGGCTTATACTAAAACAATTTTCTGAATAACGATCTCAGAGCCAGCTCGTTATTCAAACTACCCAGCTCTATATTCAAACGTTGCCAAAATAAATATTCAGAATACCGAAAACCGCATGCAAATCGGCCTATTAATTACGAAGTTATCGCCAAAAAAATGGAATGCCACTTTCTTTATCGGATTTGCATGATTTTTCACCGATGCTCACAGGTGACTGGGACCGACATAGCATTGGACGCGACTTTGAAAAACGACTTTTAAACAACTTAGGCTGCTTTATTTGTAAAAGGCAGTTCATTTTGCCGCAAAAAGGGCACGCGAGAGCTGAATAACGATCTCAGAGCCAGCTCGATTATTTATACTATCCAGCTCTGTATTCGGCTTATACTAAAACAATTTTCTGAATAACGATCTCAGAGCCAGCTCGTTATTCAAACTACCTAGCTCTATATTCAAACGTTGCCAAAATAAATATTCAGAATACCGAAAAACGCATGCAAATCGGCCTATTATTTACGAAGTTATCGCCAAAACAATGGAATGCCACTTTCTTTATCGGATTTGCATGATTTTTTCACCGATGCTTCACAGGTGATTGGGACCGACATAGCCTTGGACGCGACTTTGAAAAACGATTTTTTTTTAAACAACTTATGCTGCTTTATCTCTAAAAGTCAGTTCATTTTGCCGCAAAAATGGGCACGCGAGAGCTGAATAACGATCTCAGAGCCAGCTCGTTATTCATACGTGCCAGCTCTGTATTCAGAATATACAGAAAACATAGTACTGAATAACGATCTCAGACCCAGCTCGGTATTCAAACTACCCAGCACTGTATTCAAACACACCTGTTTAAATGTCGACTACACAGCCAACTGTACATTCGAAGTAACCAGCTCTACATTCAGATTGAACAGAAAATGCGAGTTTGGATGTCGATTGCAGAGCCAGCTGTACATTCGAAGTACCCAGCTCTACATTCAGATTGAAAAGAAAATACGAGTTTAAAATGTCGATTGCAGAGCCAGCTGTACATTCGAAGTAGCCAGCTGTACATTCAGATTCACTCGAAAATACATGTGTGAATGTCGATTGCAGAGCCAGATGTACATAGGAACTATCCAGCACTACATTCATATTCAGCATAAAATGTGATTTTGAATGTCGATTGCAGAGCCAACTATACATTCAAAGTACCCAGCTCTACATTCATATTGAACAGAAAATACTAGTTCAAATGTCGATTACACAGCCAGCTGTACATTCGAAGTGCCCAGCTCTACATTCAGATTCAACAGAAAATACGAGTTTGATTGTCGATTGCACAGCCAGCTGTACATTCGAAGTACCCAGCTCTACATTCAGATTGAACAGAAAATGCGTAGTTTGAATGTCGATTGCACAGCCAGCTGTACATTGGTGGAAGTACCCAGCTCTACTTTCAGATTGAACTGACAATACGAGTTTGAATGTCGATTGCAGAGCCAACTGTACATTGGAAGTACCCAGCTCTACATTCATATTGAACAGAAAATGCATGTTTGAATGTCGATTGCAGAGCCAGCTTGACATTTGAAGTACCCAGCTCTACATTCACATTCAACGGAAAATTAATGTTTGAATGTCGATTGTAGAGCCAGCTGTACATTGGAAGTACCCAGCTGTACATTCAGATTGAACTGACAATACGATTTGAATGTCGATTTGCAGAGCCAGAGCTGTACATTGGAAGTACCCAGCTCTACATTCAGATTGAACGGACAATACAAGTTTTAATGTCGATTGCAGAGCCAGCTGTACATTGGAAGTACCCAGCTCAACATTCATATTGAACAGAAAATGCATGTTTGAATGTCGATTGCAGAGCCAGCTGTACATTGAAAATACTCAGCTGTACATTCAGAATCGACGGAAAATACATGTTTGAATGTCGATTGTAGAGCCAGCTGTACATTGGAAGTACCCAGCTCTACATTCAAATTCAACAGAAAATAAATGTTTGAATGTCGATTGTAGAGCCAGATGTACATTGGAAGTACCCAGGTCTACATTCAGATTGAACTGACAATACGAGTTTGAATGTCGATTGCAGAGCCAGCTGTACATTGGAAGTACCCAGCTGTAAATTCAGATTGAACAGAAAATGCGAGTTTGAATGTCGATTGCAGAGCCAGCTGTACATTGGAAATACCCAGCTCAACATTCAGAATCAACGGAAAATATATATTTAAATGTCGATTGCAGAGCCAGCTGTACATTGGAAATACCCAGCTCTACATTCAGATTCAACAGAAATTCATGTTTGAATGTCGATTGCAGAGCCAGCTCTACATTGGGAATGCCCAGCTCTACATTCAGATTGAACCGACAATATATGTGTGAATGTCGATTGCAGAGCCAGCTGTACATTGGAAGTACCCAGCTCTACATTCAGAATCAACGGAAAATACATGTTTGAATGTCGATTGCAGAGCCAGCTGTACATTGGAAGTACCCAGCTCTACATTCACATTCAACGCAAAATTAATGTTTGAATGTCGATTGTAGAGCCAGCTGTACATTGGAAGTACCCAGCTGTACATTCAGATTGAACTGACAATACGAGTTTGAATGTCGATTGCAGAGCCAGCTGTACATTGGAAGTACCCAGCTCTACATTCATATTGAACAGAAAATGCGAGTTTGAATGTCGATTGCATAGCCAGCTGTACATTGGAAGCACCCAGCTCTACATTCAAAATCAACGGAAAATACATGTTTGAATGTCGATTGAAGAGCCAGCTGCACATTGGAAGTACCCAGCTGTACATTCAGATTGAACTGACAATACGAGTTTGAATGTTGATTGCAGAGCCAGCTGTACATTTGAAGTTACCCAGCTCTAAATTCATATTAAACTGACAACACAAGTTTGAATGTCGATTGCAGAGCCAGCTGTACATTGGAAGTGCCCAGCTCTACATTCAGATTGAACAGAAAATGCGAGTTTGAATGTCGATTGCAGAGCCAGCTGTACATTGGAAGTATCCAGCTCTACATTCACATTCAACCGAAAATAAATGTTTGATTGTCGATTGTAGAGCCAGCTGTACATTGGAAGTACCCAGCTCTACATTCAGGTTGAACTGACAAATACGAGTTTGAATGTCGATTGCAGAGCCAGCTGTACATTGGAAGTACCCAGCTCTGCATTCAGATTGAACTGACTATATATGTTTGAATGTCGATTGCAGAGCCAGCTGTACATTGGAAGTACCCAGCTCTACATTCAGATTGAAAATAAAATGCGACTTTGAATGTCGATTGCAGAGCCAGCTGTACATTGGGAATACCCAGCTCTACATTCAGATTCAACCGAAGATACATGTTTGAATGTTGATTGCAGAGCCAGCTGTACATTGGGAATACCCAGCTCTGCATTCAAATTGAACGGGACAATACATGTTTTCATGTCGATTGCAGAGCCAGCTGTACATTGGAAGTACCCAGCTCTACATTCAGAATCAACGAAAAATACATGTTTGAATGTCGATTGCAGAGCCAGCTGTACATTGGAAGTACCCAGCTCTACATTCACATTCAACGGAAAATTAATGTTTGAATGTCGATTGTAGAGCCAGCTGTACATTGGAAGTACCCAGCTGTACATTCAGATTGAACTGACAATACGATTTTGAATGTCGATTGCAGAGCCAGCTGTACATTGGAAGTATCCAGCTCTACATTCAGATTGAACTGACAATATAAGTTTGAATGTCGATTGCACAGCCAGCTGTACATTGGAAGTACCCAGCTCACATTCAGATTGAACAGAAAATGCGAGTTTGAATGTCGATTGCAGAGCCAGCTGTACATTGGGAATACCCAGCTCTACATTCAGATTCAACCGAAGATATATATGTTTGAATGTCGATTGCAGAGCCAGCTGTACATTGGGAATACCCAGATCTACATTCAAATTGAACGGAAAATACATGTTTCAATGTCGATTGCAGAGCCAGCTGTACATTGGAAGTACCCAGCTCTACATTCAGATTCAACCGAAAATACATGTTTGAATGTCGATTGTAGAGCCAGCTGTACATTGGAAGTACCCAGCTGTACATTCAGATTGAAGTGACAATATGAGTTTGAATGTCGATTGCAGAGCCAGCTGTACATTGGTAGTACACAGCTCTACATTCAGATTGAACTGACAATACAAGTTTGAATGTCGATTGCAGAGCCAGCTGTACATTGGCACTAGCCAGCTGTACATTCACTTTGTAAAGTACAAATGTCGATTGCAGAGCCAGCAGCGCATTGGAACTAGCCAGCTGTTCATTCAAGTTTTCTACATATCCTAACTTTACAGCTCTACATTCAGCTCGACATTCGATTTGAATGTTGATTGTCGATCTGCGATTGCAGTGCTAACTTCACACAGCCATTTCACGGGCGCATCTGGTATTTAACGGGTGTAAGATGGATTTCGATTTCACGGGTAAAACACGGTAATTCATGGATAGTCATAAAAGAAAATGTGAGGTTACACGAACAATAATCTATTCTTCAAAAAATATTCATTTAACTAAAATGCCACGTTACATGAGTACTCTATTACATACCAGCCACAGAGAAGATGTACAATTATATGAAATAGGCACCACCTATGACTGGCGACGTTAGTGTATGAAACTTAGGGCCAAAATCGGCCCTGTCTCAGATTTTGTTGAAACCTTGGTAACAACATCTGCGATATATCCGCTTTACATACTGATAATTATTTTTCATATGTGATGCTTTGTTTTGATTTTATGACGTTGTGAAGTACTATGGGTAGGTACTTGTTTTCACCCTAAATGACGTCAAATAGACGTTAATGACGTCGCATATTTATAACGTTATTGTGGTGTTGGGTATATCAGGGTAGGCACAGCTGTTGCTAATACGTGTATTTATTCAGTTTATACTCACAAGCACACAATTCATGAAGATGATTACAATTGTACATAACAAAACTACATAATTCCAGCACAAAAATATTTACACAATTCCTTAACATTTGATTGGTCCGTTGCAAGTCTCCGTCCAACATTTATATCCCAGTAAACTCCATGCCGAACTACTTTCCGTAACCGTCAGGCGCAGTTAAAATAATTCTTAAGAAAACGGAAAATAAACACATTTTCTTGATGAATTTATTTCAAATGCTGGAATTATAAGGAATGAATGGCCTATTTGTGGAATTTATCGTGGATATAAACTTGTGGAAAAGTCGCGGGAATACTGGACGAGGCCTTGAAAAATTACAATTTTCGAAAAAAAAAAAAAAAAAAAAAAGATTTTTTGTTTTTTTTCGAAAATTGTATTTTTTTGTCACTTCGTCCAGTATTCCCGCGACTTTTCCAAGTTTATACCCCGATAAATTCCACAAAAAGGCCATTCATTCCTATAATGTACAAACAAATGTGCGATAGGAGACATGACAACTACTATAACTGTATACATGTTGGCTGCTGACTATGATAATGAACCATACGTCATTTGCGCGGGGCCTTGAATACACTCTGGTTATCATGTAACTGTTTTGATGATTAAATTGATATGTGACTGTGACTGAAGAAATGGGGCTTATGGGTTTTGCGCCCAGTGAAGATCCAAATCAGCCTGTGCATCCACACAGTCTGATCAGGATCTGCACTGTTCGCCATTCAGTCAGTGAAACACCCGTTATGCTTCTAACTTCTAACACAAAATATGGATCGTTTTCATTCTACAGGAGTGTGCTATTTGGTCAGGAGCTACACTGGTCACACATTTCATAAGCCCCATTTCTGCAGTCACAGCCACACATCTTGATGACTGTATGGCACCTTTTTTGCATTTTTGCAAACCCGTTGCCATGGCGTGGGTTATTTGGCAGTTTCGGCGCCGAAACAGTCCTGTGCGTAACAACAGCTCATACATATGAAAATGTTGCTGTTGTCCACCATAAACGGTGCAATTGTTTCTGCAAAATAATATAATTCCAGCAAAAAATATTTACACAATTCCCTAACATTTGATTGGTCCGTAGCAAGTCTCTGTCCAGAATTTATATCCCAGTAAACTCCATGCCGAACTACTTTCCTTAACCGTCAGGCGCAGTTAAAATAATTCTTAAGAAAACGGAAAATAAACACATTTTCTTCATGAATTTATTTCAAATGCTGGAATTATAAGGAATGAATGGCCTTTTTGTGGAATTTATCGTGGATATAAACTTGGAAAAGTCGCGGGAATACTGGACGAGGCCTTCCGGCCTTCGTCCAGTATTCCGGCGACTTTTCCAAGTTTATACCCCGATAAATTCCACAAAAAGGCCATTCATTCCTATATTGGTTACAAAATGTAGCACACTTGCGTCGCCATTTGAGCAGATCTCTGCGCAGGTAGAGCCATCGCTCCAATGGAAAACGTCAGGAAGCGGAAAAATGAGCCACGGAAACTGCGTTTTAAGGATGTTGTTCATTCATACCACAAATCAAGTATAAAACAGACACATTATTTCTTAAGCCAAATCACATAGTTACTATTGTATAGATTTTCGCATCAATACCATTCAATTCTTAGCAAACACAAAAATGTAACTAAATGTTCCAAGTAAGAACACCTACATATGTCATGCAATAAAAGCCAAATGGTCTTAACCGCATGTAGATGATCGCAAATAAACATAAACTATCTTGTGCGAACTGTGTGCGATATTCTAGATCATAGGTCCGAGCCTGTGACATGTGGATATACATGATGAACAACTAGGGCAAGTGCACATCGCAGAGGCTCACTGATACCACCCTCCCCGGCTACCGCCTGGACTAAGAAATAAAAAAACTATAATGCACCTCTTACGGACGGACGGACGGACGGACGCATGGACGAACGCACAGAATGACGAAAACTATATACCACCCCCCCCCCCGACATACTTCATATTGCTATAAACGGTACCGTAGTAGTATTGCAGAGCTACTTCCCGCAACTAGTCTACCACAGTGTTACAACTTCTCTATTATAATTAAATGGTGTCATTGGCGCACTTCTCTTATTTGAACTCGTGATACATTTTAGATATTTCCTTTTCATATATAGTACATTAATAACCGAGGCATTATAGAAACTGTATTAGTACATTTACGATCATTTTAAGAAAACAATAACAAGGATAAGAATCTTCAGTGGTACTTTTCCCAATTTTCGCAATCTCAGTCATCATTGAGCACGACTGTCACTTCAAGAGTTATACACATTTTGCCCATTTTTGGTATGAATTGTGTTAAGTTTTACATTTATTGTTGAGTCACCCAGTACTGTGTCAGATGTGTTTGTATCATGGACTGCAGCAACAGGTGCACTAGACGCATACTTACAATGTATATGTACACGGGTGGACGGACGGACGACGGACGGACGGACGGACGGAGACGGACGGACGGACGGACGGACGGACGGACGGACGTTCCAACATTTTGGGTTTATGGGGTATTTCCATTGTTTGAAGAACAATGAAAAAGCCCCTAAACAACAATAGAGTTTATGAGCTTACGGAATATTACAAAGGAATCTTTTGTTACTAACCCCGCCCCTAAGCTCTCAAACCCCCGGACGTTGGCCCGGACGGACGACAAGACGGACGGACGGACGGACGGACGGACACGGCAAAATATCTGAATATTTAAAATAACAAAACTATATATTCAGCCCTGAAAACAGAATAATCCTGATCTGATGCCAGATCCTCGCCACACCAGAAATACTTGGCCTCTCCCAAAAGCAGTAGGATCAGTAACAATCTTACTACTTTTATAATGGGCAATAACACAATTTCTGTCTCTCTCTCCCACATCCATGTCTCTGTTTGTCTCTGTATGTGGGTGCTAGACAGACAGACAGACAGACAGACAGACAGACAGACAGACAGACAGACAGAACAGACCAGACAGACAGACAGACAGACCACACCATTTCCTGAAAATGATTACAAAGCGGTGTCATAACCACCTAAAATTTTCGCTACAAATACCTTAAATTCTGACGCGAAACCGTACAGGCGAGACAGCATAGCATGCGCCATTTTACAAGATGTCAAAATCAACCGGAGCTAACATTCAGTTTCGAAGAATTATGAAATACTCTAAAATATACACCTAGTCAAGCCTCCCAAAGTCAAGAAATATTCATAAACCTATTTTTCTAGACACACTGGAGTAACGTGCAGGGTTGGTAGCGAAGTATACAGGGGTCACACCAGTTATCGGGACAATCAGTTTATCGGACAAATGAAAATACATGTACCTGTTAATTAAGGCATTCATTTGATTCGATTTTGCAACGAACACATCTACGTCACTCAGGTGCTTACTGTTTCCACCAAGGTAAACATTTAGTCAAATTTGCTGAAAACATTCCTCAACTCACCAGTTGTTTACAACGTTTAAAATCGCGCGATGGCTTGCAATCGAGTGCGCCCATTACGTCATTTCAGAGTTGAGAAATTCTATAAATACGGTGTTTTCCAAGAAGCGAATGGTGATTGTGATTTCTGCAGAACTTCACAATGCTGTTTGCACTGGTTTACACGCAATAACATTATGCTTTCAAGGTGAAAATAGAAGTTATAAGACGAATATACGTTTGTCCGGATAACTGATTGTCGATGTTAATTTTGGGGCAATCTTATGACTGATGATCTGACCCAATTTTAAGTGAGAAAGGTGGCACATTTTGCTAAATAGTTTACATGCGTTGAGAAAGCAAGAACCGACGATTGTGCTGTGAACATTTTATGCCCGCTACTGCTATTTTAAGAAAAATATCGTTAAAAAAATGCCAGTTATGTCCGATAATCTGGAGGATCCATGTATAGAAAATCGTCCACCCCCTTTTTAAAGCTAGCCGCCGACTGTCCCATGAGACCGAAGCTGTTTATTCGTGTAGTAACGCCCTTAGGGACTCTCGTAAGCGAGTCTATACAACGACAACACAAATATTAAGAAATGTAGTAACTTCGTAAGCTATATTCTACGGAAGCATGGAGGGGACATGTGTGTTTTTTTATTTATCTCGTGGCCACGACTTATTATGTCGTGGCCACGAGATAAATAAAAAAAAACACACCTAAAGATCTCGTGGCCACGACATAATTCGGGAGTGTTTTTTTTTATTTATCTCGTGGCCACGACTTATTATGTCGTGGCCACGAGATAAATAAAAAAAAACACACCTAAAGATCTCGTGGCCACGACATAATTCATGGTGTGTTTCTTTTTTATTTATCTCGTGGCCACGACTTATTATGTCGTGGCCACGAGATAAATAAAAAAAAACACACCTAAAGATCTCGTGGCCACGACATAATTCAGGTGTGTGTTTTTTTTTATCTCGTGGCCACGACTTATTATGTCGTGGCCACGAGATAAAAAAAACACACCTGAATTATGTCGTGGTCACGAAATCTTTAGGTGTGTTTTTATTTATTTATCTCGTGGCCACGAGATAAATAAAAAAAACACACCTGAATTATGTCGTGGCCACGAGATCTTTAGGTGTGTTTTTTTTTTATTTATCTCGTGGCCACGAGATAAATAAAAAAACACACATGTCCCCTCCATGCTTCCGTAATATTCAGTATACTTTCCGACGTTGTATACATTTTGTTTTAGACGCATTTGGCCCTTCGGGCCAAATTATTCATCGCCCGTATTAGTAAAATACCAACTGTAGTAAAAAAAACCTCCAGCTTGGTTTACGGTAAAACAAATTTTACACTTTCAATCATATGTTCAACCTAGTTTCACTGAATGGTAAGTTTTCATATACGCGTAACATAAAGCGGGCTTCTTCGTCACCCGTATTACTATTTGTTTATTGCATACTTTGGTTGTTTTTCGTTGTCATTATAAAACCATGGGTTGTTGCGGTTACTGACGTTACAATACATTTGGTATGTTTAAAGTGCGTGGAGTCTGAAGGACTCCTCGCAAACTTTAAACAGACCAAATGTATTTTACACCCCAGTAAACGCAACATCTCATGGTTTAATTACTTATATGTACACTGCATTTTCTGATAGTTTCAAAATGTAAATAACCAAATATGACGCTACAATTAAGAACGCTATTATATATATATTGTTACATGGCTTTAGGCAATGCTCATTCCGGGGCCGCGCGTAATGGAAGTGCCTTCATGACGTCACTAGCAGTGACACTACGCCGAAGTGCCTTCATGACGTTCATGACGCGGCCCCGGAATATGCATACCGAAAATTATGTACGTGAATGGGACGATTTTATAAAAGTACTGAAAATATTGAATATAATGCTCAAATTACATCAGTTTTTTGTTGGAAATGTAACAATAACGTTTGATCATGTCCAGCCGTGTGCAAACGTTTGCTGTGGCCCTCGGGAACTGTTTGAACCCGCGGCGGCCGCGGGTTCAAACAGTTCCCGAGGGCCACAGCAAACGTTTGCACACGGCTGGGCATGATCAAACCTTATATTGTTTTACGTCAATTTGTCGCAATTGCTGGAACAGCAACTTTGCCAGTCGATAGCGTAACGTTATTGACAACTACGATGAACGTCATGTATTTTAGTGACGTCAAACAAACTTTAACGAATCAACAACGTCGCGCAACGTCACATGGGGCTAATGTAATGCACTGTGATATAAAGGCAATACGTTGAATTGATATTTCCATTATGAATGTAAGGACAGTGTAAATATTGTGTCATATAAATACGCATATTCGGGTCACTGATACTTTTGCCGACGTTCCATTGGTCGAACGGCGTTACGGAATGGCGTCAGTGTAATGACGCAGGGTAATCAAATCCGCGTTCTTTTCCATGAATACTATATTGTATTTGCCCATCACCTAGCATAAAACGTTACCTGATACATAAAATTCCATGCTAGTGTATTTCAAATCAAGTTTATCAGGTTCGGTTCGAAAACTCGACAAGCCTTGGAATTCCTACGCGTTTCCTAGCCTTATCTGATAAACTTGATATCCAAAGAAACAAGCCTGGTATTTCCTATTTACTCACGGTTTTATTGCATGTGGCTATGGGCTACTACTACAGCCAGGTAAGTGGGAGGCTTTCGGTGCTAGGTTAACCAGATTCAAATGCACTAGTGTTTTGTAGCATATTTCATAAACATTGCTAAGTATGCTTATCTTGCTAAGTACACTTTGAGGGAGAACTTTTAATTTAAGGATGAATTTATTATTTTGTATTATACTGAATTTATTACATTATCACAGCCATTTTGGTTACTCCTTCAAAGTATACTTAAGCTAGATAAGTATGCTTTGCAATTCTGGTGAAATCTGGTGTGCCTTTGTTTCAACCATGTGTTTTTAGGTTCTCTGAAGTGAGGCCTGTGTTACCTTCGCGCTAGTGTCGCTTTATGTGTAGTGCTAGTTGTTCCTTGACGACCGTTCATCATTGGTTGTGGAGGAAACTTTGTGAAGCAGTTAAGACTGCAACCACCGCTATTCCCGTACCATTATAGGTATGAATGGAATACTGGACGAAGGGATAAAAAAATACAATTTTCGAAAATTGTAATTTGTTATGGCCTCGTCCAGTATTCCCGCGACTTTTCCAAGTTTATATCCCCGATAAATTCAACAAAAAGGCCATTCATTCCTTATAATTCCAGCATTTGAAATAAATTCATCAAGAAAATGTGTTTGTTTTCCGTTTTCTTAAGAATTATTTTAACTGCGCCTCAGTTACGGAAAGTAGTTCGGCGTGGGAGTTTACTGGGATATAAATTTTGGACAGAGCCAATCAAATGCTAGGGAATTGTGTAAATACTTTTGTGCTGGAATTATGACTGCAACCACCGCTATTCCCGTACCATTGTAGAATGGTAAACGTGTTAGATTTTATGTTAAAATGGCACATTGATTTCCGTGGATATACATATATACACCTATATTGTACTTACTTTCCAGCATAGCGGGGATGTAGCTGAGACCACACTCGATGTATTCTTTCAAGTTCTCGTTCAAGTTGGCTTTATGAATATTTGCCAGATTCCCATTCTCGTCCAGCAGGTCAATAAAGGCTGCAGTGGACAGTACACATCATGATTGAAGAATAAGTACCTTCGGACAAGTTGCCACAATAAGATCACCGTTCGGCCGCGTGTACGAGGAGAGAATCCGCGAGCTTTAGCGAGTCGATTATCGAACGTACATGCGGACGAACGTGGTCTAACTGTATTATCACATCCTAATGCCCATACATTGCCCATGTGCTGTGTATATGTAGAAACTAAACTCGAAAATGTATCAAAGCTGTGATAACAACATTCGTAAATCATGACCTATTTGCATATTCACACCATTGGAATAAAATATAATTCATGTGCTGAAGAAAGCCAGGCATGTCCCATGAGTAAATGACGAGCAGTGTACGACCAGATATGTAGCCCATTTCACCAACATTGCAAAGTATGCTTTTCTAGCAAAGTATACTTTGAGGGAGAAATTTTCAATTTAAGGATAAATTCGTTAATTTTTATTATACTGAATTTATTACATTATCACAGCCAATTTGGCTGTGATAATGTAATAAATTCAGTATAATAATTCTGCATTATGTTAATCATCAAATATATGCAGTTGGTATTTAGTTCTATATGAAATAATGCATTTTGGGAAAAATAAATGATTACTCCCTCAAAGTATACTTTGCTAGAAAAGTATACTTTGCAATGTTGATGAAATAGGCTACTGGCCTGCGCGGATAGGCCGGCTGGTTACAAACGTCGTAAGGTACATTTTCTCAGCCGGGGCCCATACTATATATGCTGCTACATATACTGGTTGCATTTGTAATGATTGATTGAAATAATGATTGATTGAAATAATAATGATTGATTGAAACAATGATTGTTTGAAACAGCGGGCCGTTTCACTAAACTTCGTACGACTAACATGTTCGATCGTAAGTGTATACTTAGGATCGTCTCGAAATTTCAATAGATATATTTACATATGCAACCTATGCTCAATAAATGAAAATCCAATAATTGTTTACAAGAAAACATTGCTAATGTGAAATGTATAGGCTATCATAATTTTGGGAACAAATTGTTATTTTGTGGGAACCAATTGTTATTTAGTGGGAACGAATTAATACAAATAAGAAATATACGTCTCCTGCGCTGCTCCGTATGATAACGATAAGATGCAGTGTCCGGTTTAGAGAGGTTTCACTGTAGATCATGCATTTCATCACTCTGAGCCATAGCTGTGTGTCATGCAATCATGAACAGACATTATCCCCGAGAGAAATTACCGAGAAACTCACAAAAAATAAGATCCCAGATGTTGTCTTGTGTTCGGTTTAGAGAGGTTCCACTGTAGGAATATACGCGTTTTAAACCAGCCCTGTGTGGGACTGTTGTTATATGTATTTACGTGACTGGTGTAATATTTGATAATTAAGAATAAATAAGCATTCAAGTGTGTGCAAGTCTTAACATTCTGTAACAATCCGTACATATAAGCGTGAGATAATCGGCAGTTAAACGAACCGACGTAACATATATGCCCATGTCTGGATAAATAGAGAATAGTAGGTTAGTGCCGTGAATGGGAAAAAATATCTGGCAAGGCTCAGGAAACGGGATGGGCGAGGCTCTGCCGATAAGGTATGAAAAGTACTTGCAAACAGTGCAGGTCCTGATGAGACGGCTCGTTACGAGCCGGCTCATCTGGATCTACATTGTTTGCAAACACCGCCGTAAAACCTCATTACGCCCCTTGTGTCATGGCCCGTCAAATATAATTCGCCAACTAATGGAAAGTTTAAGTGAGGCAAAAATCAAATTATCAATGTTTATACAACTTATACAATATTGTTTGTTATTTCATCAAAGATCTCCTCACAGTATGTCCACAGGTTGAAGTGACGGACCGACGTCTATAAATACATTAAATATGCCTAAAAGCATCAATAAATGAAAACAAAATAAGCTAACATTTTTTTTTAATCCCTATATATCGACGTATACGTCTATATATAGGAAGTAAAAAACGTTTGTTTAGCTTATTTTGTTTTCATTTATTGATGCTTTTAGGCATATTTAATGTATTTATAGACCTCGGTCCGTTACTTCAACCTGTGAGTATGTCTGTAGAAATACTGAATCAGCTGAAAATAAACAGGTTGGGATTAATAAACTAAAAATAATACATGAGAAATTAGCTTGGACATGTCTGACCAGTAGCCGATTTCATCAACATTGCAAAGTATACTTATCTAGCAAAGTATACTTTGAGGGAGAAATTTTCAATTTTAGTATAAATTTATTAATTTTTATTATACTGAATTGTTTACATTATCACAGCCAAAATGGCTGTGATAATGTAAAACAATCAGTATAATAATTCTGCATACTTTTAATCATCAAATATATGCAGTAGTTAGTTCTACATGAAATAATGCATTTCATGAAAAATCAATGATTCCTCCCTCAAAGTATACTTTGATAGGTAAGTATATTTTGCAATTTTGATGAAATCTGCTACAGAGTAGATCCTGACTACCATTTGTAATCACATATATTTAACAGAGTGATCAAAACCACTGGTGAAAGACTCGGACCTACTGTCTGTTTCACGAAATCTGCCCAAATGTGTACGGCCATATACAAACAATGCAAAAAATAAATAAAAAAATGATAATATTGAATTTCATTAAAATTGAGCCTTCTTTTTATTTCGTGAACTTTTGTCAAATATTGATTTTATTACGAAAAATGAGTTCTCTATGGGAATTTAACATTGGGAACAAAAGAGGAGAACCTTGAGGAGTTGAAAAACGACTGAAATTAGGAAAATATCCCCATGTACACTATGTGAAGATGTCTATGGGGATTTAACATGTGGACATTGTTTTTTTTTCGCAAGAAAATCAATATATGACCAGATTTCACGATATAAAAGGTAGGCTCATTCTTAAATGTTGCTATAATTTAATATTATCGAAAGATATATTGTTTTTGCCTCATTTATGTAGCCGTAAAACTTAGGCAGGTTTCATGAAACAGACAGTACGACCCAGTAGATGGTTCATTCGAAATGAAAGTTACCCCACCCACTCATTTCTGTTGACTACAGTGGGGTCAGCGTGTAAGTGCACACACGAACGAACACGACAGGTTGGTTCCAACCTGTCGTGTTCGTTCGTGTGTGCACTTACACGCTGATCCCACTGTATATTTAGCGATAACGCTATACAGTCTAATACAAATTGGTGAGTGGGATAACCTAGTAAATGACACATTCGAAATAATCTTACCACACCCACTCAATTATGTCCTCGACTATATAGCTATATCGTCTAACCGAAAAGGATGGGCGTGGTCACTATTTTGCAAATGGGCGATTTACTGGGTCCAACGTCCGAGTCTTCCACCTGTGATCAAAACATGGTCGCTGGACTATACAATGGTAGCATGCGGACAAACAGCGACATGTATGTGAGAAATACGGTACCACCTCTCTAGACCGGAAACAGCCAATATAACTGTGATTAATTTTGATGGGTTTCACTTAATTTATCTCTAATAACCCTCAGACCATTCCGTAAATCGACGCCATTTAATTTCCGACGCCATATTGGAGTTTGTGGTTCGCGGGATGTTTTGCCGGAACGGAACCCGGAATGATAACTGTGGCCAGAATGTCTAATGCTAATCTATATTTGATGATTGGAAAGCACATGCACGTGCATTGGCGTGTTTATATACATGTACCTGAATTACAATAGGAACCCCTCTAAACCTGACACCCTGGGGACCCCCAGGGTGTCCGGTTTAGAGGGGTTCCCATTGTAATTCATGTACATGTATATGAACACGCCAATGGACGTACATGTGCTTTCCAATCAGTTTAGAGAGGCTCCCAGGGCTCCAGATAGGGTGCGTATTTGCGTAAATACCCAATTAAAATTGACAAAAAATTGAAATCAGAAGTAGTGAGTATCAAGAAGCAATGAAAAATGTGTGGTATCTTTATCATGCTACAGAAAACAATAAACAGACCACAAATATAGCATGTTTTCTTATTTTTCCATGAAAAAACATCTTAGTATTTCATCAGAATTGTCTCGAAGGAGACCTTCGAGACAATTCTAATGAAAATACCAAGATGTGTTTTCATTTAGAAGCAAACTATTCAATAAGTGCAGTCTGCTGTTGCGTAAACAGTAGTGTGATTCTATTTTACACAATTATAATTTTGAAATACCCAATTGCTTCAGAAATGATGGAATGACAATACTCAATTACTGGTTCCTTATCTGGAGCCCTTGTTCCACTGTAGCGGGGTTTTCAGGCATACCTTGAGGATTGTACTGGCATTTCTGGCGTACGTATTTCATGAAGGTAACCTGCCGGCAATTGGGATTGATCAGCAACTTCTCCGAATCTGGAGCGGAACATGTTTGAAAATTGATTACCTGGAACAATAAATACACAACCGCTTGTCTTAATCTTGCCCTAATTATCAACGTGTCTGAACCCCTATTTCGTAATAATTCCAGCACAATAATATTTACACAATTCCCTAACATTACGCAAACACGTCTTATTTGGAATTAATAAATCACTGAACTACTTTCGGCAAGGGAGATAATCAATATCACGCGAACTATTTTCATACGAGCCTGTGATATATAATGATACATTACTTTGTTATGTTATGGGTACTAATACATGTTGTTTCAATAGCGTATCTCTGTAACGGTATTGTTGTAGATGGAGTTGCAAATAATTTAATAATTATTACGTTCAAATGGTTGCGTAATACTGATAGCACTTCTGTATAACTGTGATTGTCGTAAATGGGGCAATAGTCGTGAGCTTAAGGTGGCCGACTTCAATGATTTAATTACCGATTCCCGAAAGGGTCGGGGTTTCAAACCTCGACGTGGTATATATTTTTTTCTCCATATATATTATTTTTGTGATTTTAATATTTTCACAATTTTATGATTTTAATAAAAATACCTATACATTGATAGAAACTTACCAACAATGAAAGTGTCTGTCTTTAAGTAATATATACACAGACAGTTTGTTACTGTTTTTTTAAGTTTAAGTAATATATACACAGACAGTTTGTTAATGTTTTTTTAAGTTTGAGGTACTGTCTATACCATATAGTTACATTGTAATGTTTTACTGTCCTAAAAATCTATTTTTTTGGCTGTCACAATTAATTAATTTTCGGACAGCAAACATTTTTTTATGAATTTGAAATAATTATTGTCCTCCATCTACTCACAACACTGTTCGAACTGCGCCTGTGGCTACCACGACCAGAATTCACTGGCCGCAAACACAGTAGCCATCGGCGTCTATTTATTAAATTATTATTTTTTATATTATTTGAATTCCGCGTGAACGCTGCATTTTGTGTCAACACCATTTACAGAAAATATTGGTGATTTTCTAAACGAATATCGGAGAAATGCGGCTATATATTTTGTCAATTTTCAACACCATTTACGGAAAAAATTACTGATTTTTTAAAACAATATCGGCACAACTAAATACGGTGATAGAATTTTTGTTAACTTTTCAACAACATTTACGGATAAAATTTAATACTATCTAAAAAAATAATACTGTTTTTGCATTGTTTATATAGCCATATAATTTGGGCATGTTTTGTGAAACAGACAGTAGTAAATTGTGGCTGTGACTGGAGAAATGGGGCTTATGGCATTTATGACCAGAGCAGTTATTGATCAAATATCACACTGATGTAGTCTGATAACGATCTATACTGCTTGCTAAAATAATAACTGGTTTCTTGATGTAATTGCGAACAGTGCATATCCTGATCAAACTGTGCGGATGCACAGGCTGATCTTGATCTACATTGGTCGCAAAACCCACGAGCCCCATTTCTCCAGTCACAGCCACAATTACGTTAGAAAAGTGACAACCAGATAACATTCAGCATGCAAGCAAATATATTTATCATTACATCTGTGTGTCTTTTGATCTGATAAATATGACTTCAAAGTATCATATACGATAGATGGAACATTAGTTCCGAGTTCTAATTACATTTCATTACACCATTTACGGAAAATATTACTGATTTGCTAAAAACAATATCGGCGAAGGTGTACTGAACTACTCTTTATTTTAAATAACCAGCCGTCTAATAGATATGTGTATAATCGAGAGTATATCGTTAATTGTCATGTTGTCTCCGACAGTGAGGTGTTGCGGCACACATCAAAACGACACGTCAATTTCAAAACATTGCCTAAGGGTCACAGCTGTGTGGTGTCATCAGATCAACAACTCGTCACACATAACTACGCATTATCGATTTTTTTCCCAACACAAAGCGACGTGTATTTACAACTAGATCTGTGTAATGTGTCGGGTGTAGCCAAAGACCATACATAAATTCGTAATTAGTCACAGATGTAGCCTTAAAATATAATCGATTTCCTTAAATTACATCCGCAAGTTGACAGATATTTCAGAGCAGACGTCATCGTAATTTGCCGTTATTTATTTACAAAATTAGCCATATATTCTGTAAATGGCGTTGAAAATTGACAATAAAGACCAGATCAGTACGTTAAATCGCTATCGACGACAACTGGCGTTCCGATGAGAGAGTAATACCGTTTACGCGTATCCAATGTTAAATATACATCGTTATTTTGTATGACTTTCGTAGTTTTTACCGAGAAATTCAAACCGTTTCCAATTATTGGGGAAAATAATATCATGATTAGCTTACCGTTTCACTAAGCAGCGGCTACTCAGGGAATGGGATCACACGGTCTATTGTTTACACTGGATTAATGGCGGCCCCCGTGAGGTCTCTGGTAAATCTTATTTTTAAATAATACGACTGTGGTTTCTTCCTTTTAGTGATGACCATGTTCCAGCCGTTAACACTTATTTAGCAGCATTATTTATGTAGTTAGTCTGAACATTCTGCAGAGAAATTTGAATAGGACGGAATCGAACGTTGTTTAAACTTAGTCCTGTTCATATGCACAGGTCAAAATATGAACTGAAAATGGCGCTTTGTGTGACAGAAATCCGTACGCGGACGAATAAAAAAAATATTTTGTTATAAATATCACATATTGCGAAACAGCGGTAGCATCTACTGTTTTAATAATATGCATACATATTGTAATTAATGTTTAATAGTGATATACTTATGAATAATATACGATACTATGGTTTATACTCCAGCACTATGTAATTTTAAGGCTGTGTGATTTGCCTCAATATAAGCTGGATTAATTAATACTTATATTCATGCGCTTCATGAGAACATCAATACATTTAAAATATACAAATATTACTTAAAGGGGTATCGATATGATACATTTTAATAATATAAATATTGAAAATACACATTACAATCGCTTACAACATAAGTTATTGATCGAAAATAGTCAATGCATCGTGACCTATTTGACCGCATTACCTATTGCGCAGGTACCTCATCATATCCCTGTTTACATAGGTAACTGGGGGTATAGTGAGGTATGCTCGCTAATACAATGTTTGCGTAATGAACATTTGATTGGTCCGTAGCAAGTCTCTGCCCAGAATTTATATCCCAGTAAACTCCATGCCGAACTACTTTTTGTAACCGTCAGGCGCAGTTAAAATAATTCTTAAGAAAACGGAAAATAAACACATTTTCTTGATGAATTTATTTCAAATGCTGGAATTATAAGGAATGAATGGCCTTTTTGTGGAATTTATCGGGGATATAAACTTGGAAAAGTCGCGGGAATACTAGACGAGGCCTTCCGGTCTTCGTCCAGTATTCCCGCGACTTTCCCAAGTTTATACCCCGATAAATTCCACAAAAAGGCCATTCATTCCTATAATGTCTACTCGTAAGCAAGCATTTTGATTGTTTGAACCTGAACTCTAGCACAGCTCATACTCCGACAATCAAGCTGCTTGATTTCAAGCACACTGTTAAAAGTATTTTGAAATAAAGAAATTGACATATTGACCAGACTATGTTTCACGAAACCTGGCCAAATTGTACGGCTATATAAACAATATTTTTTTCGATAATATTAAATTTTATCAAAATTTAAGAATGAGCCATCTTTTTATTTTGTGAAATTTGGTCAAGCATTGATTTGATTACGGAAAATTGATGTGATATGGGAATTTAACATGGGGGAAAAGGCGATGGACGAGCTGTGGGAGGAGTCAGAAAAAAACGAAAACATTTGGAAATTGACTCTGAAATCTGGCTAGGTAGCTTGGAAATGATCTAAATAAGAAAACAAATGTTAAATTTTGAAAATCGGTGAATATGTCAATAGGGATTTAACATGTGGAAACAAATTTTCGCAGTAAAATCTATATTGGACCAAATTTCACGAACTTGCATGCAATTAATAATTAATCCACGACCTTCACAAAACCAGCATACACTGTCTCTGTATCTCATGCATCCAATACATATAATTATATTGCTCATTCTAAAATAACGTCTATCCAATGATTGATGCACACAGTTCACTCATTTGAAAAAAATGTATCTGAAATACAAAGCATTGTACGCATAAAGGAAACAGAATATGCAAATGGAATATATTTTCCAGCAAATTTTGCATGAAGGAATGTCATCCACTAGGTTTTGTTAATTCGGTGATTCTGTTCCATATCTGTTCTCAATTTTCATTTTACATTCCACTCTGTTTCTTATAATATGTACATATGGTTAAAATTATGTTCAGCATAAATTCCGGGATATCATTTGTAATGCATTTCAGTTGTAAAAATTAGTTTATGTCATTCAACATAGCTAGAAATCCTGTGGGATAATAGTGCAAACGACACACATTCTGCGAGCTATGAATTGGCCATTTATTTCAAAATAAAAAACTCCATTTTGGATTTGTACTAAAATTTCCATAATTTGACAATTATTCTTTTATGATCCTTGAAAGTAAGTTGAATTATAACTTTTAAATGAAATTTTGTAAACTTATATATACATTTTTTAATATATCTTAAATTTGAGATACAACTTCTGTATTTTGCTATTTATTCTTCCATGTCTAGAAATGTGCATACAATACATAGAACAAAGTCATAGAAAAAATGTAGCTTTCATTGAAATTTAGCTAAACTTATTACATCGTCGGCCATGTTTTCCAATATAGCCGATGGCGGCCATCTTGAATATGAGATACAACTTCCATATTCTGATAGTGATTCTTCCATTACCATTAGAAACATGAATACAACAGGAAAAAACAAAATCAATCTTGAATTGAATTTAACTGAACGACTATTTACTTTCAGACACATTGTCTAATATTGTCGTCGGCGGCCATCTTGGGTTTGATACGACTTTGATACAACAGATAAATTTGAATCTTAACTTTAAATGGAATTTAGCTAAACTTACATATGATCGGCTATTTTTTCCAATATGGACGTCGGCGGCCATCTTGAAAATGAGATATAGCGTGTGTCTTTGGATAAAAAAGTTTCTATGGTCCTTACGTACTTTCATACCAAAGGGGACCTTTGCAACATGACTTGAAGTCAATAGTCACTTAACAAGCCTAATATATTGACCAGTGTAGAATAATCAGCGATCAGGGTCTCCACGGGCCGTAACCGTGCCAATCCAGGCTCATTAAATTAAGACACACTAGTGGCTATAACTGAAGAAATGGGGCTCATGGGATTTGTGACCAGTGTAGCTCCTGATGAAATCGCATACTCATGTAGCCTGATAACGATATATATGGCTTGTTAGAAGCTTGATGGGTGCTTCATTGATGGAATGACGAATAGTGCAGATCCTGATCGGGCTGTGCTGATGCAAAGGCTGATCTTGATCTACACTGGTCACATACCTACAATCCCTATTTCTCCAGTCATAACCACATTACTAACGTGAGATAAAAAGATCTATACATACCTCCATAATGTATTATAATGAAATTCGACATGGATTATTTTTTTTCGCTAGACATCATTCTCAAGAAAAAGCGCCGTCTACGTTGCCATGGCGCAATATGACGTAAGTGACGCTGACGTAGCAAACGTTGACGTAACAAACGTGGGCGCAGCCATGCCGTTTTCCTTGTTATGTTCCCATTTTCGTCCTGGCGATACCCGAGTATTGTTGTATTATTACTATTTAACATAGTTTCTCTAGTGAATATTATAGGAATGAATGGACTTTTTGTGGAATTTATCAGGGTATAAACTTGGAAAAGTCGCGGGAATACTGGACGAAGACCGGAAGACCTCGTCCAGTATTCTCGCGACTTTTCCAAGTTTATATCCCGATAAATTCCACAAAAATGCAATTCATTCCTTATAATTCCAGCATTTGAAATAAATTCATCAAGAAAATGTGTTTATTTTCGGTTTTCTTAAGAATTATTTTAACTGCGCCTCACGGTTACGGAAAGTAGTTCGGCGTGGGAGTTTACTGGGATATAAATTTTTGACAGAGCTAGAAAAGTCAATTTTAAAAAATGGATTCAGAAATACAATTTTTTTTTTGATAATTGTTTAATCACTGACTGCGCAAGAGTGAGACTCAGCGCCTTTCAAGTTGATAAGGAGCTTATACTAGAATATAAACATTATAAAAATACAATGGAGATACATGTACCTGTCGAACGCTGGTGTTTGTAGTATGTAAAATGTTTTGTAACATTAATACGATCACGAAATATGGCTGTTACTGGAGAAATGGAGCTTATGGGTTTTGCGACCAGTGTAGATCCAGATCAGCCTGCGCATCCGCGCAGTCTGATCATGATCTGCACTGTTCGCAATTTCATCAATGAAACGCCCGTCATGCTTCTAAAATGCAGTAAATATCGTCATCAGGTTACATGAGTGTGGCTTTAGATCATTAATTACCCTGGTCACAAATCCATAAGCCACATTTCTCCGGTCACAGCCACAAATTAGTTCCGATCCAACTGCAGATTGTTCAGCTGGAAAAACACTGCTTAAACCCAGTGACACATTAATAAGTACTTTCACAAACACTTTCGTATATTTGACTGAAGATATGTGGATTATGGGGTTTGTGACCAGTGTAGCTCCTGTACAAATATCACCGGCAAAAGTGCTGTAAAACATTGTAAAATCTTCTTTATTATAGTGCCACCGCCATTGACAGGGTCAACGGGGTTTGACTTATGAGACACTCTAATGTCTGAACATCAGTGTTCCCCAATCTATATGCTACAGTGTAAATGCCAGGCATCAGGCAGTTAGACAGACAGAATGATAAAATGCCTGATTTACAGTGAAACCTCTCTAAGCCGGACAATCTGGGGATCTCCTAGGGTGTCCGGTTTAGAGAGGTGTCACTGTACTTGTTCATTCAGATTGCTACGTCGATAAACTGTAACAACAACAAGTATAACCGTGACACGCCCACATGAAAAATGGGCGTATTGAGATTTCGACCGGTGTAGCGCCTGTTCAGTTCACCTGTCCCTACAGCCTGATATATATATATATATATATAATCCAGAGACCCGCAGTTCGATCCCCGGCTACGGTGGGGCCGATTTTTGACTGTCAATTATTTCATTAAATGTAAGAAAAATTGACAGTCAAAAATCGGTATCACCACAGGTGGTCGAACCAAGGGTCTCTGGATTACCAGAGACACGTGGTTCGATCCCCGGCTGTGCTGATGCCGATTTCTGACTGAACCAGAGACCCGTGGTTCTCTCCCCGGCTGTGCTGAGGCCCATTTCTGACTGTACCAGAGACCCGTGGTTCGATTCCCGGCTTTGCTGAGGCCGATTTCTGACTGCACCAGAGACCCGTGGTTCGATTCCCGGCTGTGCTGAGGCCGATTTCTGACTGTACCAGAGACCCGTGGTTCGATTCCCGGCTGTGCTGAGGCCGATTTCTGACTGTACCAGAGACCCGTGGTTCGATCCCCGGCTGTGCTGAGGCCAATTTCACACTGTACCAGAGACCCGTGGTTCTATCCCCGGCTGTGCTGAGGCCAATTTCACACTGTACCAGAGACCCGTGGTTCTATCCCCGGCTGTGCTGAGGCCAATTTCTCACTGTACCAGAGACCCGTGGCTCGATCCCCGGCTGTGCTGAGGCCAATTTCTCACTGTACCAGAGACCCGTAGTTCGATCCCCGGCTGTGCTGAGGTCAATTTCTGACTGTACCAGAGACCCGTGGTTCTATCCCCGGCTGTGCTGAGGCCAATTTCACACTGTACCAGAGACCCGTGGTTCGATCCCCGGCTGTGCTGAGGCCGATTTCTGACTGTACCAGAGACCCGTGGTTCGATCCCCGGCTGTGCTGAGGCCAATTTCACACTGTATCAGAGACCCGTGGTTCGATCCCCGGCTGTGCTGAGGCCAATTTCTCACTGTACCAGAGACCCGTGGTTCGATCCCCGGCTGTGCTGAGGCCGATTTATGACTGTACCAGAGACCCGTGGTTCGATTCCCGGCTGTGCTGAGGCCGATTTCTGACTGCACCAGAGACCCGTGGTTCGATTCCCGGCTGTGCTGAGGCCGATTTCTGACTGTACCAGAGACCCGTGGTTCGATTCCCGGCTGTGCTGAGGCCGATTTCTGACTGTACCAGAGACCCGTGGTTCGATTCCCCGGCTGTGCTGAGGCCAATTTCACACTGTACCAGAGGACCCGTGGTTCTATCCCCGGCTGTGCTGAGGCCAATTTCACACTGTACCAGAGACCCGTGGTTCGATCCCCGGCTGTGCTGAGGCCAATTTCTGACTGTACCAGAGACCCGTGGTTCGATCCCTGGCTGTGCTGAGGTCAATTTCTCACTGTACCAGAGACCCGTGGTTCGATCCCCGGCTGTGCTGAGGCCAATTTCTGACTGTACCAGAGACCCGTGGTTCGATCCCTGGCTGTGCTGAGGTCAATTTCTGACTGTACCAGAGACCCGTGGTTCTATCCCCGGCTGTGCTGAGGCCAATTTCACACTGTACCAGAGACCCGTGGTTCGATCCCCGGCTGTGCTGAGGCCGATTTCTGACTGTACCAGAGACCCGTGGTTCTATCCCCGGCTGTGCTGAGGCCAATTTCACACTGTATCAGAGACCCGTGGTTCGATCCCCGGCTGTGCTGAGGCCAATTTCTCACTGTACCAGAGACCCGTGGTTCGATCCCCGGCTGTGCTGAGGCCGATTTATGACTGTACCAGAGACCCGTGGTTCGATTCCCGGCTGTGCTGAGGCCGATTTCTGACTGCACCAGAGACCCGTGGTTCGATTCCCGGCTGTGCTGAGGCCGATTTCTGACTGTACCAGAGACCCGTGGTTCGATTCCCGGCTGTGCTGAGGCCGATTTCTGACTGTACCAGAGACCCGTGGTTCGATCCCCGGCTGTGCTGAGGCCAATTTCACACTGTACCAGAGACCCGTGGTTCTATCCCCGGCTGTGCTGAGGCCAATTTCACACTGTACCAGAGACCCGTGGTTCGATCCCCGGCTGTGCTGAGGCCAATTTCTGACTGTACCAGAGACCCGTGGTTCGATCCCTGGCTGTGCTGAGGTCAATTTCTCACTGTACCAGAGACCCGTGGTTCGATCCCCGGCTGTGCTGAGGCCAATTTCTGACTGTACCAGAGACCCGTGGTTCCTGGCTGTGCTGAGGTAATTTTCTCTCTGTACCAGAGGACCCGTGGTTCGATCCTGGCTGTGATGAGGTCAATTTTCTCACTGTACCAGAGGACCCGTGGTTCGTCCCCGGCTGATGCTTGGAGCCAATTTCTGACTGTACCAGGACCCGTGGTTCGATCCCGGTTGTGCTTGAGGCCAATTTCACACTGTACCAGAGACCCGTGGTTCTATCCCGGCTGTGCTGAGGCCAATTTCACACTGTACCAGAGACCGTGGTTCGTCCCGGCGTGCTGAGGCCAATTTTCTGACTGTACCAGAGACCCGTGGTTCGATCCCTGGCTGTGCTGCGGGTCAATTTCTCACTGTCCATGAGGACGTGGTTCGATCCCGGCTGTTGCTGAGGCCAATTTCTGACTCGTACCAGAGACCGTGGTTCGATCCCTGGCTGTGCTGAGGTCAATTTCTGACTGTGACCAGAGACCCGTGGTTTATCCCCGGGCTGTGCTGAGGCCCATTTACACTGTACCAGAGACCCGTGGTTCGTCCCCGGCTGTGCTTGAGGACCGATTTCTGATGTACCAGAGACCCGTGGTTCTATCCCCGGCTGTGCTGGGCCAATTTCAACACTGTATCAGAGACCCGTGGTTCGATCCCCGGCTGTGCTGAGGCCCAATTTCTCACTGCTACCAGCGACCCGTGGTTCGATCCCGGCTGTGCTGAGGCCGATTTATGGACTGTACCAGAGACCGTGGTTCGATTCGCTGTGCTGAGGCCGATTTATGACGGCCCAGAGACCCGTGGTTTCGGATTCCCGGCTGTGTTGAGGCCGATTTTTATGTACCAGAGGACCCGGGGTTCGATTCCCGGCTGTGCTGAGGCCGATTTCTGACTGTTACCAGAGACCCGTGGTTCGATCCCCGCTGTGCTGAGGCCAATTTCACAACTGTACAGAGACCCGTGGTTCTTTCCCGGCTGTGCTGAGGCCAATTTCACACTGTTTCCAGAGGACCCGTGGTTCGAATCCCCGGCTGTGCATGAGGCCAAGTTCAGACTGTACCAGGACCGTGGTTCGATTCCCTGGCTGTGCTGAAGGTCAATTTTAACTGTACAGAGACCCGGGTTCGATTCCCCGGCTGTGCTGAGGCCAATTCTGACATGTACCAGAGACCCGTGGTTCGATCCCTGGCTGTGCTGAGGTCAGTTTCTCACTGTACCAGAGACCCGTGGTTCGATCCCTGGCTGTGTAACCCGAGGTCAATTTCTCCACTGTACCAGTAGACCCGTGGTTCGATCCCCGGCTGTGCTGAGGCCAATTTCTGACTGTACCAGAGACCCGTGGTTCGATCCCTGGCTGTGCTGAGGTCAATTTCTCACTGTACCAGCGCCCGTGGTTCGATCCGGTATTTACAGGACCGTGGTTCGATCCCTGTGTGGAGGAACATGTCTACCCTGTACAGAGACCTGGTTCGATCCTGGTGGTGCTGAGGTCATCTCACTGTACCAGAGACCGTGGTTCGATCCCCTGCTGTGCTGAGTCATTTCTGCACTGTACAGAGACCCGTGTCCCGATCGCTGTGTGGAGGCATTTTGAGGCCCCATGGTTCTGAGACCGTGTGGTTCGATCCCTGGCTGTGCTGAGGTCAATTTCTCACTGTACCAGAGACCCGTGGTTCGATCCCCGGCTGTGCTGAGGCCAATTTCTGACTGTACCAGAGACCCGTGGTTCGATCACCGGCAGCGGTGATGTCAATTGTCCTGATATATATATATGTACATGTATATAATTAAATAGTTCAATGTTCTACCAATATCAAAATGTGTATGTGAAAAATAAAACAAATGCGTTTTGTTTTATTTTTCATATGTGTATATATATATATATATGTATATGTATATATATGTATATATGTATATATATATATATATACATATTGGATAAGCTATTTTTTGTTATGACTATGAACAGTGTTACAAATATGCCGAACAAAATCCTTCCTATGGATTAAGTTTTATTTAACACTACATGGTCACTCGTACAGCAAGTGTTGGGTATATAAAACTTAAGACTGGGTCAAAAGGGTATGTCTTTTCTAACTGGCCTTGAGTTACATAATATAACTAGTACATACGAAAACATACTTAGGCCTGAACAAATATTGTGGTGCGGGAAATCCGCCCGGCCAGGGTGAATATACCACCGACTATACACGTTTTAGCCCTTTCACCCCTAATTAATTGGATTGTAGTTTGATATGTTAATTTTGCAAACCAATCCAACCGTCAAAAATGGTTTACAGACTCATTTATGAAAAGCGGGTATTTTTTGTTCTCAGAAATATGGAAATTGCTTACAAATACTGCAGATCCTGATGAGACGGTTCGTTAAGAGCCGGCTCATCTGGATCTGCACTGTTTGCATAAACCGCTATAGCGGGCTTTCGGATTCAACGGGTTAATGCACCATTGAAATACATGTATGTACTGACAAAAAATATGCATCATACCATATTGACATGTACAGCTATGTAGTACATTTAGTATTTTAAAAAAACTTGCCCTCACTACCTATGCTGTTTTTTTTGCTTGATCGTTGCCTGGAGCAAAGTGGTTTTAGGTCTCATGTATATATAACTAGATGTCGGCGGCCCGCATGTAGCGCCTGCCGAGGGTTATGTCAACTTTTGGCTGTATTTACGAAAAATATTATAAGTTTTGTAAACGTATTTAATAAAATTACGCAGATGTCCGAAGGTACAAAATCACATGGCGTGTCTCAAATGTGCTGCAATTCAGAAAATGTCACAGCTTTCCTGTACAATAATGGTGGAAACGCATTCCCAACTGCATATGCAGCCTATGCTCAATAAATGTAAATCCATCAATTGAAATTTCCAGCCGATCCTAAATTTGCACTTACGAACATTTTAGGCCTACGAAGTTTAGTGAAACGGGCCCCTGGGTCCTCATCTGGAACGCTGTACCTTTAATGCGGCCGAGTATAAATCGTGAACATGACTACATTGGAACCTCTATAAACCGGACACCAAGCAAACATCTTATCTTATTTTTGAAGAGTTTCTTTGTCATTTATCTCAGGTGATACTGTTTGTTCGTGATCGTATAGTACACAACTATGGCTCAGAATGATCAAATGCCTGATTTAGAGTGAAACCTCTCTATGCCGGACACCCTGGGGACCTCCCGGGGTATCCGGTTTAGATAGGTTTCACTGTATAATTAAACAAACATAGTGTTTCACCCACAAATGCGTAAATGTGTGCTTCCCATGTTAAATCATTAGTATTCCTTTTGCTATTATCTGGAACATTAAATCCTTATTTCAGGATATATCCTGCAAATTCCCACCCCTGATACACAGATAAACAGACCAAGAATAAACAATGTTCAGCGGAAATCAAAAGCATGCAGCAGCAGTAAAGTTCAACGTCATTCACCGACGATATTCCGACGCCGATGTCTTGATTGGGGGTGGAGGGGGCGTGGGGGCGAGCGTTATGCCATGCCAGATCTGGTATGTCATCATAAATTTGTGCCCAGTAATACAGTATAGCATCAAGGCAGATTTCAACACCGTTGAACTTGAACTTCATATTTTCAACATGTATTATCAACTTCCATAAATGTGCCTTTAAAGTCCCATTATAAAAACATTAAACCATGTCTAGTTGGCCGACGATATAAATGTATGAAAAAATAACGACTATATGCATGCTGGTCTGCGTTTTACACTGGTCCCATTTTAATTTTAACAATCCACTATTATCATAGCATGACACAAGGATTACAGGATTAAACTTACTCCTAGGTACTGTTGCTATATTGGATCAAATTGCGGAACCCTAGTCAATATTTGACGATTCATTCGAAATGCATGTGTGAACAGTGTAGTCCCAGGTCAGCATGCGCAGGGTATACATTGACATGGTTAGCTGTTTATAAGCAAAGCGTGCCCGGTGCATTTAATCAGGTATTTATATAACTATGCGGTTATTGTTGACGGAATTATATCAACATAATGTTGTCAGGAATTGCAATGGTGTTGGATAGATACAGCTCCTTTTGTCATGGCGGGTGACATATTCGGCTGTTTATAAGCAATGGCCAACCAAGCACCGGACACAGGATTTGGAAACACCTACTGCACGGTAAGACGATTTATTTCATTTAGAAATATTGTCTGAATGATTTACTATTTAAAGCAACATTTAGTAGTAAAATAAGTGTATGGTACGTCAACATGTATAATTTATTGCGTTTTGAAAACAGCTAAATGTGTAAGCTGTGTATGCCAATCAAAACCACACAGATTGCTTACTTTCTGTATTGGAAGCATATAGTATTATATATATACTCTTTAATTCCTCCTTGTGGAGATTTGAACATATACATGAAAACATACACGAAATACATATACTGTACATATATACAGTATTCATGAAAACATACAAGAAATGCATGTTTGAAAAAGCAAGATGAAACATTTGTACAGATTATACATGTGCATCAATGCAGAGATGCTGGTAGTTCAAACGTGCATACTTCTTATGTAATATGTGCACTCGTTATGCTATGTTTTGCGCGCTTTGTTATGGTAATGCCACTTGGGTCAGTTTACAGCACGCGCACCACGCCTGCCACAAACTCGTAACTTAAACGTAGAATTGTTAACAGCATATCTGCATTGTATGCCATATCCATCACTGAGTTAGATCCCCGAGTAGAACACATAGGTAACTTTCAGCATCCAGTGTAAGTATGCGATTTGTGAAACTTGCACCAAACAAACCTTCTGCCAGCTGAAAGAAGCATGATCTCTTGTTGCAAATGTAGGGGCTCATACATTCAACTATTGCATGATAATAAATGTCTACAAATTGTAGGTTGCAATTTATGCAAGTTGTGCGATGATTGCTGTGTATAGATACCCATACATTTTGCGACGACTAGGGCTGCCTCGAGTGTCATTTTACTTTCTATGGTATTCCATGGTATTGTGTGGCGAAGGTTTGGTGTGTGTAGATTTCGGAATCTTGTGAATTTGTCATTGTTATCACACTCTTGTTGCCACATATTCTCATGGTATGTGCATATGTTATATTTTGTCACACCTTTCCATGTATGTTTTGGAGGGAATGTTCCATCGTTCATGTATGTTTGCAAATAAATCATCGGATATAGTCTGATCCGGATCTGCACTGTTCGCCATTCAATTGATGAAACACCCGTCACGCTATACAAACAATATACATCATTATCAGGCTACAGGAGTGTGCTATCCGATCAGGAGCTACACTGGTAATAAATTCCATAATCCACATTTCTCCAGGCACAGTCACATATATGAGACACGCCATGTGATTTTGTAACTTCGGATATCTGCGTAATTTCATTAAATACGTTTACAAAATTGACAATATTTTTCATAAATAAAATAAAAAGTTGACAACATTTTCAGAGTACATGCGGAATTATATTCCACATGTACTCTGAAACTTTTGTCATCTTTTTACTCCATTTATGGAAAATATTGTAAATTTTATAAATGTATTTCATGCAATTACGCAGATATCCGAAGGTACAAAATCACATGGTCTGTTCCAATTATGTCATGTGATGAACGTATTCACCTCGCATTTCAACTTTGTATTTACAACACTGCTATTTAGTGTACGCATACACTACTTTTCACGTCCACTGTCCGTCATCTTGCTTGCATTGTCATGTTGATTGTATGTTTGTTAATTACTATTGTGCTCAAGAGCCAGCAGGGCTTAAGCAATAAACGATTATTCTATTCTATTCTATGTACACTATTCAACAAAGCAATGTAACCATCAGCCACACAAAGCTCAGTTTCTTAATGCAGTATACACCACCGCCTGCCGCTTGAAATCAAGCAGTTTGATTGGCAGAGCATGAGCTATACTACAGCTCAGGCTCGGCCAATCAAACTGCTTGATGCGAGTTGATCAGACCAATATTTGTAAATTATTTTATTTCAAAACACGTGAATATTGTGCTTGAAATCAAGCCGTTTGATTGGCAGACTGAGATGTGCTACAGTTCAGGCTTGGCCAATCAAACTGCTTGATGCGAGTTGATCTGACCAATATTTGTAAATTATTTTATTTCAAAACACGTGAATATTGTGCTTGAAATCAAGGCAGTTTGATTGGCAGAGCCTCAGCTGTGCTACAGCTCAGGCTCGGCCATTCAAGCCGCTTGATTGCGAGTTGATATTGCCATGTTCAGAAACGTTGACATCTGGGCAAGATTAACGCAGTCGGTTGTGTAGAATGAGTTCACTCCGCTCTGTGTGGCGGCTCAGACGCGCTTACCCGAGGGAATAGACAGTAACCACCAAGGTGCATGGAGTATGCACTATAGGAATGAATGGCCTTTTTGTGGAATTTATCGGGGTATAAACATGGAAAAGTCGCGGGAATACTGGATGAAGGCCGGAAGGCCTCGTCCAGTATTCCCGCGACTTTTCCAAGTTTATATCCCCGATAAAATCCACAAAAATATCATTCATTCCTTATAATTCCAGTATTTGAAATAAATTCATCTAGCAAATGTGTTTATTTTCCGTTTTTTTAAGAATTATTTTAACTGCTAAAGTTAATCCGGGGTGGGGGATGGGGGTGGGGGCGGTGGTGATACTAGATGTCCATTGATGTCGTTTCAATCGAAAAAAACGCTACGTCCAAATATCCCCAGGAATTCGACACGTATTTATTAACGGCCCATTTTAGAATGGATTATCATTACTTATTCCTGGGGTGGTGAGTCATTCTTGCAGTTCACCTGGGCGATTTGATTTGATTAAATGGTGTTTAACGGCCTGCATTTTATGCTATGCCGCGTTGCTTATGAAGTCAGTCAGCGAGTTTAATACGTATGAATATACATTCATGTATCATGTTAAATATTGACCATCATCGCTTCATAATTCCAGCACAAACATATTTACACAATTCCCTAACATTTGATTGGTCCGTAGCAAGTCTCTGTCCAAAATTTATATCCCAGTAAACTCCCATGCCGAACTACTTTCCGTAACCGTCAGGTGCAGTTAAAATAATTCTTAAGAAAACGGAAAATAAACACATTTTCTTGATGAATTTATTGCAAATGCTGGAATTATAAGGAATGAATGGCATTTTTGTGGAATTTATAGAGGATATAAACTTGGAAAAGTCGCGGGAATACTGGACGAGCCAAGTATTCCCGCGACTTTTCCAAGTTTATACCCCGATAAATTCCACAAAAAGGCCATTCATTCCTATAATACATACGGACAAACGGTGGTCTAACTTGTAGTTATACATACTGAGTATGGCTTTTGTATGCTGTAGACAATGAAGACCCTGGTATTGACCGTACTGCTGTGTGCTGTGATGGCGTCAGCTCTGCCAAAAGTAAGTATTTTGGCGGGAAAATTACAGTATACATTGTCAGAAATACTTTTTATGTCGTTTGTTATTTTTTATATATTTATGGTCGCATGTTTCTGCCATCCACATAACGTGATAACATGATAGCTAAGTCGTCTTAATACACCTTATAAACCTATAGAATTATCGCGTTAAGACGTCTTAATAATGTATCAAGACGAGATAAATTGGACGTGATAACTATCACGAAATCTTGTTAAAAACGTGATGTGGTATAAAAGTGACATCGATTTTTAGTTTATTTTTTACATTTGTTTCTCGTCAAATAAAGACAATAAGACGACTTAATACAGTTTATCCCGTCTTGATCAGTTAGTAAGACGTCTTGACGGGATAACTATCGCGTCAAAATGACTTACTAACTGATCAAGATGAGACAAATGTAATAAATAGAGAATAGTAGGCTAGTGCCGTGAATGGAAGAAATATCTGGCAAGGCTTAGGAAACGGGATGGGCGAGCCTCTACCGAGCCCATCCCGTTTCCGTGTCACGCCAGATATGTTTTCCCATTCACGGCAGTGATTACGTCGTATCAACAGGATATCAAAAATGTTTCACGGCACCGTGTTTCATGGCACATACGCACTGTATTGACGGGATAAAACCAATGTCACTAGTTGGCAGTATCATATTTTTGACGAGATTTCGTGTTAGTTATCGCGTCCAATGTATCTAGTCTGGTCGAGATAATTATGTACATGTAGTTACGACGACATATACGGTGTGCTAAATAGAGGATATTCCATCGTACATTTTGAATAGCGGGAAATAATACACGAGTGTGCGTCGGCTTCCGCGTAAGCAACGAGTGAGCGTAACGAACGAATTTTTTTGCACGGACGCCGACGGACACGAGTGTATTATTTTCGCTATTCAAACATGTACGATGGAATATCCTATTTATTACACTTCCATGGCGGATATATATGCACATTTAGTCTATTTTTGAGATCATCAACAATAAATTGTGATGAGCGCATGAATAGTTACACAATGACATGTTTGCCCGCGTTTTGACGTTACGTTGTGTGACGTCAAATGTGACGTCATGTAAACTTTTTGAAATTCAATTTACGCAGCTGTTTCTATGAACCATATAGTTGACTACATGTTTGGAATGTGTTCAATCACATTAACATTCTAGATTAGTCGAGACCCTTTCCAAGTTTTCAAATAACTTTATTTTGACGGTGATGAAAAGTAAACATGTTGCATGGTAGCTCGTGGTTTCCAAGAATACAGGCGCACAATTACGGGTGTTCTCTTCACGGTGTATTATTTGTAAGGAGTTGATTACGGGTTTTCTCTCACAGCGAAATACATGCAAATAACTCGTAAGAGTGTAATAAGACGACTTAAATCGTACGTTATCACGTTAAGTACATTGTAGATGGCAGAAATATGCCACCATAGTATAGTTTAATGTTACTGTGAAAACTCATTTGCTAATCATAACATAATCGTAACATAATAATTCAGTGACCTTAACACTGGGCAGTGACATATCGTGTTGCCAAATATTAGCAGATCCGTCAAATAAACAAATTAGGCGCATGTGTACGGAGCCCCGCAGAGGATATGGATTTTTTTATTAATTCGTTCCCACGAAATAACAATTCGTTCCCTCATCTTCCATAAATGCATAATGCAAACGAGCATAGTTAAAGGTACATGCCCACTCAGTACGCACAAAATGGTCGCTATAGGAATTAAATAAGTGTATAATTGTGTCACTATTCCACAAGTTCTAAAAATTACGAGTGCCCGCTATACCGATATAATCAGTTAGTATTTATTTTACTGACTCGCGGTGGTATCCGGCTATTTTCATATGCAATCAGGCATGCCAGTTTTTAATTATTTATACTAATTAAATGCGTCACCTGAACAAATAATATTTTTGACAGATGATAAAGTATATTCATTGCACATCAAGAACTAAATACAGAGAATAAATAGTAATGTCTGTTAACATTTTAAGGAAACATGGTTATCGCCCCTGATATCAGCGTGGAAATTTACGTATGATATACAATGTATAATAATGCCAATCAATACGTGGAGTAATGGTGAATCAATGTTCATTTTGCCAGAAAATGTCATATCTACAGTTGGAACGAATTGTTAATTCGAGGGAACGAATTGTTAAATTGAGGGAACGAATTGTTATTTCGTGCGAACGAATTAATAAAAAATCCATGTCCCCTGCTGGGGTCCGTACATATCTGCCATAAGACTAAAACTATCGTGCACCGACTAGTCCAGTAGACGATCGTTGACTCACTCATTACTAACTACTGTCTGTTTCACGTGACATGCCCAAATATTACGGCTATATAAACAATGCAAAAACATTTTCTTTGCGACAATATTAAATTTTAACGAAATTTAAGAGTGAGCCTTTCGTGAGATTTTGTCCAATATTGATTTTATTGCGGAAAGAAATGCCCCATGTTACATGCCCATAGACATCTTCACTATGTGGATTTAACATGGTGACACTCTTCCAATTTCAGAAATAGTGGACCGAATTTAAATAGTTAACTTTCGTTTTTTTAGTTAGATCATTTTGAAGCTATCTAGCCAGATTTCGGAGTCAATTTCCAAAACTTTTCGTTTTATTTGGCTCCTCAGCCTTCATTTCCTCCAAAGACAAATCTTCTTTTTTTTCGTAATAAAATCAATATTTGACCAAATGTCATGAAAAAGAAGGCTCATTCTTAAATTTTGATAACATTTAATATTATCGAAATAAAACCCCTGTTTTTGCATTGTTTACATGGCCGTACAATTTGGGCAGTTTTCGTAAAACAGACGGTAGTTATCGAGACACATACAAACTAACATTTTCTTCTTTATATGCATTAGTTGCTCTATACTTCTACACTGCAGCTAACGGTACAAATTTGTCGAATAAGGTTTCCATTTTGCGCACTAAAATGTAGCGATATTTCACTGGACGTTCACGTTTATACGTCGCTATATTCTCATTGAAAATAAAGGCAACATTATGAGACAAACACAATATCATAAACTGACATACTAAAGTGTGTATTGGCACATTTCTAAGGTCACTCTCCACGAAGTAGGAAGTAAACAAAAAACAATTCAAACGTAAATTTGTAAATATTGCTCATGTCACAACTGTTATGAAATGCAATGTAATAATAGCATTATAAGTATGTACAATGTACTCCGAACAACCACCGTGTCATATATTGTATTGATTTCTTACAGTTTGAGAGAGGAGGCTCTGGTGGTAAAAGAAACCTCATTAAGCTATGTCGAGGTAATGTATATTAAGATGTAACTCTCGTTGCATTGACCAAATACATACTCCGGCTTCTTCTCACATTAATGACCGCCCTAAGGGCGGTCATTAATGTGAGAGGAAGCCGGAGTATGACAAACTACGGTCAGTTTCACGAAATCTGTCCATATTTTACGGCTATATAAAGTATGCAAACAATTCTCTTTTCGATAATATTGATTTTATACAAAATTCAGAATGAGCGTTCTTTTTATTTCGTGAAATTTGGTCTAATATTGATTTTATTGCGAAAAAGAAATCCCCATATTAAATCCCCATAGACATCATGTCTATGGGGATTTAACATGGGGATGTTTTTCCAATTTGAGAAATAGTGGACCGATTTTCAAAATGTAACTTTTTTTTTAGATCATTTCCAAGCCATCTACCCGTCACTATATGACCTTAGCTGTTGCTGGGACGTTAAACCCATTCATTTTTCATTTTCCAAGCTATGTAGCCAGGTTTCAGAGTCCATTTCCGTTATCTGTTTTCGATTTTTCGTCTCCTCCTCCTTATTCTCCACCTGTCCCCCCCCATGTTAAATTCCCATAGAGAAATTATTTTTTTCTTAATAAAATCAATATGAAACAAAATTTTACGAAACAAGGCTCATTCTTAAAATTGGATACCATATAATATCGAAAACAATATATATAGCCGTACAATCGTGGCAGGTTTCGTGAAACAGACAGTAACCATGGTAACTGTTGTTTGCATGCCTCGTATGTTACATGCACATGCCGACGTCGCTGCGGATGCTAACTTACACAATCCCGTTACGGTTTTAGACCAGGGGCCTGTTTCACTAAACATCGTACGACTAAAATATTCGTGAGTGCAAATTTAGGATCGTCTGAAAAATGCAATTGATGGATTTACATTTATTGAACATAGGCTGCATATGCAGCCTATGTTCAATCAATGTAAATCCATCAATTGTTTACAAGAAAAAAGTGTTAACTTGAAATGTACAGACTATCATAATTTGGCACTTACGAACATATTAGTCGTAAGACGTTTAGTGAAACGGCCCACAGTCTTCTAAATGCGTTCCCTAACTTGGAAAATCAAGAGTAATTTCCCTTAGAACACATTCCAGAGCACCATCGCTGTTAGAATGAACGTCAGCCCGAAAACGATTACATAACACTTTCATGGGAAGTTACTGGGATCCGTTTCACTAAACTTCGTACGACTAAAATGTTCATAAGTGCAAATTTAGGATCGTAGGATCGTCTTAATATTTCAATTGATGGATTTACATTTATTGAGCATAGGCTGCATATGCCAGGCTATGCTCAATAAATGTAAACCCAATAACTGTTATTGTGAAATTTACAGACTACCATAATTTTGCCCTTACGAACATTTTAGTCGTACTAAGTTTAGTGAAACGCACCCCTGGTGATTTCCCAAGATCGTACCTTATTTAATAGAGGTGTCTATTTGTAGTAAATACTTGTGTGAATATTTATTTGATGTATTGGTGTTTAACGGTTAAGGTCAAAATAAGGTTATAAATTTCCCCTTTTCTGACAAATGCAAATTAATAATCTACATATTAAAATGGAATAGTATATTCTAGTTACATTAGGTTGAACGGGTTAATATTAATAACAAGAGCAAACGGTTATGCACAACTTTTACAGTCCATTCAACGTTTTTATTTGCATGGGCCGCCGAATAGGAGAACGCACCTTATAACAATTGCAAAGAGTGTTGACCCTGAGTACAAAGCACATTTTCCTACATACTCGGGTTAGGATCTAATAAGTTTGCTAATCTCAGCAAGGCTACTTCCACGTGCGAAAGCTGACGAGCGTAGGCCCTGATCAGACAGTGCATTCAGGCTGAGCTGGCGGTACACTGGTCGCACGCGTCGTAAGCTACATTTTTCTCAACCGACAGTGCACGTGTTACATGTATCACATGTCGATTGTCTAGTAACATAAGGTCGTAACTGCTATGCTTTAGCATAGCAGCTACGACCATATGTTACTAGACCATCGATATATGTTCTTATTTGCGTCGCCGATCTGGGGATACACTGGTCGCACGCGTCGGAACATACCTTCTCATAATTTACAGCCAACATGGTACGTATATCTCATACAGTTGCCTATGTGTGGCTCTGACAGAAAAAAGAGGCTTATGGGTTTTGCGACCTGTGTAGATCCAGATCAGCCTGTGCATCCACATAAATAAAGTAAAAAGTTGACAAAACTTTCAGAGTACATGCGGAATATTGTAATTTTTTAAACGTATTTCATGAAATTACTCAGATGTCCGAAGGTATAAAATCACATGGCGTGTCTCATTTGTGTCTATCTAGAGTTGGCGCAAACCATGCAAGTGTCAAAGCGAGCCACGATCTCAGATGACCTGGTTGTACGCTTCTGCAAGGATATTCTGGTGGAAATTGGAGAATGGACACGCCCGCCAGTAAGTAAGACATGCCCAACAATAATTAAGACACGCATGCCCAACAGTAAGTAAGACACGCCAACAATACGTGAGACACGTCCAACAATAAGTGAGACACGCCAATAAGAAGTAACAATATGTACGACACGTCCAATAATAAGTAAGACACTGCCAATAATAAGTCACGCCCAACAACAGTAAGACACGCCCATAAATAAGTATGACACGCCCAACAATAAGTAAGACACGCCAAGCAATAAGACACGCCCTACTGTAAGACAAGCCCAACAATATAAATAAACAAGACAGGTCCAACATCAAGTAAGACACGCCCAGCAATAAGACACGCCCAATAATAAGACACACCCAACAATAAGACACGTCCAACAGCAAGTAAGACACGCCGATCAATAAGACACGCCCAACAGCAAGAACGATAAGTCCAGCAGCAAGTAAGACATGCCCAGCAATAAGACACGCGTTCAGACAGCGCAATTGACCATGCCTATAGGAATTCACGATTCTACAGACTAATTTCTGTCGCAGAATATGATGAACACATGTATGCATAATACACACAAACTGTGTCAAACATGGTAACATTTCTCTAAATGCCAGGCCCCGACAGAATGCCGATGCTATTGATTAATATAGGTAATTTGTAGGGTATGAACCGAAAAGTCGCATGTCAAATATCAGAGATCTCGCCTGAAACACAGTGCATTTAGCCAACATGCAGTATAATAGAGCTTAATAAATGTATCCTAAATGTACATGCCCACTCAGTAGACATAACATGTTCTTTATATCAGATACATTATCTGAGACATTTTCTGGCAATATAAACATTCATTCACCAAGACCCTACGTATCGATTGGCATTATTATACAATTTATATCAGACGTAAATGTCCACACCGGTGGCAGGGGCGATAACCGTGTTTCCTTAAAATGTTAACGGATATTACTATTTAGTCTCTCTATTTATGTTTTCTTGTGCAATGATCATACCGCGAGTCACTATCAGTAAAATAAATATTACTAAATGAGGATATATATGTAAAGCTGGCACTCGTAATGTTTAGAACTGGTGGAATAGTGACACAATTATACACTTATTTATTCCAATAACGAACATTGAGTGGGCATGTACCTTTAACTATGCTCGTTTGCATTATGCACTTATGGAAGAAGGTAAAACTATCAATGTACGTGTATTTGCAATACATTCCTAAACGCTTGACCGATTTTAATAATAGTTGGCAGAATGTGTCTACACCTGCTGTTTTATTGAGCATGTCAACTCACACACCCGTGTGGACTGTCAAATGTCAAGGACACAGATGTGTCATGTTCACCAAACGTTTAGCAATTGCTTTACAGTTCGTTTTTATTTTCGCATTTTGTACGTACTGAGTGGGCATATACCTTTAAATCCCCATAGGCATGGGGAAATTATTTTTTCGCAATAATATCTTGAGAAAATTTAACATTATCGAAAAAAGTATTATTTTTGCATCGTTTATATAGCCGTAATATTTGGGCAGGTTTCGTGAAACAGACAGTAGTTTATTATTTAATACACATGAGTGTCACCATTCTAAACACACCGCTCTCACAACTGCACATGCGCACGGCCCAGTTTGCACACGACACCATAGCTACGCTCTGATTGTGAATCAAAGTCCTGAAAATACTGAACTCAATATCATTACATCATCTTCCCGCTTGAAAAGACACGACCTCGTGACTTCCAGATAAACATGTTGCTCACAATTCACACTCAGAAAACAACAAAGAAAACAATCGAGGGGCTTGTTGCTCACATCTGGGTCGTTCTTCTTCAATGTGATGAAGTTCATCGCCACTACTATCCAGATAGTGCGTGCCAGCATATTGTTTGACTTCTTCAATATCATCCTCGTCACTAGGTCCGGCATATTCTTCGACTTCAATATCAACCCCCACTATTCACATGACTGTATTCAGTCTTCGTAAACTTCTTGCCATTGTACTCTGCCACCAGCGTCGTCATAGTCTTCGTCTGCTCCAGAGAAGTTCTATCATGCACGTGTTTAACGTTCTTGCCTCTTTTATATGTCATAGACACTCACGGAGCTGCTACCTGCTACTCCGGGACATGCACATCTCGACTACTCGGGGCTGAGTTTTCCATTAACTGGTTTCCACCCGGAGCTGCCATCTGCCAATCCGGGTCTCTGTCATTTTAGACTCTGTCTTACACTTTGGATATTTATTTAGGCGATTAAAGTGCACAGTCTTCACTTTTTTCTTTACTTTTAGAATCTTGTAATCTACCTGTGTCACTCGTTCAGTCACATTGTGTTGATCCTTTTCCTCATCCCAACTTTCCTGGTGTCCTTGTACATGTTTGCTGAGTAAATGTAGCAATGTTCTATTGAATCGTTCGACCTGCCCATCAATTGTGGGTGGTATGCTGTAGTTCTTTGCAGGCAAACCTCATTAAACAAGTCTTATTCAAATTCTCGACCTTGGTCACTTAGGATAGTGTATGGTGTCCCGTACTGTAGATAAACTCTTTTACCAACATTCTGGCTACGTTTGCTGCTGTGTGACTTCGCAACGCATACGCTTCAGTTCACTTGGTGAAGTAATCCGCAGCCACGAGAATGTTTTTACATGTATTTCCTCTTTGTGTCCAGTTGGTAGTGGTCCCAGGATGTCTAATGCACATTTCGCCAATGGAGCGCCCGTTTGGATCGAGACCAAACCTGCTTTTGGGGACCTGTGTGGATATTTTCTCGATGCACACGTGACACACTCATTGCAGTATATGGCCTAATCTGCTGCCCCCAATTGCCTGCAATATCTTTCACAAACCTTTTCATTCAGTTTGTGAATACTAATGTGTCCACTCCATGTCACTGAGTTGAGTTCTATTAAGACTTGTGTACGTTTATGTCCTGGAACTATTATTTGCTGTCGTACTCCACCACCATATTGGCGTCTTCGGCAGAGGATTCCCTCTTTGGCTTCTACTGAATTCCATTGGCCGAGTTTTACTGCAGGGTACAATCGATCTAGGACGTGTGGACATACTCTCCTTCATCTCAATATCGGTCTTCAAGTCAGGATCAGCTAACTGTTCTTGCTGCCACATCTGATCTGGGCCGATTTTAATCATCTAGCAATATCATCTTCCAACTGCATCGCATGTTGATCAACATACATGGTATTCTCCAACGGTTTCCGGGATAACGCACCAGAATTAGCACGTGCTGCATCCTTTTTATGTACAATATACATGCTATATTCTGCTGAGTATGCTTGTCATCGTGCAATATGTTCATCTGATTATTTAACGTTCCACAACCATGATAATGAGTTGTGTTCAATTCTTGCTTGGAATGGCACACCAAGTCAATAATTTCGCAAATACTTGGCAAATAGCACCAGTGCTAGAGGTTCTCTGTAATGATATAGTATAGTTCCGTTCGCATTTTGAAAACGTCCTACTGGCATAACAAATTACTCTTTCGATTCCCGCCTGCATCTGGGACAACACAGCACCAATGCGCAGCAGTTACCTGAGGCGTCTGTGTCAAGCATGTAAATGTATTCTCCTTTCTGCTTTGGATGCATTTGTCTGCCTGAAGACAACATTGGCTCATGCGCCAATGTTTTCTTCAGGGCGGCAAATGCATCCTCACAAACCGACGTCCACGCAAACGTTTTTTGATTCTGTTGTAATTTGTATACGGGAGTACATATTCAGGCACAGTTCTTAATAAACCGTATGTAGTAACTGGCCAGTCCCACGAATAACCCGAGCTCGTGGATATTCTGGTGTTTGCCAATCAGCTAGGTTTCCTCTGCATCGGTTTCTATATCGTGATCAGATACAATATGGCCAATGCATTTTACTTTGCGTCGTGCAAAATGGCACTTACTGGCTTTAGTTTCAACCCATTGTCTTAGAATATCTGCTGTACCAGTCACAATCTTTCTACGTGCTCCTCAAACTATGAGCTGAACACGATTATATAATCTAGGTAAATTAAGCATATTTCAAACTAGGTAGCTGGAGCCCCAGTTAAACCAAATGACATTACTTCAAACTTGTACAATCTAAATGAAGTAGAGAATGCCTTCTTCTCTTTGTAGCTTCATTCCAGTTGCACTTGCCAATACCCGCTGGAAAAATCCAATGTTGAACGGTATTGTGCATTGACTAATGAATCTAGTGTGTTATCAATGCGTGTAATTGGGTATGCATCCTTGGTTATTTCACTGATGCACATGAAACCCACACAAAACCTTGTGGTGTTGTCTTTCTGTTTGCTAATGATGATTGGTGACGACCATGTGCTTGCTGATGCTTCATTACGTTTTGATTAAACATGTCATCTACTAATTCCTTTACTACTGTTCGTTGATGGAGTGGGATTTGTCTAGGGTTCTGTTTGATTGCTTCCGCACCACCAGTATTTATTCCATGACGCGTCACGTCGCTATGTTTGATGTACTTTTGAAAATCACGTCTTCATATTCCCCCAACACGTCTTCTAACTCTACGGTTTGGTTTTCCTGAATGGCCATTAACATTAATTTTAAACCCACAAGCTGCAAACTGCTGCTCCGGTTGTTTGGGTGCAACACGTCCATCAGGAGCTGCTACCTGCTGCTCCAGAAGGGATATGTTGATTATACCAGGTTGGTTATTCTATGCTCATCACATGACCAACCGTAATGTTCTTGTTCACTGTGACAGTATTTGTTGTTGTGTTCATAACTCTGAACATACAGTTATCAGCGTCATCTGACAACACCCGAGCGGCAGCAATCTCATTGTTCTTAATCATTTCGTTTGCTTCAAATCAGGTCTCTTACGTTGAAACTGTCCTCTGTTGCGTCTTAACTTTCGCATAAGCACGCATTTCATGACCAGGCTGAATATTAACATTCGTTAAGGCCAAATCTACACGCTGTCTTAGCACCCAAAGTTAAGTCCAGTTTTCCATTGTTCGTTTTTGTTGATAGCGTCATTGTTTGGAAATAAATTGTGAAGTTATTAGCTTTCAGAAAGTCCTTGGCTAATATGAAAGTGTGTCATAGATCTTTAATAATTAGTACTGATTGTACGCACTTTTCACCATTCACGCTTATTGTTATATTCAATACTCCAAAAACACAAATTGTATCTCTATTAGCTGCAACCAGATTTGACTGACTTGGCCTCACCGTTCTTTCAATTTCTTTGAAGAAATCGTAATGTATTGTAAGTGGCAAAAAATACATTGTCTTCAGGCATATTGCAGATGTTTCAAACTCATTCGGATCTGGCATTGTCCGAACTAATGTATGATCTTCCACATCACTTACATCCCGTTTCCAGGACGCTGTCTTGGACAATCTGTTATCAAATGATATCCACGGCCACGGCTGCTCAGACAATCAAGCTGCTTAATTGCGAGTTGTAATTAACAATAGGTATTCAGAAACGTTGATAATCTGGGCAAGATTAACGCAGCCGGTTGTGTATCACCCACAGACAATACAAAAAAATACTTCACATAGTACTGAATGAAACTTTGCAAGAAGCATGTAATAAATGTTTTATTATTGAACAGTACAACACAATTCGGCTAAATCTGAAATTGTTATATTTCAGCCCCCACCCACTACAGCTGCTAGCGTGACAGGGGGTATGACAGGAACCGTGACAGGAAGTATGACAACAGGTGCTGTGACAGGGGGTATGACAGGAACCGTGACAGGAAGTATGACAACAGGTGCTGCGACAGGGGGTGTGACAGGTGGTACGACAGGCGCAGTGACAGGAGGTGGATCAACAATGAGGAAACGATCATTGGTAACAGGCACACCGGGACCCACGACAGGCGGTATGACGACACAAACAGCACCCAGCACCACAGAGGTAAGTGAATAGCCCCAGCATTGTGAACGGGCAGATTAAAGGGTCCTCAGGGCATACGAGACACGCCATGTTATTTTGTACCTTCGGACATTTGCGTAATTTCAGGAAATACGTTTACAAAATTTACAATATTTCCATAAATGGCATCAAACGTTGACAAAATTTTCAAAGTACATGCGGAATTATATTCTGTTAATTTTGTCAACTTTTGACTTTATTTATGAAAAATATTGTAAATTTTGTAACTGTATTTAATGAAATTACGCAGATGTTCGAAGGTACAAAATCACATGGCGTGTCTCATATGTGGCTGCGACGGGAGAAATGGGGCTTATGGTATGTGTGACCAGTGTAACTCCTGATCAAATAACACACTCATGTAGCCTGCAAATGATCTATATAGCGTGTTATAAGAATGAACAGTGCAGATCCTGATCAGACTGCGCGGATGCGCAGGCTGATCTGGATCTACACTGGTCACAAACCCACAAGTCCCATTTCTCCAGTCACAGCCACATATGTGATCATTATTGTACTTATACGTATAATAGACAGATCCAAAAGCGTTTTCAGTGACATGAAAACAATGTAGATTGACATGAAGTTGGTTACTCTATGTTTCGCGAAACCTGCCCAAATTTTACGGCCATGTAAACAATGCAAAAACAATATTTTTTCCGATAATATTCAAATATAGCAAAATTTAAGAATGAGCCTTCTTTTTATTTCATGAAATGTTGTCAAATATTGATTGTATTACGAAAAATGACTTCTCTATGGGATTTTAACATGGGGGGAGGGGGGGGGGGGAAGAGATGGAGAACCTGGAGTCGTCGAAAAAAAAATGAAAATTTACTCTGAAATCTAGCTAGATAACTTAGAAATGATCTAAGAAAACAAGTTACATTTTGAAAAACGATCCACTATTTCTGAAATTAGAAAACATGGGGAAATTGTTTTTTCGCAATAAAATCAATATTGGACCAAATTTTACGCAATCAAAAGTAGGCTCATTCTTAAATTTTGCTATGATTGAATATTATCGAAAAAAATATTGTTTTTGCATTGTTTATATAGCCGTAAAATCTGGGCAGCTTTTGTGAAACAAACTGGTTGGATACGCAGTAAGATCTGAAGCTACGCCGGTCGTAAACGTTGAAATTCCATTTTCTCAGCCAGTTACACAAACATGCGACTATCCCAGGATAAATGGGGTAAGATTGTGACGATCCTGCCATATACTATATAATACAGTGGGGTCAGCGTGTAAGTGCACACACGAACGAACACGACAGGTTGGAACCAATCTGTCGTGTTCGTTCGTGTGTGCACTTACATGCTGACCCCACTGTAGCTCGTGTACCCATGCAGCCTGATAATACGGGGCGCCATGCAGGACAGGTTAATTATGTGTACAAAATTGAGTTTTGTAACACTAAAAATCACAAAATTCAATTCTGTGTCACAAAATTCAATTCTGTGTCACAAAATTCAATTCTGTCAATTCTGTGTCACAAAATTCAATTCTGTGTCACAAAATTCAATTCTGTGTCACAAAATTCAATTTTGTGAAGACAGAATTCATTTTTGTCCACAAAAATTAGTTGCGTATGTCATCTCTACGTTGATTGGTTGAGATCGGTCTTAGTCCATTTTACTAGATGGTGGAGTACACTTGCAGGTTTAAATATTTCAATGCGAAAATATAACCCAATATATCAATATTATACTTCCTTATGGACAGTTATTTTGGTTATATATGATTACAAATGAGTGGTCACACCATATAAGCATATATACTTTGAAGGAGAAATAAGAAAAATATTCAGAATTTTCCCTCAATTATGTAAACAGGGTCAAACATAAAGTAGCCGGGGGGACATAGCTAGAGACCTGAGAGCATGCCCATATATAGAGAATACCAGGCTAGTGTATTTTGATATCAAGTTTATCAGGCAAGGCTAGGAAACGCGTAGGAATTCCGAGGCTTGCCGAAGAATTTCTACCGTTTCCGAGCCGAGCCTGATAAACTTGATATTAAAATACACTAGCCTGGTATTCTATTTATCAGGTAACGTTTTATGCTCGAAAATGACATTAGATGACGTCGTATTCTAACAGTAGATCTAACCTTGTGAAACAAATGGTATTGGATCTGTGTCTACTAGTTGCGAAGTTACGTGTTCGCAACTATGTGTCTACATGCATTATTTACAGTATACACCATCTTAGTACATGTATCCATGGTATCTACACAAATACTACAAATGGTTTCCTCAAATGGCCCAAAACACACATTCTGTTTATAAACACAGACAGCAGTCAGAACACAGGCCACAGCGCGTGTATTATTGATTTAACTGGGGCAAATGTACCTTGCGATACACACTAAATGACGTCAGTACTCGCGGGAGATCTACATGTACATGAATTATGTGTACAATTATAACGCAAATATGAGTTTAAATACGAATGGGTTTGTCAACGTTTGACTGTTTGGAGATAGTTGAAGCAAAATGGCAGAATGAGAAATGAATCATCGGCAGAATGAGAAATAAATCATCGACATTGAATGTGTAGATCGGCGACCGTGACCCATTTCTCCAGTGCAGTTTCTGACCAATGGTAGTCCTTCTTACATGCGTGTGCAGAATTGACAGAATTGAATTTTGTGACACAGAATTGAATTTTGTGGACAGAATTGAATTCTGTGGCACAGAATTGAATTTTGTGACACAGAATTGAATTCTGTGACACAAAAGTGAATTTTGTGACACAGAATTGAATTTTGTGGCACAAAAATGAATTTTGTTGACAAAATTGAGCCATGTCCCACTTGGCGCCCTGTAGATAACGTGATATACTGTTTGTTAAAGGTACATGCCCACTCAGTAAGCACACAATGTTCTTTATAGGAATTAAATAAGTGTATACTTGTGTTACTATTCCACTAGTTCTGAAAATTAAAAGTGGCCGCTATACAGATATAATCATTTAGTAATATTTATTTTACTGATAGTGACGCGCGTTGGTATCAGGCTATTTTCATATGCATATTCAGTCGTTAGTTCTATATGATATAATGCATTTCGGGAAATATAAAGGATTACTCCCTCTAAGTATACTTTGCAATTTTGATGAAATCGGCTACTGGTATTTCCCTTGTGGCTCTAAAATACAAAGTCGTCATCCAAAAATTAAAATGCCGGAATCCACTCAATACTAAACAAAAGTGCAGTAAGTCACAAAATACACCTGTCAAAGATGGGCCGGACAGTGAAAATGCAGAAATTTGAAGCTGTCACGAAGGCAAGAAATCTAAATGTGAATTTGAAAATCATTAGCATGATTTCTTCCTTTTGTTGTGATAAACAGGTATACAGATGTGTAAAGTAGAAATAAGAATTACATACAAATATGTATAAAAAAATGGCTAAGTTAAAAAGTCTATATTTTTGTTAAAAACATGGGTGTGCATAGTTTCAGATCGATTGACTGAAAGGTTTTGGAGGCTTAGTGTACACCAACTATGTACGCTATATATAATTGTATACACAAATGTTGAACAATAGCTCCGCCGAGCAAGATGTCCCGCCTGTCGCAGTTTGATAGTACATACGGAGCTTATAATAACCTTGGTGTTAGTGAGCACCATGGGCTTAATGTAGAATGATGTGAGATGTTGTTAAAAATACACCTATGAAATATTAAAGCATTCCATTGAGGGAAAGAGAAGTTATAAATGCACCTATGAAATATTAAATCATTCCATCAATGGAAACAGGCGTTATTGCATATTAAACCCAATATTATTTTGTTGTGATGAACAGACGGACGAACATACAACTTTTGCATCACTATATCTCCTTTTCGCTACGCGAGGGAACAATAAACTGAAACCAACACACTTATTTTCCCCAACAAACACAGGTAAACACGAACAAGAATGTCGCCGACGACATGTATACTATACATTTTTGAAGTCCATGACCTTCACCTTGGGGTTACCGGACACCATGAACTTTCTGCAGATGATGCGGAATGTTCTTACAAATGCATGTATGACATATTAAATCATTCCATCAAGGGAAACTGAAGTTACAATTAATTAGCCCAGGTGTTAAGTTTTCAAAACTGAGCATTTTCTGACTTTGACCTTGGGGTTAGCGGGCACCATGGGCTTTCTGTAGAATGATGCGGGATGTTGTTTCAAATGCATGTATGGAATATTAAAGCATTCCATTGAGGGAAACAGAAGTTACAACGAATTAACCTGAGCGTTAAGTTTTAGAAACATAGCCAAACGCAAAAACTTAACGTTGGTTGCATGTGAAAAATAGGTCAATGAACCATGAAAACTAGGCCAATGTCACATGGGTTCCCTCTGTGTGAGATGGTTACACCACAGTGTTGATGTTTCTGTCCGCCGGTTAGAACCGTGAATGGGAAATCTGGCAAGGCTTAGGAAACGGGATGGGCGAGGCTCTGCCGAGCACATCCCGTTTCCGTGCCGCGCCAGATATTGTTCCCATTCACGGCACTAACCTACTATTCTATTTATCCCGTCAACACCTTCAAATGGCTTTAAAATGCAAAAAAAATAATCACAGCCACTGCACATATTCATACGCAGTGATTAGGTCGTATTGACAGGATATCAAAAATGTTTCACCGTACCGTGTTTCACGGCACATACGCACTGTGTTGACGGGATAAAACATAATACAATGTACGTACCTTTTTTTTTAAACAGTCGTATAAAAATAGAAAATTCAACAAGCAAACAGACTTTTCAACATTCTGACCAAGGACATTCCTATGAAGTGGATGTGCTAGAATATACAAACTCCCATGTCTATCTGACATTGACCGACTTACCTTATCTGACACATTTTCAAATTCCCATTGCAGTAGAACCTCTCTAAACCGGACACACTGGGGACGCCATTGTGTTCCATGTAAATGGATTTGACAGGAATGTATTTCATTGTCATGTCTGTTCGTGATTGAAAATGACAACACCTGTTCACGGAGTGCTTAAATACAGTGGAACCTCTCTAAACCGGACACCCTGGGGGTCTAAACCGGACACCCTGGGGTTTCACTGTACTATAAGCGAACCATGTACCTGTACTCGGGAGGGAAACTGTGCACTACTGTTTGTGATTGGTGCTTTTCCTTAACCGGCGGCAGTAACGTTTATTTTACCGATTGTTCCAATGCGGTAATAATATCTTTATTATTGCTTATTTTACAGTTTTTTATAAAATCTATGTAGCTCTTTGTTGCAACAAAGTAGTGTCAGTCCTTTTCTCTACTTGGTTTGTTTTATGTCTCGTTGTTGCAGATAATATTTACACATACGGGCATGTAATACAATACTATCAGTCGTGTGTATACGTGTTCATCGATATATATCAGGGTGTCCGGTTTAGAGAATTTCCATTGTACTAATTTGCGTTTTGCTAATGTTTGGACTGGGTCGATTATTGTAAATCATTAATTTTCCAGTTTGCTAAATACTGGTGGATTTGCAAGTTTAACTCCCATTGAATACTACCATAAACTACAGTTCTGAAATACTACTGTATGTATCAGTTGGTGTGTCGGTATACACGCGATTGTGGGTTTCAGAAATTCACACAAATTGCAACAGATACAAGCAGCCAGACATGTTTTGATCAAACCTCATTCAATTAACTCTGGGATTTTTTGTGTCATGATTTTCGGTGTTATCACCATATTGCTATTAACCAAGCTTATTGAACTGCTCAGGGTTCAGATACAATGGCATGACGTAATTGTATGAGCAATTAAACTCAATTACTAATCATAGTTTTTGAGAATTCGAAACATTTTAAATTTGTTTGGGCTTAACGGCATATCAACAGCTAAGATCATTTAAGGCCGGGTCAATGGGTTTAGTACTAAATCCCATCATATTACATGTATAAATGGGTAGAAACTCCCAAAAATCAGAACTGAATATTTACAATAAAAATCTATATATTCAGCAGCCCTGAAATCAGAAAAATTGCCATACCAGAATCACTTGGCCACCTCCCAAAAGCAGTAGGATCAGTATTAATCTTACCTGAGGTAAGATTACCTCAGGTAAACGTACCTGAGGGCCAAACCAGGTAAATCGTGATTCCTATAAGGAGGAACCCCTACCGTTAATTTACACCGCTATTGTTTTATATATCCACCCGATATATGACATGCTGTTTCAGTATTTGTTCCTAAAACAATGCTTATCTTTCTAGCAATACCAAGAACAGATAGCTATAATATTTAAATATATATGTACATATGTATCGCTGTATAATTATAATGTATCCCGTCAACACAGTGCGTATGTGCCGTGAAACACCGTGCTGTGAAACAATTTTGATATCCTGACAGGACACGACCTAATCACTGCGTATGTATGTGCGCTTGTCATACTAGTCGATTCTCTGATATTGAGGATGCGGCTGGGGTTATTTTATTTGTTTTTGCATTTTAAAGCTATTTGTAGTGTTGACGGGATAAATAGAATAGTAGGTTACTATTCTCATATATATATATACAGATATCTACTATTCTCATATATATATATACAGATATCTACTATTCTCTATATCTATATACAGATATCTACTATTCTCTATATATATATACAGATATATACTATTCTCTATATCTATATACAGATATCTACTATTCTCTATATCTATATACAGATATCTACTATTCTCTATATCTATATACAGATATCTACTATTCTCTATATATATATACAGATATATACTATTCTCTACATATATATACAGATATATACTATTCTCTATATCTATATACAGATATCTATATACAGATATCTACTATTCTCTATATCTATATACAGATATCTACTATTCTCTATATCTATATACAGATATCTACTATTCTCTATATCTATATACAGATATCTACTATTCTCTATATATATATACAGATATCTACTATTCTCTATATCTATATACAGATATCTACTATTCTCATATATATATACAGATATCTACTATTCTCTATATCTATATACAGATATCTACTATTCTCTATATCTATATACAGATATCTACTATTCTCTATATCTATATACAGATATCTACTATTCTCTATATCCATATACAGATATCTACTATTCTCTATATCTATATACAGAGATCTACTATTCTCTATATATATATACAGATATCTACTATTCTCTATATCTATATACAGATATCTACTATTCTCATATATATATATACAGATATCTAATATTCTCTATATCTATATACAGATATCTACTATTCTCTATATATATATATACAGATATCTACTATTCTCTATATCTATATACAGATATCTACTATTCTCTATATCTATATACAGATATCTACTATTCTCATATATCTATATACAGATATCTACTATTCTCTATATATATATACAGATATCTACTATTCTCATATATATATATACACATATCTACTATTCTCTATATCTATATACAGATATCTACTATTCTCTATATCTATATACATATATCTACTATTCTCTATATCTATATACAGATATCTACTATTCTCTATATCTATATACATATATCTACTATTCTCTATATCTATATACAGATATCTACTATTCTCTATATATATATACAGATATCTACTATTCTCTATATCTATTTACAGATATCTACTATTCTCTATATCTATTTACAGATATCTACTATTCTCTATATCTATATACAGATATCTACTATTCTCTATATATATATACAGATATCTACTATTCTCTATATCTATATACAGATATCTACTATTCTCTATATCTATATACAGATATCTACTATTCTCTATATCTATATACAGATATCTACTATTCTCTATATCTATATACAGATATCTACTATTCTCTATATCTATATACAGATATCTACTATTCTCTATATCTATATACAGATATCTATTTCAGTTGTAAGATCAATTTACAAAATAACAAAGTATCTAGTTAATTAAATCCGGAGGTATCTTATCGATTCATATAGGCAATTTGTGTTAACAACAAAATATATAGATTTGTAAAAAACAGATACAATTTTGTGAATAAGGTATTTTATATCTGGTAGATACAAAGAAATGACCAATTCAGTGCAATTACTCAGGCCACGCCATAACACATGAATTGGCTCTGAAATATAGACGTTTCTACTTTGTAGTTGTTTGTTTGTGTATTGGTGTTTAACGGCCTATCAACAGCTAAGGTCATGTAAGACCGGGCAAACGGGTGCGATCCCGTTTTAAAATCAGAACGGAATATTTACATGGAGAAAAAATATATTCACCCTTGAAATTATAATAACCTGACCTGGTGCCAGGTCCATACCACACCAAAGTCACTTGGCACCTTCCCTTAAAATAGGATTATGAATAATCGTAATACTCATATAAGGGGTATAACCAGATTCAACTGTCACATACAACATTCCGGGCCCGTTTCACTAAACTTCTTACGACTAAAATGTTCGTAAGTGCAAATTTAAGATCGTCTGTTATTTTCAATTTATGGATTTACATTTATTGAGCATAGCTGCATATGCAGCCTATGCTCAATAAATGTAAATCCAATAATTATTTACAAGAAAACAATGTTAATGTGAAATTTACAGACTATCATAATTTTGCACTTACGAACATTTTAGTTGTACGAAGTTTAGTGAAACGGGCCCCAGGTCTCCAGTCGGAATTCCGGTAAGGATGAACCCCGATCGTTGAATTACCCATCGCGTGCTCCCGACCAACCACCCATACTCCGCATGTAGTTGTAGTATTAGTGGAATAGATAAGTGCCAATAAAGCCAAAATTGTACACTTCCGGTGGAAAGCATGACATTTGGTATACTGGGGTCTTCGAGTACGATGTAAAATCCGCCGAGGGGACAATCAATAAAATGGATACTTTCAGATACAAATGGCGGATTTCAGCTTGTGCACGCGCTAACGCTACTTGACCTAACTAGTAATACTTGACTTATCATAACCAAATTCGGTATACATGCTTAGCACGGCAGGACAAAGAAGCCTATTGATTTTCAAACATTTTCAACAACTTGTTTCCCCTTGGCGGCCATTATTAATTGTCACACTATGTATACTTGTCCACGCAATAACTCAAGTTCTGCTTGATGGATGGCAACCAAATGCGGTATACATGTTCATCACGGCAAGATGAAGAAACGTATTGATTTTCAAAAGGTTGATGACTTATCTCCCGTTGTGGCCATTTTATTAAATACAATAACTAGAGTTCTACTTGATGTATGGTTACTAACTTTGGTACACATGTTCGTCATGGCAACAGGAATAACCATATTGGTTTTCAGAGTGTTATCTCCCTTGTTGACTTTTTAAATTTTAGTTTCTGAGGGGTATATCCATCACTGTTACTAATTCTTTTTCCATGGAGTTACCCCTTCTTGTATACTGGCTACACCTCGACGGGCATAACTTGTGACTTTTGGCAATCTTGCTAATCACCAAGGCCTCGTTAAGTTTTGAAATGGCGGCCATTTTGAAATTCAATACAACATCACCAACAGATGTGCTTCTAATAATATTCTTTAGACACAAAGCTTAACTTGAGCTCTGAATGTAACGTGCCTAATGTATCCTACAGGATACAGGACATCTGTGCTTCTAATAAGACATTTTAGACACAAAGCTTATGTGTAGCTCTGACCGTGTAAAGTAACATGTCTAATGTATTATTATACAGTTGTGGTTCTAATAATACTCCTTAGCCCTTAGAACGCGGGAAACAAAAAATGTAGTCAGCTGCCGTTTAATATTTGGTTTGTATTCTCAATAAAAACATGGTTCCGGGAAATGATTATAAAGTGCTGTCAAACCATGTCTTTGATAGGTTAAACATGTTAAATGGATAATAATACACAATTACCAGACGACACTATTTAATTCAGCGGTGTAAGGGTTAGACACAAAGCTTATATTGATTCTGTTCACTGTGACATGCATACTTATCTATCCTACAGGACGAATGTGATTCGAAACGCAGTCCATTGGCTATGATGACGGAGATATGTCGGGAGATTAGCGAGAGTAAACGATGCATGTCGAGAACTGCTCATCTCGACCTGTACACTTCGTTAAAGGATATGTGCGACGCTCTAGTGTTGGAACTGAGGAGTCGTCTGGAGAAGTAACTGATACGGCAGATGCAATGAAACGGCATGACAAAACAGGCTTGATTGTATTTATGAACAGTGTAGACCAAGATTGGCAGTGTAACAGCGTAGTCGGGTTAATCCTTTCAACCATAAAACGTTTCCGACCAAACCAATTTATGAATCTATTCTAAAAATATGAAAATGACTTGCAAAAGTGGAGATCCTGATGAGCCGGCTCGTCACGACTCATCTGGATATACACCGTTTGCAAACGCTTCTATAGAGGTGTTGAAAGGGTTAACGTTTTGTCATGAAGATGGATAACGACAATACCAGTGGTATGGACCTGTAAAACGGACTTGATTCAATTTGTAGTATAATTATTGTTTAAAATGCAGCTTTTGCATTTGTTAGTAATCAGTAATCACACATTAGAATAAAGCATTCTCAAAAATATTCCTATTTGATTGGTTCATCTTTATTGTTACTTGCACAAAGAAGTGAATGTGTTTAAAGTCCCTGCAACAGTTAAGGTCATTAGAGACGGAAAATCAGCTTCAAAGTGAAAGTGAATGGGTTTAACGTCCAACGAACAGCTATATCATATAGAGACGGGACCACAGTTAAAGTCTCATCCGACAGACCAGTAGCATGGAAATACTATGAACTTTGAACTCACAACCTCCGGACTGGAAGTCAGAGGCCCGTTTCACTAAACTTCGTACGACTAAGAAGTTTGTAAGTGCAAAATTGAAATTCACAATAACATTTGTTCTGGAAATCTTTTGTGAATGTGATACATTTAACCCTTCCTACGCTGTTGACGAAAATTGCCGTCTGCTGTTTTTCATTTTTGCTTTAATTCTTAACAAAAAACTGGTTTTGACAGCAGATGAGAATCGTTTCCACGGGAGAAGATTCTCATGTGCTGTCAAAACCAGGTTTTTGTCGAGAAATATTGAAAATAAAACATTTCCAGCAGACGACAACATTTAATTCAGCGTAGTAAAGGGTTAATGACACGAGCCCGTAAGTACAAAATGGTAGCATTAGAGAAACGCTTTTTAATGTGAAAAGCAAAATCATAGAAATCTTCGAAGTTTAGTGAAACGGGCCCCTAGTGTTCTAATCCCTAGGCCACAATCCATCCCTGAACATCAGCTTCATATTTCACCAGAAAGACCATGCAGTGGCATGGAAATACCACAGGCAAGTGAAGTCCCCTCTCCACATTCAGAGCCCCCGCCCCCCACCATCTATTGTATACTATTATACATTTAGTATATACACGTAGTATAGTTGGACCAGATTGATTTATCTCAAGGGGTATGTGGTTGGGGAGTTCAATCGCCTGTGGAAATACTAGTATTTCTCATTCCTAGCATGCGGATTTATTTATTAATTTAATGGTGTTTGTAACAGCCTTTCAACAACTACTGTCCATTCCACGTTTTGCTGCCGACGAACATTTGTCCATTAAGCACATTAAATCTAAAAAATATTTAAAAGTAAGTACTGTTTCATCAATAACCAAAAAAAGTCACCCTCCCCCAAAAAAAATCCATCAAATATTGATTTTATTGCGAAAAAACGATTTTCCTGTTCGGTCAAAAATAAAATTTGACTCCAAGGGCCACGCCCATTTTTGACCCCGGGGTCACCATTTCAACAACTTTTAAAGAGCATTGTACATAGATCATTCCTACCAAGTTTCGTCGAAATCAGGCAAGCGGTTCATGAGAAGAAGAATTTTGAAGATTTTTTAAGAATTTATGCTATTTTTAGACGGCGGCCAACTTGGATTAGCGAAGACCTCCATTTTAACAAATCTGAAAAGGCTTCACTCATGGACCATAACTTTTAAGTTTGGCTACCATGGGCCAAGCGGTTCATGTGAAGAAGAATTTTGAAATCTCTAATAAAAGAACGACCTTTAGACCTTTCGGCGGCCATCTTGGATGACATAACCATCCGATTTCGACGAAAAATGCACCAGTGATCGCCTCGTGGATACCTTCGATTTGATATATGTCATGACCATATTCGGTCAAAAATAAATGTAGCTTGACCGCAGTTACGTCCTAAGCTTTCTTGTATGTGAGAGGTAATCCTGTATGTATAACACGATTTACCTCTCACATACAAGAAAGCTTATAGTGCAGGGGCAATTGGTAACAATCCGACACCTCGTGTTAATTTTTGTTTCGCTGTGGATTCGTAGTATTTTGGTTCTCAGCTTTCCGAAAAATCTGGGTGCCATTTTTTAAATCCACTTTCAATGTCATTTAAAGGTCATTCAAAGGTCACCGTGACCCTATCTCGCATTGGTGTCATATAATGCTCTACCATCCAGAAATAATCACATATAAAATCCATAATATGATCTTAATGTCTGCCACTATATATATAGACATGTTTTAACAATACTACTTGGCGAGTATTCGTGCGTAAAGATCAAGTTCAAGGTCATATCCGGTATTATAAAGTAAAACATTGCCTATCATATGCCATAATGAACACATTTTAATGATATTGGTGTCTATCATGTAGTTATCTATGACCACGAATCGATTTGTGAACTTTTCAGAGCCATTGAAGTTGAATGTTATACGCTAGGGTTCAAGGTCAATGTCATTTGAACCGCCAAAATCCGCAGAAACCCTTGAAAATGTCATATCATCGTCACTAATTGTCCTATTTGAATGATCTCGTTGTCAATGGTGTCATTTTATTAAATAAATTTCGGGGGCATATAGTCGTCATCATGTCGGATGTCCGTCCGTCCGTCCGTATATGTCTGTCTGTCTGTCTGTCCGAACCTATATCTTAAGTTGTGTATGTCCGATCATTACGATACTTTACATGTGCATTGATATTGACGATACAAAGACACCCACTGAATATGGGCTTCGTCCGCCCAAGGTCAAGGTCACCATTTCTAAAAATAGACACTTCCGTTTAAGTTTTTAATGGTAAAGTTTGTTTTTTGTGTTTTGTTTTTTTAATTTGCGGCCGGGTTGCATCCATCAGTTTTACTGATTTCTTGTTTTCATTACTGTGCTTGTTGCGTGGAAAACACACAAAACACACAAAAGGCTGATGACGGAGATTTGAATGACGATTTCCCTGCAGCAGTACTTAAGTCGTCTGAATTGTCTGTTATGTTAGCAATAATCGAAGCTAGCAAAAAGCAATGCCCAATGTTTAGATGGACAAAGACATACATGGAAATGGTTCTGGTATTACTACTGTACATCCGAGCATCGCGGGAAGGCAACTGGCACCTGCACTTGCAGTCATTGGAGCGATTTTGCTCTTACTTCTTCGCAATGAACAGATTGAAGTATGCGCAGTGTGTACCAGAGTATCCAAGCCAGACCTTTGGAAGTGGTTTGATGAAGGGAACATTTGTGTCAAAAAATCGCAAGTGAAATTCTCTTAATATTGGTGTGGACCATGCTCTCGAGCAGGTTAACCGCTCTCTCAAGGTGTTGGGTGGAATTACAGGGATAACCCAGAAACCTGGTGCCCTGACTCGTTCTTCCTGGTTGCACCAGAAGTTGCACGACTGGCAGACGAGTCGGAGAAACAAGTCGGCTTGTCAGAAACATTCCCATCTGTCAAGCATCATGAACTATCAGACGGTGTTGTTAGAAAGCAGGAGAATAATGTAGCCAAGATAAGAGATGTTATTAGCAGGGTCAGCCCATTGTGACACAAACTGTCATTCCCAGCGACGTTTGTAAATCTGTACAAACTGGTGAAGAAGCATGTTCGGCGTTTGTTCGAGAACGCATAAAAGGCTCCAGAAATCTTTGGGACAGAATGACAAAAATGAAACTGAAACACTGGAAAAGTACGGGCAAATCAACAAAGCCTCCTACCATGTACAGACAAGTCAACGCTCATGCACAAACTAACCAGCACATCCGACCCTCCAGATCAGAACTCGGAGGAGGTTTGTAATGATGCGAGAGACGGTCGTGCTGTACTGATTGATGCTATGGCAGTGGTAAATGAACTGAGCGCTAAACCAGTCAAGACATGCGAACAGTTTGCAACTTAGTTTGTGAACCGCACAAATCATATGACGAAACAGTATGATGAAGCACACATCATATTTGACCATTATGATGTAGACAAATCTTTGAAGACAAATACCAGAGAAAGGCGCAGTAAGGGAGAACGAGAACAATTTCATGTGTGCAAAGATGTAACACCCATACGGTCATCATTTGTTAAGTTCATGTCGAATACAAAGACAAAACATGGTCTGACGCTTTATCTTGCGGATAAGCTTCTGGACAGTTGTAAAGACTCCTTATCCCCAGTAGTTGTGTCAATCAGCCAAGGTGCCCAATCAAACAAACTTGATGTTGAGCATCTATCATCGACCCATGAAGAAGTCGATACTATCTTGATATTACATGCTCTGGACGCTGTAAAACGAGGGTGTGATGTTGACATGGTGTCTCCTGATACGGATGTGTTCGTATTAGCTGTTTCGCGACCACAGATGTTAGGGAAAGATCACAGAATTGTAACCGGTGTGGGAGCAAAGTGAAGGAATATTCTTCTGCTGCCTGTTTACCGTGCCATCGGTCCAGCTATAGCTGCTGCTCTGCCCGGGTTTCACGCATTCACCGGGTGAGACACGTGTGGGCGGTTTCAAGGCAAAGGCAAAGTCACATGCTGGAACACCTTACAGAAACAGCCAGCTCGCATTACAAACGCATTTGCAGAGCTTGGAAAATCGGACAAAGTAGATGACGACACTGTACACGCGCTAGAAGAATGCGTCTGTGCCATGCATAAGTAGAAAGGTTCTCATGCCACAGAGTTAGCTGATTTCCGATGGGAATTATTTAAAATGTCACAGGCGAAATCTGATAGGCTTCCACCCACAAGAGGCGCGCTGCTCCAGCACACCCTCCGTCACTGGTATGGGCTCACTCTGATGATGCTAAACCAAATTACCCCACACCAACTGAATTCGGATGGATGGTGCAAAATGACACGTATATACCCGTTGTTATTACAATGGAGCCCGCTCCAAAAGCAATAGTAGAACTTGTACGCTGTAGTTGTCAAATAAGTCAGTGTTCGACAGCAAGGTGTACTAGTAAAGCTAGTATTGTGTGTACAGAACTTTGCAAATGTAGTCTAAACGAAAACACATGTGAGAACCACCCAGTCTGTCATCCAACAGTACCTGATATCGAGTCAGATAGTGATGACGATTAGACTTACTGAACGACTTATTTCTTCATGCTGGTGACATATAACCCGGATATTGAAAAACAGTAAGTGATACCCAAAGGAGAGTCGAAGAGCCCGGAACTAACGATAGCTAACGTATAGCGGTAATCAAAGTCTTCAACACGCACACAAGTGCACTCTACGACTAGCGGTATACGCTCCCAAAAAGTAGGATAAAATACGGCGAGAACACAAATAATAAATGAAAAAAATCCACACAGATCGAAAGAATGTCAGAGATGCGCTAGTATATGTTTCAGTCCATAGTCGATCAGTACAATTCCCTAGTTTATTATAAGTTTTAAATATAATAGGAACGACACATACAAATATACATGTCGCTTAGGAAAATATTCCGATGGCAAATCTAAAAAATATACATTGTCCACCATACCCACTGAACTGGAGACAATTGTCAATAAAGGTTCAAGCTCAATTTTATTCTTTTTTTGATGATCAATAGTATTGACATTCTCACAGTGCAACCCTAGTAGTCATTAAGGCGCACTGTGTTAGTATATGCAATACAAGTTTTGTACCGAAAATTAAAATGAAAAATAATTTTGACACTTTTTCGACTTCATGTATGAAGTTCAATGACCTTGAAATGACCTTTAGAGTATAATGTTGAAGCACATTCGCTCTGGAAAGTTCATTGATTTAATCAGGACCATGAAAACTCATCAGATACAACGCCAGACTCATTAAAACCGGACCATTTGTGCATTATATATAGCATGTTCAATGTATTATGCGTATTATTGGAGGTCAAACATGACATTGATCTTGACCCTCGTATTATAAATTTAACCCCAATCACTCCGAGACATTCATTAATCGATACGGAACAATGGAAACAAATAAGATAATTAACAAATTCGTTCAAATCGGATCGTTTGTGCCGAAGATAAGGCATTCTCAAGGTTTTGTGCGTATTTTGGGGATCCAAAATGACATTGACCCTTAGAGTATAAAATGAAACCTAAATCGCTCTGTAAAGTTCATTAATTTACAATTGTTTATTATGGCGTGATAGAGGCAATTATTTACTATTTTTGGGAAAATGACCTTGAATATAACCTTGAACCCCAAACAGGCGACAGGCGACCAATTATGTGTGGCAGAACCTTTTATGATATCAGGACGAGATGGGGTTACGGTGACCTTTGTATGACCTTTAAATCACCTTGAAAGTGTATGAAAAAAAATGGCACCCGGATTTTTGGAAATATTAGTGCATTGGGGTTACGAAACTACCGGGTGCCAAAAATTAACATGAGGTGTCGGCATGTTACACATACAAACCCCTGCACTATTAGGACGTAACTGCGGTCAAACTAGGTCTCTGGTCAGGATTTCGGTGAGGATGAATCCCGATCGTTACATTACCCATCGCATGCTCCGAACCAACCACCACAAATCTGGTAAAGAACCATTGTTACCAGGCTTCAAACTATTAAACAGTAAAGAACCTTATACGGCCACAGGAATCTGCTAGCAGATCAGGAGCTACACTTTCCACGAAAGTTATCAGTAACAAGTGCATCGTTATCACTAAGCTAATCCCCTCGCTGGCAGCCTTGATAATACAAAAAAACAACACAACAAAAAACAAGTTTTAACAGTTTTGCCTTACAAACAAGGTGGACCTTGGTATTGGCAAACAGTGTAGTTCCAGATGAGCGGCTCGTGACGAGCCGTTTCATCAGGATCTGCACTTTTTGCAAGTAATTTTCATATTTTTGAGAAAAAAACACCACCTTTGTTATAAATAAACTACATGTAATCTCAAAATCATTTTGTGACGGTTGGATTGGTTGCAAAATTAACATATCAAATTCCATTCCAGTTACTTTATTGGTTGCAAAATTAACATATCAAATTCCATTTCAGTTACTTTAATAGGGGTGAAAGGGTTGAAAAGCAGAGGTTTTTAGACACCGGGCTCAGATTGAGCTGCTTGACAATTCAAGCTCTATGACAGCCTAGAAATATGCAAATTGACAAATTATTACAAATAAACAATTAATATTTCAATCCATTGTTTGAACAGAACAAACACCTATCGAAACTGTGTTTATTTGCAACTTTTGAAAGTGAAAGTAGAATCTCTGTTGAGTGTTACGGAAATCCATGTCTAGTACGCAGGCATGTGATCACCAAGCTCACATACCATCATGTCAGTTGTGAGTTCACATTTTCGTGCAAATTATCTTTGTTTTAAAATTAGTTAAGTCTATACGTAGGTAGATATGTAGGCAGGGATTCCGCTGGTGATCGCCACTTTCGCAAATGGCGATAAAAATAAACAATTGGCGATAAAAAATTGTTTATTTTTATCATATTGGTTATTCCTTTTTTTTTTCTTTTTTTTTTGAAGTGGCGATTTTTTTCCCCAGCAGAATCCCTGTGTAGGTTTACAGAAACAAACTTAACTAGAGCAGCTTGAGCTGCATCAACGGTTTGAGCCTCAAACATTAATTTCATGTGTAACTAAGCTTTAGCCCAAGGTGTAAACTATCGGTTGCAAAAAGAATTTCTGAAGTTTTAGAATGAACAGTCCAACATTATTGTGTTCGCATCATCACACCGATGTGGGGCCGGTTAGCTTAGAGGTAGAGCGATGGACTCGGAGCGAGGGATACCGGGTTCGATCCTCAGCCAAAGTTTTATCTAAAGGACTGAAATATCGACTACAGCAAAAACAATTGAAATCGAATTTTAAATAACGAAGCTGACGTCACATTCGTTTGCTCTATTTTGAAAACTTGAAAAAATACGTTCATCTTTGACATCGAATAGAGCCGTAAGTAGTCAAGATATAGCTCTGAAAATTATCATCTTTCATGCGGCTGACACTCCCCTATCACCCTGGCAAGAAATTATGTTGCTGAGAGTACTGTAAAAATTGGAAAACGTTTGTAAAAACCACCCGTTATCAGCCGAAATTCGGCAAAATCGTTGAAAAGTATGTACATTTTTCAACTTCAAATGCATATAGCTCTTGTATTTGAGCAGATAGCCGAAAACTGTCAGCGAGTCTGAGATAGAGAATTTTGTCAGCTTTCCAATGCAAAAAGAATTCTTGAAAATCTCTGAGTCTCTGCTCACACTTGATCCGAATCGGCATGCAAAATTTGAAGTCGATCCGACCACCGGTTTGGTGTAGATGGAGGGAGCCCGTAAGTCAGCGGATGATTATTTTTCAATAGTTATCGCCCTTAAATTGCAGCTTACGCCATTTGTAAATACACCTAATAAAATTAAATATGTGCAATATTCCGCCAGTGAAGTTTTCGTTTGTTTTTCATCATAGGCCTGGCACAAAGTGGGAAAGTTTTAGCTAAAGGACTGAAATATCGACCGCAGCAAGAAATTTTGAAATCTATTGATAAATAACGAAGCTGACGTCACATCCGTTTGCTCTATTTTGAAAACTTGAAAAAAAGACGTTCATTTTTGACATCCAATAGAACCGGAAGTAGTCAAGATAGAGCTCTGAAAATTATCATCTTGTATGCGCCTGACACTCCCCTATCACACTGGCAAGAAATTATGTTGCTGACATTACTGTACAAATTGGAAAACGTTTGTAAAGACCACCCGTTATCAGCCGAAATTCGGCAAAAAATCGGCAAAATCGTTGAAAAGTATGTACATTTTTCAAATTCAAATGCCTATAGCTCTCTTATTTGACCAGATAGCCGAGAACTGTCAGCGAGTTCGAGATAGAGAATTGTATCAGCTTTCCAATGCAAAAATAATTTTTGAAATCGGTTGGAGAATAAGGAAGTTATAGAAAGTATGACGTCACTTCCGGTTTCGTTGAAAGTGGCATTAAGTCTCTGCTCACACTTAATCCGAATCGGCATGCAAAATTTGAAGTCGATCCGACCAGCGGTTTGGGCTGTAGACTGAAAGGCTGAATAAAAAAAAAAAAAAAAACGAAAACAATAGATTTTCGGCGCAGCTGAAAGCCGCCTCAAACCTAATTATTCTTGGGAATCCCCTATGTTTTCTATGCTACTGTATGCTTTACATACGTTTCGTATATGTCTATGGTTTGTTAATAATGTATTTTTTTCATAAAAAAACATGGTTTGACAGCACTTTAGAATCATTTCCGGTTCTAAAATGCTGACAAACCATGTTTTTATTTCCAAAATGACAATAGCCCCACAAATCGTCAAGTTGAACATTCAATCTCTCATGATCAAACATCAAGAGCATTGACATAAACTTATTTCGGCTTCTTGGCGATTGTTTGCAACCTCTTCAAACTCCGTCTCGCCTTCTTGATCAGCCAAGAGTGGTCAGCCTTTCGTTTCTCCCCCTTCCCGTGTGATGTAGCTGGCAAATTCGCTCGGATGGTAAAGTGCTTTCGAAGGAAATATTTCCTTAGAATTATCGACTTCTCTTTCTCTGTTAATGAAACTTCTGAAATTATAAAATGTTACCCTTTCATCATTGATTAACTGGTGGCAAATCTTCCACCTTGATCTCATGTTTATTCCAATTTAGCAGAAAATGGTGATTTTGTACCAAATCATAAAAAAGTAATCTGCACTATTTGTAATGATTGGGATTATGTTTGAAATGCATTGAAATGGCTAATGTCAAATATTACCCGAAGTGTAAACATCATAGCTTATTTTAACTAGAAAATGTGTGCATACAGACATAGACACGGATGCCCCACATATCGCTGTTGACGCAAAATTCCAAGTCCAAAAGGGGAGATAATTCATGACCCAGGGGTCGAATCAAAAATCAAAATAGACGTTGTGCATCTACTCATCATAAGGAAGCTACATATCAAGTTTCAGGTGTGTAGCTATTATGGTTTATAAGTTTTACAACTTACAAGCCAAAATTGGAAAATTCTAAGTCGAAAAAGGGGAGATAATCCACGACCCCGGGGTCGAATAAAAATCAAAATAAACTTTGCGCATCTACTCGTCATAAGGAAGCTACATACCAAGTTTTAGGTCTGTAGCTATTACGGTTTAAAAGTTTTACGACTTACAAGGTTGGTGACGGACGGACGGATGGACGGACGGACAAACGGGAAATGGGACGGACGGACGGACGGACGGACGGTCGGACGGACGGACAAGGGTTACACTAAATTCTCCCTCCACTATCGTGGTGGGGAATAAAAATGGATAGTGGAATATATGTACATGTAAAACCATGTTCAGATCACAATAGAAAGTATGTTTTGAAATTACACTATTTCCCCTATTGCCTATCGCCGAGGGGATAATAATAATAATATATATATATATAACAACTTCAGATGGCAAACTACTTGTCAAACGCTTTATACCGAATGTAAAATGGTAACTAACCTGTGGTTGTCTCCCCCTGACTGTCACAGAATGTCTGCCACGTCCTGGCTCCCAGCTCCAGTCTCTCAGTGGCCACAGTAAACAACACATTGTTTACACTCGATACCGCAGCGTGAACAGAATCACTAGTAGATCGTAACACTCTGCCAGAAACAACCTGTTCACCACTTCTAAAAGTCCTACATGTGTTATCTAATGTCCTGTGATCCCCATCCTTCCCATCGTTAGGTTTAGAGTTTCCCTGGCCTTGTAATATTGCGGTCAAATTTTCTAGTCGCGCGTACAAATCCTTGAATAATATCGTCCGTGAGGTCACTCGATTGGGACAGTGTCTGAATAATGAGGGTATTGCCGTGTTTGTCAGCTCCTGTGGTGATGTTACGCTGCACCCATGTACAGATATCTGACAATACCTGCACATCATCCAGCCGTGGAACTTGGCCCAACAGTCATTGTATGATAAGCAAGAGACAAGCGCAAGTCTCTGGCGTCGTAGTCGGACTTCGCAAATTATCCAGGTCTACTTGTAACACAATCCACACCACCGTGTTCAGAAAGTCTCTGTCCACCAATGGCGAACAGTGTCGATCCTGATGCGATTAGCTCCACCCAAATTCGCATCATTCGAGGCTCTTACATTACCAACATCTAGTGAATATTGTATATTGTCTCCTGATCCATATAACTATAGGTTATTTGATTTGTATGTGGATACAGTGGGGTCAGCGTGTAAGTGCACACACGAACGAACACGACAGGTTGGAACCAACCTGTCGTGTTCGTTCGTGTGTGCACTTACACGCTGACCCCACTGTATATGCACGAGTTCCTCAGCCTGCGATATTCTGCGACTTTAGGAGCGCAATATCGTTTCGCAGCGGAACGAGTGCTATATATCCACATACAAATCAAATAACCTTTTTATTATATACGTACATTATTGACAATATATATACGCTTCAAAAATATTCAAAATGTAAATAAAATAAACAAATTAGTGGTGTATTTTGCGAGGTGAAACGTAGTTCCGGCACTGGTCAATATGAACTCACGAGACGTCAATATGGAAAGATATTGACGTCTTGCGTTGCATTGTGTTTCAATGGGAAACGAATGTACGTATGTAATAATGTCTCCTGGGGGCCGTTTCACTAAACTTCGTACGACTAAAATGTTCGTAAGTGCAACATTATGATAGTCTGTACATTTCACATTAACACTGCTTTCTTGTAAACAATTATTGGATTTACATTTATTGAGCATAGGCTGCAGCCTATGCTCAATAAATGTAAAACCATCAATTTAAATTTCCAGACGATCCTAAATTTGCACTTACGAACATTTTAGTCGTACGAAGTTTAATGAAACGGGCCCCTGATCTATATCATGCATATTATTTTGAGCCGCTGATGAACCATGTGTGACTGTTTGCTACCAGTGTAGGCAAACTGTGCAAACTACGGAAGTGACGTACGTACCTCTATAAGACGGGCGCGCCTAACACTTAGCCTAAGGGTGTTTAATTTTGACGAGTTTCATTTCACATTTATCTCTGATACTAGTGTATGTTCATGATTGCAGAGGACATACACGGTTAAACTGTTATTACACTTAATGCATGCATACTGACACCCAAAGAAACGCTTGAACAGATAGTCTGAAATGATTCATGTAGACAGTGTATGACATTGTCATAGACAATAATATAGGGTTAACTGTATTGTAATATATCAGAAAATGATAGGTCGGAAAATCTGTTTAATGGCGACGCGCTAACTACCTATCATTTTCTGATATACGCTGCAAATTTCAAAATTACAATGCGGTTAACCTATTTCTAGTGTATTACATATTGAAATAATTTGCGACCGTTCATCAACAATGATATACCTGTAATGTATGACCATCAGCCAATCAGATATTTATAGAGTGCATTAGAATTGTATTATAAATACAATGTATGTTATATCATTAAATAGAAATATTATGCATAGAGGGACAAGTATGTATACAATTTAATGTATATGTTCTATTACGGCGGTAATACATGTAATGTTTGACTGGTTGACCGACAAATAGGGTAGTCCCAGATCAGACTGAGCTTATGTTCAACCTGACCTACTACTGAAGAAACTGTGACCGCAAACAACATTGGGCCTAGTTGTTTCTCATGGCGGTTTACTTAGGATTAAAGGCACACTATCTCAGATGATGTCTCAGAAATAGATGACCTTACATGCGTGATGATTTAATATGATATTTATTAAACGAGTTCACTGATTTCATAAGAAACGAGGCTATGCCGAGTTTGTTATGAAATAAGTCAAAGCGTTTAATAAATATTGTAGTAAATCAAAACAAATGTCTTATTCTATTTGTTGCATAAGCAAAACACAATACGGTGAAGCTGTAATGGCCGCCTAGCGTGTTTTCTGTAGTGACATCACTTGCATATTTATTACACTAGTGTAATATGAATTTTTAATACTATAGGAATGAATGGCCTTTTTGTGGAATTTATCGGGGTATAAACTTGGAAAAGTCGCGGGAATACTGGACGAAGGCCGGAAGGCCTCGTCCAGTATTCCCGCGACTTTTCCAAGTTTATATCCCGGATAAATTCAACAAAAAGGCTTTTTGTGCTGCAATTATACCGTGTTATTGCACAGGTTTTTGAACAGATGGTAAGAATGTTGGTGTCATATGGGTATTTGGGTGGATTTTGGGTATATTTTTGGGTGGATTTCGTTGGTTTTGGGTAATTTACATAGTTGTGTGCAACTACTAATGCTCAATCATTACACACGACAGAAATCGTCAATTATCTACGTGTAACTCGCGGGAAGTGACGTAACTTATATGTTGGTAACAATGCACCTAAGCCACCAGAGATACCAAAATAACCCATTAAACATCGAAATATGAACCGATCTTCAAGAACCTGTGGTTATTGCACTGTGAAAGCTTATTTTATAAAATGCAAATATTCAATATGCAGTTTTTGTCGGAGCCCTGCAGGGGACATGAATTTTTTTTATTAATACGTTCTCACGAAATAACAATTAATTCCCTCAATTTAACAATTCGTTCCCTCTAATTAACAAATCTTTCCCTCGAATTAACAATTCGTTCCCACAAAATGACAATTCGTTCCCTCAATTTAACAATTCGTTCCCACGAATTATCAATTCGTTCCCGTGGAACGCAATAAAATCAATATGTATTCATGAAAAAGAAATCGGAGGGTGACTTTTTTGTTATTGATGAAAATGTATACTATATACTTACATTTATTTTAGCTTTAATATGTTTAATAGCATAATGTTCATCGGCAGCAAAACATGGAACAGACAATACTAATAATCGATTGCCGAAAACAATCATTATTGTCAATTATTGTTTTACGTGATTCCCTTGACAAACTGCAATATGAAGCAGCTAGAACAGTTACTGGTCTAACCCGTTCAGTTTCAATTAATAAACTTGTCCAAGAAATTGGATGGGTGTCGCTATCAGACCGAAGAAAAATACAAAATTTAGTGTTAATATTCAAAGAAAAGGCAGGTAAACTTCCAACCTATCTACACGAGCTATTCCCACAACTCGTCGGAGAAAATAATCCATATGAATTGCGTAATAGGAACAATTTTATTACATTAGCCAGGCGAACAGAAATCTACTCTAAATCTTTTATACCATCTTCATTAGCATTATGGAACGAGTTAGATGACGAAATTAAGAATTCCCCCTCCTTAGCATAGTTTAAAACCAAACTAAAACCGCTGTTCAAACCGGCAATTGTTCCAGCATACTACCTGATAGGTGAAAGAACACAATCAATTTATCACGCCCGCATCAGAAATCAATGTAGCAATTTAAATTCAGATCTATTTATAAATCATCTACGAGAATCCCCATTATGTCACTGCACACAAGACGTTGAAAATGCCGAGCACTACTTTTTCAAATGCACATCATTCAACCAACAACGCCAGTAAATGTTTACAGCAACCCGTAAACACAACCCCTTGTCAATAGATACTATACTGTTTGGAGACGAGTCAAAAGAATATGAATCTAATGCTACCATTTTCAAAGAAGTTCAGCGCTACATAAAACTCACACGTCGTTTTAATAATTTTAATAATGAGTAGACTCACTAACATGTTCCTGTTTTATAGGGAAAATAATCAACTTACATGGTGGCCCGATTTTTGGATGTCAAGCGGTCTGAATTCACTGGAGAGTGCAACACGAATATATATGCATGCTTGTTTTGTTGGTTTTTTTCGTTTATTTTTCGTACATGTTTTTTGCTCTATATATCATTACATTATACCGTATATTTCACCGCAATTATACCACATGTTTAATACTTGTAATAAGCATTTGGGAAGGGCTGTAGCTAACGTTGTAAAAACTTGTAGCCCAACCCGTTTGCTCTCTTTACCAGAAATTTGTTTATTGTACAATTGTTGTAAATTGTAAAAAAAAAAAAGAGCAATAAAATATGTTTAAACTAAACTATTGTTTTAAGTATTTTATACATTTTTCTACCAATCCCCGATGTTCTTTCCGGCGACTCGTATAATGTAGGAACAATTAGATCGGCTAGAAAAGTCAATGTTAAAAAATTGATTCAGAAATACAATTAAATTACTTTTTCATAATTGTTTTAATCACTGGCTGCGCACGAGTGAGACTCAGCGCCTTTAAAGCTGATAAGGAGCTTATACTCGAATGTAAACATTATAAAAATACTATGGAGATACCTGTCGAACGCTGGTGTTTGTAGTACGTAAAACGTTTTGCAACATTAATACGATCACGAAATATGGCTGTTACTGGAGAAATGGCATCCGCGCAGTCTGATCATGATATGCACTGTTCGCAATTCAATCAATGAAACGCCCGTCATGCTTCTAAAATGCATTAAATATCGTCATCAGGTTACATGAGTGCGGTTTTTGATCATTAAAGGTACATGTCCACTCAGTAGGCACAAACTGTTATTTTGAGGAATTAAATAAGTGTATCAGGCTATTTTCATATGCAAATGAGGCATGATATATTTTAATTATTTATATTAATCGAATGCGTCACCTGAAAACATAATATTTTCGACACTTTATAAAGTATGATAATTGCACATCAAAAATTAAATACGGAGAATAAATTGTAATGACAGTTAACATTTTAAGGAAATACGGTTATCGCCCCTGATATCAGTGTGGAAATTCATATTTGATATACGAAGCATAATAATGCCAATTATATCGTCGGGAAATTATTAATGACTGTTTATTTTACCCGAACAATGTCATATCTAACGAATGGACAAAATAAATCTGCCTCCCTATATTATAACCTGGCGCGTGGGCATGCACCTTTAATTACACTGGTCACAAATCCCATAGGCCCCATTTCTCCGGTCACAGCCACAAATTAGTTAATCCGATCAAACTGTAGATTGTTCAGCTGGAAAAACACTGCTTAAACCCAGTGATATATTAATAAGTACTTTCACAAACACTTTCGTATATTTGACTGAAGATATGTGGATTATGGGGTTTGTGACCAGTGTAGCTCCTGTACAAATATCACCGGCAAAAGTGCTGTAAAACATTGTAAAGTGTTCTTTATTATAGTGCCACCGCCATTGACAGGGTCAACGGGGTTTAACTTATGAGACACTCTAATGTCTGAACATCAGTATTTCCCAATCTATATGCTACAGTGTAAATGCCAGGCATCAGACAGTTAGACAGACAGAATGATAAAATGCCTGATTTACAGTGAAACCTCTCTAAGCCGGACAATCTGGGGATCTCCGTGGTTCGATCCCCGGCTGTGCTGAGGCCGATTTCTGACTGTACCAGAGACCCGTGGTTCTCTCCCCGGCTGTGCTGAGGCCGATTTCTGACTGTACCAGAGACCCGTGGTTCTATCCCCGGCTGTGCTGATGACGATTTCTGACTGTACCAGAGACCCGTGGTTCTCTCCCCGGCTGTGCTGATGCCGATTTCTGACTGTACCAGAGACCTTTGGTTCTCTCCCCGGCTGTGCTGATGACGATTTCTGACTGTACCAGAGACCCCTGGCTCGATCACCGGATGCGGTGATGTCAATTTTTCTAATATATATATGTACATGTATATAATGTTCTACCAATATCAACATGTATATATGAAAAATAGAACAAATGCGTTTTGTTTTATTTTTTGTATATATATTATATTGGATAAGCTATTTTTGTTATGACTAGTGAACATTGTTACAAATACGCCGAACAAAATCCTTCCTATGGATTAAGTTTTATTTAACACTACATGGTCACTCGTACAGCAAGTGTTGGGTATACAAAACTTAAGATTGTGTCAAAAGGGTATGTCTTTCCTAACTGGCCTTGAGTTACATAATATAACTAGTACATACGAAAACATACTTAGGCCTGAAAAAATATTGTGTTGCGGGAAATCCGCCCGGCCATGGTGAATATATCACCGACTATACACGTTTTAGCCGTTTAACCCTTTCACCCCTAAGTAATTGGAATGTAGTTTGATATGTTAATTTTGCAAACCAATCCAACCGTCAAAATTGGTTTACAGACGAATCCATTTATGAGAAGGGGGTATTTTTTGTTCTAAAAAAATATGGAAATTACTTGCAAAAAGTGCAGATCCTGATGAGACGGCTCGTTACGAGCCGGCTCATTTGGATCTGCACTGTTTGCATAAACCGCTATAGCGGGCTTTCCGGTTCAAAGGGTTAAAGAACCATTGAACTACATGCATGTACTGACAAAAAGTATGCATCATGCCATATCGACACTATGTAGTACATTTAGTATTCAAAAAAAAAAATAAAAATTTCTGGATCGTTGCCTGGAGCAAAGTGGATTTAGGTCTCATGTATATATAACTAGATGGCGGCGGTCCGCCTGTCGCGCCTGCCGAGGGTTTTGCCAACTGTTGGCTTTATTTATGAAAACTATTGTAAATTTTGTAAACGTATTTAATGTGCTACAATTCAGAAAATGTCACAGCGTTCCGGTACAATAATGGTGGAAACGCATTTCCAACTTATCTCCCCCGTTTATCACAGTCTATGAAAGAATATAGTGGAATAAAACACAAATGCTTTGGAAGCTGATCAAATAAAACGGTGCGTTTTGCTGGAATATGTCGGTGACTGTCCAAAGACGAACGAAAACATGTATTGAACATCTGGGGGCCGTTTCACTAAACTTCTTACGACTAAAATGTTCGTAAGTGCAAATTTAAGATCGTCTGTAAATTTCAATTTATGGATTTACATTTATTGAGCATAGGCTGCATATGCAGCTTATGCTCAATAAATGTAAATCCAATAATTGTTTACAAGAAAACTTTGTTAATGTGAAATTTACAGACTGTCATAATTTTGCACTGACGAAAATTTTAGTCGTATGAAGTTTAGTGAAACGGCCCCCTGGGTCCTCATCTGGAACGCTGTACCTTTAATGCGGCCGAGTATAAATCGTGAATACGACTACAGTGGAATCGCTCTAAACCGGACACCTAGCAAACATCTTATCTTATTTTTGATGAGTTTCTTGGTCATTTATCTTGGTGATACTGTCTGTTCGTGATCGCTTAGCACACAACAATGGCTCAGAATGATCAAATGCCTGATTTAGAGTGAAACCTCTCTAAGCCGGACACCCTGGGGACCTCCCAGGGTGTCCGATTTAGATAGGTTTCACTGTATAATTGAACAAACATAGCTTTGCACCCACACATGCGTAAAAGTGTGCTTCTCATGTTGAGTAATTAGTATAGTTTTTGTTTGCAATTATCCGGAACATCAAATCCTGATTTCAGAATATATCCTGAAAATTCCCACCCCTGATACACAGATAAACAGTTCAAGAATAAACAATGTTCAGCGGAAATCAAAGCATGCAACAGCAGTAAAGTTTAACGTCATTCACCGACGATATTCCTGATTGGGGTGGAGGGGGCGTGGGGGCGAGCGTTATGCGTTGCCAGATCTGGGGCGACAATAGTTGGTATGTCATATTAAATTTGTGCCCAGTAATACAGTACAGCACCAAGGCAGATTTCAACACCGTTGAACTTGAACGTCACATTTACAACATGTAACTTCCATAAATGTGCCTTTAAAGTCCCATTATAAAAATATAAAACCATGTCTAGTTGGCCGACGATATAAATGTATGACAAGAATAGCGACTATATGCATGCAGGTCTGCGTTTTACACTGGTCCCATTTTTATTTTTAACAATCCGCTATTATCATAGCTTGATACAAGGATTACAGGATTAAACGTAGTCCTAGGTGATGTTGCTATATTGGATCAAATTGCGGAACCCTAGTCAGTATTTGACGATTCATTTTAAATGCATTTGTGAACAGTGTAGTCCCAGGTCAGCCTGCGCAGAGTCTACATCGACATGGTTCGCTGTTTATAAGCAAAACGTGCCCGGTGCATTCAATCAGGTATTTATATAACTATGCGGTTGTTGTTGACGGATATAGTGTTGTCAGGAATTGCAATGGTTTTGTCATGGCGGGTGACATATTCGGCTGTTTATAAGCAATGGCCAGCCAAGCACCGGACACAGGATTTGGAAACACCTACTGCACGGTAAGACGATTTATTTCCTTTTCTCAAAAAATAAAATAGAAATATTGTCTGAATGATTTACTATTTATAATCATTAGACCGCTATCTTATTTTTTTTGTCGTCGGCTGTTTATTGTCCGTTTTTATCATCAAAAACATGCTTTGACAGCACTTTAGAATAATTTACAACATGCTTTGACAGCACTTCAGAATAATTTCCATTGGAAATTATTCTGAAGTGCTGTCAAACATCTTTTACTGAGAAATAAGGCAAGATATAAAAGCAACAGCAGGCGACAAGTGTTGTGTGTAGCGGTCTAAGGGTTAAAGTAACATTTAGTAGCAAAATAAGTGTATGGTATGTCAACATGTATAATTTATTGCGTTTTGAAAACAGATAAAATGTGTAAGCTGTGTATGCCAATCAAAACCACACAGATTGCTTACTTTCTGTATTGGAAGCATATAGTATTATATATATATACTCTTTAATTCCTCCTTGTGGAGATTTGAACATATACATGAAAACATACAAGAAATACATATACCTATATACAGTATTCATGAAAACAAACAAGAAATGCATGTTTGAAAAAGCAAGATGAAACATTTGTACAGATTATACATATGCATCAATGCAGAGATGCTGGTAGTTCAAACGTGCATACTTCTTATGCAATATGTGCACTCGCTATGCTATGTTTTGCGCGCTTTGTTATGGTAATGTCACTTGGGTCAGTTTACAGCACGCGCACCACGCCTGCCACAAACTCGTAGCTTAAACGTAGAATTGTTAACAGCATATCTGCGTTGTATGCCATATCCATCACTGAGTTAGATCCCCGAGTAGAACACATAGGTAACTTTCAGCATCCAGTGTTTGTGAAACTTGCACCAGCCAAACATTCTGCCAGCTGAAAGAATCATGATCTCTTGTTGCAAATGTAGGGGCTCATACATTCAACTATTGTATGATAATAAATGTCTACAAATTGTAGGTTGCAATTTGTGCAAGTTGTGCATTGATTGCTGTGCATAGATACCCATACATTTGCGACGACTAATGCTGACTCGAATGTCTTTTTACTTTCTATGGTATTCCATGGTATTGCGTGGCGAAGGTTTGGTGTGTGTAGATTTCGGAATCTTGTGAATTTGTCATTGGTATCACACTCTTGTTGCCACATATTCTCATGGAATGTGCATATGTTATATTTTGTCACACTTTTCCATGTATGTTTTGGTGGGAATGTTCCATCGTTCATGTATGTTTGCAAATAAATCATCGGATATAGTCTGATCCGGATCTGCACTGTTCGCCATTCAATTGATGAAACACCCGTCACGCTATACAAACAATATACATCATTATCAGGCTACAGGAGTGTGCTATCCGATCAGGAGCTACACTGGTAATAAATTCCATAATCCACATTTCTCCAGGCACAGTCACATATATGAGACACGTCATGTGATTTTGTAACTTCGGACATCTGCATAATTTCATTAAATACGTTTACAAAATTTACATGTACTCTAACAATTTTGTCAACTTTTTACTCCATTTAAGGAAAATATTGTCAATTTTATAAATGTGTTTCATGCAATTACGCAGATGTCCGAAGGTACTACTTTTCACGTCCACTGTCCGTCATCTTGCTTGCATTGTCATGTTGATTGTATGTTTGTTAATTACTATTGTGCTCAAGAGCCAGCAGGGCTTAAGCAATAAACGATTATTATATTCTATTCTATGTACACTATTCAACAAAGCAATGTAACCACCAGCCGCAGAAAGCTCAGTTTCTTAATGCAACATACACCACCGCCTGTCGCTTGAAATAAAGCAGTTTGATTGGCAGAGCCTGAACTGTACTACAGCTCAGGCTCGGCCAATCAAACTGCTTGATGCGAGTTGATCTGACCAATATTTGTAAATTATTTTATTTCAAAACACGTGAATATTGTGCTTGAAATCAAGGCAGTTTGATTGGCAGAGCCTCAGCTGTGCTATAGCTCAGGCTCGGCCATTCAAGCTGCTTGATTGCGAGTTGATATTGCCATGTTCAGAAACGTTGACATCTGGGCAAGATTAACACAGTCGGTTGTGTACAGCGAGTTCACTCCTCTCTTGAGGGTGGGGTGGGGCTGTGTGGCGGCTCAGACGCGCTTAGCCGAGGGAATAGACAGTAACCACCAAGGTGCATGGAGTATGCACTATAGGAATGAATAGCCTTTTTGTGGAATTTATCGGGGTATAAACTTGGAAAAGTCGCGAGAAAAAAGGCCATTCATTCCTATAATACATATGGACAAACGGTGGTCTAACTTGTAGTTATACATACTGAGTATGGCTTTTGTATGCTGTAGACAATGAATACCCTGGTATTGACCGTACTGCTGTGTGCTGTGATGGCGTCAGCTCTGCCAAAAGTAAGTATTTTGGCGGGAAAATTACAGTATACATTGTTAGAAATACTTTTTATGTCGTTTGTTATTTTTTATATATGTATGGTCGCATGTTTCTGCCATCCACAGAACGTGATAACATGATAGCTAAGTCGTCTTAATACACCTTATATGCCGTTTCAACTATATAATTATCGCGTTAAGACGTCTTAATAATGTATCAAGACGAGATAAATTGGACGTGATAACTATCACGAAATCTGGTTAAAAACGTGATGTGGTATAAAAGTTCTATCGATTTTTAGTTTATTTTTTACATTTGTTTCTCGTCAAATAAAGACAATAAGACGACTTAATACAGTTTATCCCGTCTTGACCAGTTAGTAAGACGTCTTGACGGGATAACTATCGCGTCAAAATGACTTACTAACTGATCAAGATGAGACAAATGTAATAAATAGAGAATAGTAGGTTAGTGCCGTGAATGGAAAAAATATCTGGCAAGGCTTAGGAAACGGGATGGGCGAGGCTCTGCCGTGCCACGCCAGATATGTTTTCCCATTCACGGCAGTGATTACGTCGTATTAACAGGATATCAAAAATGTTTCACGGCACCGTGTTTCATGGCACATACGCACTGTATTGACGGGATAAAACCAATGTCACTAGTTGGCAGTTACAGTATCATGTTTGTGACGAGATTTCGTGTTAGTTATCGCGTCCAATTTATCTAGTCTGGTCGAGATAATTATGTAGTTACGACGACATATACGGTGTGTTAAATAGAGGATATTCCATCGTACATTTTGTATAGCGGGAAATAATACACGAGTGTGCGTCGGCTTCCGCGTAAGCAACGAGTGAGCGTAGCGAACGAGTTGCTTGCACGGATGCCGACGGACACGAGTGTATTATTTCCGCTATTCAAACATGTACGATGGAATATCCTATTTATTACACTTCCATGGCGGATATATATGCACATTTAGTCTATTTTTGAGATTATAAACAATAAATTGTGATGAGCGCATGAATAGTTACACAATGACGTGTTTTCCCGCGTTTTGACGTTACGTTGTGTGACGTTTTCGTAAAACAGACGGTAGTTATCGAGACACATACAAACTAACATTTTCCGCTTTATATGCAATTGGTTGCTCTATACTTCTACACTGCAGCTAACGGTACAAATTTGCCGAATAAGGTTTCCATTTCGCGCACTAAAATGTAGCGATATTTCACTGGACGTTCACGTTTATACGTCGCTATATTCTCATTGAAAATAAAGGCAACATTATGAGACAAACACAATATCATAAACTGACATACTAAAGTGTGTATTGGCACATTTCTAAGGTCACTCTCCACGAAGTAGGAAGTAAACAAAAAACAATTCAAACGTAAATTTCACTCATGTCATAACTGTTATGAAATGCAATGTAATGTAATGCAATGTAATAATATCATTATAATTATATACAATGTACTCCGAACAACCACCGTGTCATATATTGTATTGATTTCTTACAGTTTGAGAGAGGAGGCTCTGGTGGTAAAAGAAAATTCATTAAGCTATGTCGAGGTATGTATATTAACATGTAACTCACGTTGCATTGACCAAATACATACTAACTACGGTCAGTTTCACGAAATCTGTCCATATTGTACGGCTATATAAAGTATGCAAACAATTGTTTTTTCGATAATATTAATTTTATAAAAAATTTATTTCGTGAAATTTGGTCTAATATTGATTTTATTGCGAAAAATAAATCCCCATATTAAATCCCCATAGACATCATGTCTATGGGGATTTAACATGAGGATGTTTTTCCATTTTGAGAAATAGTGGACCGGTTTTCAAAAGTTAACGTTTTCTTAGATCATTTCCCCATCTACCCGTCTCTATATGACCTTAGCTGTTGCTGGGACGTTAAACCCATTCACTTTTCACTTTCCAAGCTATGTAGCCAGGAGTCCATTTCCATTATCCTTTTTCGTTGTTCGACTCCTCCTCCTGTTCCCCCCATAATAAATTCCCATAGAGAAATATTTTTTTTTCTTAATAAAATCAATATGAAACGAAATTTTACGAAATAAGGCTCATTCTTAAAAGAGGATACCATTTAATATCGAAAACAATATTGCGTTTACATTGTTTATATAGCCGTACAATCGTGGCAGGTTTCGTGAAACAGACAGTAACCACGGTAACTGTTGTTTGCATGCCTCGTATGTTACATGCGCATGCCAACGTCGCTGCGGATGCTAGCTTACACAATCCCGTTACGGCTTTAGACCAGGGGCCCGTTTCACTAAACATCGTACGACTAAAATGTTCGTAAGTGCAAATTTAGGATCGTCTGAAAAATTCAATTGATGGATTTACATTTATTGAACCTAGGCTGCATATGCAGCCTATGTTCAATAAATGTAAATCCATTAATTGTTTACAAGAAAACAGTGTTAGCTTGAAATGTACAGACTACAATAATTTGGCACTGACGAACATTTTAGTCTGTAAGACGTTTAGTGAAACGGCCCCCAGTCTTCTAAATGCGTTCCCTAAGTTGGAAAATCAAGAGTAATTTCCCTTAGAACACATTCCAGGGCACCATCGCTGTTAGAATGAACGTCAACCCGAAAACGATTCGATAACACTTTTATTATAGTAGTGTCAAGGAGGCCCCGAAAGTTTCATGGGAAGTTACTGGGGTCCGTATCACTAAACTTCGTACGACTAAACTGTTCGTAAGTGCACATTTAGGATCGTCTTAATATTCCAATTGATGGATTTACATTTATTGAGCATAGGCTGCATATGCAGTCTATGCTCAATACATGTAAACCCAATAACTGTTATTGTGAAATTTACAGACTATCATAATGTTGCACTTACGAACATTTTAGTCGTACAAAGTTTAGTGAAACGCACCCCTGGTGATTTTCCAAGATCGTACCTTATTTATTAGAGGTGTCTATTTGTAGTAAATACTTGTGTGAATATTTATTTGATTTATTGGTGTTTAACGGTTAAGGTCAAAATAAGGTTATACATTTCCCCTTTTCTGATAAATACAAATTAATAATATACATATTAAAATGGAATAGTATATTCTAGTTACATTAGGTTGAACGGGTTAATATTAATAACAAGAGCAAACGGTTATTACAGTCCATTCAACGTTTTTATTTGCATGGGCCGCCGAATAGGAGAACGCACCTGATAACAATTGCAACGAGTGTTGACCCTGAGCACAAAGCACATTTTTCTACATACTCGGGTTAGGATCTAATAAGTTTGCTAATCTCAGCAAGGCTACTTCCGCGTGCGAAAGCTGACGAGCGTAAGCCCTGATCAGACAGTGCATTCATTCAGGCTGAGCTGGCGGTACACTGGTCGCACGGGTCGTAAGCTACATTTTTTTCAACCGACAGCGCACGTGTTACATGTATCACATGTTGATTGTCTAGTAACATAAGGTCGTAACTGCTATGCTTTAGCATAGCAGTTACGACCATATGTTACTAGACCATCGATATATGTTCTTATTTGCGTCGCCGATCTGGGGATACACTGGTCGCACGCGTCGGAACATACATTCTCATAATGTACAGCCAACATGGTACGTATATCTCATACAATTGCCTATGTGTGGCTCTGACAGAAAAAAAGAGGCTTATGGGTTTTGCGACCAGTGTAGATCCAGATCAGCCTGTGCATCCACATAAATAAAGTCAAAAGTTGACAAAACTTTCAGAGTACATGGGAATATTGTAATTTTTTAAACGTATTTCATGAAATTACTCAGATGTCGGAAGGTATAAAATCACATGGCGTGTCTCATTTGTGTCTATCTAGAGTTGGCGCAAACCATGCAAGTGTCAAAGCGAGCCACGATCTCAGATGACCTGGTTGTACGCTTCTGCCAGGATATTCTGGTGGAAATTGGAGAATGGACACGCCCGCCAGTAAGTAAGACATGCCAACAATAATTAAGACACGCATGCCCAACAGTAAGTAAGACACGCCAACAATAAGTGAGACACGTCCAACAATAAGTAAGACACGCACAACAGTAAGACACGTCCACAAATAAGTACGACACGCCCAACAATAAGTAAGACACGCCCAAAAATAAGTGAGACACGCCAATAATAAGTAACAATATGTACGACACGTCCAATAATAAGTAAGACACTGCCAATAATAAGTCACGCCCAACAACAGTAAGACACCCCATAAATAAGTATGACACGCCCAACAATAAGTAAGACACGCCAAGCAATAAGACACGCCCTACTGTAAGACAAGCCCAACAATATAAATAAACAAGACAGGTCCAACATCAAGTAAGACACGCCCAGCAATAAGACACGCCAAACAAATAGGACACACCCAATTATAAGACACGCCCAACAGTAAGACATGCCCAACAATATAAATAAGCAAGACATGCCCAACAGTAAATAAGACACACCCAACAGTAAGACATGCCCAACAGCAAGTAAGGCACGCCCATCAATAAGACACGCCCAATAGTAAGACACACCCAACAATAAGACACGTCCAACAGCAAGTAAGACACGCCGATCAATAAGACACGCCCAACAGCAAGAACGACAAGTCCAGCAGCAAGTAAGACATGCCCAGCAATAAGACACGCGTTCAGACAGCGCAATTGACCATGCCTATAGGAATTCACGATTCTACAGACTAATTTCTGTCGCAGAATATGAACAACACATGTATGCATAATACACACAAAATGTGTCAAACATGGTAACATTTCTCTAAATGCCAGGCCCCGACAGAATGCCGATGCCATTGATTAATATAGGTAATTTGTAGGGTATGAACCGAAAAGTCGCATGTCAAATATCAGAGATCTGGCCTGAAACACAGTGCATTTAGCATTTAGCACGGTGTTTCAGGCGAGATCTCTGATATTTGAAATGCGACTTTTCGGTTCATACCCTACACATTACCTATATTAATCAATGGCATCGGCTTTGTTTATCAAATGCCAAAAAGGTTTGCGCTATAGTCAATTAGTATGAAGATAATTTGGTAAGGCATTTTCGCAATAACATGTACCAGTAAGGTCAATGTGCGAAATATAACGATTCACTGATGTGAAATGGTCACACTGTCCATTCAGGAGCCTATTTCACCAAAATTGCAAATCATACTTATCTAGCAAAGTGTACGTTGAGGGAGCAATAATTTATTTTCCCGAAATGCATTATTTCATATAGAACTAACGACTGCATATATTTGACGATTAAAAGTAAGCAGAATTATTATACTGAATTTATTACACTAGCACAGCCAAAATGCAGTATAATAGAACTTAATAATTCCAGCACAAAAATATTTACACAATTCCCTAACATTTGATTGGCCCGTAGCAAGTCTCTGTCCAAAATTTATATCTCAGTAAACACCCATGCCGAACTACTTTCCGTAACCGTGAGGCGCAGTTAAAATAATTCTTAAGAAAACGGAAAATAAACAAATTTTCTTGATGAATTTATTTCTAATGCTGGAATTATAAGGAATGAATGGCCTTTTTGTTGAATTTATCGGGGATATAAACTTGGAAAAGTCGCGGGAATACTGGACGAGGCCTTCCGGCCTTCGTCAAGTATTCCCGCGACTTTTCCAAGTTTATACCCCGATAAATTCCACAAAAAGGCCATTCATTCCTATAATAAATGTATCCTAAAGGTACATGCCCACTCAGTAGACACAACATGTTCTTTATATCAGAGACATCATCGGAGACATTACAATATAAACATTCATTCACCAAGACCCTACGTATCGATTGGCATTATTATACAATTTATATCAGACGTAAATTTCCACACCGGTGTCAGGGGCGATAGCCGTGTTTCCTTAAAATGTTAACGGATATTACTATTTAGTCTCTCTATTTATGTTTTCTTGTGCAATGATCATACTTTAGAGTCTGTCGAAATGATCATTTGTTTAGATGACGCATTTAATTAGTATAAATAATAAAAAGATATGCTTTATTTACATATGAAAATAGCCTGATACCACCGCGAGTCACTATCAGTAAAATAAATATTACTAAATGAGGATATATATGTATAGCTGGCACTCGTAATGTTTAGAACTGGTGGAATAGTGACACAATTATACACTTATTTATTCCTATAACGAACATTGAGTGGGCATGTACCTTTAATTATCCCGTCAACACAGTGCGTATGTGCCGTGAAACACGGTGCCGTGAAACATTTTTGATATCCAGTCAATACTATTTTTGCATTTTACAGCCATTTGTAGGTGTTGACGGGATAAATAGAATAGTAGGTTAGTGCCGTGAATGGGAAAAAATATCTGGCGCGGCACGGAAACGGGATGTGCTCGGCAGAGCCTCGCCCATCCCGTTTCCTGAGCCTTGCCAGATATATTTTCCCATTCACGGCACTAACCTACTATTCTCTATCTATTTTCCTTATTTCTAAACCAAAATATATGTTGTGACCACTCATTTGAACCGTCTCGGTGAGACGGTTCAAATGAGTGGTCACAACATATACTTCTGATGAGAAATAAAGAAATTATTGAGCCTTGCCGGATATGTTTTCCCATTCACGGCACTAACCTACTATTCTCTATCTATGCTCGTTTGCATTATGCACTTATCGAAGATGGTAAAACTATCAATGTACGTGTATTTGCAATACATTCCTAAACGCTTGACAGATTTTAATAATATTTGGCAGAATGTGTCTACACCTGCTGTTTTATTGAGCATGTCAACTCACACACCCGTGTGGACTGTCAAATGTCAAGGACACGGATGTGTCATGTTCACCAAACGTTTAGCAATTGCTTTACAGTTTGTTTTTATTATCGCATTTTGTACGTACTGAGTGGGCATATACCTTTCAATCCCCATAGACACGGGGAAATGATTTTTTCGCAATAATATCTTGAGAAAATTTAACATTATCGAAAAAAGTATTATTTTTGCATTGTTTATATAGCCGTAACATATGGGCAGGTTTCGTGAAACAGACAGTAGTTTATTATTTAATACACATGAGTGTCACCATTCTAAACACACCGCTCTCACAACTACACATGCGCACGGCCCAGTTTGCACACGACACCATGGCTACGCTCTGATTGTGAATCAAAGTCCTGAAAATACTGAACTCAATATCATTACATCATCCTCCCCCTTGAAAAGACACGACCTCGTGACTTCCAGATAAACATGTTGCTCACAATTCACACTCAGAAAACAACAAAGAAAACTATCGAGGGGCTTGTTGCTCACATCTGGGTCGTTCTTCTTCAATGTGATGAAGTTCATCGCCACTATTATCCCGATAGTGCGTGCCAGCATATTGTTTGACTTCTTCAATATCATCCTCGTCATTAGGTCCGGCATATTCTTCGACTTCAATATCAACCCCCACTATTCACATCACTGTATTCAGTCTTCGTCAACTTCTTCCCACTGTACTCTGCCACCAGCGTCGTCATAGTCTTCGTCTGCCGTATTGTTTGGACACTGCATACTAGGAGATGCCACTGGCTGCTCCAGAGAAGCTCTATCATGCACGTGTTTAACGTTCTTGCCTCTTTTATATGTCATAGACACTCACGGAGCTGCTACCTGCTACTTCGGGACATGCACATCTCGACTACTCGTGGCTGAGTTTTCCATTAACTGGTTTCCACCCGGAGCTGCCATCTGCTAATCCGGGTCTCTGTCATTTTAGACTCTGTCTTACACTTTGGATATTTATTTAGGCGATTAAAGTGCACAGTATTTACTTTTTTCTTTACTTTTCGAATCTTGTAATCTACCTGTGTCACTCGTTCAGTCACATTGTATTGATCCTTTTCCTGGTCCCAACTTTCCTGGTGTCCTTGTACATGTTTGCTGAGTAAATGTAGCAATGTTCTATTGAATCGTTCGACCTGCCCATCAATTGTGGGTGGTATGCTGTAGTTCTTTGCAGGCAAACCTCATTAAACAAGTTTTATTCAAATTCTCGACCTTGGTCACTTAGGATAGAGTATGGTGTCCCGTACTGCAGATACACTCTTCTACCAACATTCTGGCTACGTTTGCTGCTGTGTGACTTCGCAACGCATACGCTTCAGTTCAATTGGTGAAGTAACCCGCAGCCACGAGAATGTTTTTACATGTATTTCCTCTTTGTGGCCAGTTGGTAGTGGTCCCAGGATGTCTAATGCACATTTCGCCAATGGAGCGCCCGTTTGGATCGAGACCAAACCTGCTTTTGGGGACCTGTGTGGATTTTTTCTCGATGCACACGCGACACACTCATTGCAGTATATGGCCTAATCTGCTGCCCCCAATTGCCAGCAATATCTTTCACAAACCTTTGCATTCAGTTTGTGAATACTAATGTGTCCACTCCATGTCCCTGAGTTGAGTTCTGTTAAGACTTAAGTACGTTTATGTCCTGGAACTATTATTTGCTGTCGTACTCCACCACCATATTGGCGTCTTCGGCAGAGGATTCCCTCTTTGGCTTCTACTGAATTCCATTAGCCGAGTTTTACTGCAGGGTACAATCGATCTAGGACGTGTGGACATACTCTCCTTCATCTCAATAACGGTCTTCAAGTCAGGATCGGCTAACTGTTCTTGTTGCCACATCTCATCTGGGCCGATTTGAATCATTTAGCAATATCATCTTCCAACTTCATCGCATGTTGATCAACATACATTGTATTCTCCAACGGTTTCCGGGATAACGCACCAGCATTAGCACGTGCTACATCCTTTTTATGTACAATATACATGCCATATTCTGCTGAGTATCCTTGTCATCGTGCAATATGTTCATCTGATTCTTTAGCGTTCCACAACCATGATAATGCTGTATGGTCAATTCTTGCTTGGAATGGCACCCCAAGTAAATAATGTCGCAAATACTTGGCAAATAGCACCAGTGCTAGATGTTCTCTGTTGTGCTATAGTATCGTTCCGTTCGCATTTTGAAAACGTCCTACTGGCATAATAAATTACTCTTTCGATTCCCGCCTGCATCTGGGAGCACCAATGCGCAGCAGTTACCTGAGGCGTCTGTGTCAAGCATGTAAATGTATTCTCCTTTCTGCTTTGGATGCATTTGCCGCCCCGAAGACAACATTGGCGCATGCGCCAATGTTGTCTTCAGTGCGGCAAATGCATCATCACAAACCGACGTCCACGCAAACGTTTTGTGATTCTGTTGTAATTTGTATACGAGATTACATGTTCATGCAAAGTTCTTAATAAACCGTATGTAGTAACTGGCCAGACCCACGAATAACCCGAGCTCGTGGATATTCTGGAGTTTGCCAATCAGCTAGGTTTCCTCTGGATCGGTATCTATATCGTGATCAGATACAATATGGCCAAGGCATTTTACTTTGCGTCGTGCAAAATGGCACTTACTGGCTTTAGTTTCAACCCATTGTCTTAGAATATCTGCTGTACCAGTCACAATCTTTCTACGTGCTCCTCAAACTATGAGCTAAATACGATTATATCATCCAGGTAAATTAGGCATATTTCAAACTAGGTAGCTGGAGCCCCAGTTAAACCAAATGACATTACTTCAAACTCGTACAATCTAAATGAAGTAGAGAATGCCGTCTTCTCTTTGTAGCTTCATTCCAGTTGCACTTGCCAATACCCGCTAGAAAAATCCAATGTTCAACAGTATTGTGCATTGACTAATGAATCTAGTGTGTTATCAATGCGTGTAATTTGGGTATGCATCCTTGGTTATTTCACTGATGCACCTGAAGCCCACACAAAACCTTGTGGTGTTGTCTTTCTGTTTGCTAATGATGATTGGTGACGACCATGTGCTTGCTGATGCCTCATTACGTTTTGATTCAACATGTCATCTACTAATTCCTTTACTACTGTACGTTGATGGAGTGGGATTTGTCTAGGGTTCTGTTTGATTGCTTCCGCACCACAAGTATTTATTCCATGACGCGTCACGTCGCTATGTTTGATGTACTCTTGAAAATCACGTCTTCATATTCCCCCAACACGTCTTCTAACTCTACGGTTTGGTTTTCCTCTGAATGGCCACTAACATTAAATTTAAACCCACAAGCTGCAAACTGCTGCTCCGGTTGTTTGGGTGCAACACGTCCATCAGGAGCTGCTACCTGCTGCTCCAGAAGGGGTATGTTGATTATACCAGGTTGGTTCTTCTATGCTCATCACATGACCAACCGTCATGTTCTTGTTCACTGTGACAGTATTTGTTGTTGTGTTCATAACTCTGAAAATACAGTTATCAGCGTCATCTGACAGCACCCGAGCGGCAGCAATCTCATTGTTCTTAATCATTTCGTTTGCTTCAAATAAACAGGTCTCTTGCGTTTAAACTGTTCTCTGTTGCGTCTTAGCTTTCGCATAAGCACGCATTTCATGACCAGGCTGAATATTAACATTCGTTAAGGCCAACTCTACACGCTGTCTTAGTACCCAAAGTTAAGTCCAGTTTTCCATTGTTCGTTTTTGTTGATAGCGTCATTGTTTGGAAATAAATTGTGACGTTATTAGCTTTCAGAAAGTCCTTGGCTAATATGAAAGTGTGTCATAGATCTTTAATAATTAGTACTGATTGTACGCACTTTTCACCATTCACGCTTATTTTTATATTCAATACTCCAAAAACACAAATTGTATCTCTATTAGCTGCAACCAGATTTGACTGACTTGGCCTCACCGTTCTTTCAATTTATTTTGAAGAAATCGTAATGTATTGTAAGTGGCAACAAATACATTGTCTTCGGGCATATTGCAGATGTTTCAAACTCATTCGGATCTGGCATTGTCCGAACTAATGTATGATCCTCCACATCACTTACATCCCGTTTCCAGGACAATCTGGACAATCTGTTATCAAATGATATACACGGCCACGGCTGCTCAGACAATCAAGCTGCTTAATTGTGAGTTGTAATTAACAATAGGTATTCAGAAACATTGATAATCTGGGCAAGATTAACGCAGCCGGTTGTGTATCACCCACAGAAAATACAAAAAAAACTTCACAGAGTACTGAATGAAACTTTGCAAGAAGCATGTAATAAATGTTTTATTATTGAACAGTACAACACAATTCGGCTAAATCTGAAATTGTTATATTTCAGCCCCCACCCACTACAGCTGCTAGCGTGACAGGGGGTATGACAGGAACCGTGACAGGAAGTATGACAACAGGTGCCGTGACAGGGGGTGTGACAGGAGCAGTGACAGGAGGTGTGACAACAGGTGCTGTGACAGGGGGTGCGACAGGAGCAGTGACAGGAGGTGTGACAACAGGTGCTGTGACAGGGGGTGTGACAGTGAGTGTCCCAGTGACAGGTGGCGGATCAACAATGAGGAAACGATCATTGGGAACAGGCAAACCGGGACCCACGACAGGCGGTATGACGACACAAACAGCACCCAGCACCACAGAGGTAAGTGAATAGCCCCAGCATTGTGAATGGGCAGATTAAAGGGTCCTCAGGGCATACGAGACACGCCATGTGATTTTGTACCTTCGGACATTTGCGTAATTTCAGGAAATACGTTTACAAAATTTACAATATTTCCAATAAATGGCATCAAACGTTGACAACATTTTCAAAGTACATGCTGAATTATAGTCTGCATGTACTCTGTTAATTTTGTCAACTTTTGACTTTATTTATGAAAAATATTGTAAATTTTGTAACTGTATTTAATGAAATTACGTAGATGTTCGAAGGTACAAAATCACATGGTGTGTCTCATATGTGGCTGCGACGGGAGCAATGGGGCTTATGGTATGTGTGACCAGTGTAACTCCTGATCATATAACACACTCATGTAGCCGGCAAATGATCTATATAGCGTGTTATAAGAATGAACAGTTCAGATCCTGATCAGACTGCACGGATGCGCAGGCTGATCTGGATCTACACTGGTCACAAACCCACAAGTCCCATTTCTCCAGTCACAGCCACATATGTGATAATTATTGTACTTGTACGTTCAATAGACAGATCCAAAAGCGTTTTCAGTGACATAAAAGCAAGCTAGATTGACATGAAGTTGGTTACTCTGTTTCGCGAAACCTGCCCAACTTTTACGGCCATATAAACAATGCAAAAACAATATGTTTTCGATAATATTCAAATATAGCAAAATTTAAGAATGAGCCTTCTTTTTATTTCGTGAAATGTTGTCAAATATTGATTGTATTACCAAAAAAGAGTTATCTTTGGGAATTTAACATGGGGGGGGGGGGGGGGGAGAGTTTGTTTGTGTCGTCATACGAGTCGAAAAAAATGTTAAATTGATTCTGAAATCTAGCTAGATAACTTAGAAATGATCTAAGAAAACAAAAGTTACATTTTGAAAATTGATCCACTATTTCTGAAATTACAAAACATGGGGAAATTGTTTTTTCGCAATAAAATCAATATTGGACCAAATTTTACGCAATATAAAGCAGGCTCATTCTTAAATGTTGCTATAATTTTCATATTATCGAAACAAATATTGTTTTTGCATTGTTTATATATCCGTAAAATTTGGGCAGCTTTTGTGAAACATATAGTAGTGTAGGCCCTGATCAAACTGGTTGGATGCGCAGTAAGATCTGAAGCTACGCCGGTCGTAAACGTTGAAATTCCATTTTCTCAGCCAGTGACACAAACATGCGACTATCCCAGGATAAATGGGGAAAGATTGTGACGATCCTGCCATATACTATATAATACAGTGGGGTCAGCGTGTAAGTGCACACACGAACGAACACGACAGGTTGGTTCCAACCTGTCGTGTTCGTTCGTGTGTGCACTTACATGCTGACCCCACTGTAGCTAGCGTACCCATGCAGCCTGATAACGTGATATACTGTTTGTTAAAGGTACATGCCCACGCAGTAAGCACACAATGTTCTTTATAGGAATTAAATAAGTGTATACTTGTGTTACTATTCCACTAGTTCTAAAAATTAAAAGTGGCCGCTATACAGATATAATCATTTAGTAATATTTATTGACGCGCGTTGGTATCAGGCTATTTTCATATGCATATGCAGTCGTTAGTTCTATATGATTATGATATAATGCATTTCGGGAAAAATAAATGATTACCGTACTCCCTCAAAGTATACTTTGCAATTTTGATGAAATCGGCTACTGGTATTTCCCTTGTGGCTCTAAAATACAAAGTCGTCATCCAAAAATTAAAATGCCGGAATCCATTGAATACTAAACAAGAGTGCAGTATGTCACAATTGAGTGAGTGAGTGAATAGGGTTTAACGTCCGCTTTTCTGACATAGAGGTACAAGCCTCAGGGAGTCTACACGCAGACGGGTCAACCGGGTCGAGTCCCATATCCACCTGTCCAAGGGGGGTAAATCCCAACTTCAGAACTCAATATTTACAATCAAAATATATATTCAGTCCTGAAATTAGAACAACCTGATCTGGTGCCAGGCCCTCGCCACACCAGCATCATTTATCCCATCCCCTAAAAGTAATAGGATTAGCGCTAATCTTACTTTTATATATGGGGCATAGCCCGACTCAACTCTCACATACAAGAAAGCCAAAAATGTACATGAGGGCCAAATCCGGTATAGTGGGTACACTATAGTGTATAGTGTCACAAAATATACCTGTCGAAGATGGGCCGGACAGTGAAGATGCAGAAATGTGAAGCTGTCACGAAGGCAAGAAATCTAAACGTGAATTTGAAAATCATTAGCATGATTTCTTCCTTTTGTTGTGATAAACAGGTATACTAATTTAGGTACAGATGTGTAAAGTAGAAATAAGAATTACATACAAATATGTAGAAAAAAATGGCTAAGTTAAAAAGTCTATATTTTTGTTAAAAGAATGTCGGCATAAAATCATGAAGGTACACAATGTGTAGATGGGGTGTGCATAGTTTCAGATCGATTGACTGAAAGGTTTTGGAGGCTTAGTGTACACCAACTCTGTACCCTATATATAATTGTATACACAAATGTTGAACAATAGCTCCGCCGAACAAGATGTCCCGCCTGTCGCAGTTTGATAGTACATAAGGAGCTTGTAATAACCTTGGTGTTATTGAGCACCATGGGCTTAATGTAGAATGATGTGAGATGTTGTTAAAAATACACCTATGAAATATTAAAGCATTCCATCAATGGAAACAGACGTTATTGCAGATTAACCCCAATATTATCTTTTTTTTGTGATGGACAGACGGACGAACATACAACTTTTGCATCCCTATATCTCCTTTTCGCTACGCGAGGGGACAATAAACTGAAACCCAAACACTTATTTTCCCCAACAAACACAGGTAAACACAAACAAGAATGTCGCCAACGACATCTATCTCCTGGCACCGATGCTAAATTTCTATACTATACATGTTGAAGTCCGTGACCTTGACCTTGGGGTTACCGGACACCATGAACTTTCTGCAGATGATGCGGAATGTTCTTACAAATGCATGTATGACATATTAAATCATTCCATCAAGGGAAACTGAAGTTACAATTAATTAGCCCAGGCGTTAAGTTTTCAAAACTGAGCATTTTCTGACTTTGACATTGGGGTTAGCGAGCACCATGGGCTTTCAGTAGAATGATGCGGGATGTTGTTTCAAATGCATGTATGGAATATTAAAGCATTCCATTGAGGGAAACAGAAGTTACAACGAATTAAATTGAGCATTAAGTTTTAGAAACATAGCCAAACGCAAAAACTTAACGTTGATTGCATGTGAAAAGTAGGTCAATGAACCATGGAAACTAGGCCAATGTCACATGGGCTCCCTCTGTGTGAGATGGTTACACCACAGTGTTTATGTATACCAAGAATGGAGGTCATAGGACTTCTGGAAACTGAGCTAAATCCAAAAACTTAACGTGAAATGTTGATGCCGCCGCCTACGCCGCATACGCCGCATACGCCGACGGAAAAGCTATGGCTGTGTCCCGCTTCTGCTAAAGCAGGCGGGACAAAAGATGGCTAAGTTAAAAAGGTGATATTTTTGTTAAAAATTATCTTTTTGGCATAAAACATCAAGGTGCACATCTTCAATATGTGTAGAAGACATGTGTATACTTTCAGGTCGATCGACTGAAAGGTTTCAGATGAGTTGTGTACACAAACTCTGTACCCTATATAGAATTGTATAGAAAATTTAGACACAAATGGCTAAGTTGAAAAGGTGATATTTTGCTAAAAAATATTTTTTCGGCATAAAAACACCAAGGTGCACATCTTCAATATGTGTAGAAGACGTGTGTATAATTTCAGATCGATTGGCTGAACGGTTGTATAGGAGTAACGTACACGAACTATGCAGTGTTTCTGTCCGCCGCCCGCCCGCCGTGCGGTAGAAATAGAGAATAGTAGGTTAGAGCCGTGAATGGGAAATCTGGCAAGGCTTAGGAAACGGGATGGGCGAGGCTCTGCCGAGCACATCCCGTTTCCGTGCCGCGCCAGATATTTTCCCCATTCACGGCACTAACCTACTATTCTATTTATACCCGTCAACACCTTCAAATGGCTTTAAAATGCAAACAAATAATCACAGCCACCGCACATATTCATACGCAGTGATTAGGTCGTATGGACAGGATATCAAAAATGTTTCACGGTACCGCGTTTCACGGCACATACGCACTGTGTTGACGGGATAAAACATAATACGTACCTTTTTTTTTTAAACAGTCGTATAAAAATTGAAAATTCAACAAGCAAACCGACTTTTCAACATTCTGACAAGGACATTCATATGCAGTGAATGTGCTAGAATATACAAACTCCCATGTCTATCTGACATTGACCGACTTACCTTATCGGACACATTTTCAAATTCCCATTGCAGTAGAACCTCTCTAAACCGGACACCCTGGGGACGCCATTGTGTTCCATGTAAATGGATTTGACAGTAATGTATTTCATTGTCATATCTGTTCGTGATTGAAAATGACACCTGTTTACGGAGTGCTTAAACACAGTGGAACCTCTCTAAACCGGACACCCTGGGGGACCTCCCAGGGTGTCCGGTTTAGAGGTTTCACTGTACTATAAGGGAACCATGTACCTGTACTCGGGAGGGAAAATGTGCACTACACTTTGTGATTGGTGCTGTTCCTTAACCGACGGCCATAACGTTTATTTTACCGATTGTTCCAATGCGGTAAAAATATCTTTATTATTGCTTATTTTACAGTTTTTATAAAATATATACGGGCATGTAATACAATACTATCAGTCGTGTGTATACGTGTTCATCGATATATATCAGGGTGTCCGGTTTAGAGAGGTTCCATTGTACTAATTTGCGTTTTGCTAATGTTTGGACTGGGTCGATTATTGTAAATCCTGAATTTTTCAGTTTGCTCAATACTGGTGGATTAGCAAGTTTGACCCCCATTGAATACTACCATAAACTACAGTTCTGAAATACTACTGTATGTATCAGTTGGTGTGTCGGTATACACGCGATTGTGGGTTTCAGAAATTAACACAAATTGCAACAGATACAAGCAGCCAGACATGTTTTTATCAAACCTCATTCAATTAACTCAGGTATTTTTTTTGTCATGATTTTCGGTGTTATCACCCACCACAAGAGTTCAGCTTGTGCACGCACTAACGCTACTTGAAGTAACTAGCACTAATTGACAATAACGCTACTTGAAGTAACTAGCACTAATTGACATACCATAACCAAATTCGGTATACATGCTTAGTACGGCAAGACAAAGAAGCCTATTGATTTTCAAACATTTTAAACGACTTATTTCCCCTTGGCGGCCATTATTAATTTTCACACTATGTATACTTGTCCACGCAATAACTCAAGTTATGCTTGATGGCTGGCAACAACCAAATCAAAAGTTTGATGACTTATCTCCCGTAGTGGCCATTTTATTAAATACAATAACTAGAGTTCTACTTGATGTATGATTCCTAAATTTGGTACACATGTTCGTCATGGCAAGAGGAATAACTCTATTATTTTCAGAGTGTTATCTCCCTTGTTGACTTTAAATGTTAGTTTCTGAGGGGCTTATCCATCACTGTTACTAATTCTTTTTCCATGGAGTTACCCCTCCTTGTATACTGGCTACACCTCGACGGGCATAACTTGTGACTTTCGGCAATCTTGTTAATCACCAAGGCCTCGTTAAAAGTACTTTTAGTTTTGAAATGGCGGCCATTTTGAAATTCAATACAACATCACCAACAGATGTGCTTCTAATAACTCTTTAGACACAAAGCTTATCTTGAGCTCTGAATGTAACGTGCCTAATGTATACTACAGGATACACATCTGTGCTTCTAATAACTCTTTAGACACAAAGCTTATCTTGAGCTCTGAATGTAACGTGCCTAATGTATCCTACAGGATACACATCTGTGCTTCTAATAAGACACTTTAGACACAAAGCTTATTTGTAGCTCTGACCGTGTAAAGTAACATGCCTAATGTATTATTATACAGTTGTGCTTCTAATAATACTCTTTAGCCCTTAGAACGCGGGAAACAAAAAATGTAGTCCGCTGCTGTTTAATATTTGGTTTGTATTCTCAATACAAACATGGTTCCGGGAAATGATTCTAAAGTGCTGTCAAACCAGGTCTTTGATAGGTTTAATGGATAATAAAACACAATTACCAGACAACACTATTTAATTCAGCGGTGTAAGGCACACAAAGCTTATATTGATGATGTTCACTGTGACATGCATACTTATATATCCTACAGGACAGATGTGCTTCGAAAGGCAGTCCATTGGCTATGATGACGGAGATATGTCGGGAGATTAGCGAGAGTGAACTATGCATGTCGAGAACTGCTCATCTCGACCTGTACACTTCGTTAAAGGATATGTGCGACGCTCTAGTGTTGGAACTGAAGAGTCGTCTGGAGAAGTAACTGATAGGCAGATGCAATGAAACGGCATGACAAAACAGGCTTGATTGTATTTATGAACAGTGTAGACCAAGATGGCAGTGTAACAGGGTTAATCCTTTCAACCATAAAACGTTTCCGACCAAACCAATTTATGAATCTATTCTAAAAAAAAATATGAAAATGACTTGCAAAAAGTGGAGATCCTGATGAGCCTGCTCGTCACGACTCATCACTCACGACTCATCTGGATATACACGGTTTGCAAACGCTTCTATAGAGGTGTTGAAAGGGTTAACGTTTTGTCATGAAGATGGATAACGACAATACTAGTGGCATGGACCTGTAAAACGGACTCGATTCAATTTGTAGTATAATTTTTGTTTAAAATGCAGCTTTTGCATTTGTTAGTAATCAGTAATCACACATTAGAATAAAGCATTCTCAAAAATATTCCTATTTGATTGGTTCATCTTTATTGTTACTTGCACAAAGAAGTGAATGTATTTAAAGTCCCTGCAACAGTTAAGGTCATTAGAGACGGAACATCAGCTTCAAAGTGAAAGTGAATGGGTTTAACGTCCCACGAACAGCTATATCATATAGAGACAGGACCACAGTTTCATCCGACAGACCAGTGGCATGGAAATACTATGAACTTTGAACTCACAACCTCCGGACTGGAAGTCAGAGGCCCGTTTCACTAAACTTCGTACGACTAAGAAGTTTGTAAGTGCAAAATTGAAATTCGCAATAACATTTGTTCTGGAAATCTTTTGTGAATGTGATACATTTAACCCTTCCTGCGCGGTTGACGGAAATTGCCGTCTGCTGTTTTTCATTTTTGCTTTAATTCTTAACAAAAAAACTGGTTTTGACAGCAGATGAGAATCGTTTCCACTGGAGACGATTCTCATGTGCTGTCAAAACCAGGTTTTTGTCGAGAAATATTGAAAAAAAATATAATTCCAGCAGACGACAACATTTAATTCAGCGTAGTAAGGGTTAATGACACGAGCCCGTAAGTACAAAATGGTAGCATTAGTGAAACGCTTTTTAATGTGAAAAAGCAAAATCATAGAAATCTTCGAAGTTTAGTGAAACGGGCCCCTAGTGTTCTAATCCCTAGGCCACAATCCATCCCTGAACATCAGCTTCAAATTTCATCAGAAAGACCATGCAGCGGCATGGAAATACCACAGGTAACTGAAGTCCCCTCTCCACATTCACAGCAACCGCTGCCCCCCCCCCCCCCACCCCCCCCCCCCCCCCCCCACCCCCTATAGTGTACTATTATAAAATTAGTCTATATACCTAGTATAGTCGGACCAGATTAATTTATCTAAAGGGGGTACATGTATGTGGGTGGGGGAGTTCAATCGCCTGTGGAATTACTAGTATTTCTCATGCCTAGGATGCGGATTTATTTATTTATTTAATGGTGTTTATAACAGCCTTTCAACAACTAATGTCATATTAGGCTTGGTTACGTGGATCGAATCCCGTATTTCACTGAACTGAATATTTACAAAAAACATATTTTTTCAACCCTGAAATTAGAATTGCCTGATCTGGTGTCAGGTTCTCACCACACCAGAGTCACTTAGCCCCACACCCTAAAAGTAATATGTTTGGTACTGATCGTACTACTCGTATACAGGGCATAACCAGATTCAACTCTCACTTTAAAAAAAAACAAAAACATACCAGACAGCCAAACCTGCGGGCCGTTTGACTAAACTTTTAACTTCGTAATGTTCATAAGTGCAAATTTAGGATCGTCTGCAAATTTCAATTGATGGATTTACATTTACTGAGCATAGGCTGCATATGCTCAATAAATGAAAATCCAATAATTGTTTACAAGAAAACGTTGTTAATGTGAAATTTACAGACTATCATAATTTTGCATTTACAAATAGTTTAGTGGTACGAAGTTTAGTGAAACGCTCCCCAGGGATATTGGGGTTGCAGTAAGCATGAACGCCATTGTTGACTTACCCTTCGCATGCTTCAAACCACAGGTGGAAGACTCGGACAGGTGACAGAAAAAGAAATTTCCCTTTGAAAATTCCATTATAGAACATACTCAGTATGTTCTATAATGGAATTTTCAAAGGGAAATTTCTTTTTCTGTCACATAGTTCAACATAGTACTATACGAGACCAAGTGGGTGGGGTAATGGAGTTTTGTTCGTGTCACAGTTCCGAGTCTTCTATCTGTGCTTCCAACCTGCTGCCCGCCGGGTGGAGATTGAAAGAGAATGTGTTTCACTTCCCAGCAACAGCTAAGGTCATATAGATATGGGACTACAGTTTCAAGTCTCATTCGACAGATCAGTGGGATGAAAATACTATGCAAGTATTGTTCACGCCTATGTTGAGGATTGAACCCACAAACTCCGGTATTAAAGGCCAGTGCTCTAGGCTAGCACCATTCCATCCATGGGTTGAGGATTGAACATACCTCTGGTATTGAAGTCCAATGTTATATCCCCTAGGCCACGGGCCATCCCAAGGGTGGGGATTGACACACAACCTCTGATACTGATTTGTTTGTTTGTTTGTTTATTGGAGTTTAACAGCCTAATGGGCAAATGGGGGGGAATCCCAAAATCAGAACTGAATATTTACAATAAAAACACTATATATTCAGCCCTGAAATCAGAATAATCCTGATCTGATGCCAGGTCCTCGCCACACCAAAATCACTTAGCCCCCTCCCAAAAGCAGTAGCATCAGTAATAATCTTACTACTTTTATAATGGGAAATAACCCAATTCAACTCCCAGGTAACAAAAGAGCCAAATGTCGGCTTCTATTTTTCATCTTTCTCATTAAAAACATGCTCCGACAACATACAAGATTGATTTCCTATGGAGATCCTAAAGTGCAGCTAAATCGTTTCTTGAAGACAAAACGTGAAACAACAGCAGGCAATACTGCCCTCCCAAGTCAAACTGCAGTATCTGTTAAAACTGCAGTATCTGCACTATGATGCTATGCTGACCCTGTGCAATCATCCCCATGAATTGCACAGGGTCAGCATAGCATCATAGTGCAGATACTGCAGTTTAACAGATACTGCAGTTTGACTTGGGATGATTGAACATGGTCAGCATAGCACCATAGTGCAGATACTGCAGTTTAACAGATACTGCTGTTTGACTTGGGAGGGCAGAATAGTGTACCGCATTCTAAGGGTTCAGACAACTATTTATGCAAATAACTCTCAAATAATTGAGACACGTCATGCGATTTTGTACCTTCGGACATCTGCGTAATTTCATAAAAACGTTTACAAAATTTACAATATTTTCCGTAAATGGTGTCAAAAGTTGACAAAACTTTCAGAGTACATGCGGAATGCGATTCAGCTCTGAAATTAGAATAACCTGACCTGGTGCCATGTCCATACCACACCAAAACCATTTGGCCCCTTCCCCTAAAATAGGATTACAAACTAGAAATGGACGCTTGTCGACAAGCGCATGTGTATCCCCCTCCCCAGATACACAAGTAGTTTGAAAAAAGGGTGTTCGAGTTATGCTCCGGAGACAAAATCAGTGACGGAAAAACAAAAGGAGATAACTAAAGAATTAGTGATGCAAGAGTTGTCATTCTTGCGGGACACACCTTTAGGGTCGTGGTCTATGCATGTGTGAAGTTTCATGAAAATATTCCAAAGGGTGTTCGAGTTATGCTCCAGACACGAAATCAGTGCACGAAACAACAAAGGGAGATAACTAAGAAATTAACGACGCAAGAGTTGTCATTCTTACGTGCGACACACCTTTGGGTCGTCTTCTATGCATGTGTGAAGTTTAATAAACTAGAAAATGTGTTCATAGAACACGGATGTCCCACATATCGATTTGAGGCCAAATTGCAAGTCAAAATTTTCTTTTACCTGAGCGTTAAAGTTTTTGAAGCACCAAGTATGTGACCTTGACGCTGGGCTTGGCGGGGGCAGGACAAACGTGGATTTGGCACAGGGCGGTAGAGGACCATTAGAGCAACGCATATATGAAATATGAAGTTGATCCGTGAATGGAAAGAAAAATTATAAGATATTTACCTGATGTGACCTTGACCCTGGGATTGGCGGGGGCAGGACGAACGTGCATTTGGCACAGGGCGGTAGAGGACCATTAGAGCAATGCGTATATGAAATATGAAGATGATCCATGAAAGAAAACAGAAATTATAAGATATTTACTCGAGCGTTAAAGTTTTTGAAGCACTAAGTATGTGACCTTGACCCTGGGCTTGGCGGGGGGCAGGACGAACGTGGATTTGGCACAGGGCGGTAGACGACCAATAGAGCAACGCGTATATGAAATATGAAGTTGATCCGTGAATGGAAATAAAAATTATAAGATATTTACCTGAGCGTTAAAGTTTTGACCTTCACCCTGGGATTGGTGGGGCAGGACGAACGTGGATTTGGCACAGGGCGGTAGAGGACCATTAGAGCAATGCGTATATGAAATATGAAGATGATCCATGATCCATGAAAGAAAACAGAAAGTATAAGATATTTACCCAAGAGTTAATGTTTTTGAAGCTCTAAGTATGTGACCTTGACCCTGGGCTTGACGGGGGCAGAACGAACGTGGATTTGGCACAGGGCGGTAGAGGACCATTAGAGCAATGCGTATATGCGTGTTCGAGTTATGCTCTGGATACAAAATCAGAGCACGAAACAACAAAGGGAGATAAGTAAACAAGAATTCCGCGGAATCAGATGCCTCGCCTTGTCCCGCCTTGACCTCGAGCCTGGGCCCGAAAGCAATTTTCACTGGCCCGAACATATTATACAATTATTGACTAGTGAACCATAGAATATCAGATTATATTCTATGGCTCACTAGTCAATAATTGTTTTATTATATGATAATAGTCTGTATATAGCACTTACGACCTTATGCTACTAGACAAAAATTGAAAAAGAATTTGAAAAAAAAAAATGAAAAAAAAAAATGGAAAAAAAGTTTAAAAATTAAAAATAATAATGCTCGCTACTGGAGCCCAGAATTTTTTTTTTAATAGTCCTATATTTATCTACATATATCTGCACAGGTCCACATAATGCCACAATATTTTCAACACAGTTTACGGAAATGTAATATAATCATTTACCTGTATAAATTACCTGTAAGTGGTCAGTGGTCAGTTGCACATGCTAGCACATGCACAGGTGAATAGTCTGTATATAGCACTTACGACCTTATGCTACTGGACAAAAATTGAAAAATAATTTGAAAAAAAAAAAAAATGAAAAATGAAAAAAAAAAACAAAAATGAAATAAATAAAATGGAAAAAAAAAGTTTATAAATAAATAAAATAATGCTTGCTACTGGAGCCCAGATTTTTTTTCCAGTCAAATTGAAAAATAATTTGAAAAAAAAAATGAAAAAAAATAATGTAAAAAAAAAAAAAAAATAATTACAAAAAAGTTTAAAAATAATAATGCTTGCTATTGGAGACCAGATTTTTTTTTAATAGTCCTATATTTATCTACATATATCTGCAGAGGTCCACATAATGCCACAATATTTTCAACACAGTACCCAATGTAGTGATTTACCTGTATAAATTACCTGGTCAGCAGTGGTCAAGCAGTGGTCAAGCAGTGGACATCTGCACATGCTAGCCCATGCTTACCACATGGTTCTCCCAGTTTCTATTGTTCTCTCTACAGGTAAGGTGTACAGAGCACACGAGAAAAGGTATACAGAGCAGACGGAGAGGAAAACAGGTCTTCATGCATTATTGTCCAGTTTGTAGAGTGCGCAAAACAAAAAAGGGAGATAACTGAAAAATTAGCTACGCAAGAGTTGTCATTCTTGTGCGCGACACACCTCCGGGTCGTGGTCTATGCATGTGTGAAGTTTCATGAAAATATTCCAAAGGGTGGTCGAGTTATGCTCCCGACAGGAAATCAGTGAGCGAAAACAAAAAAGGGAGATAACTCAAAAATTAGCTATGCAAGAGTTGTCATTCTTGTGCACGACACTTCGGTTCGTGGTCTAATTGAATGTGTTAAGTTTCATAAAAATATTCCAAAGGGTGGTCGAGTTATGGTCAATCAGTGCGCGAAACAAAAAAGGGAGATAACTAAAAAATTAGCTATGCAAGAGTTGTCATTCTTGTGCGCGACACACCTTTGGGTCGTGGTCTATGCATGTGTGAAGTTTCATGAAAATATTCGAAAGGGTGGTGGAGTTATGCTCCGGACACGAAATCAGTGCGAGAAACAAAAAAGGGAGATAACTCAAAAATTAGCTATGCAAGAGTTGATATTCTTGTGCGCGACACACCTTCGGGTCGTGGTCTATGCATGTGTGAAGTTTCATGAAAATATTCCAAAGGGTGTTCGAGTTATGCTCCGGACAAGAAGTGTCTACGGCGACGCGGACGCGGATGCGGACGCGGCGCGCTGTCAAATCCATAGTATCCCCCGACGGAGTCCGGGGGATACAATAATTGTAATAAGGGGTATAACCAGATTCAACTGTCACATACAAAATGCCAAAGACATATGTGAGGGCCAAACCAGGTCTCCAGTCTGAATTCCAGTATTATCACTAAGCTAATCACCTCTCTGGCAGCCTTTATAATACAAAAAAAAAACACAACAAAAAACATGTTTTAACAGTTTTGCCTTACAAACAAGGTGGATCTTGACCTTGGGCGGTCTGACGTTGGTTGTAAGCAAAACAAAGCACCATCCCTGGACACACATTGTGGCTAAATTGTTACTAACACAATCACATACGTACATGGACTAATGCTAACGCCTATCGGCGAGGGGATAATAAACCCCATTTCACCGGTGATAATAACAAATAACTTGGCATTAGTTCTGTCATACACCAGTCTCTCGAATGCAGATGCTATGAATGTGCTGGCATTCTGGCTAATCTGGCTCTCAACTGGTCGCAAAGCCATAGGACACAGATGGCCCCATCTGCACGCTACATCAAGGGCCATAACTCTCCTTCATGGGGACAAGCACAAACAAACCCCAGATGCACAATGTTGCATACTAATTAACATTTCTGTAAAGTTTGAACACACTCGGTAAATTAATTTGGGAAATATGCACAATACAAACTTTGGATGCCGGACGGACAAGGGTAAATCTACATCATATGCCCTACCTAAAAAACCGATAAAACGCATATACAGAGCCAGACAAGACAAACTGAGAACAGCAAGCACACCCGACTCGACAGAGCATAGGAAACAAGATCACCACAGACCGGAGAGACCAAGACGAGAAGAAATCCCCCATCAAAAGCTGATCTAAAGAGTCAACAGGGTTTCCAGGGGGCTGTTTCACTAAACATCGTACGACTAAAATGTTCGTAAGTGCAAAATTATGACAAAATTTCACATTAACAATGTTTTCTTGTAAACATTTATTGGATTTACATTTATTGAGCATAGGCTGCATATGCAGCCTATGCTCAATAAATGTAAATCCATAAAATGAAATTTCCACACGATCCTAAATCTGCACTTACGAACATTTTAGTCGTAAGAAGTTTTGTGAAATGGGCCCCAGGTGATTTGCACACTCAGTAGAGACAAAACTATACGGAGAAACTACTCAGAGGTTTTGTTTGTTTGTTTAGTGGTGTTTAACGGCCTATCAACAGCTAAGGTCATGAAAGGCTGGGCAAACGGGTTCAATATAGGAATGAATGGCCTTTTTGTGGAATTTATCGGGGTATAAACTTGGAAAGTCACGGGAATACTGGACGAAGGCCAGATGGCCTCGTCCAGTATTCCCGCGACTTTTTCAAGTTTATATCCCCGATAAATTCAACAAAAAGGCCATTCATTCCTTATTATAATTCCAGCATTTGAAATAAATTCATCAAGAAAATGTGTTTATTTTCCGTTTTCTTAAGAATTATTTTAACTGCGCCTCACAGTTACGGAAAGTAGTTCGGTGTGGGAGTTTACTGGGATATAAATTTTGGACAGAGACTTGTTACGGGCCAATCAAATGTTAGGGAATTGTGTAAATATTTTTCTGGAATTGTTTAGTGGTGTTTAACAGCCTATCAACAGCTAAGGTCATGTAAGGCCGGGCAAACGGGTTCAATCCCGTTTTAAACTGCTGTATTGGGTGTTAAATCCTAAAATCAGAACGGAATATTTACATCGAGAAAAAATATATTCAGCTAAATGAGAATAACCTGACCTGGTTCCAGGTCCATACCACACCAAAGTCACTGGCCCCTTCACTTAAAATAGGATTACGAATAATCATAATACTCACATAAGGGGTATAACCAGATTCAACTGTCACATACAAAATTCAAGACGTATGTGAGGGCCAAACCAGGTCTCCAGTTTATTCTGGTTAGGAAGAACTCCGTTCGTTAAATTACCCATCGCATGCTCCCACCTACCAACCACTCTCAGAGGTTTTACAAAACCACGGCCTGGTTGCTCAAAACCTCTGTCAGCTTAACGGACTGTTACATCTTTAACAGTGTTAAGGATTTAACAGTCCGTTATTAGCCCTTTCAACACCACAGGCCTGTACAGTGGTATTGGCAAACAGTGTAGATCCAGATGAGCCGGCTCGTGACGAGCCGTCTCATCAGGATCTGCATTTTTTGCAAGTAATTTTCATATTTTTGAGAACAAAAACACCACCTTTGTTATAAATAAACTAATCTCAAAATCATTTTGTGACGGTTGGATTGGTTGCAAAATTAACATCAAATTCCATTCTGCTTGACAATTCAAGCTCTATGACAGCCTGGAAATATGCAAATTGACAAATTATTACAAATAAACAATTAATATTTCAATCCATGGTTGGAACAGAATAAAAACCTATCAAAACTGTGTTTATTTGCAACTTTTTGAAAGTGAAAGTAGAATCTCTGTTGAGTGTTATGGGAATCCATGTCTAGTATGCAGTCATGTGATCACCAAGCTCACATACCATCATATCAGTTGTGATTTCACATTTTCGTGCAAATTATCTTTGTTTTAAAATTAGTTAAGTCTGTAGGTAGGTATGCAGGCAGGGATTCCGCTGGCGATCGACACTTTCGCAATTGGCGATAAAAATAAACAATTGGCGATAAAAAATTACAATTTTCGAAAAAAAAATAAAATTGTAATTCTTTATCGCCAATTGTTTATTTTTATCCTATTGGTTATTCCTTTTCTTTTTTCTTTTTTTTTGAAGTGGCGATTTTTTTATTTTCCCCAGCGGAATCCCTGTGTTGGTTTACAGAAACAATTATAACATAATTATTCTTGGGAATCCCCTGTGTTTTCTATGCTACTGTATGCTTTACATATGTTTTGTATATGTCTATGGTTTGTTAATAATGTATTTTTTTCATAAAAAACATGGTTTGACAGCACTTTAGAATCATTTCCAATGGAAATGATTCTAAAAATGCTGACAAACTATGTTTTTATTTCCAAAATGACAACAGCCCCACAAATCGTCAAGTTGAACATTCAATCTCTCTCATGATCAAACATCAAGAGGATTGACATAAACTTATTTCGGCTTCTTGGCGATTGTTTGCAACCTCTTCACACTCCGTCTAGTCTTCTTGATCAGCCAAGAGTGGTCAGCCTTTCGTTTCTCCCCCTTCCCGTGTGATGTAGCTGGCACATTCGCTCGGATGGTAAAGTGCTTTCGAAGGAAATATTTCCTTAGAATTATCGACTTCTCTTTCTCTGTTAATGAAACTTCTGAAATTATAAAATTTTACCCTTTCATCATTGATTAACTGGTGGCAAATCTTCCACCTTGATCTCATGTTTATTCCAATTTAGCAGAAAATGGTGATTTTGTACCAAATCAGAAAAAAGAAATCTGCACTATTTGTAATGATTGGGATTATGTTTGAAATGCATTGAAATGGCTAATGTCAAATATTACCCGAAGTGTCAACATCATAGATTATTTTAACTAGAAAATGTGTTCATAGACACGGATGCCCCACATATCGCTTTGATAATAAACGAGGCAAAATTCCAAGTCCAAAAGGGGAGATAATTCATGACCCGGGGGTCGAATCAAAAATCAAAATAGACGTTGTGCATCTACTCATCATAAGGAAGCTACATATCAAGTTTCAGGTGTGTAGCTATTAGGGTTTATAAGTTTTACAACTTACAAGCCAAAATTGGAAAATTCTAAGTCGAAAAAGGGGAGATAATCCACGACCCCGGGGTCGAATAAAAATCAAAATAAACTTTGCGCATCTACTTGTCATAAGGAAGCTACATACCAAGTTTTAGGTCTGTAGCTATTACGGTTTAAAAGTTTTACGACTTACAAGGTTGGTGACGGACGGACGGACGAACGGGAAATGGGACGATCGTGGAGGGAATAAAAATGGATAGTGGAATATATGTACATGTAAAACCATGTTCAGAGCACAATAGAAAGTATGTTTTGAAATTACAAGTAGCTCGATATATACTGGTATACTGATTTATTGTTGCAAAGGTATTGATAACATACGAAACAACAGCAAAATAACAAGGGCATCGTTATCACTAAGCTAATCCCCTTGCTGGTAGCCTTGATAATGTTTTTCTAACATTGTTGCCTTACAAACAAGGTAAACATAAGTCCTCAGTGACCTTGACCTTGGGTGAATGGACGTTGGTCGTATGCAAAACAAAGTAACATCCCTAGACACACATTGTGACCAAATAGTATCAAAATCGGGGAAGTGGTCCATGAGTTATTGAAAAATGAAAGGTGTTACTAACGTATGCACATGGACTAACACTATATCCCCTATTGCCTATCGTCGAGGGGATAATAATAATATATATATATATTTAACAACTTCAGATGGCAAACTACTTGTCAAACGCTTTATCCCGAATGTAAAATGGTAACTAACCTGTGGTTGTCTCCCCCTGACTGTCACAGAATGTCTGCCACGTCCTGGCTCCCAGCTCCAGTCTCTCAGTGGCCACAGTAAACAACACCTTGTTTACACTCGATACCGCAGTGTGAACAGAATCACTAGTAGATCGTAACACACTGCCAGAAACAACCTGTTCACCACTTCTAAACGTCCTACATGTGTTATCTAATGTCCTGTGATCCCCATCCTTCCCATCATTAGGTTTAGAGTTTCCCTGGCCTTGTAATATTGCGGTCAAATTTTCTAGTCGCGCGTACAAATCAAGCAAACCTTGAATAATATCGTCCGTGAGGTCACTCGATTGGGACAGTGTCTGAATAATGAGGGTATTGCCGTGTTCGTCAGCTCCTGTGGTAATGTTACGCTGCACCCATGTACAGATATCTGACAATACCTGCACATCATCCAGCCGTGAAACTTGGCCCAACAGCCATTGTATGATAAGCAAGAGACAAGCGCAAGTCTCTGGCGTCGTAGTCGGACTTCGCAAATTATCCAGGTCTACTTGTAACACAATCCACACCACCGTGTTCAGAAAGTCTCTGTCCACCAATGGCGAACAGTGTCGATCCTGATCAGACTGCGCATCTGCGAAGTCTGATCTGGATCGACGCTGGTCGCTGAAGCGATTAACTTCACCCGAATTAGCATCATTCGAGGCTCTTACATTACCAACATCCTTCAAGGTTGATGTTACATCCATATCAACATCACCAGGGCCGGGTAACTTGTGACCATCATTGCTTTCAGATGTGGCCATTTTCAGAGTCGCCTCGCTTTGACGGGTAACATTTTTCTTTACATATTTCGACGTCTTGGGTTGCACCAGCTTTTCTGTGCTGAATCCAAGACCAGAGATGACGTTCAGAAATGAAGAAGCGGGCGTACGTGATGGGACACATCGAGCCGTGTGGAACAACAGCAGCATCGTGTCACATGGTGTGAGTCCACGAAGGGTGAGATTTGTGTTGGTGGACTTGAGAACTTCCGTTGTATGGCCAACGTGTTGCAGGACAGAGTTGAGTAGGTTCACGTAAACCTGCGTTGTCGTTATTGGCATATCCCTGAAACATAGGACAAATGGCTTTAAAAACAGTAACTGGACAAGATATTATAGTCTGTTTCACGAAAGCTGCCCAAACTTTACGGCCATATAAACAATTCAAAAACCATATTGTTTCCGATAATATTAAATTAAAGGAAAATTTAAGAATGAGCCTTCTTTTTATTTCGTGAAATTTCAGTGGTCAAATATTGATTTTATTGCGAAAAATTGATTTGTCTATGGGAATTTAACATGGGGGGAAAAGTGGTAAGGATGTGTGGGAGGAGTCAAAAAACGAAAAACTTTGGAAATTAACTCCGAAACATGGCTAGATAGCTTGGATATGATCTAACTAAGAAAACTAAAGTTAAATTTTAACTAGATGGCCGCGGCCTGCATGTCGCGCCTTGTGGCGAGGCATGGACACTAAAAAAAAGATATAGTATAACGAAAAACTTTAACCAAAAAACTTAACCAAAAAACTTAACCAAAAACTTTAACCAAAAAACTTTAACCAAAAAACTTAACCAAAAACTTCAAAGTAATTTGACCTTGACATTGGGCACAGGGGCCGCATGGGAGGGGGGTAGAATGAAAATATAGATGATGATAAACACCCATGTGAAGTTTCAAGGTAATGGGCAAAGCAGTTGCAGAGATATAGTATAACAAAAAACTTTAACCAAAAAACTTAACCAAAAAACTTAACCAAAAACTTTAACCAAAAAACTTAACCAAAAACTTCAAAGTAATTTGACCTTGACATTGGTACAGGGCCACACGGGAGGGGGGAAGAATGAAAATATAGATGATGATAAACACCCATGTGAAGTTTCAAGGTAATGGGCAAAGCAGTTGCAGAGATATAGTATAACGAAAAACTTTAACCAAAAAACTTAACCAAAAAACTTAACCAAAAACTTTAACCAAAGAACTCAACCAAAAACTTTAATCAAAAAACTTAACCAAACAACTTAACCAAAAACTTTAACCGGACACACGTACGTACGCCAAAGTGCCGACTATATCGCGCTTTCCGCAAGTGGGCGCGACAAAAACTTAACCAAAAACTTTAACCAAAAAACTTAACCAAAAACTTCAAAGTAATTTGAAATTGACATTGGGCACAGGGGCCGCACGGAAGGGGGGTAGAATGAAAATATAGATGATGATAAACACCCATGTGAAGTTTCAAGGTAATGGGCAAAGCAGTTGCAGATATAGTATAACAAAAAACTTTAACCAAAAACTTTAACCAAAAAACTTAACCAAAAAACTTAACCAAAAACTTTAACCAAAAAACTTAACCAAAAAAACTTCAAAGTAATTTGACCTTGACATTGATCACAGTGGCAGCACGGGAGGGGGGTAGAATGAAAATATAGATGATGATAAACACCCATGTGAAGTTTCAAGGTAATGGGCAAAGCAGTTGCAGAGATATAGTATAACGAAAAACTTTAACCAAAAAACTTAACCAAAAACCTTAACCAAAAACTTTAACCAAAAAACTTAACCAAAAACTTCAAAGTAATTTGACCTCGACATTGATCACAGGGGCAGCACGGGAGGGGGGTAGAATGAAAATATAGATGATGATAAACACCCATGTGAAGTTTCAAGGTAATGGGCAAAGCAGTTGCAGAGATATAGTATAACGAAAAACTTTAACCAAAAAACTTAACCAAAAACCTTAACCAAAAACTTTAACCAAAGAACTTAACCAAAAACTTCAAAGTAATTTGACCTCGACATTGGGCACAGGGGCCGCACGGGAAGGGGGTAGAATGAAAATATAGATGATGATAAACACCCATGTGAAGTTTCAAGGTAATGGGCAAAGCAGTTGCAGAGATATAGTATAACGAAAAACTTTAACCAAAAACTTTAACCAAAAAACTTAACCAAAAAACTTAACCAAAAACTTTAACCAAAGAACTTAACCAAACAAATTAACCAAAAAACTTAACCAAAAACTTTAACCAAAGAACTTAACCAAAAACTTTAACCAAAAAACTTAACCAAACAACTTAACCAAAAACTTTATAACCGGACACACGTACGTACGTACGTACGCCAAACGGCCGACTATATCGCGCTTTCCGCAAGCGGGCGCGACAAAAATCGCTCCAGTATTTCTAAAATTCAAAACAATTTCCCCATGTTAAATCCCCATAGACATCTTCACTCTGTGAAGATGTCTATGGGGATTTAACATGGGGAAATTGTTTTTTCGCAATAAAATCAATATTTGACCAAATTTCACGAAATAAAAAGAAGGCTCATTCTTAATTTTTCCTTTAATTTAATATTATCAAAAGAAATTTTTGAATTGTTTATATAGCCGTAAAATTTGGGCAGCTTTCGTGAAACAGACAGTAGGCATTTGGTATGCCACTGGAACATGGGAACTTCTTGTTGCAGGAAATCACATAGTATACAAACTACGGATTGGTATAAACCCTGTGATGTCAAGGTCATAATAACAATATTCCAGCTAAGGTCATATAGAAATGGGTCCTCAGTTTCAAGTCTCGACCGAACAAACTCTGTCTGTTTCACAAAAGTTGCCCAAATTTTACGGCTATGTCTATGGGGATTTAACATGGGGACATTTTTCTAATTTGAGAAATAGTGGATCGATTTTAAAAATTTAACTGTCGTTTTCTTGTTTAGATCATGCCCAAGCTACCTAGCCAGGTTTCGGAGTCAATTTCCAATTTTCATTTTTTGACTCCTCCCCATCCACTCTGCCTTCTTTTCTCCCATGTGTAGTCCTCGGTGTGGTGTTGAGACACGATCGCCGGTTTAGCTCAGTTGGTAAGAGCGCCGTGCTAGTGTTACGGGGGTCATGGGTTCAAACCCCACATCAGGCGACACTTTTTCCCTTTAGAAATATTTCACATGTTAAATTCTCATAGACAAATCAATTTGTCGTAATAGAATTAATATTTGACCACATTTCACAAAATAATAAGAAGGGATATCCTAAAAATTTTGATAACATTTAATATTATCAAAAAAATATATTGTTCTTGCATTGTTTATATGGGCGTAACATTTGGGTAGGATTCGCGAAACAGACAGTAATGGGATGGAAATGCCATTATTCTTGCCAAAGGCATGGATTGAACACACAACCTCCGGAATTTAAGTCCAATGCTTTACCATCAAACTAGTCTATCAACCAGTGGCCGATTTCATCTTATACTTATCTAGCAAAGTATATTTTGAGGGAGTAATCATTTACTTTTTCCCGAATTGCATTATTTCATAAAGAACTAACCGTTGCATATATTTGATGATTAAAAGTATGCAGAATTATTATACTGAATTTATTACATTATCACAGCCAAAATGGCTGTGATAATGTAATAAATTCAGTATAATAACAAGAAACGAGACAAAGCCATGAAGGCCAGGTTTTTTCCAAGCATAGACACTTGGACAACATAATTCTACCCACTTTTTGTAGACTAGATGGACGTGGCCTGCATGTCGCGCCTTTGGGCGAGGCATGGACACTAAAAAAATAGATATAGTAAATGGAAAAACTTTAACCAAAAAACTTTAACCAGACACACGGACGTACGGACGGACGTATGCCAAAATGCCGACGATATCGCGCTGACAATGATGATAAACACCCATGTGAAGTATCAAGGTAATGGGTGAAGCAGTTGCAGAGATATAGTACACGAAAAAACTTTAACAAAAAAATTCAAAGTAATTTGACCTTGACATTGGGCATTGGATGGGGGGTGGAATGAAAATATGGATGATGATAAACACCCATGTGAAGTTTCAAGGTAATGGGCGAAGCAGTTGCAGAGATATAGTATAACAAAAAACTTTTAACCAAAAAACTTTTAACCAAAAAACTTTAACCAGACGTACGTTAAAAAGTTAACGTTGAAAATGGCTAAGTCAATTACGTAGAAATAATAGGTGAAGGTATAAAAAAATGGTCACATGTTGGATAGTTGTATGTGGTAGGCACCTCTTGGTTATGAAGCTGTGAAAGTTTGGTGGTCCTAGGTGGTACAGTACCAAAGAAATGGACTTAAACATGAAAACTTAACATTGTAAACGCGAAAACTTAACATTGAAAATGGCTAAGTCGACTGCGCGGAAAAAATGGGTCAAGTTCAAAAAAAGGTAACATGTTGGATAGTGATATGTGGTGGGCACCCCTTGATTATGAAGCTGTGAAAGTTTGGTGGTCCTAGGTGGTACAGTAACAAAGAAATGGACTCAAACACGAAAACTTAACATTGATTGTGGACGCCGCCCGCCCGCCCGCCCGCCCGGCTTTCGCCAATCCAATAGCCTGGATTTTTTTTCAAAAAACTTGGCTAAAAATTAAGAAATTTATTCTTCAATTGAAAATTTCTCCCTCAAAGTATACTTTGCTAGATAATTATACTTTGCAATGTTGGTGAAATATGCTACAGGGGTGCCAAAAGGAAATTGTGAAAAAAGAGGAAATTTGCAACAACAAAAAAAAAGAGTAAACACCCCTACCCCCTCCAAGATTTTATTATTTTCAAGACACAGTTCAGCAACATTTTTTTCATGAAAAAGAGGAAGATTCAGATCCCTGTGAGGCCATCCCTGCAGGGATGGCCTCACAGGGATTTGAATCTTCCTCTTTTTCATGAACAATTTGGAAGCAGGGATGGCCTCACAGGGATCTGAATCTTCCTCTTTTTCATGAACAATTTGGAAGCAGGGATGGCCTCACAGGGATCTGAATCTTCCTCTTTTTCATGAACAATTTGGAAGCAGGGATGGCCTCACAGGGATCTGAATCTTCCTCTTTTTCATGAACAATTTGGAAAGCACGTACATGTAAATTGGTCATAAATGTTGCGCAATTCATTTTTGTGAGCCAGGGGCTCAAATCCTCACCTGAGGTACCACAGGACTGACTGTACAAGGGAGAGCATCTGTCCTGTGAACATTGGCGGCAGACATCTTGCTTTCTCACTGCTAGTCTCCCTTGAATACTCTTTCTTGCCCAGTACAGAAAACCACAAACTGCTGACTGTCTGGATCACCTCGGCCACATGCTCACCCATGTCTGGAGACCTGAAGGTTTGGAAGAAGCCAATAAGAATATTAAAATAACACCAGGGCCCAGTTGCTCAAAACCTCTGTCAGCTTAAAGTGAAAGCAGGCTCCAGATAAGCTGCGTATTTGCTTAAATACCCAATCAAAATTGCAAAAAAATCCAATTGAAATCAGAAGTAGTGAGTATCAAAAAGATATTACAATTTTGTGGTACATTTATCATGCAGCAGAAAACAATAAACAGACCACAAATATAGCATTTTTTTATTTCGAAGCAAACTATTCAATAATTGCTGTCTGTTGATGTGTAAACAGTAGTGTGATTTTATTTTACCAAATTACAATTTTGAAATACCCAATTGCTTCTGAAATGATGGAGTGGAAATACTCAATTACTAATTCCTATCTAGAGCCCTGAAATGTGACTCAGATATACAATATGTGATTTTTCACTTCATACACAGTAAATGACATATGCCAATCAATCACACCATATTTGATAAAATTTGCAAAACATGTGTTATATTCAAGAATGTACAATTACAACCTGTGATAAACAGGGGAGATAATTTGGTTTATTGTCGTGGAAAAAAAATCCAATACAGTGGAATTTCTCTAAAACCGGACACCAAGAAAACACCTGTGATCTTATGTTTGATGAGTTTCTTGGTCATTTATCTCAGGTGATAATGTCTGTTCGTGATCGCATAGCACACAACTATGGCTTAGAATGACCAAATACCCGATTTACAGTGAAATCTCTCTAAGCTGGACACCCTGGGGACCTCCCAGGGTGTCCAGCTTAGAGAGGTTTCACTGTAGATGTCCACAGGTTGCATGGATATTTGGCATACATTGGATATACATGTACCAGTAAGGAAAACATGTGACATTTCTTTATTTCTTTGCTATGAAAGGATCATACTATTCCACATTTAGAAAGAAGTATTTTTCAGGGTATTAGAACATATTTGTAACCAATCCTTGATTTTCTCCAGGCGACTTATAGGTACAATTGGGTTCACAAATGTGATATAAATTTACGTGAAGGCGTATCTTTGTGGCTCGGGAGATTAAAATAACTTCAACACCTAGACTGCAACTCACAACAATTGTCGTCTGCTGTTGCTTTTATATCTTGCCTTACATGTATTTCTCAATAAAAACATGTTTTAACATCACTTCAGAATCATTTCCAATGGAAATGATTCTGAAGTGCTGTCAAAGCATGATGTAAAATTATTCTAAAGAGCTGTCAAGGCATGTTTTTGATGACAAAACAATTAAGATAGTGGTTAAAGGGTTAAACTAAAAACACAATGCAAAATAACTTTAATGTAAATTTCTAACTAACAATGACCTTGGGTATGTCGGCATTATAGATGGGCTATGAAACATTAACCCTTACACCACTATCTTAATTTTGTTGTCGTCTGCTGTTTATTTTCTATTTCCATTTTGTTGTTGTTGTGTATAGCGGTCTGAGGGTTAATATAGATCATGAGAAAAAAACATGCAAAGTTTCAAACTTGAAAATTGAAAATTTGAAGGGACACCACGGTACTCAATCGGATTTTCCGTAGATTTTTTTTCCAGCATAACTTCCTAACTCCTGTGGCCATACTTACAGTTTCTGTACAACTCCGGTTAGCCATACAACGATGCCGTGGTTACGCCACATATCCATAGCGATGGATTTCTCCTTGCATGCAGCAGTGATGATTTGTAGCACTTTAACCTGGCAAAACAAGTTGTGGATTGTCACTGTGACTAACTGAATGAGACTGATGGCATTTGTTGCCTGCCTAGCTCCTGCTCTATGACATCGACTAGTCAAATAGGGCTTGTGGCATTTGTAGCCTCTGAACAATTGTTGAGAATTCACTTCTACATGTATATTGAATAGAGGATATTCCATCGTACAGTTTGAATAGCGGGAAATAATACACTCGTGGGCTTCATGGCTGGGCTATGGAATGAAAATACGGATGGTGATAAACAAGTATATGGAGTTTCAAGTCAATCTGACTCAGGGTTGCATAATGAGCGTATAATGAGCTACAGCATTTCCCCCGAGACGACCCAAGTACTAACCTGTGCTGCGACATCAGCCAGGTTCGACCCATAAAAGCTCTGCAGCAGTTTGAACGTGTAGCGTTTCTCGTAGAGGCGATAGTCGCCCGTTTCCCGTAGTCCGTCCAACAGTAGGGTCAACATCCACGTCCTCTCAGCCTTATACTGGAACATTCAAGAATAATTCCAACACAAAAATATTTACACAATTCCCTAACATTTGATTGGCCCGTAGCAAGTCACTGTCCAAAATTTATATCCCAGTAAACTCCCATGCCGAACTACTTTCCGTAACCGTGAGGCGCAGTTAAAATAATTCTTAAGAAAACGTAAAATAAACACATTTTCTTGATGAATTTATTTAAAATGCTGGAATTATAAGGAATGAATGGCCTTTTTGTGGAATTTATTGGGGATATAAACTTGGAAAAGTCGCGGGAATACTGGACGAGGCCTTCCAGCCTTCGTCCAGTATTCCCGCGACTTTTCCAAGTTTATATCCCGATAAATTCCACAAAAAGGCCATTCATTCCTATAATAACCAATAGGATAAAAATAAACAATTGGCGATAAAAAATTACAATTTTCGAAAATTGTAATTTTTTATCGCCAATTGTTTATTTTTATCGCCAATTGCGAAAGTGGCTTTTCCAAGTTTATACCCCGATAAATGGTGAACAGTGCAGATCCTGATCAGAAAGCAGATGCACATGCTGATCTGGCTCTAGACTGGTTGCAAAACCCATAACTCAATTTCTCCCGTGTGTTTTAAGCATAATCATTTAATACTGAAAACTGTCAATTTTATTTTCAAATTTGATTTTCACTTCAAATACACAAGTTAATCATAGGCTACAGGCGTTTTGTAGATACTATTCACAACAAAAAAGATGGAATTTTTGAAATTGTCAAATTCTGCATTTTACTGGTATTGATGGTGGTTTTTTTTCGAAATCAATACCAGCATAATGCAGAAACATAAAACCTTTTAAGATTATTTGTGTACCTCTATGTCAGTACCTGGTCTAATTCCCTTATATGTGTACCTATATGTCAGTATCTGATCTAATTCCCTTATTTGCGTACCTCTATGTCAGTATCTGATCTAATTCCCGTTTGTGTACCTCTATGTCAATACCTGGTCTAATTCCCTTATTTGTGTACCTCTATATCATTACCTGGTCTAATTCACTTATTGGTGCACCACTATGTCAGTAGCTGGTCTAATTCCCTTATTGGTGTACCTCAAGTCAATATCTGGTCTAATTCCCATATATGTGAACCTCCATGTCAATACCTGGTCTAATTCCCTTATTTGTGTACCTATATGTCATTACCTGGTCTAATTCCCTTATTGGTGTACCACTATGCCAATATATGGTCTAATTCCCTTACTGATGTACCTCTAAGTCAGTATCTAGTGTAATTCCCATATATGTGTACCTCTATGTCAGTACCTGGTCTAAATCCTTATCTGTCTACCCCTATGTCAGTACCTGGTATACATCCCATATATGTGTACCTCTATGTCAGTACCTGGTATAAATCCCATATCTGTGTACCTCTATGTCAGTACCTGGTCTAAATCCCTTATTTGTGTACCTCTATGTCATTACCTGGTCTAATTCCTTTATTTTTGTAGCGCTATGTCAGTACCTGGTCTAATTCCCTTATTTGTGTACCTCTATGTCAGTACCTGGTGGTCTAAATCCCTTTTATGTGTACCTCTATGTCAGTACCTGATCTAATTCCTGTATTTGTGTAGCGCTATGTCAGTACCTGGTCTAATTCCCTTATTTGTGTACCTCTATGTCAGTACCTGGTCTAAATCCCTTATCTGTGTACCTCTATGTCAGTACCTGATCTAATTCCCTTATTTGCATACCTCTATGTCTGAGCTGTTGAAGAGCTTATAGAACTCGGGCACGTTGAGCACGTCCATCGAAGGTTTGAGCAGGAGAAATGTGTTCATTACACCATACATGTGGTCATCTGGAATGGCAGTGGCAACATGTGATTACGTTTCTAAAAGTGAAGTAGCTGCGTGTAAACTATACCGGTTGGCAAAGCCTAGTGGACAAGTCATCCGCCTCAAAACTGGTTCGAACATCTGCTCAGCCTGATATTGCAATGAACCGCCAGCTAGATAAATACAATTGCCTAACTGTCTGATGTCTAGCAGAGGAAAGGACTTGGGAAGTACTGCTGTTCAGAGATTAACCATTTGAGCCCGAAAGCCCACTATAGCCCGTAACGAGCCGTCTCATCAGGACCTGCACTTTTTGCAAGTAATTTTCATATTTTTTACACCAAAAACACCCCTTTTCACAAATGGACTAGTCTGAAAAGCATGTTGTGACGATTGGATTGTTTGAAAAATTAACACATCAAAATCCATTCCAGTTACTTAGGGGTGAAATTGTTAAGAGCGTCTCACAAGTCTAAACTGGCTGCCCTTTCAATGAGTTCCACTAAAATAAACAAACTCTAGAACATGCCAACAGTTTAACCAATTTCATGTCGATGATACATTCTTTTCTCATATAAATAGCCTTTTCTTGTTTGCTTTTTTGAGCTCAAACAAGTAAATTGTCAATTTCATTGGATAATTTTTACTCCTTATTTTGCATTCGAGTATTTTTTAAATTATTATGCATATTTTGTACTCCCACTTTTGAAAAACAATGTGTAGTCAGATAAAACAAGGGCATCGTTGACACTATTAAGCAAATACCCTCGCTGGCAGCCTTGATAATAAGAAACAAAACTTTTAACATTTTTGCCTCAGAAACAAGGTGAACACAAGTCCTCATTGACCTTGACCTTGGGTATATCCCCTAAATGTGTAAATAGAGAATAGTAGGTTAGTGCCGTGAATGGGAAAAAATATCCGGCAAGGCTCAAGAATTTCTTTATTTCTCATCAGAAGTATATGTTGTGACCACTCATTTGAACCGTCTCGCCGAGACGGTTCAAATGAGTGGTCACAACATATACTTTGGTTCAGAAATAAGGAAAATAGATACAGAATAGTACTAGTAGCTTAGTGCCGTGAATGGGAAAAAATATCTGGCAAGGCTCAGGAAACGGGATGGGCGAGGCTCTGCCGAGCACATCCCGTTTCCGTGCCGCGCCAGATATTTTTTCCCATTCACGGCACTAACCTACTATTCTATTTATCCCGTCAACACCTTCAAATGGTTGTAAAATGCAAAAATTGTATTGACTGGATATCAAAAATGTTTCACGGCACCGTGTTTCACGGCACATACGCACTGTGTTGACGGGATAAAATACATTGATACACGTCTTATCTGGAGCTCTGTTGTTTGACTAATTGACATTCTACGCAACAGCAAGGTTGTATACAAAGTGAACGTGCAAGGGTTTAATGTCCCATCAGCAGCCAAGGTCGTACAGAGACGGGGACCATGGTTTCAAGTCTCATCCAAAAGACAAAGGATGTATCATAGTTTATTGCTTGGAATGGACTTTCACAGTGTGATAACACGGTGTAAAAATATCACAATACACTAGTGTATGAAATATGCAAATGAATCCACTACAAAATCATGTTGGTTGATCAGTACAGCTTCAATTAATGCTCCTTAGCTTATGAAATACATAGAATCTAACATTTGCGTTGATTTAATATGATATTTATTAAACTTGTATACTGATTTCATAAGAAACTCGGCATGGCCGAGTTTCTTATGAAATCCGTAAACTCGTTTAATAAATATCATATTTGACATAATTCCAGCACAAAAATATTTACACAATTCACTAACATTTGATTGGTCCGTAGCAAGTCTCTGTCCAAAATTTATATCCCAGTAAACTCCAATGCCGAACTACTTTCCGTAACCGTCAGGCGCAGTTAAAGTAATTCTTAAGAAAACGGAAAATAAACACATTTTCTTGATGAATTTATTCCAAATGCTGGAATTATAAGGAATGAATGGCCTTTTTTGTGGAATTTATCGGGGATATAAACTTGGAAAAGCCATGGGAATACTGGCCTTAAAAAATTACAATTTTCGAAGAAAAAAAAACACCAAAAAAAAACTTTTTTTTCTTTATTTTTTTTTCTAAAATTGTAATTTTTTATCGCTTCTTCCAGTATTCCCGCAACTTTTCCAAGTTTATACCCCGATAAATTCCACAAAAAGGCCATTAATTCCTATAATATTGTCTGCAGCATCACCTGGGTGGAGCATGATCTTAGCGATCCTAGCCAGGAACACGGTGACAATGCACGACAGCTTTTTCCCGGCATGGGCCACACTGTTCCTGAGGCACTGCAGCAGGAAGGCTATCTGCTCCTTCTCCAAGAACTTGGCACCGGCCAGGTGACCTTCATAAAGGTCAAGGACGTGGTAGGCGGCCGTGCGCATGTGCCGGTCGTGGCTGGACAGGGCGGCAATGGTGAAGCCGAGGCAGTCGCAGTCAGCAAACTTCCTGCAATCCACCAGCGATCCTGAAATGGAATGGATTGATTGATTTACTGATGTTCAACTACTGTCTGTTTCACGAAAGCTGCCCAAATTTTACAGCCATATAAACAATGCAAAAACAGTATTTTTTTGGATAATATTAAATTTTATCAAAATTTAAGAATGAGCCTTCTTTTTATATCGTGAAAATAGGTCAAATATTGATTTTATTTATTATGAAAAATGTATTTGTCTATGAAGGAGGAGTTGTGGGAGGAGTCAAAAAACGAAATAAATTTGGAAATTGACTCCGAAACCTAGCATGATCTAACTAAGAAAACAAAAATTAAATTTTAAAAATCGGTCCAGTATTTCTGAAATTATAAAAAATTTCCCCATGTTAAATCCCCATAGACATCTTCACTCCGAGTAGAGCAAGTGAGCAGGGGCTCACAGATACCCACAGCCACCGCCTCGTCCGACTAACAAATACTTTCTATGTCATTTGGCCTTGACCTTGGGCCGAGGCATTTGATGGTATTTTTAAAAACTTTAACGCAAATTTCGGACAGACGGACGGCCCACCAATAGTGAAGAAGGGGCCATTTCCATTGTTCTAGATCAAAGAGATGGCCCCTTGTAATGAATGGAATAAGGGGCCACACAGAATAAATCAAAGGATTATTTTGTGTTCAGCTCTGCCCCATGGCCCCTTCTACACCCTTGGTTGCTCGGACGGACGAACTAACATTTTGGGTTTATGGGCTATTTGTTCTTTAAAAGATCAAAGAAATAGCCCCTAAACTACAATAGGTTTAGGGGCTAACAGAATAAATATATTTTATTCTATTGTCTTAGGCTCCTCCCCCTAGCCCCTAAACCACCAATGTTAGCCCGGACGGACGGACGGACACCCGGACGTCATTGTGATCACTATGTCTCGCTTTCCGCAAGCAGGCTTGACAAAAAGTATGGATGATGATAGAGAAGTTTCAAGTCAATCTGACTTACGGTTGCAGAGTTATTGTGTACTTAAAAACTTTAACGCAAATATTTCAAAAACTTTGACGCAAATTTCAAAGTAAATTGATCTTGCCCTTGGAACAGATGGACGGACGGATGGAAATGAAATACGAAAACTATATACCCTTCAGCATTATGCCGGGTGGTGGGGTGGGGTGGAGGGTTGGTATAATAATTTACTTGCAGTAGCATATTTTTATGATTTGGTCAAAACCAATCAGCAGATTGTAAGTGGAACAGACAGCAAGCATTGAAACTAGAGAAAGTGAGCAGGGGCTCACGTATACCCCCGGCCCCCGCCTGGACCGACAAATCAAAACTTTAAAGAAATATTTCAAAATAATTAACGCAAATTTCTAAGTAAATTGACCTTGACCTTGGACATGAAGGCCGCATGTGTGTGGTATGCAATGAAAATATGGATGATGATAAGGAAGTATATGAAGATTGAGGAATAAACGTGACTTACTGTTGCAGAGATAATGGGTACCCAAAAACGTTCAAGCAAATCTTACGGACACAAATTTCTAGGTAATCTTGTTTTGTTTGTTTGTTTATTGGTGTTTAACGGCCTATCAACAGCTAAGGTCATGTAAGGCCGGGCAAACAGGTTCGATCCCGTTTTAACCTGCTGCATTGGGGGGAAAATCCCAAAATCAGTTAGGTAATCTTGGATATGAAGGCCACATGTGTGTGGTATGGAATGAAAATATGGATGATGATAAGGAAGTATATGAAGTTTGAAGTCAATCCGACTTACCATTCCAGAGATAATGAGTATGCGAAAAATTTAACATAAATCCAAGTAATTTGACCTTGACCTTGAACATGCAAGCCGCATGAGTATGGTATGGAATAAAAACATGGATGATGATATAAAGAAAGCATATGAAATTTGAGGTCAATCCAAATATATTTCTATGGGTCGAACGAAGTCAGTATAGGAATGAATGGCCTTTTTGTGGAATTTATCGGGGTATAAACTTGGAAAAGTTGCGGGAATACTGGACGAAGGCCGGAAGGCCTCGTCCAGTATTCCCGCGACTTTTGCAAGTTTATATCCCCGATAAATTCAACAAAAAGGCCATTCTTTCCTTATAATTCCATCATTTGAAATAAATTCATCAAGAAAATGTGTTTATTTTCCGTTTTCTTAAGAATTATTTTAACTGCGCCTCACGGTTACGGAAAGTAGTTCGGCGTGGGAGTTTACTGGGATATAAATTTTGGACAGAGACTTGCTACGAGCCAATCAAATGTTAGGGAATTGTGTAAATATTTTTGTGCTGGAATTATTAGTCAGTATTTTACAAACTGTTACTATGCAGCCTATGCTCAATAAATGTAATCCATCAACTGAAATTTGCTGACGATCCTAAATTTGCACTTACGAACATCATAGTCGTACCAAGTTTAGTGAAATTGACCCCAGATGTCTAGCATGAGAACAGAGTACATGTTCAGATGTGCAGATGTGCAGCCTGATGATTGCGTGTCGACTATACACATACCTGGGCCAAGGAGGTGACTGAAGAGCGGCAGTATAAAGCCCGGGTCGTAACAACAGGGCTCCGACTTGTACTCCGATGCTTCCACAGGCTCTCCGCCCTAAATAATATCACACAATTGCAGAAAATAGGTGTACTAACACACAAGAGTTCCAGATAAGGTGTGAATTGCCGTAGTTTATGCACTTATTTTAGCAGAATACGCACTGATTATAAAATGAGTACAAAATACTCACACCAATGTGAAAATAGGCATTTATTCTCAAATTGAGAAGTGAAAATACTGTAATAAAGTTGAAATTTAATTAGTTGAGTTGCAAAAAGCGCTTTTTGCAGCTCAAATAAGTTAATTTTTAAATGTGTTTGATTTTTTTTTATCATTTGTTCCCTATTTAATGTTTGTTTATTTATTGGTGTTTAACGGCCTATCAACAGCTAAGGTCATGTAAGGCCGGGCAAACGGGTTTGATCCCATTTGAACCTGCTGCATTGGGGGGAAAATCCCAAAATCAGAACAGAATATTTACATCGAGAAACAATATATTCAGCCCTGAAATGAGAATAACCTGACCTGGTGCCAGGTCCATATCACACCAAAGTCACTTGGCCCCTCCCCTAAAATAAGATTACGAATAATCATACTACTCATATAAGGGGTATAACCAGATTCAACTGTTGCATACACAATGTCAAAGACGTATATGAGGGCCAAACCAGGGGCCCGTTTCACTAAACTTCCTACGACTAAAATGTTCGTAAGTGAAAAATTATGATAGTCTGTAAATTTCACATTAACACTGTTTTCTTGTAAATAATTGTTGGATTTACATTTATTGAGCATAGGCTGCATATGCAGCCTATGCTCAATAAATGTAAATCCATCAATTCTAAATTTGCGCTTACGAACATTTTAGTCGTACAAAGTTTAGTGAAACGGCCCCCAGGTCTCCAGTCTGAATTCCGGTAAGGATGAACCCCCGATTGTTGAATTACCCGTCGCGTGCTCCCGACCAACCACCCACCCATATTTAATAAGTAAGAAATATCAAACTATACTTGTAAAAGTAAACTACGCATTGAATTTGAAATCTGGGGATATAATATTCTTATTTTTATGTATCATACTGTGCTTATGCAGTAAATATAAACTAATATTTGTTGACTTAAGTAGTATAGAACAATGCCGGTTCTGGCTCACTTTTTTTATGCTTAAATAACACTGTAAAACCGCTGGAAACACACCCGATAAAAGGCAAAAAAGAGGGTAAAAATAGAGTTAAAACACATTTTAACCTCAAAATGAATAAAATAAAAAAAATAATTAAAAATAAAATAACTGGCTCACAATATTTATGAATTAATTATTTACAATTGAACAAAGAATATTCATAAATATATGAGCCAGAAATAAATATGGTTAAAACAATTTCAACAAAGCGAAAAACCAAACTGCCAACAACAATGGCAAAGGCTGTAAAAATTAGACGACTGGCGGGAAGAACACGACTGAAATTTAATCCAACGCCAAACGCAGTAGGCAACTATTTACGATCATACAGAATGATAATTCCTAAGAATAATATATTTGCAAAGGACCCAGCATCATTATACGCACACATATTTGATGAAATAAAAAAGAAGCTGTCAACGACGTTGCTTGAGAACGGATCAGTAAAATATTTATTAAGCGCGAAGATAACCATGGTTATAGGAGCGCAAAAATCCCGCCGACAACCATGTTTTCGACAACCACAATCTAGAGAAAACCAAAGCAAGCGTTTCTAGCACCAAAATCTAGATGTTTGTAGTACATTTTCCCGTCTACGATGGTCTCGATAGAATCTTCCGAATAGTTTCCCAACAGTACCAAAAATTGCCAAAAATTGTCGAAATGTTCTCGAACAACCAATTGAACATATGTTGTTGTACATGTATTCGACAACAAAGTTTGAAAAATGGCAACCACAACAACAACTTTCCAGGCGATGGGAATCCGTGCAGCGAAAAGTCTTTCCAAGCATTTGCTCTTGGAGAACGCATACGAAAACAATCTTGTGTCCGACATTGGGCGCGTAGACTACCTCGAAAACCATGAGGGACAAACAAATTTGCAACCTCTAGAAGGTTTGCCAGCATTTGTAGACGATTTGTACGTGTTTGGGTACCTAGATAGAGAAGAATGCGTAGTAGTAGGAAACAAAGCATCTTGCACAACTGGGGAAAAGGGGTCTGCGAAAAATTGTGTGGGTAGAATAGCAATTGCATCTAGAGAAACAATTGGGAAGGATAGCAAACCACTGCACACTACAATCGTACATACAATTCGACGCGAGAAAGAGTTTGGAAATAGTTCCATTCGAAATACTGTAGAACGCATAGAAGAAGCTAGTGGAAGCATAGCAAAAAGAAGGTGGGTAGAAATACACCAAGGGGCAAACCCCTTCGCATTGTTTGTTGCAAAAATAGCGGTGTCCGAAATAGCGATAGAAATTCTAGAAGAGCAGCTACCAGCTCTACAAAATAGATTGCGAGCAGTTGGAATGGAAATCTACTGTGTGGACTACACGAAAGACTTTTCCGGTACACTAGATAGACCGGCTTTGGTAGAACATCTAGAGAAAGAGAAATACTTTGCGATGCAAGGGAAAAATAGAGGATGGGGAGGGTTCGAAGAAGATGTAGGAACAATTCTAGACAACACAGGTACAGTAGGGAACCATGTTTGCTCTTGGGTACAAACCAGAGACAACAGAACCACTAGAACGAAATTGTACAACAAGGTAGTTTCCAATTTCGAGGCAGGAGAAGTACGAACAAGCATTGGTGGGCATCTAGCAGACTACGCAGATTGCACAAACGACCATCTTCGGAAAACATTCCAACATGCGGATGTACAACGAAGAGGTTGCACTAGAATCGAGGTTTCGGTCTACGGTTCTCCAGATATTTCCAAAGAGACAGCACTAGAGGTGCTTGCAGAAGCAGAAGAGAAAGTGTCGGGGGCAAATCTATTCGTCGTACAACCTCCGTACAAACAATGGGAAAATCTAGCAAAATCCATCGATAGATGTTTTGTGCTAGGAGACAAACCATGTGGAGAGATCTTTGTAGCATGGTATGTGCACACAGGTACAGGTAGGATTACTGGAGTTCGTGTACGACCAACTGCGGCCACTATTGCAGATCCTTCTAGATGGAGTAGAGCAATGGAGTGGGCAGCTGCAGATTTTGGTTTCCGAGCATGTCCGATCTTTCTAGCAGAGATTCTGTCTGCGGAAAATGGAGAAATAGAAATGTCTCCGCTGCGTTGCTACACAAAAGCAAAAGATTCTTCGACAATACTGTGTGGTAGCAAGCATCCGTGCGAAGTTCGTGCTAGAGGTGTGGAAGTAGATCTTGTAGAGGTACTACCACCTACGGACTACGTATGTTGGAAGTGGAGAACCACAAAATGCCACGCTATAGGAGTGGAGAAATCCAAATTCGAAATTCTAGAAGTTCCGGAAATAGCAGCTACTAGGTGTGTTTCTACACTCTCTCCATACAATAGAGCACAGAGACTGGTACAATTGCAAGATGCAGAGGAAGCAGAAATTTGGAGAAGGACAACTCTTGCGAGAGAGCTAGAAAACTACTCTAGAGAAGAGTACAATAGAAGAGCCATCGAGCTAGAAAAGCTTGCAGAAGCTGCCAAGGAACATACAGAACACAATCGCAAAAAGGAAGAACTCCGTCTAGATGTTCGAGAAATGCTAGGAGACAAAAGAACGTGCAAAATATCGGAACTACCAGACGAAAACGAAGTGTGGCACATTCTAGGTTTCCGTAGTAGACCCGGTGGCAGGTTTGGAGATAGTACTAGAGTATTTTTCTACCAACAAAATGCCACAAAACATCTTTGTGTTTGGCCAACTAGAGGAATTTCCAAAGTTCTAGACAGTTGCAAGGATGCATTCGAAATGGAGCGCGAAGAGCACCTAGAGAGGGAAACATTCTGGCTACCACCACGTGTTTCTCTTCGAATTCGAGTGTGTAGTGGGAAGGAGTTCCAGAGCCAAGGTAGTACCATTCGATGGAACCCCATAGAAGTTGTAGAAACCCCAGATCCAAGAGAGTTGGAGAGAGTACAAAAATTGGCTAGAGAGACGGAAGAGTACAATTCTACAGAGAGATTGTGCGTAGAGGAGACTTTCTTGCAACAGAAAACGGAAACATACAGAGATCTAGATCTAGAACCAGGCTTGTACAGTTGTAGTAGATACGCCAATACAACATACAGGGGAGCAGATAGAACAATACTATTTCTAGTAGCTACAGACGAGGATGGTACTCCAACAACTGGAGTGGAAATTTCCTACCTACGGATTTTTCCTACAGAAAGAAATAGAGAGAATTGGTAGGCCTCTCCGCGAACTACAGAATCCACTACGATGTAGAATGGGGGAGCCTCGCACAACCAAAAGCAAGAGAAAATCTAGAACATTTGTAGTGTGTCCAGTGGTAGCTACAGTGCCAGACAGAAGTCTAGAATAGAAAGCATACATATTTCCACTATTTTTCCAAAAGAGAGCTACTCCATGTAGAAAGGGTGGCCGCCAGGGCGTTATGGACTCGCTAGGAGTTTTCTTTTTTTCCTCCGGTTTGGCGGACTGTTTGGTGGGGTGCGCGAACTGGGCGTCGGGATCTCCATTCTTCCAGATTCTACAAGACTCTAGGGACACGAATGGGAACAGTGGTTTGCAGACCGCGTACGCCACCACGAGAACCCCGAGCCACCACTTCGCATTCTCTACGGTTTTCCAAATGTCGTGCACCTCCCGCTCGTCTTTCTTCGGCACACTCGAATCGATAGTTTTTCCAAAACTGCTGGCATCGTCGGAAATCGCGTCCAACAACAGTCTACGTTCCAGCGCGTCCAATCGTCTCTCCATGTCGGACAGGCGCGTCGATTCTTCGAACGAGCTGGCGTTTCGTACATCTTCGAGTAGATCCCGAGGGAACTCGGTGGGACCAGGCGCGGTCGCCCTTTGTACTACGGGGGTAGGGGTTTCTTGTTCTTCCGGTTTTGTACTAACGTTCCGCATCGACGGCGTCCCATATTCTTCGAAGACGAGTTGTACCGATCCTATATTTTTTCTTTGTGTCGTCTGCAGACTCGACACCTCGAAGATTGCGAATATCTTCTATATCCTGCGCAGACAAATTTTGTTTTTGTGGCATTTTGTTGGTACAAAATATGCAAGCAAAATGTATATATATATATATATATTTGCCCACTGTACAACAGGAAAAACTAGGCAAACCTAGGCAAAACTTGCCAAATAGAAGTCGACCTGGGCCAAATAGAAGTCGACCTGGGCCAACTAGTAGTCGACCTAGGCCAACTGCCGGTATGCCCGGGCAGACGGTAGAAAATACAAAACCGACCACGGCAAGTTTTCGAAATAGTAGTCCAAAAATATTCTAGAATGTCTATATACACGGTTTTGTATTTTCTACCGTCTGCCCGGGCATACCGGCAGTTTGGCCTAGGTCGACTACTAGTTGGCCCAGGTCGACTTCTATTTGGCCCAGGTCGACTTCTATTTGGCAAGTTTTGCCTAGGTTTGCCTAGTTTTTCCTGTTGTACAGTGGGCAAATATATATATATATATATACATTTGCTTGCATATTTTGTACCAACAAAATGCCACAAAAACAAAATTTGTCTGCGCAGGATATAGAAGATATTCGCAATCTTCGAGGTGTCGAGTCTGCAGACGACACAAAGAAAAAATATAGGATCGGTACAACTCGTCTTCGAAGAATATGGGACGCCGTCGATGCGGAACGTAGTACAAAACCGGAAGAACAAGAAACCCCTACCCCCGTAGTACAAAGGGCGACCGCGCCTGGTCCCACCGAGTTCCCTCGGGATCTACTCGAAGATGTACGAAACGCCAGCTCGTTCGAAGAATCGACGCGCCTGTCCGACATGGAGAGACGATTGGACGCGCTGGAACGTAGACTGTTGTTGGACGCGATTTCCGACGATGCCAGCAGTTTTGGAAAAAACTATCGATTTCCGAGTGTCGAAGAAAGACGAGCGGGAGGGTGCACGACATTTGGAAAACCGTAGAGAATGCGAATGTGGTGGCTCGGGGTTGCTCGTGGTGGCGTACGCGGTCTGCAAACCACTGTTCCCATTCGTGTCCCTAGAGTCTTGTAGAATCTGGAAGAATGGTAAGATCCCGACGCCCAGTTCGCGCACCCCACCAAACAGTCCGCCAAACCGGAGGAAAAAAAGAAAACTCCTAGCGAGTCCATACGCCCTGGCGACCCTTTCTACATGGAGTAGCTCTCTTTGGAAAAATAGTGGAAATATGTATGCTTTCTATTCTAGACTTCTGTCTGGCACTGTAGCTACCACTGGACACACTACAAATGTTCTAGATTTTCTCTTGCTTTTGGTTGTGCGAGGCTCCCCCATTCTACATCGTAGTGGATTCTGTAGTTCGCGGAGAGGCCTACCAATTCTCTCTATTTCTTTCTGTAGGAAAAATCCGTAGGTAGGAATTTCCACTCCAGTTGTTGGAGTACCATCCTCGTCTGTAGCTACTAGAAATAGTATTGTTCTATCTGCTCCCCTGTATGTTGTATTGGCGTATCTACTACAACTGTACAAGCCTGGTTCTAGATCTAGATCTCTGTATGTTTCCGTTTTCTGTTGCAAGAAAGTCTCCTCTACGCACAATCTCTCTGTAGAATTGTACTCTTCCGTCTCTCTAGCCAATTTTTGTACTCTCTCCAACTCTCTTGGATCTGGGGTTTCTACAACTTCTATGGGGTTCCATCGAATGGTACTACCTTGGCTCTGGAACTCCTTCCCACTACACACTCGAATTCGAAGAGAAACACGTGGTGGTAGCCAGAATGTTTCCTCTCTAGGTGCTCTTCGCGCTCCATTTCGAATGCATCCTTGCAACTGTCTAGAACTTTGGAAATTCCTCTAGTTGGCCAAACACAAAGATGTTTTGTTGGCATTTTGTTGGTAGAAAAATACTCTAGTACTATCTCCAAACCTGCCACCGGGTCTACTACGGAAACCTAGAATGTGCCACACTTCGTTTTCGTCTGGTAGTTCCGATATTTTGCACGTTCTTTTGTCTCCTAGCATTTCTCGAACATCTAGACGGAGTTCTTCCTTTTTGCGATTGTGTTCTGTATGTTCCTTGGCAGCTTCTGCAAGCTTTTCTAGCTCGATGGCTCTTCTATTGTACTCTTCTCTAGAGTAGTTTTCTAGCTCTCTCGCAAGAGTTGTCCTTCTCCAAATTTCTGCTTCCTCTGCATCTTGCAATTGTACCAGTCTCTGTGCTCTATTGTATGGAGAGAGTGTAGAAACACACCTAGTAGCTGCTATTTCCGGAACTTCTAGAATTTCGAATTTGGATTTCTCCACTCCTATAGCGTGGCATTTTGTGGTTCTCCACTTCCAACATACGTAGTCCGTAGGTGGTAGTACCTCTACAAGATCTACTTCCACACCTCTAGCACGAACTTCGCACGGATGCTTGCTGCCACACAGTATTGTCGAAGAATCTTTTGCTTTTGTGTAGCAACGCAGCGGAGACATTTCTATTTCTCCATTTTCCGCAGACAGAATCTCTGCTAGAAAGATCGGACATGCTCGGAAACCAAAATCTGCAGCTGCCCACTCCATTGCTCTACTCCATCTAGAAGGATCTGCAATAGTGGCCGCAGTTGGTCGTACACGAACTCCAGTAATCCTACCTGTACCTGTGTGCACATACCATGCTACAAAGATCTCTCCACATGGTTTGTCTCCTAGCACCCAAAAACATCTATCGATGGATTTTGCTAGATTTTCCCATTGTTTGTACGGAGGTTGTACGACGAATAGATTTGCCCCCGACACTTTCTCTTCTGCTTCTGCAAGCACCTCTAGTGCTGTCTCTTTGGAAATATCTGGAGAACCGTAGACCGAAACCTCGATTCTAGTGCAACCTCTTCGTTGTACATCCGCATGTTGGAATGTTTTCCGAAGATGGTCGTTTGTGCAATCTGCGTAGTCTGCTAGATGCCCACCAATGCTTGTTCGTACTTCTCCTGCCTCGAAATTGGAAACTACCTTGTTGTACAATTTCGTTCTAGTGGTTCTGTTGTCTCTGGTTTGTACCCAAGAGCAAACATGGTTCCCTACTGTACCTGTGTTGTCTAGAATTGTTCCTACATCTTCTTCGAACCCTCCCCATCCTCTATTTTTCCCTTGCATCGCAAAGTATTTCTCTTTCTCTAGATGTTCTACCAAAGCCGGTCTATCTAGTGTACCGGAAAAGTCTTTCGTGTAGTCCACACAGTAGATTTCCATTCCAACTGCTCGCAATCTATTTTGTAGAGCTGGTAGCTGCTCTTCTAGAATTTCTATCGCTATTTCGGACACCGCTATTTTTGCAACAAACAATGCGAAGGGGTTTGCCCCTTGGTGTATTTCTACCCACCTTCTTTTTGCTATGCTTCCACTAGCTTCTTCTATGCGTTCTACAGTATTTCGAATGGAACTATTTCCAAACTCTTTCTCGCGTCGAATTGTATGTACGATTGTAGTGTGCAGTGGTTTGCTATCCTTCCCAATTGTTTCTCTAGATGCAATTGCTATTCTACCCACACAATTTTTCGCAGACCCCTTTTCCCAGTTGTGCAAGATGCTTTGTTTTCCTACTACTACGCATTCTTCTCTAATCTAGGTACCCAAACACGTACAAATCGTCTACAAATGCTGGCAAACCTTCTAGAGGTTGCAAATTTGTTTGTCCCTCGTGGTTTTCGAGGTAGTCTACGCGCCCAATGTCGGACACAAGATTGTTTTCGTATGCGTTCTCCAAGAGCAAATGCTTGGAAAGACTTTTCGCTGCACGGATTCCCATCGCCTGGAAAGTTGTTGTTGTGGTTGCCATTTTTCAAACTTTGTTGTCGAATACATGTACAACAACATATGTTCAATTGGTTGTTCGAGAACATTTCGACAATTTTTGGCAATTTTTGGTACTGTTGGGAAACTATTCGGAAGATTCTATCGAGACCATCGTAGACGGGAAAATGTACTACAAACATCTAGATTTTGGTGCTAGAAACGCTTGCTTTGGTTTTCTCTAGATTGTGGTTGTCGAAAACATGGTTGTCGGCGGGATTTTTGCGCTCCTATAACAGTACGTCTTCATCACCCCGTTAATCATTCGGAATCCCCTGTTCTCCGCCATATCCCTACCCCCTTCGAGAGCACTCTTATACCTTCCCCAAGTCAGATCGTTAGATCTCTTCGACATCCCCTTGGCCGAGTGCTTAGATTTTCCATCACCACTCACGTAGTAACACTTGCTACACAGAGCGATGGCTCTATCTCCCTCGAATTCCAGCTTGAACAATCCCGGAGTTCTGTTGCTCCACGCGTCCCACGCCAACCACTCGGTCTTCTCCTTATTAAACTTTCTCTTCATATTCTTTCTCACCACCGCCGCCAGCGTCTTCTCCGACAGCGCGAAGTACATGCTGTCAGTGTCCATCTGTATCAGTTCGAAATCTCCGCGATCCACGTACTTGTCCAAGAAATCGTAGTAGAACTCCAGCATCCGGAGCTTGGCCAACTGGTAGACCGATATGCCACACTGAAACGGTCTGTTGATCACCACTCGAGTCTTCCTGCTCGATATCTCGTAAGCCTCCCCAATCTCCTCCAGGTCTTCGAACCACGCCGACCTCAGTGCCCGGTCGACAGTCTTCTCATCCTTCGTATATGTGGTGTTCAGGTGTCTCTCTTGTGCCTCTATTAGCTTGCCACAACACGCGTTGCCAACCAGTTTGAATATCTCCGCCAACACCGTCTTGCTCTTGTCTACGTCCCCCGTCCGTCTGGCAGCGGTGACCTCTTCCACGAACCACTGAAACGGTTTGCCGGGCGTGTAGTCTATCACCCTATGCACCGCCTTGATGATCAGACCGTGCTCCAGATACCACTTTAGCAGTGGGGAGTATATGATCATCTTCTTGGCGGACATTGCCCCCACGAGCTTTCTCTGTCCTTCGACCCTTTTCCTCCCGGTACCGGCCAGGTAGTCCTTCATGTGCTGCGGAACATCGTTCTCATCGATTTCTTGATTAACGAACAGCGGTGACATTTCCGAGAACTTGTCTCTCAACGTTTCCGGGACCTCTATATCCAACTCCGCAAATCCGAACCACTTTTCACTCCTGACCTTCCTCACGAAACAGTCTATATACGACTGTCTTTCCGGGTCGTCACACGTCCATATCGTCTCCTCCCCGCGGCGGCATGTCTTTCGACAGGGTAGACAGATACAGTGCATTGGCGTCGTACCCCATCACCGCCTTGCACATCTTCTCCTCCCGACTACCTACCTGACCCCTGATCGTCGACCTGCCAGCCTCTGCGTATCTGGAGAACACTATGGACGGACCACCGACCAATCCCTGCTTCATCATCTCATAAGTTTCAGACTTCGGTGACCACAGCTCGGGTGTGTCCGCCTTCCCATCGATCGTCCCACGAAGTAGGTACTGAAGGGAAACACCGGGCAGAGACACAGCATCCTTGAGTATATCCACACCTCTTCCTCTGTAGAACTCCGTCATCTTAGTTAGAGCCTCTAGGAACGGTCCGACATCCAAGTCGTTGTAGTGTTTGCAACCATTCCTTGAACGTCTTCATCCCATTTTCTTGGAATACCTTCTTACACTCTTTCCACTCGGACAACGACAGTAGGAACTCACCCTTCAACTTCGAGTACCACTCGGGATAGTCTGGCAGCCCCGGATGGTCGAGCTTGTCCGCGCTATCGAACCACTCGTACGGGAAGTGAGACTTTTATCGTTTTAAACAGTCGTACGCCTTAACCCACCGGTCGTACGTGGTACCGGGTCCCAGATACTGGATGATGTCGAGAAATCTAAACTCCGGGGTAAACAGAAACATCGTCGTGCTGGCTCTCTTTCCGACCATCACCTTAGTCACGGTGGCCGCCAACTTCTCGACAAAGTACTGCTTGATGAGGTTCAGGTCGTACCTGCTACAGTTGAACCCCACCACCGGGACTTGGTCAATCCAAGAGACAATCTTTGCTTGCTGAGACTTCGATAGCATATCTATATCGGCCGGCAGATACTTCTTCCTAACCCCCTCCCTGATTGCCTTGCCTCTCATCTGTAGCTCGGTCACGAACTTCTCGACTAGCGTGTCAGGATCTCGTTCGCAGATGTGGGTTATCCCTTCATGCATCGTATCCCCCAAAGACACAGATATAGGAACGTGCTCGACCTCGAAGGTCAGGTCTTTGGTGGGTTGAGTGGTTTTTGACTTGTCGAGATACGCCTCGAAGTCATAGACTATCTGGTGAGGGTACAGAGTCGTCTCCTCCTCGCGCGGTGATTGTGGATAGTAGGTATTCACCTCATTCAACCACTCGCACTCCCACATCACCACCAGCTCGTAACCCGCCTCCCTTATCTTGGCGTCTCGAATTTTCGTCTTCCTGTACCTCATATACAGCGCTGTCTTACCGTGATGAATCGGACACCCGTGCCAGTAGCATCCGTGAAACTGAAACACGGTCTTGGTCTCGTGACAATATCCATCGACAGGATCGCCGGCCACCCACCTCTCTCCACCGTGACCGCATCTCGCGTGATGTATGTGCTTTCCCAATCTTCTTCTTCTCTGCTCAACCATTGAATCGATCTCTCGCTCGCTGACCCCTTGGGATAGAACGCCTTCTCGTATGCAGACTGTGGTCTCTCTACGATCTTACCTGGACATGTCACCACGGTCTTCCCACCCATGCAGGTGGTCGCGTGCCTGTGCATGTTACACGACTTTGTGAACCGTTGTTGGCATCCGGAGCACCCGTACTCGTTCGTCATCTTGCGGAGGTTCGTTATGAGGAAAGAGTGACCTCCAAACATTCCTATCGTCATTGTCTTCTCCCCAACCACATCGTAATTTGCCGGAACCTTCATGAGATACCACACTCCCTCGTCGGTGGGCTCGTAAACGCGAATGCCCATCTTGAAGTGCTCTTCGACCTTCTTAATATCTTTCAAGGGAATTCCCTTACTATCCGGTCCGTTATCGTGACCGAGATATTCGTTAGCTAGAGTTCGTGCATTCTCACAACAGCGGTCTGGTCTCCCTCCACGGTGGATGGCTATGCACCTAAACAGACACAAGTAGTCGTCGTACGTGTCGACGGAATACATTCCCTTTTTTCTGTCTTAACCAGTCTGGGAGTTTTCCCGCTCCCATGAGAAGTTGTTGAGCGTCGATGATCATCTTCACCTCGACCGATATCCAACGAACGAAGGTCCATTTTGTGTTTGGTCTATCAACTTTGTCGATGTCCATTCGACCTTTCTCTCTATCGGATATCCAACTCTCGGCTTTGGCGATCTCGTTTATCCACGGACTGCCCTTTGATTGTTTGTGATAGATCATAGTAGCGTCGGTCTCTATGTTCCTAATACGATACGAGCACGAATACCTCAGATAACACGCCGTGGTCATCTCTGGACGAATTTTATTCATTATGCGATTAGCGATCTCCCCATCTACCCCCCTCTCGAAAGTCCATACTATCTTCCTCCTACCCCTATCAACAGTTTCCCTAACTTCGGCTTCTTCGGCGAGAATCCTGGACCCTCCTCCACCAAAGCTCTGGCGATATCTCTCCTACTCTTAGGAGGTCTCCCAACCAACCCTTGATAAATCTTATTGTAGTACGCCTTGAATAGTGGTTTTCTACGCGCGCTGGGATCTTCTTTTACACGCTGCGCGTAAGCAGTGGCGCGCAGACTGGCCGTCGTCTCGTTCTCCAATTTCTCGGAGCGTTTTTCAGGGTCAGCGGGCAGTCGATCCGGTCGAAACCGCACGTCGCAGCCTCTCCTCGTAGACGATGGCTCGCGCGTCACTTATCCTATCTGCTATATCTTTCTTGAGTCTCAAACCTCTTAGGGAAATTCCCCAACTCTTAGCTTGCTCTCTCATTTGCTTTATGGTAGACATTATACTGAGTATAACCAATAGATTTTTATCTTCAATAGGGTGTAAGTTTATTTGTAATAAATGTATGACAGATTGCTGTAATATACTGAGTATAACATAGGGATTCTTATCTCTAATAGGGTGTATCTTCTCATGTCATAAATATGGTCTCGCGGTTGATGAAAAATATGTTCTCATACATACCCGCCGAACAGTAGGTGTGTTTTAAAAAAAATTATGCTTACTCCCCCCTTTGTGTTTGGAAAAATTAAAATTATGCCTACTCCCCCCTTCGTGTTTTGAAAAATTAAAATTACTCCCATTCTCATAAATATTCTCATAAAAATGGAGGAAAATCTGAGTAGTATATAAGAGTCATTAATTATAGCACCACCTGGTGGGAGGCACCACGTGTAGCCGGTGGCTTCCAGAGGGTGGTGGTATCATTTTGACTCTTATATACTACTACTTAAGGACCCGTGTGACCCCGGATCATCTTTATATGGTTTAAGCATAATTGCTTCCTAAATGTGATGTGCCACTCCATGTGCCGTGTAGGATATAGTAATGAGGCAATGTTCACATATGTGTTATACATATATTCCATCACATTTAGGAACAATAATGTTTGATCATATGATGAACAGGGATCCCATATGTTCCTTAAAATATAATATTAAACCATACATCATGTAAGATACTCTCTATAAATAGAGGATCTCAAACGAGTTCCCATTTGATATGAGATTTATGAAACGAGTCGAGCACAGTTTATGCACAGAGCCTTGAAATTGTAGACGAGTTTCATAAATCTCATATCAAATGGAAACGAGTTCGAGATTCTGCTTATCACATGACTTCACACTCCAAATAGCAGACGATATCCAATATATATTTCAGTGAGTAGAAACGATCGACTATTTTCGCCTCTAGTTGGAAATGTCTAAAGAGAAAAATAGTTTTAATCTCTGCAAGAAAATTATTTTATCCCGTCAACACAGTGCGTATGTGCCGTGAAACACGGTGCCGTGAAACATTTTTGATATCCAGTCAATACAATTTTTGCATTTTACAGCCATTTGTAGGTGTTGACGGGATAAATAGAATAGTAGGTTAGTGCCGTGAATGGGAAAAAATATCTGGCACAGCACGGAAACGGGATGTGCTCGGCAGAGCTCGCCCATCCAGTTTCCTGAGCCTTGCCAGATATTTTTTCCCATTCACGGCACTAAGCTACTATTCTCTATCTATTTTCCGTATTTCTGAACCAAAGTATATGTTGTGACCACTCATTTGAACCGTCTCGGCGAGACGGTTCAAATGAGTGGTCACAACATATACTTCTGATGAGAAATAAAGAAATTCTTGAGCCTTGCCTGATATTTTTTCCCATTCACGGCACTACTGTAACCTACTATTCTCTATATAAATATGCCATACAATAGGTTCCTGTTCTTTGTAAACACTTTATATTACCAAACGGTGGCACATTCTAACAATTTCAGTATTTTTAATGAGTCACTGACACTCCAAGTGACGTTTCAAACATGATGACGTCAACGTCAAAACATCATTGCTTTTTCGTGCCATTATGAATGTCATTTGGAATGTCTCCATTTTATTCATTTGACATATAAACATTAGCGCAAAATACGAATACATAATTTGTGATGCGGCCAGCCAAAAAAAATTTGCTGCAGGTGTTGTTACACGTGTGTCAGATCACATTTATGAAATCCCTTAATGGGTTACAGCACGGAATAACAATGTTTTCATGTGATAAGATAATTGATCAAATACCGCCAATAATCATTTATACTGAAATCTTAACACTGTTTTCTTGTAAATAATTGTTGGATTTACATTTATTGAGCATAGGCTGCATATGCAGCCTATGCTCAATAAATGTAAATCCATCAATTCTAAATTTGCGCTTACGAACATTTTAGTCGTACAAAGTTTAGTGAAACGGCCCCCAGGTCTCCAGTCTGAATTCCGGTAAGGATGAACCCCCGATTGTTGAATTACCCGTCGCGTGCTCCCGACCAACCACCCACCCATATTTAATAAGTAAGAAATAGCAAACTATACTTGTAAAAGTAAACTACGCATTGAATTTGAAATCTGGGGATATAATATTCTTATTTTTATGTATCATACTGTGCTTATGCAGTAAATATAAACTAATATTTGTTGACTTAAGGACCCGTGTGACCCCGGATCATCTTTATATGGTTTAAGCATAATTGCTTCCTAAATGTGATGTGCCACTCCATGTGCCGTGTAGGATATAGTAATGAGGCAATGTTCACATATGTGTTATACATATATTCCATCACATTTAGGAACAATAATGTTTGATCATATGATGAACAGGGATCCCATATGTTCCTTAAAATATAATATTAAACCATACATCATGTAAGATACTCTCTATAAATAGAGGATCTCAAACGAGTTCCCATTTGATATGAGATTTATGAAACGAGTCGAGCACAGTTTATGCACAGAGCCTTGAAATTGTAGACGAGTTTCATAAATCTCATATCAAATGGAAACGAGTTCGAGATTCTGCTTATCACATGACTTCACACTCCAAATAGCAGACGATATCCAATATATTTCAGTGAGTAGAAACGATCGACTATTTTCGCCTCTAGTTGGAAATGTCTAAAGAGAAAAATAGTTTTAATCTCTGCAAGAAAATTATTTTATCCCGTCAACACAGTGCGTATGTGCCGTGAAACACGGTGCCGTGAAACATTTTTGATATCCAGTCAATACAATTTTTGCATTTTACAGCCATTTGTAGGTGTTGACGGGATAAATAGAATAGTAGGTTAGTGCCGTGAATGGGAAAAAATATCTGGCACAGCACGGAAACGGGATGTGCTCGGCAGAGCCTCGCCCATCCAGTTTCCTGAGCCTTGCCAGATATTTTTTCCCATTCACGGCACTAAGCTACTATTCTCTATCTATTTTCCGTATTTCTGAACCAAAGTATATGTTGTGACCACTCATTTGAACCGTCTCGGCGAGACGGTTCAAATGAGTGGTCACAACATATACTTCTGATGAGAAATAAAGAAATTCTTGAGCCTTGCCTGATATTTTTTCCCATTCACGGCACTAACCTACTATTCTCTATATAAATATGCCATACAATAGGTTCCTGTTCTTTGTAAACACTTTATATTACCAAACGGTGGCACATTCTAACAATTTCAGTATTTTTTAATGAGTCACTGACACTCCAAGTGACGTTTCAAACATGATGACGTCAACGTCAAAACATCATTGCTTTTTCGTGCCATTATGAATGTCATTTGGAATGTCTCCATTTTATTCATTTGACATATAAACATTAGCGCAAAATACGAATACATAATTTGTGATGCGGCCAGCCAAAAAAAATTTGCTGCAGGTGTTGTTACACGTGTGTCAGATCACATTTATGAAATCCCTTAATGGGTTACAGCACGGAATAACAATGTTTTCATGTGATAAGATAATTGATCAAATACCGCCAATAATCATTTATACTGAAATCTTAACACTGTTTTCTTGTAAATAATTGTTGGATTTACATTTATTGAGCATAGGCTGCATATGCAGCCTATGCTCAATAAATGTAAATCCATCAATTCTAAATTTGCGCTTACGAACATTTTAGTCGTACAAAGTTTAGTGAAAAGGCCCCCAGGTCTCCAGTCTGAATTCCGTTAAGGATGAACCCCCGATTGTTGAATTACCCGTCGCGTGCTCCCGACCAACCACCCACCCATATTTAATAAGTAAGAAATATCAAACTATACTTGTAAAAGTAAACTACGCATTGAATTTGAAATCTGGGGATATAATATTCTTATTTTTATGTATCATACTGTGCTTATGCAGTAAATATAAACTAATATTTGTTGACTTAAGGACCCGTGTGACCCCGGATCATCTTTATATGGTTTAAGCATAATTGCTTCCTAAATGTGATGTGCCACTCCATGTGCCGTGTAGGATATAGTAATGAGGCAATGTTCACATATGTGTTATACATATATTCCATCACATTTAGGAACAATAATGTTTGATCATATGATGAACAGGGATCCCATATGTTCCTTAAAATATAATATTAAACCATACATCATGTAAGATACTCTCTATAAATAGAGGATCTCAAACGAGTTCCCATTTGATATGAGATTTATGAAACGAGTCGAGCACAGTTTATGCACAGAGCCTTGAAATTGTAGACGAGTTTCATAAATCTCATATCAAATGGAAACGAGTTCGAGATTCTGCTTATCACATGACTTCACACTCCAAATAGCAGACGATATCCAATATATTTTCAGTGAGTAGAAACGATCGACTATTTTCGCCTCTAGTTGGAAATGTCTAAAGAGAAAAATAGTTTTAATCTCTGCAAGAAAATTATTTTATCCCGTCAACACAGTGCGTATGTGCCGTGAAACACGGTGCCGTGAAACATTTTTGATATCCAGTCAATACAATTTTTGCATTTTACAGCCATTTGTAGGTGTTGACGGGATAAATAGAATAGTAGGTTAGTGCCGTGAATGGGAAAAAATATCTGGCACAGCACGGAAACGGGATGTGCTCGGCAGAGCCTCGCCCATCCAGTTTCCTGAGCCTTGCCAGATATTTTTTCCCATTCACGGCACTAAGCTACTATTCTCTATCTATTTTCCGTATTTCTGAACCAAAGTATATGTTGTGACCACTCATTTGAACCGTCTCGGCGAGACGGTTCAAATGAGTGGTCACAACATATACTTCTGATGAGAAATAAAGAAATTCTTGAGCCTTGCCTGATATTTTTTCCCATTCACGGCACTAACCTACTATTCTCTATATAAATATGCCATACAATAGGTTCCTGTTCTTTGTAAACACTTTATATTACCAAACGGTGGCACATTCTAACAATTTCAGTATTTTTAATGAGTCACTGACACTCCAAGTGACGTTTCAAACATGATGACGTCAACGTCAAAACATCATTGCTTTTTCGTGCCATTATGAATGTCATTTGGAATGTCTCCATTTTATTCATTTGACATATAAACATTAGCGCAAAATACGAATACATAATTTGTGATGCGGCCAGCCAAAAAAAATTTGCTGCAGGTGTTGTTACACGTGTGTCAGATCACATTTATGAAATCCCTTAATGGGTTACAGCACGGAATAACAATGTTTTCATGTGATAAGATAATTGATCAAATACCGCCAATAATCATTTATACTGAAATCTTCCACAAAGGGAGTAGCTGTACTCATTAACTTAACCATTAAAAGGTGGGAACCGAAAATTGCCGTCTGCAGTATTTTTAACAATTCTCATGCACTGTAAACAAATATTTTCATTCAGAAAAAAAAAAAACAGCAGATGACTTAATGGGCCTTATGACGTCTGTGACCAGTGTAGACCACATAGTCGCATCTGTACTGTTCACCTTTCCATCAGTGAAACACCTGTCATTTCTAACCAGCATAGATCCTTATCGAACTAGTGTACTAGCAGATCAGGAGCTAGACTGGTCACAAATGCTATAAGCCCCATGTCTCCACTGAAGCGCACTAACTGTTGTTGCAAAATGATTAGACAATGTGATTGTGCACCATGGTAACGATCTACATTTGAGACACGCCATGTGATCTTATACCTTCGGAAATCTGCGTAATTTCATTAAATACATTTACGGTACACAATTTACACAATATTTTTCAAAATAAAAGTTGACAAAATTTTCGGGGTACATGCGGAATAATTTACAATATTTTCAGAGTATATGCGGAATTATTCAATTATTCCGCATCTACTCTGAAAATATTGTAAATTTTGTAAACGTATTTCATGAAATTACGCATTTGTCCGAAGGTATAAAATCACATGGCGTGTCTTAATTGCAAGTACCATAAAGTACCGTTACTGAGCCGCCGGCTCACATACTATGCACTGTGTGGCCCATTGAATTGAGTGCAGTTTGCGACAAATACATAAATACACAAACTCCGTTTACTTACTTGCAGTTTGCGCCTGAGCGGAAAGTGGAGTATGGTCCGGTGTACGATGTCGGGCACCAGGAGGTTGACCACGTCCACCATTCGGGGCTGCTTCAGGAGTGAAGGACCCAGGGGCTTCAGGAGGGAGTGGTGCTCCACGGCTTTACTGCCCCACAGGTATGGCCTGGTGGGGTGTACAGAGAATATCAGGTTAGTGTGTCTGGTATCAGGTAACATTATCAGGCAAGGCTACGAAATGTGTAGTAATCCGAGGCCGCGTTTCTTATAAAATCGGCAAACTTGTAAATATCATATTAAAATTAAATCATCAAATAGATGGTCTATTTATTAAACAATTTGACCAAGATCACAAGAAACTCTGGCATTATCATGCCCATTTAGGGTTATTACAGTAATCCATTTGATGCAAGATACATATTAATAACAGGTATGAACATTTAAAAATAGTTTTTCCAATTTTCTTATTCCTCAATGAAAGTATATGTTGTGACCACTCATTTTAACCGTCTCAACGAGACGGTTAAAATGGGTGGTAACAACATATACTTCTTGCGAGAAACAAAAATAATATTGAGGATTTTCCGTCAGAAATGTCGCGTATGCTCAGCACGAAATGGGTAAATCTTACTGAAAACTGGTGAAGTCAATCCCATTCTTCTCATACAGGTGAAGAAGCTTCAGTATTTTCTGATCTGAAATTAAAATCAAGAATTATGACAAAAACATGTCTCCCCGCACACCACCACTACATGGTATTGGGACTTGGAAAATTAAAATTTAAGGCAACAACAGCATATATGTAGCTACTTTGTTTTTTCTGCATAAGTTAGCTTGTATATTGGGAGATAATAAAATGAAAAGAGACAACATATGCACTTGTCAAGGGCCATAACTCTGCCAATACTAGATGAATCCATATCAAAAACCCCAGGTGTACAACAAACATTCCTGTAAAATTTCGCAACTTAACTCAAACACTTTTGGAAATCCGAGCGACACAAATTTGTGATGGACAAAATTGCCAATTTTCTCTAAGTCTAGGGTCATAACTCCATCCTTACTGGATGATTGCGCAAACAACACCCCGTGTACACAGCTACATATGCTGATTAACATTCCTATATAGTTTCATGCCTGTAACTCAAATACTTTTTGAGTTAACGGCAACACAAGTTAAAAATAAGCAATTATCACTAAATCAAGGGCCATAACTCCACCCATACTCATTGAATCCGCACCAAAATCAACAGATGCAAAACTCCACATGTTGATAACCATTCCTATACGGTTTCATGACTGTAGATCACATAGTTTTTCAGTTATGTGCGGCGCAAGTTGAAAATCGCCAGTTTCACTAAGTCAAGGGCCATAACTCTGTGCGAATACTGGATGAATCCGCATCTAACTTCGCATGATGACAAATATTCCTATAAGGTTTCCTGACTGTAGCTCAAATAGTTTTTTTCAGTTATGTGCGACACAAATTTAAAATCACCACTTTTTTTTCCTCACTCAGTCAAGGGCCATAACTCTGCGAATACTGGATGAACCCGCATCTAAAACCCCGAGGTGCGCAACTTCACATGACGACAAATCTTCTTTTGTTTCACGGAAATTGATATAGACTGCTATTGACTCTTCATTCATGTTAGCAATTAGACAAACATGTCTTGGCGCACTCATATACCTGAAATACAGTGGAGCATCTCTAAACCGGACACCCTGGGGACTTTCCAGGAGGTCTGGTTTAGAGAGGTTCCTGTGTATTATCAAATTTGTGGTCAGTAAGATAAATAGCTAACATCAAAGTGCAGCTTGATCTCTGGTTACAAATCAGAATACATTTGATTCACATACCAGAAAGTCAAAAATCTACCCGAGGGTCAAACCAGGAATAATTCCAGCACAAAAATATTTACACAATTCCCTAACATTTGATTGGTCCGTAGCAAGTCTCTGTCCAAAATTTATATCCCAGTAAACTCCCACGCTGACCTACTTTCCATAACCGTGAGGCGCAGTTAAAATAATTCTTAAGAAAACGGAAAATAAACACATTTTCTTGATGAATTTATTTCAAATGCTGGAATTATAAGGAATGAATGGCCTTTTTGTGGAATTTATCGGGGATATAAACTTGGAAAAGTCGCGGGAATACTGGACGAGGCCTTCCGGCCTTCGTCCAGTATTCCCGCGACTTTTCCAAGTTTATACCCCGATAAATTCCACAAAACGGCCATTCATTCCTATAATGTACCCTTCGCATGCTCCCAACTAACCGCCGACGACACACAACATACCAACGATGGAGAGGGTGGTTCCATACGCCCCAAGTAACACCCCCACATGGTCTTGCTGGCAGCTGGCTGGGGATCTCTCCAATAGTTCTAGCAGGAGGTCCAACAGTGGCTCTACAAGGGAAAATCATGTTCATATCATACTGATACAAGCATTGCCACACAGGTGGAAGACTCAGATAGACCGGCGACATAAACAAGAGTTGTCAGAAGACAACGATGCACGCCTGGTGATGCTTTAGTTTAACGAAGAAGCTGTGTGAAATGAAATTCCCCACAATATTAAGTTTGCCAAAGCGCTAAGATTGTGACCTTGGGGTTAACGGAGGTCTGAGGGTCATGGATTTGGATAGAGAACCATTAGAGGAAGGGATGTGTAAAATAGCAAGAAGAGCGGTGAAAGGAAACAGAAAAACAGAAATTATAACAAATTTCCCCCAAAATTGAGTTTATGAAAGCATGAAGACTGTGACATTGATCTTCAGGTTAGGGGGGGGTTGGTGTCTGAGCTTCGTGCATTTGTCACAGCATGATAGAGAATCATTAGAGAAAGGCATGTGTGAAATATCAAAACGCTTGGTGAAAGTTAAGTTTATGAAAGTACAGTCAAACTTGCACAAACGACCACATGCATTAAGCGACTTTTGTCTTATGCGACCACTTTCAATTCCCACCGACCATTTGGCCTATATAATGACAGTGTATTAAACGACTTTTGCTTAACGCGACCAGCGGTCAAATATTTTGTATGGTCGTTTGTATTAAACGACCATTAATTGACAGGGTGTCACTTTCTCCAGGTGAAATTAGCCTCAAGCGTGTGACAAACAAAGGAAACAAATCCCCTGTCACTGTCAAAGTGTGAATGTTGAATTGTTTATGATTATTGACCTGAAACCTCGTTCTGATTCGCTTTTTTTCCTTAGAGCGCGTTCGTTTTTTTTTTTACTATAGTTGAACTATTGTAGATGCATTGCGCATGTCTAGTAGATAATTTCCAAGTAAATTTCCCGCTCTCTATAACTTTTTACCTATTCACCGCCATCTTGAAACTGGAGGAACATGCGTCTTTAGGCTAGTAGAACTATAGTAGATGTATGATGTCACTCTGGTCGAACCAGTCTGCGTTCGGGGTTGTTTAGTTGAACTATAGTTCAACTATACAAACCATAGTTTACGCTCGAACTCGCTCTGTTGTGATTACTAAAGGGAATTAACTCATGCCTATTTGCGATTTCAGCTGGGCGATTTCCTTTCGCAATAACATTCAAATTCTTTCATAAATTTTGATGAAATAAAGCCTGAATAATTCAGAAACATTACCGGTAGTATTCTAATGTATTTATTTCTATGTTAATGTTTAATATTCGCGATTTCCTGATTCCAAATATTAAACCATATAACCGGACATACCAGTACCCGGATTTCCATTTTGTTTTCGTTTTTGTGTTAAAAGACCATTGTTCTAATTGACCATTTTTGGTGTCTCCCTTGGGTGGTCGCTTAATACAAGTTTGACTGTACCTAGAAAGTACCTAGACTGTGTGACCTTGACCTTGGGTCTGAGCATCGTGGATTAGCATGATAGACTCGTTAGAGAAAGACATGTGTGAAATATCAAAACGTTTGGTGAAAGGAAACAGAAATTATAACAAATTTCACCCATGATTAAGTTTTTGAATTTTTGAAGACGGACGGACGGACAGACGGAGAGACGTTGACGCTAAAGAGTGCCCCTAAATATGTAGTTGTAGTCTGTGGGCCTGTGACCTTGACCCTGGGTTTAGCACGGTCACAGCATGATAGTAGACCTTAAGAGGAATGCATGCGTGAAATATTAACGAAGAAAATATAAGTCATAACCAATTTTTCTGATGTTAAGTTTTGTAAAGAGACTAAGTATGTGACGTTGAGCTTGGGATCAGCAGGGGTTGGACGGTCGTGGTTTTGTCAGAGCATGATAGTAGATCCTTAGAGGAATGCATGCGTGAAATATTAAGAATATATATTTCTCTGCCGTTAAGTTTAGTGACGGACGGATGGACGGACAACCAAACTCCAGTATACTGCAGGGGTATGAAAATTCTTAGGTACATAATCACAAGGCTCGTCTCATATGGTAGTACAACATATTCGAGACCATACCTTTAGCATCAGGACATTCTTCATTAAACATCACCGGGAGAAAGGTTGAGTGGCTCATCACCATGGAAACAATGGTTTCAATGGTAACCGAGGCAGGACCATCATCTTCTGTGTACAGTGCTCGGATAAGCTGGACCAACAATCTCAGCATTCTTGGATCTTTATATAAATACCTTAAAAGAAAGAAATGATGGGTACATGTACACAAGATTTCATTGATTGGATTGAATTTGGGTTTTCCGTCAGTTCAAAAACAGTCATATGTGGCTGTGACTAGAGAAATAAAATAGCGACCAGTATAGATTCAGATCAGCCTGTGCATCCAGAACTGAAATTCAACTGCAGGAATAAATTGAATGTTATTATTATTATTGTGACGAGAAATGAGGTTTATTGCCATTGCAACCAGTGTAGACCCAGCTCAGCCTGCACATCCGTGCAGTCTGATCAGGATCTGCACTGTTCGCCATTAAGTGGGTGAAAAAGGTGAAAGTGAAAGGGTTTAATGTCCCACCAACAGCTAAGGTCATATAGAGGCGGGATCACAGTTTAAAGTCGCATCCAACATGTCCAACAGACCAGTGGGTTGGAAATACTATGAAAGTATTTCTGATGCCCTAGGCGAGGTTTGAACCCACAACCTCCGACCCCTAGGCCACGACACATCCCTATTAAGTGGGTGCAATACCCAGCTTGTAAACAGTATACTTTCCTATCAGGCTGCAGGAGTGCGCTAGCATATCAGAGGCTACACTGGTCACAAATAAAGGGGTCAGTGGAGAGGTGAGTGTCTTAGGTTTAATGTCTTAGCAACAGCTAAGGTCATATATAGAGATGACCACAGATTAAAGTCTCATCCGACATACCAATGTGATGGAATACTATGGCATCACAGGACGGTGGAAAATAGCCAAAATTTACCAACTTTCTGAGGGTGGCAGGTGACTTATAAAAATCAACGCGTCTCGCAATCAGTTAAGGAGGCTCTTGAGACAAATAGTTCAAAATACAAATGAAGTACAAATTGCGCGCCACAATAAAAATGTAGTAAAAGATGTGTATATTTAATTTTTTAGAAAGTTACCCAACCCACCTATTTTTGGCCAGAATTCGTAGAATTATCAAATACTCTAAAAAATACACCTGGTCAAGGCTCACAAAGTAAAGAAATATTCATAAACCTATTTTGCTAGACACACTGATGTAACTTGCACGGTCTGTAGTGAAGTATATAGAAAATCGTCCACCTCGCTTTTACCCCTAGCTGGGCACTGTCCCGTGAGACCTATGCATATATTTGTCATGCCTAGTGAGGCTTGAACTCACAACATCCGGTACTGAAGTCCAATGTCACGTCCCCTAGGCCACGGCCCATCCCTTGGGGTCAGTGGAAGAAAGGGGCTAAGTCCCATTATGGGACTTAGCTCCTTTCTTTCACTGACCCCAACAATCCAAATGTCGTAAGCCCCATTTCCGCAGTCACAGCAATATCACAGATACTTACTTCAGTGTGGACTTTAGGAAATGCGGCCATGTGTCCGTCTGTGAGAAATATGACGATCTCAAGGTCGTGACCTCATCCTGGCAATGGAACACATGAGCAATTAGGTCGCCGGCTGAGAACATGAACCCTAGGACATTTGTGACCAGCATAGCTCTTGATCATAGTGTCTGATCACATGTGGCTGTGACTGGAGAAAAGGGGCTTCTGGTTTTTTTTACCAGTGTAGATCCAGATCAGCCTGTGCATCCGCACCGTTCATCATTCCATCAAACAGACACTTGCCATGCATCTAACAAGCAATATCTATAATGATCAGACTACAGGCATGTGCTACTTTATCAGGAGATACACTGGTCACAAACCCATCAGCCACATTAATGGCCAGCATAGATCTTGATCATAGCGTATCATTAGATCAAAACTGCAGGCATTCTAATTATGAGCTAGACATTAGGTTTGTATTATGCCCCCATTGCATACTGGACTGTAACTGGAGAAACATGTACGCACTTTTTGACTTAACAAAATTGCTTTAAGAGTTTCAGCGACATTTCGAAGGTGACCAAGGTCAAAGTTGTGTTAATGGTGGTGCGAGTGTGTGACAAATGTTCAGGTGATTCAAGTATCCAAATAACGAAGCAATCCTTCGCGTAATATTGAAGATATTACATAGTGGAGAAACTCTTACAAACTTTTAGACGTAAATGTACACGGACAGACACACGGAACCTCAAGAGCAACGCAATATGCCGCCCCCCTTGCTGTCGCATAGGGGGGCATAAATACTATATAAATCTACATATAAACTATTTTTTCCTGTTCCTTTTCATTAGTATCTATGTATATCTCCGAGATCCTGTCCCAGTTAACAAAGACCTTAGATCAAGCCTCATCTGAGGCCTGTTTCACTAAACTTCATACGACTAAAATGTTTGTAAGTGCAAAATAATGATAGTCTGTAAATTTCACATTAAGAATGTTTTCTTGTAAACAGTCATTGGATTTACATTTATTGAGCATAGGCTGCATATGCAGCCTATGCTCAATAAATGTAAATCCATCAATTTAAATTTACAGACGGTCCTAAATTTGTACTTACGAACATTTTAGTCGTACGAAGTTTAGTGAAATGGCCGCCTGGCGACTAGAGTAGTGATATATATAAATAGGTACCTCAGTAAATGTTGACAATTTATCCAGCAGCAGGTTTTCTAGCTGTACATCCCGACTGGTTTTCAACTCCATACACTTCCCTAGTGCCTTCACACAGAGGTGCAGTAGCTCAGTCCGCAGTCTGTTGCCAGCGGCAACTGCCACTCCTGTTGCCTGGCAACCCAGGATTGTCACGATCACATGGACATGGTGGCAGCGGATGGCAGACTTGTCTTCAAATGTCTGTTGTAGCAACGTCATCATCTTCTTCACTGCTTTCTTGTCTATAGTGGGAAACAGAAATGGGGCTTAAGGGTTTTGCGACCAGTGCATATCCAGATCAGCCTGTGCATCCGCACAGTCTGATCAGGATCTGCACTGTTCACCGTTTTCTATCAATGAAACACCCTTCATTCTTCTAACAAGCAATATAATTGTTTTCAGGCTACAGGAATGTGCTATTTGATCAGGAGCTACACTGGTAAAAAATCCCATAAGCCCCATTTCTCCAGTCACAGTCACATATGGAGGATCTTACATTAGCGGTGATTTAATACGATATTTATTAAATGGGTTTACTAATTTCATAAGAAACGAGTATATGCACAGTTTCAAGCCACTTGTGCAGATACTGTATTTAATGCAATTGCCGGACGCACATGCCAGATGCATGCCAAAAGCGGCGACAATAGCACGCCGTCCGCAAGTGGGCGTGATAAAAACGAACAGACGACAAAATGTGGTTCCCGCCTTTTAAGCGTTTAAAAGTACGCTAGAAATATGGCACAAGTCACATTTATCGGAAATTCATTAAGATACATTACCTATAAGCCTGTGTGACAGAAGTTGTTTAAACAGCTGACAAAGACTATCCACGGTGCCCGGTGTGGTGTCCACAGCTTCCTTACATAGGTCCAGTAGTCTCGACTTGTATAATGTGGCCACAGCCATGCCAGCAGCTACATAAACAGAGGAAATAGCATGTAAACAGAGGAAATAGCATGTAAACAGAGGAAATAGCATGTAAAACATTGGATTACTCATACACTACCACCTGCGCTCATCTTGTCAATATTGTCAATTTCTTTTTTTAAAAAGTACTCGAATATTGTGCTTGAAATGAACGTTTTTGAGCAGATATCGTCAATGCCAACTCGAAATCAAGCAGTTTGATTGTCTGAGCCTGAGCTGCTACAGCTCAGGCTCAGACAATCAAACTGCTTGATTGCGAGGTGGCATTGACAATAGATGCTCAGAAACGTCGATATTCTGGGCACGATTAACACAGGCGGTTGTGTATATATCAGACTTACACCACCCTCGTCTTTACGACTTATGGAGAAATGGTGTCAGTAATGTCACAATGATGTGTTTTCTTCGACAAATCAAATCATTTTCTCGCACACACTCTGAATCGCAAGCTTGTTGCATTCACTGCGGCCTGCAGCTGGAAATTAACTCTTGGCAATAGTTCACTCTTGATTGTTTGTTTTTGTCGAGACATATAAGTACTGTGAGATCAGACAACGACCCAAATAACATCAATCCTACTTACAGTGCTCCTGATAAGCTTTGTGTCTATAAAAGAGTATTGTACCCCCTGATTTCAAATTAAATGTGTATTTTATTTTTACAAATGGATGATTGATTTTCTTCATTATTAAAGAGAGGACATGATCAAAACAAATGTAAACATTCAATTATTAGAGTGTATTATTACTTATTCACTTATTTATACTGTAATGCAGTTGAAAAGTTACTTAGTTTAGCTGCAAAAAGGAAACCAAGTACATTTACAACTTTATTACAGTATTTTCTCTACTCAATTTGAAAATGAATGCATATTTTCACATTGCTGCGAGTATTTTGTACTCATACTGTTGATAATCAATGCATATTCAGCTAAAAGAAGTGCGTAAAATATGCCAATACGCAGCATATCTGGAGCTCTGTACTTAGCAATGTTGGTGTAATCGTCAAGGTGACCTATATCATAGACACAGCACGGTCTGCTCATCTACAGGACTACAATGAAGGTAGTTGTGGCCTGTGACAGTGGATTTAACATCCCAGCAACAGCTACAGTCATTTACGGACGGGACCTCGGTTTCAAGTCTCATCCGAAAGACCAGTGGGATGGAAATACTATGAGAGTATTTTTGGATAACTAAGGCAAGGTTGGAACACACAACCTCCACATCGGAAGTCAGGTTTTCTATCTAACCCCTAGGCCATAACCTATCCTTAGTTGCGGGAAGTAACTCTGCAAAACTGTTGTACCGCATATGCTACTGACGGTAGGTGAGTTTTGCAGAGTTACGTTGCATATGCTACGGACGGTACGGGAATTTTGCAGAGTTACTTCCCACAACTACAATGCAGGAACTTACCCGAGTCTGGTTTCATCACTGTTGCATACGTAACAACAACAGGAAGGTACTCAATACAATTCGCCTTTGTCAGGAAGCCAGATTTTGTGATCAACTCGCTGAAATAATTACACAGCCTGACGTTATGTGCGATCAGCAAGCTTGCCAGCTCCGGTACTTTGCGTACTGCTTTATTCAGCAGCTCTAGGAATGTCTCCCGGCTACACAACACTGCCAAGTTTGGGCACGATCGGAACACCCTCATCACAGCATCAGTGAGGTCGCCATCAGTGATGTTGTTGGCTATATACAGCAGGAGGTTGTTCAAGCATGCTTCACCAACCTGTACCGTCCCCTTGTTTGTATGAATTTCAAGTCTTCTCAGAACATACTCGACAAGAACTCCAATGTTTACGGTTAACTTGTCCTCTGGAATGGCCAGCACGCCTTCTAAGATGTCAACACAGTTTTCTGTATCCATGAACGTGATCAAATACTGCAGGCAATCAAATGCTGTGCCATGATTTAAAATGCTGCGTATGATCTCGTGTAAATTATCTGCATTGTCCGACTTCATTGCACTCACTACGGTGGTGATATAGAAACCCAAGGCATCTACCACAGCCAGTGAGTGTTCATTTGCAATATTGAAGATATCATTCAATGTGCGTACCACAGACTCGCACATGGCCATCATGGTTTTGGAATCAGACACCGTATGTGAGAACTCAGCCTTGAAGCAGTTGTGAATGCACTCGTGGTTCAGAATGTCCTTTATGACTGTTCGTAGCTGTTCATTCATTGTGACTTGAGCTGGCTGTAGCTGTGTGAAATCAGCAGCCAGTTTGGCATCTGTCCCTAGAGACAGGGATGTGGCTTCATCATCAGTCGGGCAACCATCCCACTGTCGCAGGGCACTTGTGATGGAAGTTAGTATCGGACCAAGTTTCCTCGCTCCATCTGCCGATGAAATCTGAAAATGAGTTCAGTATTCCTTTAATCCTGAATTACACTTGTTTGAATATGCCATGTTAGTTTTCAGGGCCCGGTCGTTCAAAACACCAGTTAGCTTAACGGACTGTTAAATCCTTAACGGACTGTTAAATCCTTAGCTGAATGGTTAAAATCTCTGTTAAACAGAGATTTTAACCATTCAGTTAAGGAATTAACTATCCGTTAAGCTAACTGAAGCTTTGAGCAACCGGGCCCAGACTATAAATACATTTTTCAGTAAATGGGTAATTTTATAAACATTCTAAATATTTGTTATGAGCTGGCCCATACAGGGGACAGTTTCACTAAACTTGGTACGGCTAAAATATTTGTAAGTGCAAATTTAGGATCGTCTGGAAATTTCAATTGATGGGTTTACATTTATTGAGCATGCAGCCTATGCTCAATAAACGTAAACCCAGTCATTGTTTACAAGAAACATTGTTAATATGAAATCATAATTTTGCACTTACAAACATTTTAGTTTAGTGAAACCTGACCTACACTGTAATGTAATCTTGGAAAATAACAGTATTATATAAAATATTTTTTTGAAAATTTTGTATGTACCACAATTTATTTAGTTGACATAAAGGATCATACAATCCTATATGAAACCTATTATTACTGTAGTTACAATTCATATTATATCGGTATCTCGAAATGGCAGCCATTCTAGATGCTATATTTAGTTCTAAGAAAATGACAATGATTCAAGATGGCTACCTTTAACTTTTCTGCATCTCAGATGTTCCCCTACATGGATCCAGTCCATTTGGGGGGGGGGGAGGGGGCATAAAATGTACACATGATCTGTATAAGACAATAGAGTAACAAAACAGTGACATTTACATGAATCACTTCTTTGCTACATTGTTGAGTTTCAATTCTACATTTACACACGCATGAAAGGTATGCACAAAGCGGATGCTCATGTTTATTTCATTCTACACATCGAAGATCGTGCTCGAACTATGGGTTAAATTACACACTGAGGATTCAAATTCAGAGGATTTAATTCCAGAGGAAATAATTGTTTCTAGAAGCACACATGATGTCAATAACGTTATCATTTTTTGAAGACATTTCCGGCAAAGAATAATGACAAAATAACAAGTGTTTTCTTCCCTGAACTTATAATTTAATTTAACAGATTTCTCAGAAAATAAAACTAGAAATGTGACCTGTCGGCACATGAATACCCCCACTGGCAGCCAAAGAAAACGAGGCATTTTTTATTATAAGCCATTTAGCCGAGCGTTAAGGATTCAAACGCATCAAGTCTGTGACCTTGACCCTGGGCATAGTGTGATAATCCATGCATCGGTGTAGAAGATATAGAGCGGAAGGGCATTTCAATAGGTTTGACCTTTGACCTTCAACTGTGACCTTGACCTTGGACGTAGGTGCATGGTTATTGATCGTGACACACCTTCTCATCCTGAGAAACATTTGTGCCAAGGCATTTGATAATCCATGCATCGGTGTAGAAGATATAGAGCGGAAGGGAATTTCAATAGGTTTGACCTTTGACCTTCAACTGTGACCTTGGACGTAGGTGCGTGGTTATTGATTGCGACACACCTTCTCATCATGAGAAACATTTGTGCCAAGCCATTTGATAATCCATGCATCGGTGTAGAAGATATAGAGCGGAAGGGAATTTCGATAGGTTTGACCTTTGACCTTCAACTGTGACCTTGACCTTGGACGTAGGTGCGTGGTTATTGATCGCGACACACCTTCTCATCATGAGAAACATTTGTGCCAAGCCATTTGATAATCCATGCATCGGTGTAGAAGATATAGAGCGGAAGGGAATTTCGATAGGTTTGACCTTTGACCTTCAACTGTGACCTTGGACAAAGGTGCGTGGTTATTGATCGCGACACACCTTCTCATCATGAGAAACATTTGTGCCAAGCCATTTGATAATCCATGCATCGGTGTAGAAGATATAGAGCGGAAGGGAATTTCCAACAGACCGACCGACCGACAAGCTGACTCCTATATACCCCCAACAAACTTTGTTTGTGGGGGTATAATTATTATTTCAAATTTGATGTGTGCTACTCCTCTAAAGAAACTTGTGCTATGTACATTTCTGGATTTACAAGCACATGTGAGAAATAAATCCTTTAGTTGAAAGCAGTTGATTGCTTGTTTGTGTATTGGTATTTAGTATTGGCCTATCAACAGCTATAAAGGTCATTTAAGGCTGGGGCTGAATACATGCTATAACTAGAAATGGACGCTTGTCGACAAGCGCATGTGTATCCCCCTCCCCAGATACACAAGTAGTTTGAAAAAAGGGTGTTCGAGTCATGCTCCGGAGACAAAATCAGTGACGGAAAAAAACAAAGGGAGATAACTAAAAAATTAGTGATGCAAGAGTTGTCATTCTTGCGTGACACACATTTAGGGTTGTGGTCTATGCATGTGTGAAGTTTCATGAAAATATTCCAAAGGGTGTTCGAGTTATGCTCCAGACATGAAATCAGTGCACAAAACAACAAAGGGAGATAACTAAGAAATTAACGATGCAAGAGTTGTCATTCTTATGTGCGACACACCTTTGGGTCGTCTTCTATGCATGTGTGAAGTTTAATAAACTAGAAAATGTGTTCAGAGAACACGGATGTCCCACATATCGCTTTGATAATAAATGAGGCCAAATTCCAAGTCAAAATTTTCTTTTACCCGAGAGTTCAAGTTTTTGAAGCACCAAGTATGTGACCTTGACCCTGGGCTTGGCGGGGGCAGGACAAACGTGGATTTGGCACAGGGCGGTAGAGGACCATTAGAGCAATGCATATATGAAATATGAAGCTGATCCGTGAAAGAAAACAGAAATTATAAGATATTTACCTGAGCGTTAAAGTTTTTGAAGCACTAAGTATGTGATGTTAACCCTGGGCTTGGCGGGGGCGGGACGAACGTAGATTTGGCACAGGGCGGTAGAGGACCATTAGAGCAACGCGTATATGAAATATGAAGTTGATCCGTGAATGGAAATAAAAATTATAAGATATTTACCTGAGCGTTAAATTTTTGAAGCACCAAGTATGTGACCTTGACCCTGGGATTGGCGGGGCAGGACGAACGTGGATTTGGCACAGGGCGGTAGAGGACCATTAGAGCAATGCGTATATGAAATATGAAGATGATCCATGAAAGAAAACAGAAAGTATAAGATATTTACCTGAGCGTTAAATTTTTTGAAGCACTAAGTATGTGACCTTGACCCTGGGTTTGGCGGGGGTAGAACGAACGTGGATTTGGCACAGGGCGGTAGAGGACCATTAGAGCAATGCGTATATGAAATATGAAGCTGATCCGTGAAAGAAAACAGAAATTATAAGATATTTACCCGAGCGTTAAAGTTTTTGAAGCACCAAGTATGTAACCTTGACCCTGGGCTTGGCGGGGGCAGGACGAACGTGGATTTGGCACAGGGCGGTAGAGGACCATTAGAGCAATGTGTATATGAAATATGAAGCTGATCCGTGAAAGAAAACAGAAATTATAAGATATTAACCCGAGCGTTAAAGTTTTTGAAGCACCAAGTATGTGACCTTGACCCTGGGCTTGGCGGGGGTAGGACGAACGTGGATTTGGCACAGGGCGGTAGTGAACCATCAGAGCAATGTGTATATGAAATATGAAGCAGATCAGTCGAAGGATGAAGAAATTATATGAGACATTTACCCGAGAGTTAAAGTTTTGTGACGGACGGACGCACGTTCCTACGAATGAATACTTGTTGGGTTTTTACTGTATAAAAATACCCAACAAGAGTACCCAACACTATCCTAACCCTACCCAATAAGATCCCCGTACGCTTACAACAAGTACCCATTCGTGTGTGCGGACGGACGGACGGACGGACAGACGGACGGACAAGGGTAACACTAAATGCCCCCTCCACTATCGTGGTGGGGCATAAAAATATTCCAAAGGGTGTTCGAGTTATGCTCTGGATACAAAATCAGAGCACGAAACAACAAAGGGAGATAAGTAAACAAGAATTCCGCGGAATCAGATGCCTCGCCTTGTCCCGTCTTGTCCCGCCTTGACCACAGGTGGAAGACTCGGACCTATGACACCAAAAAAATGCCTATTAAAAAAAATCCCATTACCCCACCCACTTGGTCTCGTACAGTACATAACGTTAATTCAAGGTGAGCATAAATAGCGCTATTATAGAAAGAGCCCTCTTTTTTCCGGCTCGCACAAACACAATAAACATCGATTAAATGTATGAAATATGTCTCTGGCAATCGATAAAGGTATTAGGTGTGTGAATATACTCACTTCAAATCGCTGTTTCAAGTATTTATTGAGTTATTCGCGTTTTGATTACCCCATCCAAAGCGAAAGTTGCGTGTACGAAAGAATCTCACACAGAATCGGAGGCCGTCCGGCTGGATTATCGGTCATATTTGGCCGATAGCTGATCGCCAGCTCAAACTAAAGTCGTGCACCATGATCATATACATTAGAGACTCCAACCATACAAAGTTCGTCCAATTGTGATCGTTCGCCGATCTAAAAAACACTTTTTTCTAATTTTATTGACTTTCTTTCATGATTCGCGTACTATCAGATTATGTCTTCCGGAAACCCTGAAAAGGGAAAGTCCTCGCATCTATTTTTAGGTTTAACCAATCAGAGATGTTCTTACATAGACGCTTCGGTGGTTGTATTATGGAAGATAGTGCATTGACCCAGTTCCAGATAATGAACGAAATTATAGAAAAAAGTGTTTTTTAGATCGGCGAACGATCACAATTGGACGAACTTTGTATGGTTGGAGTCTCTAATGTATATGATCATGGTGTACGACTTTAGTTTGAGCTGGCGATCAGCTATCGGCCAAATATGACCGATAATCCAGCCGGACGGCCTCCGATTCTGTGCGAGATTATTTCGTACACGCAACTTTCGCTTTGGATGGGGTAATCAAAACGCGAATAACTCAATAAATACTTGAAACAGCGATTTGAAGTGAGTATATTCACACACCTAATACCTTTATCGATTGCCAGAGACATATTTCATACATTTAATCGATGTTTATTGTGTTTGTGCGAGCCGGAAAAAAGAGGGCTCTTTCTATAATAGCGCTATTTATGCTCACCTTGAATTAACGTTATGTACTGTACGAGACCAAGTGGGTGGGGTAATGGGATTTTTTTTAATAGGCATTTTTTTGGTGTCATAGGTCCGAGTCTTCCACCTGTGGCCTTGACCTCGAGCCTGGGCCCGAAAGCAATTTTCACTGGCCCGAACATATTATACAATTATTGACTAGTGAGCCATAGAATATCAGATTATATTCTATGGCTCACTAGTCAATAATTGTTTTATTATATGATAATAGTCTGTATATAGCACTTACGACCTTATGCTACTAGACAAAAATTGAAAAAGAATTGGAAAAAAAAAATGAAAAAAAAATATTTAAAAATTAAAAATAATAATGCTTGCTACTGGAGCCCAGAATTTTTTTTTAATAGTCGTATATTTATCTACATATATCTGCACAGGTCCACATAATGCCACAATATTTTCAACACAGTTTACGGAAATGTAATATACAAAAATAAATAAATAATAATGCTCGCTACTGGAGCCCAGAATTTTTGTTAAAGCCCCAATACGGGTCAAGTTGCCGAATTTGGCCTCCTATTGGGTTTTCCCACACATAAATCCAACAGGTTTCTATTTACACACACTTTGAAACTGTTTGCATTCATTTTGGTACAAAAATGAGTTTGTAGTCGATGAAAATATCAATATTTGTTGATAAACAAACAGCAGGTGCGTGTTCAAAGTCCGATCGATTTTCCGATAGAAGCTCGGGTCAACTGCTCAACTCCCTGATTCGCGGCCGATGAATTCCGATAGGCGGAGTTTATCGACTCGCTTCCGAGCCGAAGCCGTTGGGTTACGGAAATTAATTTGTCAATATTGACATTTTGCACTGAGTGGTACACAAAACAAGTTTTTGTTGTCTTCACATTGCGATTAAGATGTAAATCTCAAGATTTGAGATGTATCTATTAGGCAGTATATGTTAGTTTTGTGTAATAAATCAGTTGCCAAACATGTTTTTGTGTTTGAAAAAATCGGAAAATTGTAATACTGAGCCGTTCAGGGCCTTTAATAGTCCTATATTTATCTACATATATCTGCACAGGTCCACATACTGCCACAATATTGTCAACACAGTTTACGGAAATGTAATAATGTACCTGTATAAATTACCTGTAATAAGTTAGTGGTCAGTTAAAAAATTGAAAAAGAATGTAAAAAAAAAAAAAAAAGTAAAAAAAAAATGTAAAAAAAAATTAAATTTAAAAAAAATAAAATAACAATGCTCCCTACTGGAGCCCAGAATGTTTTTTAATAGTCCTATATTTATCTACATATCATATATATACAGGTCCACATATTGCCACAATATTTTCAACACAGTTTACGGAAATGTAATATAATCATTTGCCTGTATAAATTACCTGTAAGTGGTCAGTGGTCAGTTGCACATGCTAGCACATGCACAGGTGAATAGTCTGTATATAGCACTTACGACCTTATGCTACTAGACAAAAATTGAAAAATAATTTGAAAAAGAAAATGAAAAAAAAAAATGAAAAAAAAAAATGGAAAAAAAAAGTTTAAAAATAATAATGCTTGCTACTGGAGCCCAGAATTTTTTTTTAATAGTCCTATATTTATCTACATATATCTGCACAGGTCCACATAATGCCACAATATTTTCAACACAGTATCCAATGTAGTAATTTACCTGTATAAATTACCTGTGGTAAACAGTGGTCAAGCACTGGACATTTGCACATGCTAGCCCATGCTAGCACATGGTTCTCCCAGTCTCTATTGTTCTCTCTACAGGTAAGGTGTACAGAGCACACGAGAAAAGGTGTACAGAGCAGACGAGAAAACGGGTCTTCATGCATTATTGTCCAGTTTGTAGAGTGCGCAAAACAAAAAAGGGAGATAACTAAAAAATTAGCTATGCAAGAGTTGTCATTCTTGTGCGCGACACACCTCCGGGTCGTGGTCTATGCATGTGTGAAGTTTCATGAAAATATTCCAAAGGGTGGTCGAGTTATGCTCCGGACAGGAAATCAGTGCGCAAAAACAAAAAAGGGAGACAACTAAAAAATTAGCTATGCAAGAGTTGTCATTCTTGTGCACGACACACCTTCGGTTCGTGGTCTAATTGAATGTGTTAAGTTTCATAAAAATATTCCAAAGGGTGGTCGAGTTATGGTCAATCAGTGCGAGAAACAAAAAAGGGAGATAACTAAAAAATTAGCTATGCAAGAGTTGTCATTCTTGTGCGCGACAAACCTTCAGGTCGTGGTCTATGCATGTGTGAAGTTTCATAAAAATATTCCAAAGGGTGGTGGAGTTATGCTCCGGACACGAAATCAGTGCGAGAAACAAAAAAGGGAGATAACTCAAAAATTAGCTATGCAAGAGTTGTCATTCTTGTGCGCGACACACCTTCGGGTCGTGGTCTATGCATGTGTGAAGTTTCATGAAAATATTCCAAAGGGTGTTCGAGTTATGCTCCGGACAAGAAGTGTCTGCGGCGGACACGGACGCGGCGCGCTGTCAAATCCATAGTATCCCCCGATGGAGTACCTAAGTTTCATGTGAGAGATAGTATGTCACATACAGCAGGCAAGTTTTCACCATATTTCTTTACTGGATTTACAAACACATGCGAGAAATAAATCCTATATTTTCAAGCCGTTGAATACACGCTATTATAATACCTTAGTTTCCTGTGAGAGATAGTATGTCACATACAGCAGGCAAGTTTTCACCAAATTTCTTTACTGGATTTACAAACACGTGCGAGAAATAAGTCCTATATTTTAAGCCGTTGAATACACGCTAAAGTCGCTATTATAATACCTTAGTTTCCTGTGAAAGATAGTACATCACATACAACAGGCAAGTTTTCACAAAATTTCTTTACTGGATTTACAAACACATGCGAGAAATAAGTCCTATATTTTAAAGCCTTTGAATACACGCTATTATAATACCTTAGTTTCCTGCGAGAGATAGTACGTCACATACAGCAGGCAAGTTTTCACTGTGGCCTGCAGATTGGGATGGCCAGGATCCGGTGCAGAATCTAGAGTCACACGGTCACCATGGTGATGTTGTATCAGTTGTGAAGTGAAACCTCCACACAGGGGCAATATCTTCTTGGGACATTTCTTGGGTACCTACACACAACAAACATAGCTGAAATGTGAATTGACAACGACATGCGAGACCGGTGCAGACCTAGATCAGACTAGGCATCTAGGGGTCGTTTCACTAAACTTCATACGACTAAGATGTTCGCATGTGCAAATTTAGGACCGTCTGGAAATTTCAATTGATCGATTTACATTTATTGAGCATAGGCTGCATATGCAGCCTATGCTCAATAAATGTAAATGCAATAATTGTTTACAAGAAAACATTGTCAATGTGAAATATACAGGCTATCATAATTTTGCACTTACGAACATTCAAGTCGTACAAAGTTTAGTGAAACGGTCCCCTAGTCTGAACAAGATTTGCACTATTCGTCAATCAGTCATGAAAACACTTAACAGTACATATTGTATATGCTTACAGTATATGGGTTACGGGTTAGAAGCTAGATTGGTCACAGATGCCAAAATCCCTTTCCTCCAGTCACAGATCAGAGGCCCGTTTAACTAAACTTTGAACAGTTATTAAAGAAGTTTGTTAGGGCGAAAATAAAATTTAGAATAACATTTGAACTGATAGCCGATGTTCGCAAATACATAGCAGGTGTAATTGACTGTATTGAAGCTCCAGATAAGCTGCGTATTTGCGTAAATACCCAATTAAAATTGCCAAAAAACCCAATTGAAATCAGAAGTACCGAGTATCAAAAAGCAATAACAATTTTGTGGTACCTTTATCATGCTGCAGAAAACAATAAACGGACCACAAATATAGCATATTTTTCTTATTTTCAATGAAAACATATATTGGTATTTCATTAGAATTGTCTCCAAAGAGCAAAGTATATTTTCGATTTAAGGATAAATTTATAAATTTTTATTTTACTAAATTTATTACATTATCACAGCCATTTTGGCTGTGATAATGTAATAAATTGAGTATAATAATTCTGCATACTTTTATTGACACCAAATACTCAGAAAATCTTATAAGTATCACCCAGATGTGTACATATATTCAAGAGTACATGTATAATTTATTATTCACATATTGGATTTTTAAGGAATTATATAACGAGGGAGCGTTAGCGACCGCGACATTTAATTCCTTAAAAATCCAATATGTGAACAATAACATACTTATAATTAGCTGGCTTTATAATTCAGTCTCCCATCCAAGTATTGATTTTTATTTCCTGTCAAACAGGTAGTTATTAAATCTGGTAATATGTAACTTATTGTTGTTAAATCTTGCAATATGTGAAATAAGTGGAGAGAGATGCTGACCAGCGATTGGCTTAGAAAGTAGGGTGAATGATAACTATCAAATGCCAAAACATGCACCAAGATTCATACCTTCCCCCCAGGCAGCCATGACAGGACAAATGGTTGTAAACCCTCCACCAAATTTGTAGCATCCAGGGATTTCACAAACAGGCAAAATGGCCGTGGGTCATCTTGTAAATGGAACAGTCGCAGTGTCACAGATGATATGTAGTGTCCGACGTCTGAAATACAATTGGTACAAGAGATTTTGAAGTCAACTGATTGTCACAAACTGAGAAATTAGTCAAGTTCAATAGGCTGCAGTCTGTTAACCCTAAGAATGCATCTGCTGTTGTTTTGTATTTTGTCGTTGTTCGCAATAAACCGATGGTTTGACAACACAAAATGTTTTTTGTTGAGAAAAATGTAAAATAAACTAGAGAAAGTGAGCAGGGGCTCACGTATACCCCGGCCACCGCCTGGACCGACAAATAAAAAGTTTAACGCAAATATTTAAAAAAATTTGAGACGCAAATTTCTAAGTAATTTGACCTTGACCTTGGACATGACGGCCGCATGGATGTTGTATGGAATGAAAATATGGATGATGATAATGAAGTATACAAAGTTTGAAGACAAATTTGACTTACCGTTGCAAAGATAATGGGTACCAGAAAAAATATATATTGAGCCCTGATTTTGGAATAACCCAACCAGGTGCCCCAGTCACTTAGCCCCACTCCCTAAAAGTAATATGATTAGTACTAATCTTACTACTTCTATAATGGGTATAACCGGCTTCAACTGTCAAGTAGCAAGAATGCCAAAAATGTACCCGAGGGCCAAACATGAGATACCGGGATTCCAGGAAGAATGAACCTCATCTTAAAATTTACCAGTTGCATGCTCCCAAGCAACCGCCGACATAATAATGGTTAAGACACGACCATTGACTGTAAAGCCTTCTGAGGATGTATTCGAATCTTATACTCGTAATCAGGAAATTTGATTGGTCGAGGTTTAGCTGAGCTCACTTTTGATCAATCAAACTTCTTGAAATTCAGTAAAAATTTTGAGAATGCACAGAAATTGCTCGGACGTTTTATAATAATGCGCCCTGGTAATAGACTAAGGTACTTGTAATTCCAATGATACATTTCCATGAACAGTGAACAAGACAATAACAATGACTTGAGTCTCAACAGTTATGAAAATGTCATAAATTTAGCAAATTTTACTTAAATAAATACAATAGTTACCATGTGAGTCAAACTTCTGGAGTAGCTCCATGGCGGTACAGAATACAGGACTAAATGGATACCTGTAAGAAAATAGTGAATGCGTTTTACGTGCCAGCAACAGCTAAGGTCACGTAGGGACGGCACCTCGCTTTCAAAAGACCAGTAGCCTATTTCACCAACATTGCAAAGCATACTTTTCTAGCAAAGTATACTTTGAAGGTGAAATTTTCAATTTAAAGATAAATTTATTAATTTTTATTATACTGAATGTATTACATTATCACAACCATTTTGGCTGTGATAATGTAATACATTCAGTATAATAATTCTGCATACATTTAATCATCAAATATATGCAGTCGTTAGTTCTATACGAAATAATGCCTTTCTGGAAAAATAAATGATGACTCCCTCAAAGTATACTTTACTAGATAAGTAGACTTTGCAATATTGGTGAAATAGGCTACTGGTAGAGAAGTCCAGTGTCCTAACCTCTAGGCCACACTCCATCCCTACACATGGAACAAACATGGGGTGAGTTAAATAGGAGATAACTGTATTGAAATTTGTAATTTGGGGAGATACTCGGTGGATTTACGGTTGAAATTTTGATTTACGGCGACGCCTCAGGCGGAGACGTAAATCGAAGTTTCCAACCGTAAATCCACCGAGTACGGTATCTCCCCAAATTACAAATTTCAATACGGTTATCTCTATGCTAATGTACGATCATCATTTCTGACTCATTTTCCTGATTTCTGAACTAAATACCAATCCATATGGGCATACCCATTACAACCCTCACTATATTGGCCGATTTACACCTTGTCTGCAACCGTGACAACTGTTATAAACATAATACATGAAAACAAATAGAGCAAAACAAATAAGTAAACTAATGAACAATTGTGTTACCATTTACAACTTTTATTTCATCTATATATTCTTTATCATCCACCAATGATTATTTTATCTATGGTTCAACACTACCTTGAATATTAGAATAACTGTCCAATGACCTACATTGCTGGGAATTCCCAGTCAAAGTTAGAAAAAAATGGCCGACATCGCTGATGACTTAGCCTCCATGTCCCACTGAAATATTTGCAAATTTTCCGACACACCTTTACCGCATTTGTTGCAAGGTTCCGCCACATGTCAATTGAAGGGGGGTCAGTGGAAGAAGGGAGCTAAGTCCATCAGGGACTTAGCTCCCTTCTCCCAATGACACCTTCAACTGATAAATTTGTGAATGTACCGACACACAGGTTTAGTTACCGTGTTTGTTGCGAGGTTGCGGTAACTTCATCCTCACCAGCGGTACCATTCTTGCTGGTGTCAGTGTTGTCTTCCAGTGACTCGTGTTGCTCCATAGACAGGATCTCTACAGAACACAAGTTATCCCTTTGAACACTACAGACCACTATAGCGGTGGCTGCAAACACTATAGTTCCAGATGAGCCAGCTCGTGATGAGCGATCTCATTCAGGATCTGCACTTTTTTGTAAGTAATTTTCATAATTTTTAGAGAAAAAAACCTTCTAAATAACCTAGTTTGAAATTCATTTTATGACCATTGGATTTGTCAAAAAATTAACATCACAGTACATTCAAGTTATGTAGGGTTGTTATAGCAAGTTTCATACTATTATAATTGTACCATTTAACCCTAACTACGCGCGAGACGGAAATTGTCGTCTGCTGTTTTTAATGTTTACCTTAATTCTTAACAAAAAAAGCTGTTTTGACAGCACACAAGAGTGGAGACGATTCACATGTGCTGACAAAACAGGTTTTTATTGAGAAATATTGAAAATATAACATTTCTAGCAGACGACAAAATTGAATTCAGTGTAGTAAGGGTTAAGGAGTGAACAATTTTGCATGGTTTTACTGGGAGGAATGCATTTGTGTTGTTTTTTGTAAAAAGTATTTTGTAATTCGGGCAATGTGTCACACCATATCCAATTGTGGTGGCAATATTTTGGCCCGTAATACAAAGTATTTTTTTTTTTACTAATATTCAATATTTTTTATTCAGTTTTGAAATATTAAAATGCCATTTCCAGTGATGAATGTTCCCCTTTTTAAAGTTTTACATGCTAAATGTGCCCGCTTGCGGAAAGCACGATATAGTTGGCACATTGACATACGTACTTGCGTCCAGTTTAAAGTTTTTGTTTAAAGTTTTTCGGTATACTATTAAAGCCTCGGTGGGCGCGACATGCGGGCCACGGCCATCTAGTTAATCCTGGGGGGAAACTAACCCGAATTTTCTAGCTGTCTAGCTTATACAAACCTTGTATATACGCATCACTATTCTTCCCACTGCTCATATCGCCTTGAGTTTCCATGGCAACTGCCTCGGAGACAATGTCGGCGACTTGCGACATGTACAGGAATGGGTTGTTCATGTAGGTCATGAACACCTTAGCCACGTATCCCAGGAGCAGGTCGGGAGCTGGCGATGTCTGGACCGATGCCTGTAGCTGACCCAGCCAGACATCCAGCTCGTCCAAGCAGTGGTCAAACAGGCCCGTACTCTCCAGTAACTGGAAGAATGAAAAGAAAGTGAATTGGTTGAATGGGTTGCACGTCCCAGCAACAGATTACTGTCCGTTTCACGTTTTTCTGCCGGCAAACTTTTCGCTATGAAACACATTAAATCCAAGAAATATTTAAATGTAATTTTATGATTGTTATACTGTTTTACCTAGCGCATCAATGTTGTTCACTAAAGCTACCATTTACTACCTACATGTGGTGGTCATTAAATCGGAACACATCCCCAAAAACGTTACAAAATCAGCAATTAATGCGAACATTGTTGGCAATTATAATTTTGCATTTAAGAACATCTTAGTTGTACGAGGTTTAGAGCAACGGTCCCCTGGTCTGTATGGGTACATTACAGAGGAGCTATTTAGACACAAAGCTGATCTGGAGTGTAGGGACTGTACACATACCTTACAGAGGAGCTGTAGAGAGACGTGCCCGAGTCGGTTGTCCGTCACCCGGGCCACCATACCCAGCAGCTGGTACATCAGGGTGTGGCCCGACTGGCTCTGGGGGGCGAAAGGCAGAACAATGTGTATATATGGCTGTCACTGGACAAATGGGACCAGTGAAACGCCCGACCTGTTCGCCATTCAGTCAATGAAACGCCTGTAACTTCTGTAGCTTCTAACATAATATAGTTTTGATCCTTATTAGGCTTCAGGAGTGCTCTAGAAGATCAGGAGCCCGTTTCACTAAACTTTGTACGACTAAAATGTTTCTAAGTGCAAAATTATGATAGACTGTAAATTTCACATTAACAAGGTTTTCTTGTATTAAACAATTATTGGATTTACAGTTATTGAACATAGGCTGCATTAAATGTAAATTCATCAATTGAAATTTCCAGACGATCCTAAATTTGAATTTCCGAATATTTTAGTCGCATGAAGTTTAGTAAAACGGCCCCCAGAAGTTTGAATATCCACAAATGCCATAAGCCCCATTTCTCCAGTCACAGCCACTTTTGTGGGGCTTATGGCGAATGCGACCAGTGTAGACCCAAGACCAGCCTGCTCCCTCGGTGAAATCAGATGAGGGCCTGCACTGCAAAACCAGAGTAATCAAGGGTCTATTAAGGATGAAACCCATCGTTAATTTACCCTTTTCCTGATCCCAAACCTGCCGCCAACAAAACAATTAGATAGATGCAGAGACAAGTCATAATCAAGATTAAATTTGACACAGTCTGTGACATCTGTGAAAAGGCATAACAAACTACATTGTAATGAATGTCTTTCTTGTTGTCTTCAGTAATTATCATAGGCCTCTTTAACTCTTTGCATGCTGGGAAAGTTGTGGGCTATAAATAGTTCAAATATAGCGGATAAAACATCATCATATTTTCTTGTATTTCTCCCCGTAAATATCATGAATATGTCTTGGAATTTCACTAGAATCGAGTCCTGAGGACTCAATTCTAATGAAATTCCAAGACATATTTACAGAGAGAAATAAAACATATACAGTCGAACCTGTGCTAAAGACCACCTCCGAATAGCAATCACCTGGCTGTAAAGGCCACACATTTGTTGTCTCAATGGCACAATTAATATATAAAATGACCCTGCGAATAAAGACCACCTGTGAACAAAGGCCAGATGTTTCACTTCCCATGGCTGGCCTGTATTCACAGGTTTGACTGTACTCCTAATTTGTTTGGCGGATATTTTCATCGCTAGCATGCAAAGAGTTAATAAGTACTGTAATTTTGTATCTTATATCAAATGCATGTATCAAAATGATGTTTCCGCCATGATTAAATGATTAGCGTGTAAACCTTTGAATGAAAAAGTGGCACATTTAGCGTGAGGAAAACAATTTTAATATTACTTGAAAATTATCATCATAAAAGCCAGCTAAAAATATTTTTGTTGAATAATGATAATGCCACTGATGGTGTCAGAGCAAATTGTATTTTTTTTTGCAATTTTGTACATTTTTTACAATTGGTTTTACAGTAAAACCTGGTTAATCCGGCATGCTTTGGGATGAGACAGGTGTGTCGTATTAACCAGTGTGTCAGATTGGCTAGGTTCTGTGGTTGCAAATATACCACAGTCCATATTCTCAGACTGGTTGGGGCAGCTGTTGCTTCATATTTTGTCTTCTCAAGTTTCTCAATAAAAATGTGGATTGACAGCACATTGTAATGGAAATGATGCAAATGTGTTGTCAAACCATGTGTTTTGTTGAGAAAATGAAAAAATAAACTACAGACGACAAAATTTAATTAAGCTTTTGTGACAGTACACACCCTGAATCAATGTATCGTCAATGTTGTTGATAATATTGTAAACATAAAGCAACTGTAGATTGATCAGTAGCCGATTTCATCAAAATTGCAAATGATACTTATCTAGCAAAGTATACTTTGAGGGAGTAATCATTTATTTTCCCTGAAATGCATTATGTCATATAGAACAAACGACTGCATATATTTGATGAGTAAAAGTATGCAGAATTATTATACTGAATTTATTACATTATCACAGCCAAAATGGCTGTGATAAGGTAATAAATTCAGTATAATAAAAATTAATCAATTTATCCTTAAATTGAAAATTTCTCACTCAAAGTATACTTCGCTAGATAAGTATACTTTGCAATGTTGGTGAAATAGGCTACAGAATACCCCATATGCCTGCTGACCGATGTTCATACTGATCTGGTTCTACACCGACCGCAAATGTAGCACGGTGGTTTTCTCATGCAAATATCACCCGGTCACAATGGCTGTCAGACAACTATTGACACCCGAGTGCGACCATGCTATAGTTCGGCAACGCTCATAAAATTCTGTAAATCTAAATTTGGTTTGTTTACAATGGCCTTTCGCTAAATAACCATGCACAGCTGACAATCATTAACCTAATACCCAGTTCAACTTTGCGGCAACTTTCAAAAGGCATTACTAGAACAGTGTTAATTACTGGAGTAATTATCGGCTTCTCACAATTGCCGCCAGGATTACACAGGTACTTCTAGGCACTCATTGCGTCATGAAAGTCTGTCAGATTACGGAAGTAGCAGATGTCAGAATATGTTAAATATTTAACATTGAAACGAATGGGTGTTTACCGGGACTTTTTGACTGTGTCGGAATAAGCAGTGTGTCGGAAAACCCAAGTGTCGGATTAATCAGTTTTCACTGTACAATCGTTACCAACTTCATGTACAGTGGGGTCAGCGTGTAAGTGCACACACGAACGAACACGACAGGTTGGAACCAACCTGTCGTGTTCGTTCGTGTGTGCACTTACACGCTGACCCCACTGTACCGCACCACCATTCTAAATAGGCTGGGGAACCATTACAACAGTTACCTCTTTACTCCACGGGATCCTCCTGGCATCAGTCCCGGCCAGCAACTTGAGCAGGTACATCTGCGACAGCACCTGGCCATCTGACCGCGACTGACCGCTGTCCGGCCCATCGGTCACTATGCCGTCGAGTAACCGCCCCAGTCCGGCCGGGTGGTCAGTGAGCAGTGACGGCACGAGGGCCTGGTACAGACACAGCACCTGCTCTATACACACCCTCGTGTCCGCTATACCAGCCCCACACAGCTCTGCAATAGCATTATACAGCTGAATCTCGTTATCTTGATATCGTTTATCTCGATATACCTGCTTATCTCGATATACGTCCCAGTTCCCGGCAGAATTCCTTATATAGATCAAATATTTTACTCCTGATAACTCGATATCAGATATGTCGATATATCGGTTTAGTCGAAGTGGAAATCGAGTCCCGATAGTATGTTTCCTTCACATTTGTATTCTGATATGTCGATGCAAAAATTAATCGCCCTGCACCGCCAAGTCTGAATCAGCGCGATTATCTCAGGTAAGTTTTCACACGTCTAATGAAACCAAAGACACCGCCGCTGCTAAAATGCGTTTAAAGTTGCATGACCAGTTCAAGCAGTTCACTTAAAACCATAATTAATCAATTAAACTTAATTTGATATCAAATCTCTTTTAACAGAAAAATGAATTAAACGGTGTAGCAATATTAAGTAAATCATCTGTTAATTACGAAAACAGCTTAGAATAAACTCAAGCCGCGATTTATGAAAACCCGGAAATAAAATAAAGAGGCATTTCTGAAGCGATTTTGTTCGGATTTTTTTCCGATAAATTTGGCGAATTGTTATCTCGAAGTTCGGATATGTCGATATATTTTCATCAGACCAGTCGACTTCGAGATAACGAGAATGACCTGTACATGCAATTAACCCTTTCATCCCTAAGTAACTGGAATGTATTTTGATACGTTTATTTTACAAACAATCTAACAATCACAAAACAATTTTCAGACAAATTCATTTATGAAAGGGGGTGTAAGTTCTCAAAAATATGAAAACTGCTTGCAAAAAGTGCAGATCCTGATGAGATGGCTCGTCACGAGCCGGCTCATCTGAATCTACACGTTTTGCCAATACCACTATACAGGTCTGTGGTGTTGAACGGGTTAATTACAAAGCTAGAAGAAAACTTCCATGTACTAATTGCCCAAATGCGAAAGTACAATCAAAATCTACCCGTCCAAGCAATCGACCAGCCATTTAAAAAGACAATTGAATGACTTACAGACATAGAACTTCTTGCAGTTGTAGAAAGAGACAATATTTGAGTATCATTCTTGTCATGTGTAACAAATTAAGGCACTTAGGGCTTTTCCATTTTCCCCCGGGGGGGGGTGGGGGTGGGGGGGGGAGATGGACAGGCTTTTTTTAAAACAGCATGGTGGTGATCGTATTAATTTATTTATTTTTCTACTGGGTGGGGTCTACGTCATTTAAAATATCTATAGGTAGGGGTATTTTCTTTTTCGTTTTATCCTTTCTGGTGGTGGGGGGTTAAGTTCCCCTATGATGTTGGTGGGTGGTTATTTTCCATAAGTGTCGTGTATCAATTTAGAAGTCTCCGTAAAAAAACACTGACATTGAATGTTCACTGGTCAACGTTTAGCGGAAGTTATTAAGAGTTGTCGTTCTTGCAATCCAGCGCTTCGGCCTAGTCCCGGGTCGTTTCGCCCATAATCCCGCTCGCACCCCGTGTCGTTTCACCCTTATTCCCGTTCGCCCCGGGTCGTTTCTCCCCCTATATATATAATGTTCGGCCGGCCTAGTTCGATTGGCTGTCAGACATCTCGACCCCAAGACATCTCGTACACGAGTGTTCGTCAGTCTCCGCGTAAACAACAAGTTCGCGTAGCTTGTTTACGCGGAACCGACGAACATGAGTGTATTATTTCACGCTATTCAATCCTGAACGATTAATTATCCTATTAATTATCCTATTTATTACATTTCCACTACTTAATTTCCTTATTTTGAATAATATTTGTGTTTTATTGAAGAAACTACGTCACGTGCGTATGAATATTTATGGGCATGTCTTATTTACTACGTGTTGACGTCACTCATTCATAACAATTTTGGATTCATAAAAAAATGGCACCTTTCTGTCTAATGGACTTCAGTGGATTTTAATATTTATGGCATACACGTATAGGGTAAGTACCAAGTCGATGGTATTACATGTATAATGATTAATATTTATAATAATGTGTTTTATTAATATAGAACAAAGAGCAGCTTGATATATTCTATCACAGATATGCATTCACAACGTCTGCCAATAACAAACCAGTACTCGTCAGTGTCCTAATGTCGACACACATCAACGTTATTTATGACACGACTTAAGCAATATTATTTGACCTCAGCTTCCGGCAGTGGTAATAATCTAACGATTTCACATATTTCTCCCTAAGAATAACATTTTCTGATGGTGGGGGTTAAAGGAGAAATAAATTCTGGTGGTGGGGGGTGTTTTATGCAATTTTCTTTTATTCTGGAGGTAGGGGTTAAATGGTGGTGGGGTGTTTTATGCAAAAAATCAATTCCGGTGGTGGCGGGTTAAGCAAGAAATAAATTCTGGTGGTGGGGGGTATCATTTTATGCAAATTCTGGTGGTGGTACCCCTAAAAAAAAAGCCAGTCCCCCCCCCACGGGAAATTTTACTGGAAAAGCCCTTACCTAATCATTTCATTTCAAATTTGCCAGAGTTTGCACTTGCCAATCTGGGCATGTACCTATTCACAGTACTCGCTCAGAACCAATCAGTACTCACCGTACCCAGCTAGGCAAGCTATTTATCAAGTCCCCAGAGTTAAAATAGACATAGCTCTGCTTCGACCAATCAAACTTCCCCATTTTGAGCATGATAAGAGTATGTAATAATATAAGTTTGATTACAATCACATATTTTGGTTACAGTTAAGTCGGCTATTAATAATTATTGTAACCTGATACTGTTAGTATGTCGCATAAGCAGTAATGAAGGGCCCGTGTTTAAAAAATAATCCAAGCACACGCGCCATCATCATACTCAAAGTCAGGCAGTTTGATTGGATGAGACTGAGCTGTGCTCAGTCTCATCCAGTCAAACTGCCTGATTTTGAGTGTAAATTTGGAGAATATGTCTAAAAACACGGCACACGTTTAACATGTTACCTTGGAGTTCAGCGACTTGCTTCTCCGTGGCATCAGAGATGTCTTTCTGCAGCTGCTGAGACTTGTCCCAGCACTGGAATATCACCAGGCTCTCTGGCAGGCTCTGTAATTACATAATAGTACATTGTTCATGTGTGGCCGTGACTGGAGAAATAGGGCTTATGGGATCTATGACCAGTGCAGATCCTGATCACATAGCATACTCATGTAGCCTGGTGACGTTCTATATTGCTTGTTAGATACATGGATGGTGTTTCATTGATGGAATGGTGAACAGTGCAGATCCTGCATCTACACTGGTGGAAAAGCGCATGAGACCCAATAATCCAGTCACAATTATTGCATTTTTAACAAGAAATGGCATCATTAAACAAAGCTAATCCCCTCGTTGGCAGCCTTAATAAAAAAATAAAAAAATTGAAGTCATCAGTGACCTTGACCATAAACTATCAGCATCCCTAGACACACATTGTGGCCAAATATCAAAATCGGTGAAGTGGTTGATGAGTTATTGAAAAAAGAAAAGAAAATACAAACAACGTGAACGTAAGTCCTCAGTGACCTTGACCTTGGGCGGTCGGACATGGGTTGTATGCAAAACAAAGCACCATCCCTAGACACACATTGTTGCCAAATATTATCAAAATCGTTGAAGCGGTTCATGAATTATTGAAAAAAGCTTTAACATTATTTTGCCTTACAAACAAGGTGAACACAAGTCCTCAATAACCTTGACCTTGGGCGGTCGGATGTGGGTCGTATGCAAAACAAAGCACCATCCATCGACACACATTGTGGCCAAATATTATCAAAATCGGTGAAGCGGTTCACAAGTTATTGAAAAATGAAATGTGTTATTACTAACATACAGACGTACGTACCTACGCACGCACATACGTATGTACATGGACTAACGCTATTTCCCCTCTTGCCTATCGGCGAAGGGATAAGATAAATTAGTTTATTAAAATTCCAACCCCCTCTCCCCCTTCGTATGCACAGTTCGATTGAATGTAGCCCGACAGCGGGATTGACAAAAAGTATTACCTTTAGCACTGTGTCCTTGTAAGCGTCTACGATGTCCGTCAGTTCGTCTGTGGAGTAGACAGCTGCCAGTATGGAGTCGGGTCCATGATCCGACAATACCTTCAGTATACTGGCTGCCCTCTCGGCCATCAGTCTCACCATCTGTAGGCAGGTGTACCACACCGTACACACCTTGTTCTGCAATGGACGGATTGATTGGTTGATCTAAATTTAAAAAATATATATATTTTCTTCTTTCGACAATGAAAGTACATGTTGTTACCACTCATTTGAATCGTCTCGTTGAGACGGTTCAAATGAGTGGTTACATCATATAATTCTGTGCAGAAAATAAAAAAATCTGACAGAAAAAAAAAATGTGTATCTTCAGCATGTAATGGGTTAATGGGGGCAGTTTGACCATCTGTATGCAGATATACAACACCTTACACTCCTGGTTCTGCAATGGAGTGATTGATTAATTAATCGATTGATTTTGTTGATCGTTTGATTTATTGATTGATTGAATGGTATTTAGGCCATTTCATGCAGAATACCAATTCACAGGTATCTCAGCATGTATTGGTTAGTGTTCGTTCAACAATGAGGTCAGAGACATGACATGTGGCTCATTCTACCCTGGATACAACACAGGGACAACAATGAGGGGTAGGTGGGGAGCAGTTTGATCATCTGTAGGCAGGTATACCAGACCGACACACATTGTTCTCAATTGATTGATTGATTGATGGATGAAAAAAAAAGTGAAAGGGTTTAACGTCCCAGCAACAGCTAATGTCATATAGAGACGGGACCACAGTTTAAAGTCTTATCCGACCGACCAGTGGAAATACTAGAGGTGGACCGATAGTATCGATGCATCGATAGATCGAGGTACATATCTTCACGATACATGTATCGCGATACACTGCCAACTATCGATAGCTGACGATAGCTACATTGTAATTATTAACACATTTTCAATGATCGTGGTTTTGGTGCTAGAAAGAGGAAAATATTTGAAGTGATTTTTATAGGAACCTCTGGATTCGACATCCTAGGACATCAACAGTTTCTTTAACAATCATTAAAGTGCACAACAAACACTTTATTGAACCGTTTGGCTTGTGCGCATATTTTTTTATTAACCTCATATCAAACCGGAAGTTCGGAACACGAGCTGTGTCATGGGTTTTCGCGACCATTTTTTTTCACTTCCACATCGAAAAAGGCAGCGTTACAGTAGAACTGGCCGTTTTTGGTGTAAAATTAAAGAACACAATTGTTGTTTAATGATGCCTCTGTGTGTTTGTGGGTCCTTGTAGATTCATTTTGAATATGTTCAACAATTCAATAAAAATAATAATAATAACAAAAATTCAACTCCAAATCACAATGTTATTATCAATCAAATTGAGCTGCATCATTATTATTGAGTATTGTGTATTTAGCGATCTTTTTTTGAGACACTAGACTTTCAATCTTCCCTACCCAAACTCCCTTCACCCCCTCACCACAGCCCCACCTTTTTCTGTCCACGGGCATTTTTTTTATTATTTGAAAACCGTCTGGAGGCCAATTAACTATGCAATATAACTAATTGATCTATTTTGTATTAAAGAAAAACGTGTAGAACATGCATACAACTAATTATAAACAGTGTTAAACACCACACAACAACTAAGTATGGTACACAACTTTGGTTGCACAGTACAAAAGCAGTGTAACTGGTTATCAGAGTAATCTGCGATACTATCGTGATACGTATCGTGATAAGTCCCGACTATCACGATACGTATCGCGATACGTTTTTTCCGGCGATACCCACCTCTAGGAAATACTATGATTTTTTTGATGCCCCAATGCGAGGTTTGAACAAACAACCTCCGGATTGGAATGCATGTACACATGGCTATGATTCCACCAGAGATTGCCGGTCACCAACCATCAAATTGTATGTGACAATCACAAATTTTATGGTTGACAAGTTAATATTTGTTTAAACAAGTAAATGTGGCGTATCAATATTTCATATTATCAAAAAGAATACTGTTTTTGCATCACTCGTGTGAAATGTTACAGCGTGAAAAAACAAAAACCCACGGAGTTGTTCGTACCCCCGGAGTTAGGAAGAAGGAGTCTAAGCAATGCAAAAACAGTATTCTTTTTGATAATATGAAATTAAAGCAAAATTTAAGAATGTGCCTTCTTTTTATTTCGTTAAATTTGGTCAAATATTGGTTTTATTACGAAAAATTAATTTGTCTATGGGAATTTAACATGGGGGAAAAAGATGTAAAGGAGTGTGGGAGGAGTCAAAAAAAAGAAAAAATTTGGAAATTGACTCTGAAACCTGACTAGATAGCTTGGAAATGATCCAACTAAGAAAAAAAGAGTTAAATTTTAAAAATCGGTCCAATATTTCTGAAATTCTAAATAATTTCCCCATGTTAAATCCCCATAGACATACATCTATTGGGATTTAACATGGGGAAATTGTTTTTTTGCAATAAAATCAATATTTGACCAAATTTCACGAAATAAAAAGAAGGCTCATTCTTAACTTTTCCTTAACTTTAATATTGTCGAGAAAAATATTGTTTTTTAATTGTTTATATGGCCGTAAAATTTGGGCAGCTTTCGTGAAACAGACTATAGATAAGTATACTTTGCATTGTTGGTGAAAGGCTACTGGTAACATTATTTGTCACAATGGAACATAATACACTGATTACCTTGACGCCGGGCAGGAATGTGTTCAACACCTGGGGGGTGGGGGTGGTGTACACCATAAGGATATCCACCAGCTGCTGGGTAGGGCGGGCCTCCCTCACACTCAACACGTGGGGCCCCGTGGGCAGGGCCTCATATACCTGTATAATACAGGGAATGTGCAGGAGTTATACAAAACAAAGCATCATCCCTAGACACGCATTGTGGCCAAATATTATCAGAATCAGTGAAGTGGTTCGTAAGTTATTGATCAAGAGTTGTCAGAAGACAAAGAAGCGTGCCTGGTGGTGCTATAGTTTAACGATTATCAAGAAGCTGTGTGAAAGGAAACACAAATTAAAAGAACTTTCCCTCAATGTTAAGTTTGTGAAAGCACTAAGATTGTAAAATTAACCTAGGGAATAGCGGGGGTCTGATGGTCATGGGTTTGGCACGGATAAAGAACTATTAGAGGAAGGCATGTGTGAATTATCAAGAAGTAGGGTGAAAGAAAATTATAACCAATGTCCCCCAATGTTAAATTTGTGAAAGCGCTAAGACTGTGACCTTGACCTTGGGTTAGGCGTGGGTCAGAGGGCCGTGGATTTGGCATGGCATGATAGAGATCAATTAGAGAAAGGCATGTATGAAATATCAAGTGGATTTAAAGGACACAGAAATTATAACAAATTTCCCCCAAAGTTAAGATTATGAAATCACCAAGAATGTGACCTTGACCTTGGGATTAACGGTCGTCTGAGGGTCATGGATTTTTCACAGCATGATATAGACTAATTAGAGACAGGCATGTGTGAAATATCAAAACGTTTGGTGAAAGGAAACCGAAATTTATAACAAATTTCCCCCAACGTTAAGTTTAAAACTTTATGACAGCGCCAAGACTGTGACCTTGACTTTGGGGTTAGCAGGGGTCTGAGTGTCATGGACTTGTCACAGCATGATAGAGAATCATTAGAGAAAGGCATGTATGAACTATCAAAGCGTTTGGGGAAAGGAAACGGAAATTATAACAAATTTCACCAACGTTAAGTTTATAGAAGCACAAAGACTGTGACCTTGACCTTGGGGTTACCGGGGGTCTTAGCATCGTGGATTTGTCAAGAGAAAGGCATGTGTGAAATATCAAAACGTTTGGTGAAAGGAAACAGAAATTATAACAAATTTCCCTCAGCTAAGTTTTAAATGTTTTGAAGACGGACGTACATACATGGACTAACGCTATATCCCTCCCCTCTTGCCCATTGGCGAGGGTTTGTTTTGTTTCTTTGTTGGGGTTTAATGGCCTATCAACAGCTAAGGTCATTTAAGGCCGGGTCAATGGGTTTAGTACTAAATCCCATATATTACCTGTACAAGTACATGTATATGTTCAAGTACATGTACAAATGGGGGAAAAATCCCAAAATCAGAACTGAATATTTACAATAAAATAACTATATATTCAGCCCTGAAATCAGAATAATCCTGATCTGATGCCAGGTCCTCACCACACCATAATCACTTGGCCGCCTCCCAAAAGCAGTAGGATCAGTAATAATCTTACTACTTTTATAATGGGCAATAACCCAATTCAACTCCCAGGTAACAAGAGCCAAAGATAAAAACGTGCCTGAGGGCCAAACAAGGCAAATTGTGATTCCCATAAGAAAGAATCCCTACCGTTAATTTACGCCGTCGCATTCACCCGACCAACCACCCACTCCATCGGCGAGGGGATAATTAGGGAAACGGGACCAATTTTGGATATAATTATCTGCAATATACAGCGATACAACAAGCGAGGCAATGCCGGGCACAACTAGCAGGTAAATATACCTTGTAGAGAAACCTCATGTTGTTCACCCACTTGTCTGTGGGGCGCGGGGACAGCGAGTGGGTCAGGTGGGGCAGGAAGTGACGAGTCTGGTCCGGGGCCGCCGACAGAATTTTCACAATCAAGTCCGGCACCAGGGCATTCTGGGACAGCGTGTTCAGGTAACAAAAGAAGCCTGTCAGCGTGTGGTTCTGATTCCTGTAAAGTCACAATTAGAAGAATGTATACCAGAGCTCCAGATAAGGTGCGTATTGGTGTATTTTACGCACTTATTTTAGCAGAATACTCATAGATAATCAGAAGAGGGAGTACAAAATACTCACAGCAATGTGAAAATATGTGTTGATTTTCAAATTGAGTAGTGAAAATACTGTCATAAAGTTGATATAGTTAATGTTTTGCAGCTTTTATTTTTATGTTATCTCCCTTGAGATAGCATATTGTGTCACGTAAATTTCTATGGGGGCAGCCATTGATCGTGCTATGCCTAAATGGCGAGTTTGTGCTCGGTTTATCAGTTAAATTCTGGAAAATACGAATCAAGACATTTTTGTGCGTATGAATACAGCAGCTATTATCTTTAGCTCTCACAGTTAGGTGGCATTGAACAGTTAGCCACCAGTTTCTTACACTTTTTTTCTGGGTGTTTCAAACAGTAATTTATTCTAGAGAAAACGCATGTATGGGAATGGGTTTGCACCAACTCATTACATTTGCATCAGTCTCTAGTTCCACAAGTGATCAGTTTTTGTGGAGATAACATATTTCAGTACTTTCAGTACTTTGATTTATCATTTTTCATTTGTTCCCTATTTAATAAGGGAAGAAAATCAATAATACATTTGTGAAAGTAAAATACACATTGAATTTGAAATCTGGGGGTATAATACTCTTTAGATGCAAAACTTATCTGGAGCACTGTATACATCTATATGGGTCTTGTGCGTGCCCGGAATTTTTTTTCAGATGGATGGATAAATGGACGGACAGATTTAATACAAGGACAGTGGTAACAGTATATACCCTCCTGCCATTTCATGGTAGGCGCATCAAAATATACCTGTGCATGTTCTTATACAACAATCTGAGCATGCTTTCCAAATTTGTACTCAAAACCAGGTAGTCTCTCTGGCTGAGACAGCTTCGTCCAATCAAACTTCGATTTCGAGAATACGAACATACATACAGAGTACATACTCAAGGTAGTTTCATACGCACTGCCCTGGTGTACTTACTTCCCCGATATGCCGTATGACTTGTCGACAAACACGATGCCGTACTTGACCGATGTACACACCTCGCCCAGGAATGCATGGACAGTCTCGGCCAGTAGCATCTGGTCATCTGTTGGAACACTGTCCACGTCTACCTGCTATAGTACAAACATGACAGCGACTAGAGAAGTAGTGCTTATGAAGGGTTCAATTCAAGCCAAATGTAATGCTTACAACAGGGCTACTGTCTGTTTCACGAAAGCTGCCCAAATTTTACGGCTATATAAACAATTCAAAAACAAGATTTCTTTTGATAATATTAAATTAAAGGAAAAATTAAGAATGAGCCTTCTTTTTATTTCGTGAAATTTGGTCAAATATTGATTTTATTGCGAAAAAAAAAATTCCCCATGTTAAATCCCCATAGACACCTTCACGGAGTGAAGATGTCTATGGGGATTTAACAAGGGGAGATTTTTTTGAATTTTAGAAATACTGGACAGATTTTTAAAATTTAACTTTTGTTTTCTTAGTTAGATCATATCCAAGCTATCTAGTCAATTTCCAAAATTTTTCGTTTTTTGACTCCTCCCACACTGCCTTACCACTTTTTCCCCCTATGTTAAATTCCCATAGACAAATCAATTTTTCGTAATAAAATCAATATTTGACCGAATTTCACGAAATAAAAAGAAGGCTCATTCTTAAATTTTCCTTTAATTTAATATTATCGAAAATAATATTGTTTTTGATTTGTCTATATGGCCGTAAAATTTGGGCAGCTACAGTAGTAGCTTATCAAATACACTTATTGTTTGCCCCAGATTCTCAACCAATAAATTTACTGTGACTGGAGAAATGATGATGGGTTGAATTTAAATGTTATTACTAACAAACGGGGATAGTAGCTTATCAAATAAACTAGCCCTGGCAGATTTTCAGGAACTACAGTGTAAACACTGTATACATAAAGAATACCATGCTAGTGTAGTTTGATATCAAGTTTATCAGGCAAGGCTAGGAAACGCGTATGAATTCCGAGGCTAGCCAAACACAAACGGTCGCTGAAGAAATAGGGCTTATGGGTTTTGAGACCAGCATAGATCCAGATCAGCCTGTGCATCTGCAGTCTGATCAGGATCTGCACTGTTTGCCATTCCATCAATGAAACACTGATTATGCTTCTAACGAGCAGTATAGATTGTTATCAGGCAACAGAAATGTGAAGTTGATCAGGATCTACACTGGTCACAAAGCCCATAAGCCTCATTTCTCCAGTCACGGCAACATATTACCATCAGAGGTAAACAACATTGAACTCCATCACAATCAAACACACCGACTTTGTATCGGTGTCCAGCATACAGAGGCAATACCGTACCTCGACCTTGTGACCTTTGACCTGACTCTCTTTCCACTTGGCGGGTCCCTTCCAGCTGTACAGCATGGCGAGCTGTTTCAGGGATGTCTCAGTGAATACGTGGATCTTGGACGTCTTGCTCACTGTCGTGTTCTTCACAACCTGGTGATTTGATGTATTGGTGTTTAACGACCTATCAACAGCTAAGGTCATTTAAAGCCGAGCCAACAGGTTCGATCCCGCATGTAACCTGCTACATTGGGGAGGAAATCCCAAAATCAGAACGGAATATTTACTATAGGAATGAATGGCTTTTTGTGGAATTTATCGGGGTATAAACTTGGAAAAGTCGCGGGAATACTGGACGAAGGCCGGAAGGCCTCGTCCAGTATTCCCGCGACTTTTCCAAGTTTATATCCCCAATAAATTCCACAAAAAGGCCATTCATTCCTTATAATTCCAGCATTTGAAATAAATTCAGCAAGAAAATGTGTTTATTTTCCGTTTTCTTAAGAATTATTTTAACTGCGCCTGACGGTTATGGAAAGTAGTTCGGCATGGAGTTTACTGGGATATAAATTCTGGACAGAGACTTGCTACGGACCAATCAAATGTTAGGGAATTGTGTAAATATTTTTGTGCTGGAATTATATTGAAATAAATATATACTCAGCCCTGAAATTAGAATAACCTGATCTGGTGCCAGGTCCATACCACACCAGTCATTTGGCCAATTCCCCTAAATAAAATAGGATTAGACAACCTGGTGAAGTCATTGTGTGTGATTCTCATCCGAACAGCAGAATTTTTTTAATTTACATTTTATGTACCAGTTAAATTATTTTGCATAGGTCGTATGGCCTTAATATTATCCAAAATACACAACACTTATTAACCCTTTCTACACTACAAATCTGTATAGTGGTATTTGCAAACAGTGTAGATCCAGATGAGCTGGCTCGTGACGAGCCGGCTCGTCAGGATCTGCACTTTTTGCAAGTAATTTTCATATTTTTTAGAACAAAAACACCTGCTTTACATAAATGCGCTAGTCTCAAAATCATTTTGTGATGATTGGATTGGTTGCAAAATTAACATATCAAAACCTGTTCCAGTTACTTTTGGGTGAATGGGTTAACAACATTGACACGTGACCTGCATGGATATCATTGAATAGGATGGTCTGTGAGGTATAACCTCATCCCTAGAACGTTGGGTGTCTAATTCCCCTATACATGAATTTTGCAGTCAGATTCCCCCGTGTATGTATGCCACCCCCTCTACACATGGTATGACACATGGATATCAATGATAAGAAGGTCTGATTGGTTTTACATCATCCCTGGAACGTTGGGTGTCTAATTCCCCTATACATGGATTTTGCAGTCAAATTCCCTGTGTATGTCTGCCACACCCTCTACACATGGTATGATACATGGATAAAAATGAATAAGAAGGTCCGATTGGTTTTACATCATCCCTGGAACTTTGGCTGTCTAATTCCTGTCCATATGGATTTTTTGCAGTCAATTAACCTGTGTATGTCTGCCACCCCTTCTACACATATGACACATGGATATCAATGAAGATGGTCGGATTGGTATAACATCATCCCTGGAACGTTGGGTGTCTAATTCCTGTCTACATGGATTTTTGCAGTCAAATTCCCTGTGTATGTCTGCCACCTCCTCTGCACCTCTCGGCAGAGAAGACATCGACAAGTTCATAACAGCATCACAAATGATATAAATAATGTCACACTTCAGCAACTGCTTATATAACTTGTTAAGCCAGTGACATATTTGTGGCTGTGACTTGGAGAAATGGGGCTTACAGGCTTAGCGACCAGTGTAGATCCAGATCAGTCACAGACTGATCAGGATCTGCACTGTTCGCTATATATTCCATCAATGAAACATCAGTCCTGCTTCTCTAACAAGCAATATAGATTGTTATCAGGCTACAGAAGTGCGCTATTTGATCAGGAGCTACACTGGTCACAAATCCCACAAATCCCACAAACCCCACTTCTCCATTGCTCCAGCCACAGTTGAAATCTCTGTTTCCAGGAAGGATTACCTTTTCCAGGACAGTGGACAAGATGAGCTGCACGGTGGGTAGCCGGTCAAACACAACTCCATGGAACATGTTCGCTAGGCAATCTGCAACGACAGAGGTATATACATACACAACTGCTAGAAACAAAATTGCTACCTCACTGCGATATTCTCCCCTCTCTATCGTAGGCGAAATATTGTAGCTAACACAACTGCCTGCCTGCACTAATCTTGCCAATATATGTCAATCGTTTTCGTTTTAAAATACTCAGGGTTGGGAACAGTTCCAAATGCCAAATCCTGAAAATGGCTAAACAAACATATGTTTGCACCCTCAAATGCGTTTTTTAGTTTAGCCACTTTCAGGACTTGGCACAATGCTTGAATGTGTGCTTCCCGTGTTGAAACAGTATTTTTCGCCAATTATCAGGAGCCTCAACTCCGGATTTCATGATATATCCTGAAAATTCTCACCCCTGAATACTTGAATATTGTGCTTGAAATGAAGCAGCTTGATTGATTGAGCCTGAGCTGTGCTACAGCTCAGGCTCAGCCAATTAAACTGCTTCGTTGCGATTGTGAGCGGATATTGTAAATAGATGTTCTTCTAGAAACGTTGACGATATCTTGGCGAGATTAGCGCAGGCGCTTGTGTAGCTAGGACAGCGACTAGAGAAATGGGGCATTTGTAGCTAATTTGTAGCCAGTCTTCTTCAGGATTTGTTAGCACGTGCAGCCAATATACTGTGTTTCACTGAATGACTGGAGATCAATGCAGAACCAGTTCTATTTTTTTTTAATTTAACCCTTAGACCGCTATCTTAATGTTTTTGTCGTCTGCTGTTTATTTTCTATTTTCCTTTTTTAGCATCAAAAACATAATTTACAACATGCACTGGAGAATCATTTCCATTGGAAATGATTCTGAAGTGCTGCCAAACCATGTTTTTATTGAGAAACAAGGCAAGATATAAAAGCAACAGCAGCCGACAATTGTTGTGTGTAGCGGTCACAAGCGTTAACCTTTATTTTGTCTTGATAAAGCCATATATGAAATTTGAAGTAAATCTGTTAAATGGAAACTAAAGGTCTTTTGTCATACCAAAATCCGGATGGAACTATAGTCTGTTTCACGAAAGCTGCCCAAATTTTGTGGCCGTATAAACAAGTCAAAAACAATATTTTTTTCGATAGTATTAAATTAAAGGAAAATTTAAGAATGAGCCTTCTTTTTATTTCGTGAAATTCGGTCAAATATTGATTTTATTACGAAAAATTTATTTGTCTATGGGAATTTAACATGGGGGAAAAAGTGGTAAGGAAGTGTGGGAGGAGTCAAAAAACTAAAAAATTTGGAAATTGACTCCGAAACGTGACTAGATAGCTTGGATATGATCTAACTAAGGAAACAAAAGTTAAATTTTAAAAATCGGTCCAGTATTTCTGAAATTCTAAAAAATTTCCCCATGTTAAATCCCCATAGACATCTTCCGTGAAGATGTCTATGGGGATTTAACATGGGGAAATTTTGTTTTCGCAATAAAATCAATATTTGACCAAATTTCACGAAATAAAAAGAAGGCTCATTCTTAAATTTTCCTTTAATTTAATATTATCGAAAAAAATATGGTTTTTGAATTGTTTATATGGCCGTAAAATTTGGGCAGCTTTCGTGAAACAGACAGTAGTTATAATGCTGCTGAATTGGCTGGCCACTGTACAATTAATGAATAGTAAACAGTGTAGACCCTGATCAGACTGCAGGCTGATCTGGGTCTACACTGGTCACAAGGACACTGTGATCGTCAGATTACATGAAAACTTATCTTGGAATTTCATTAGAATTGTCTCCTTGGAGACAATTCTAATGAAATACCAAGATGTGTTTTCATTACATAGCTTCATCCGATACAAACTTTTAGTGCTAGCCAGCTGATCTGGATCTACACTGGTTACAAGTCAATATGCTTAATAGTTTTGAGATAACGGCCTGTATCTCCATATGATACAAAGTGAAAATGAATGGGTATAACGGTTAAGGTCATATAGAGATTGGATCTAAGTTTCTAAGCCACAACCTGTCGTCCTTCCATCTGATATGAACCTTTAGTGCTAGCAATCTGATCTGGGACTACACTGATCATAAGGCAATACGTTCACTATATCTTCACCTGTAGCCTATTTCACCAACATTGCAAAGTAGACTTGTCTAGCAAAGTATACTTTGAGGGAGAAATCTTTAATTTTAGGATAAATTTATTAATTTTTATTATACTGAATTTATTACATTATCACAGCCATTTTGGCTGTGATAATGTAATAAATTCAGTATAATAATTCTGCATACTTTTAATCGTCAAATATATGCAGTCGTTAGTACTATATGACAATGCATTTCGGAAAAATAAATTATTACTCCCTCAAAGTATACTTTGCTAGAAAAGTATACTTTGCAATGTTGGTGAAATCTGCTACAGATACAAACCTTTAATGCTCGCCAGCGTCCTGATGGTTTCATTATCGCCAGACAGAAGGAAGGCAACTACCAGGTGTATCAGGCACGTTCTCACATCCTCTTCATCCTTTACATATAAAACAGATGGGAATGTACAAATATAGGTAATATACCAGAGCTCCAGATAAGTTTTGTATCTAAAGCGTATTATACCCCCAGATTTAAAATTCAATGCATATTTTACTTTTACAAATGTATTATTGATTTTCTTCCTTATTAAATAGGGAACAAATGATACAAAATAAAACAACTTTAACAATTCACTTATTTGAGCTGCTAACACTGTTTGCTTTTTGCAGCTGAACTAAGTAAATTTTCAACTTTATTACAGTATTTTCACTGCTCAATTTTAAAATCAATGCGTAGTTTCAAATTGCTGTGAGTATTTTGTATTCCCACTTTTGATAATCAATGCGTATTCTGCTAAAATAAGTGTGTAAAATACGCCAATACGCACCTTATCTGGAGCATAAGACATAATAGCCTGATCTGGGGCCCGTTTCACTAAACTTTGTACGACTAAAATGTTCGTAAGTGCAAATTTAGGATCGTCTGTAAATTTCAATTGATGGATTTACATGCATTGAGCATAGGCTGCACAAGAAAACAATGTAAATGTGAAATTTACAGACTATCATAATTTTGCACTTACAAACATGTTATTTGTATGAAGTTTAGTGAAATGGATCCCAGGTGTAAAGCAGACACTTACTACACAAGGCTGCAGTAGCCAATTTCACCAACATTGCAAAGTATACGTATACTGTGAGGGAGTAATCATTTATTTTTCCTGAAATGCATTATTTCATATAGAACTAACAAATGCATATATTTCATGATTAAAAGTATGTAGAACTAGAAATGGACGCTTGTCGACAAGCGCATGTGTATCCCCCTCCCCAGATACACAAGTAGTTTGAAAAAAGGGTGATCGAGTTATGCTCCGGAGACAAAATCGGTGACGGACAAAGGGAGATAACTAAACAATTAGTGATGCAAGAGTTGTCAATCTTGCGCGACACACCTTTAGGGTCTATGCATGTGTGAAGCTACTGGAGTGCAGAATTATTTGTTAATAGTCCTATATTTATGTACATATATCTGCACAGGTGCACATAATGCCACAATATTTTCAACACAGTTGACGGAAATGTAATATAGAATGTAAATTAAAAAAATAATGCTCGCTACTGGAGCCGAGAATTTTTTTTAATAGTCATATATTTATCTACATATATCTCTGCACAGGTCCACATACTGCCACAATATGTCAACACAGTTTAGGTAAATGTAATAATTTTAGCTGTATAAATTACCTGTAATAAGTTAGTGGTCAGTTAAAAAATTTAAAAAGAATGTAAAAAAAAAAATTTGAAAAAAAAAGTTGAAAAATAAAAACTAATAATACTTGCTACTGGAGCCCAGAATTTTTTTTTAATAGTCCTATATTTATCTACATATATCTGCACAGGTCCACATAATGCCACAATATTTTCAACACAGTTTACGGAAATGTAATATACAAATTTGTTTTTTTTAAATAATGCTCGCTACTGGAGCCCAGAATTTTTGTTAATAGTCCTATATTTATCTGCATATATCTGCACAGGTCCACATACTGCCACAATATTGTCAACACAGTTTACGGAAATGTAATAATGTACCTGTATAAATTACCTGTAATAAGTTAGTGGTCAGTTAAAAAATTGAAAAAGAATGTAAAAAAAAAAATGGAAAAAAAAATTAAATTAAAAAAAAGAAAAAGAATAATGCTCCCTACTGGAGCCCAGAATGTTTTTTAATAGTCCTATATTTATCTACATATCATATATACACAGGTCCACATATTCCCACAATATTTTCAACACAGTTTACGGAAATGTAATATAATCATTTACCTGTATAAATTACCTGTAAGTGGTCAGTGGTCAGTTGCACATGTTAGCACATGCACAGGTGAATAGTCTGTATAAAGCACTTACGACCTTATGCTACTAGACAAAATTGAAAAATAATTTGACAAAAAAAATGAAAAAAAAAAAAAAAAATGAAAAAAAAAGAAAAAAAAAAAAAGAAAAAAAAAAAGAAAAAAAAATGAAAAAAAAATGAAAAAAAAAAAAATGAAAAAAAAAAGTTTAAAAATAATAATGCTTGCTATTGGAGACCAGATTTTTTTTTAATAGTCCTATATTTATCTACAAAAATCTGCACAGGTCCACATAATGCCACAATATTTTCAACACAGTACCCAATGTAGTGATTTACCTGTATAAATTACCTGGTCAGCAATGGTCAAGCACTGGACATCTGCACATGCTAGCCCATGCTAGCACATGGTTCTCCCAGTTTCTTTTGTTCTCTCTACAGGTAAGGTGTACAGAGCACAGGAGAAAAGGTGTACAGAGCAGACGAGAAAACAGGTCTTCATGCATTATTGTCCAGTTTGTAGAGTGCGCAAAACAAAAAAGGGAGATAACTCAAAAATTAGCTACGCAAGAGTTGTCATTCTTGTGCGCGACACACCTCCGGGTCGTGGTCTATGCATGTGTGAAGTTTCATGAAAATATTCCAAAGGGTGGTCGAGTTATGCTCCGGACAGGAAATCAGTGAGCGAAAACAAAAAAGGGAGATAACTCAAAAATTAGCTATGCAAGAGTTGTCATTCTTGTGCACGACACACCTTCGGTTCGTGGTCTAATTGAATGTGTTAAGTTTCATAAAAATATTCCAAAGGGTGGTCGAGTTATGGTCAATCAGTGCGCAAAACAAAAAAGGGAGATAACTCAAAAATTAGCTATGCAAGAGTTGTCATTCTTGTGCGCGACACACCTTCGGGTCGTGGTCTATGCATGTGTAAAGTTTCATGAAAATATTCCAAAGGGTGGTGGAGTTATGCTCCGGACACGAAATCAGTGCGAGAAACAAAAAAGGGAGATAACTCAAAAATTAGCTATGCAAGAGTTGTCATTCTTGCGCGCGACACACCTTCGGGTCGTGGTCTATGCATGTGTGAAGTTTCATGAAAATATTCCAAAGGGTGTTCGCGTTATGCTCCGGACAAGAAGTGTCTGCGGCGGACGCGGACGCGGCGCGCTGTCAAATCCATAGTATCCCCCGACGGAGTCCGGGGGATACAATTATTATACTGAATTTATTACATTATCACAGCCAAATTGGCTGTGATAATGTAATAAATTCAGTATAATAAAAATTAATAAATTTATCATAAAATTGAAAAGTTCTCCCTTAAAGTATACTTTGCTACTAAAGTATACTTTGCAATGTTTGTCAAGGTCATTACCAAGGTCAGGAATGATCGAGACAAATTGTCTCCCCCAATTATCATATGAACCAAGTATACTTCAATTGTTATGACGTTATGGCCAATATAGCTTGATCTGACGAACGAAAAGTGGTAACAATGCAGTTGAAGTGTAAGGGATAGGCCAGAGTAGATAAGTACACGTAGTCACTTAATCACTTATAATGTACACTATATTACATGGGGAACACACAGGAATACATGATACATTGATATGCGAACATCACTGTACTGTGCATGATACTATTCAATTACTACAAGGTTGTAAGCCAATCGACTGTTATACTTTAACGCAACTTAAAAGCTATAGACGAATAAACTCGGTATGTGGTATCTCAATGGTCCCGTAGTGGACAATAGTATGAATGCACAAGTACTTTGATGATCGCTAATCAAAGTGAAATAACATACAAGTATAACATGGCATAACGAACATTGGAGGGCAAATGACAATCATCTGAGCTACCCCAGTGCTGGCGTATCTCAATAGATAGTGTAACCTCTGAGTATCAAGGTCCCAAGGTCTGCCTCACCCGCAATATGAGGTCTAGTCAACAATCCATAAACAATATATGTAGTCTTACTACAATCCTTTAGCCATGATATGCCATGATAGGAGTATTACCATACACTATCAAAGTATACATATGTATTGCCTATGCAATATATATTTCCAAAGTATGAATGTCAAAGTCAAAGCTGGATGTGGTTACATCACATGATAGTCAATAACGATAATGTTCCGGAAGCTGGTTCCCGGAAGTAAAGTTCCACAGGTAGTATTATCTCCGTAAATGGTGGACCAGATGTAAAGTTCCTATGGTATCACTCGACTGTAGCAACCCGGATGTGGTAGACCGGATGTAAAGTATCCATGGTGAATCAATGGGTTGTAATACCGGAAGTGGTAGACCGGATGTAAAGTTCCGATATAATACAAAATGGCGATTATCACGTTGGCTAAGACGCCGGGAAAAGTTTCACTTAGGTGACATTCAACTCGGTGGTAGTATAATGATATGATATGTGTGTATGGCGTTTCACTTCACTAAACTATGGCTGTGACTGTCTGCTGAACGCGAGGTAGCTATCACACACTGCTCTATACAGGCATGTACCCGGAGCTGCTAAACACACTGCGCCAGACAGACGTACGGACACTCGGACGACCCGATACTCTGCACTGACTGAGGTCTGCCCTCAAACGAGTGGACCAAAACGTCCAATGTGGCTCGCTGGAGCGTTCTCAAGAGGCAAAATCCTCCGTGTCACTGGTGAATACAGTACTAGTCTTCTGTAACCAGAAAATATGTGTCCCCCCAACACATAGCGAGACATCGCTTATATACGCACCAGTGAAACCATGCACGGAATAATGAATATGCCTACCCCTCGTACGACATCTCACATAAATACTACAAAACCATGGCTTTTGCCATGTCACCCGTGGGTTATATTTGGCATAAATATATGTTCCCACGCCTTAAATTCAACCAAACCAGTGTACAGCCCTCGTGGAATAAATACCATCCAACATGGTATACCCCACATTACCATAAATCTGCACACTATAGACCCAGATCTCATAATCCGAAATCTACTCGACTGGTCTCGACAATGCGAAGGTCGCTTCTTGGCCCCACCAAACCCCTCCATAACGGTCCTACGGCTATACACTCAAATGAGAGTGTAGCACATACTAAACTCAAATATCGTGGTCATTTACGGAAATATCACGACACAAAACATCACCATTATGGGATCTGATATATCCGTGTTGGCCAGTACCAGGCTATGATGAAACACTAACGCGTAGCATACATAACAGGGCAGACCATGGTATGGTCTGCGCTATATACTGGCTTCACCTACAGAAGGTCCCTTATATGGTGAAACACTGACACGCGGACAAACTCGGCTGGCACGGACAGTGGACATCCGTAATACTAAAAGGTATCTTTTCCCTAGCGAAACCAGCACACGCAGTCAACGAGTTCTCTACCACACACATGCATAGTCTGTGGCAAATATGGCGTGACATCAGTAAAACATTTCTCATAAAATAGACGTATATTTAAATCCGCAAATAGGACACGCATAAACGTATCTCCACCAATACAACATAAGCCCCCTTATTACACGCACATTGTACATGGCAAATGTACATGCTAAATCACAGGTGTGTAAAAATCACAGGTGTGTGAAACCACAGGTATGTGGAATCACAGGGATGTGAAATCAATAATACGCACAACAATACAACACAGTACCACACATCACAAATACACAATTATACGGATTCCAGAATGTACAAGAATGCACGTGTCACGCGACAATGTTGATGAAATAGGCTACTGAGGTGAATCCCAGAAAGATTCACGGTTAATATATGCATACCGGTCGGTACCCATCCAACCTTCTAACATTAATAAGTGGCCATGGTACTGTTTAGTTTGCGAAAATGTGATTTGGGCTTTGCTCTGGTATTAATCCCCTCATCACATCGCCATTTTTCGCCAATCATATTTTCGAGAAAAAAAATGCAATATACAAATGACGTTCGAAATTGACACAAAATTTAGTTCTCAATAAAAATCAACATCGGTGAAATACGTTGATATGACCAAGACGGTAATGTCAGAGCTGGCCCCATATCTTAATGTTAACAGGAATATCTGAAACATTATGAATATATTGTGCATTTACATTAACCCTTTCAACACTACATACCTATTTTGTGATGTTTGCAAACCCACCCCTTTTTTAACAAATATACTAGTCTGAACATGATTTTGTGATCATTGGATTGGTGATGATTGGATTGGTCAGAAAATTAACATATCACAGTCCATTACAGTTACTTAGAGATGAAAGGGTTAACATTAGGATATACCGGTACAGTGTTGTAAATTTTAATATGCAACAAGAGTCACAATATACGCCCGTCGAGGCAAGGCCAGTCAACAAGGGGAGATAACTCATCTTGACGTGATAAAAATGTGAACCAAAATTGGCTACGATCCGTCAAGTAGAACTCGACTTATTGAGTGGACAAGGATACAGAGTCCGAAAATTAAAAATGGCTGAAATAGAACTTGAGTTATTGCGTGGACAAGGATACAGCACAGGCAATGTTGAATATCCCCCACCCACTTGAATTCATGTAGTATAACAGACTCTATCTATACAGATTGAATACAATGGAATTATTTTAGTAGCCCTGTGGGATACAGTGTGTGAAAATTAACAAGAGTGCTGCAAGTCACAAAATACGCCCGTCGAATATGGGCCAGACAGCGAAGATGCAGAAATGTGAAGCTGTCACCAAGGCAAGAAACATTAATGAGAATTTGAAAGCCTATAGCATTATTTCTTCATCTCGTTGTGCTAAACATGTATACTAATTTAGGCAGAGATAGAAAAGTAGAGTGTAAAGTAGAAATGATAGGGAATTGGATACAATAATGTAGAAAAAATGGCTAAGTTAAAAAGGTGATATTTTTGTTAAAAAATATGTTTTCGGCATAAAAACACCAAGGTGCACATATTCAATATGTGTAGAAGACTTGTGTATAGTTTCAGAACGATCGACTGAACGGTTTTGGAAGAGTTGTGTACACAAACTCTGTACCCTATATAGAATTGTATAGAAAAATGTAGAAAAAATGGCTATTAAGTTAAAAAGGTGATATTTTTGTTAAAAAATATTTTTTCGACATAAAAACACCAAGGTGCACATCTTCAATATGTGTAGAAGATGTGTGTATAGTTTCAGATCGATCGACAGAAAGGTTTCGGAGGAACTCTGTACCGTATATAGAATTGTAAAGAAAAATGTAGAAAAAATGGCGAAGTTAAAAAGGTGATATTTTTGTCAAAAAATATTTTCCCCATAAAAACACCAAGGTGCACATCTTCAATATGTATAGAAGACGTGTGCATAGTTTCAGATCGATCGACTGAACGGTTTTGGAGGAGTTGTGTACACAAACTCTGTACCGTATATAGAACTGTATAGAAAAATGTAGAAAAAATGACTGTATAGAAAAATGTAGAAAAAATGGCTAAGTTAAAAAAGGTGATATTTTTGTCAAAAAAATATTTTTTCGGCATAAAAACACCAAGGTGCACATCTTCAATATGTGTAGAAGACGTGTGTATAGTTTCAGAACGATCTACTGAAAGGTTTCGGAGGAGTTGTGTACACAAACTCTGTACCGTATATAGAACTGTATAGAAACATGTAGAAAAAATGGCTAAGTTAAAAAGGTGATATTTTTGTTAAAGAATATTTTTTCGGCATAAAAACACCAAGGTGCACATCTTCAATATGTGTAGAAGACGTGTGCATAGCTTCAGAGCGATCGACTGAACGGTTTCGGAGGAGTTCTGTACACAAACTCTGTACCGTATATAGAACTGTATAGAAAAATGTAGGAAAAATGGCTAAGTTAAAAAGGTGATATTTTTGTTAAAAAATATGTTTTCGGCATAAAAACACTAAGGTGCACATCTTCAATATGTGTAGAAGACGTATGTATAGTTTCAGATCGATCAACTGAATGGTTTCAGAGAAGTTGTGTACACAAACTATGCGCTTTTTCTTCAGCCGCCCGCCCGCCGTGCGGTAAAACATAATACGTACCGTTTTTTAAAAACGGTCGTATACAAATGGCTGCCAAGGGGAGATAAGTCATTGGAAAATTTTCAAAATCAATAGGCTTCTTCGTTTTGCTGTGATAAATATGTACACCAAATTTTGTTACGAGTGATGAAGTAGAACTTGAGTTATTGCGTGGACAAGGATACAGAGTGCGAAAATTAAAATGGCCGCCAAGGGGAGATAAGTCATGGGAAATTTTTGAAAAACAATAAGCTTCTTCGACTTGCCGTGATAAACATGTATACCAAATTTGGTTACAATTCGTCAAGCATAACTCTAGTTATTGCATGGACAAGCTGTGCCCGCCCGCCCGTACAAGATGCATAATACGTCTAATACGTATAAAAACGGATATTTGTCATTTGAAAATTATGAGTTTATTGTTTGAACAAGTTGTTCTAAAGATAAATACAATATACCTTGGTATCCCGTCTATTAAACAGTGCCTTTATACATGGGTTTGTCAGGTCAACTCTGGTCAAGACAGACTTGGCAGAGGACGGCCCCAATATAACCATGGCAACGAGAAGCTTCAGTGATGTCTTGATATGTGACGATCTGAAACAAATCAAAGTCAAGAGCTCCAGATAAATTTTGTATCGAAAGAGTATTATACTCCAGATTTCAAATTCAATGCGTATTTAACGATTACAAATGTATTGATTTTATTCCTTATTAAATAGGTAACAAATGATAAAAAAAGTGCCGAAGGTCACAATATACGCCCGTCGAGGCAAGGCCAGTCAACAAGGGGAAATAACTCATCTTGACGTGATAAACATGTAAAGCAAATTTGGTTACGATCCGTCAAGTAGAACTCGACTTATTGCGTGGACAAGGATACGGAGTCCGAAAATTATAAATGGCTGCCAAGGGGAGATAAGTCATCGGAAATTCTTCAAAATCAATAGGCTTCTTCGTCTTGCCATGATAAACATGTATACCAAATTTGGTTACGAGCGGTGAAGTAGAACTTGAGTTATCGCGTGGACAAGGATACAGAGTACGAAACATAAAAATGGCCACCAAGGGGAGATAAGTCATCGAAACAATTTCAAAATCAATAGGCTTCTTCATCTTGTATACCGAATTTGGTTAAAATCCGTCAAGTAGTACTCTAGTTATTGCGTGGACAAGCTGTGGCCGCCCGCCCACCCGCCCGTACAAGATTAATACATAATACGTCCCGTTACATATTTGAACTGCACAAAGCAAACACGTGAAAACCAATGTGTATTTTCACAATGCTGTGAGTATTTTGTACTCCTACTTTTGATCAATGCGTATTCTGCATAGATAAGTGTGTAAATACGCCAATAAGCACCTTATCTGGAGCTCTGAAAGTCTCTCCTTATGTCGGGAACTGAACCAGAAATGTATTTTGAGAAACACATGACCAGATTTAAAACGGCATCTATGACACTAAGTGGGAAGTTGATGCACGCATGAAAGTTGGCTACCATATCCCTTGTCAGTATGTAAATAGCAGAGCTCCAGTTAAAGGTACATGCCCACGCAGCAGGTTACACCGACACTGTACTACTACTTTTAATTTTCTGTCATGCCTTATATGAGCCATTTGTCTACCCACTAATGAGTTATTTTTAATTACGGCGCATGTTAATTGGTGTTAAATCGCATTTTATATGCCGCGACCAGAAAGGGTATTTTCCGACCTCGTGCTATTTTTACCAATACGCGTCACGTGACACGGTCAATCATATCACATCTTTGACATGCGCAGTGAGGTATCGGAAGTTGAAAAGAAAAATCTCTGTTCGAGTCAAAATCTAAATCTCCACGTAACTCTTTCCATTTGGTGATCTGGTTGCCAATATTAACCATCGAGACGATTCTAAAGCACTCCCAACTTGCCAATTTTGTTTAATGGTGTTTAACGACCTATCAACAGCTAAGGTAATTTAAAGCCGGGCCAATGGGTCTTACAGGAGTGATGATTTGGTAAGATGTTTATTAAACAAAGTTTATTAATGTGTGGCTGTGATTGGAGAAATGTGATTGGAGAAATCCTCGCCATTCGGTCAATAAAACACCCATCATGCTTCTGACAAACAATATACATGTATATCGCTATCAGGCTACTAGAGTGTGTTACTTGATCAGGCGCTACACTGGTCACATCTCCTATAATTCCAGCACAAAAATATTTACACAATTCCCTAACATTTGATTGGTCCGTTGCAAGTCTCCGTCCAAAATTTATATCCCAGTTAACTCCATGCCGAACTACTTTCCGTAACCGTCAGGCGCAGTTAAAATAATTCTTAAGAAAACGGAAAATAAATCCCTTTTCTTGATGAATTTATTTCAAATGCTGGAATTATAAGGAATGAATGGCCTTTTTGTGGAATTTATCGGGGATATAAACTTGGAAAAGCCGCGGGAATACTGGACGAGGTCTTCCGGCCTTCGTCCAGTATTCCCGCGACTTTTCCAAGTTTATACCCCGATAAAAAACAAAAAGGCCATTCATTCCTATAATGCATTCATTCCTATAATAACCAATAGGATAAAAAATAAACAATTGGCGATAAAAAAATTACAATTTTCGAATTTTTTTTTCTTTTTTTTTTTCGAAAATTGTAATTTTTTATCGCCAATTGTTTATTTTTATTGCCAATTGCGAAAGTGACTTTTCCAAGTTTATACCCCGATAAATTCCACAAAAAGGCCATTCATTCCTATAATAAACCCCATTTCTTCAGTCACAGCCATATTTCAGGTTACATTTTGCGTTAGAAATGTACATGAGTAGTGTTGAAAAGGACCACAGATTTGGCTTATGTTGCGTCATTATACTGGCATCATTTGGCAACACTCTGTGACGTCATTACGCTGAAGTTATGAATGAAATATCAGTGAAATTAGGTTTCAAAACAGACCGACTGTGATACATTGTTTTATCAGAATTTTGTTATCAATCAGCATGTATTCGGTCAATACAAAGCAATAATTCCCAAGTAATCCACTCCTCGTGCAGCTCAGGCTCAAACCAACAAACTGCTAGATTTCCAGCATGAGATTAATTTAAAGGAAAATTAGACAGCCACAGAGGCTGTCCATTAATTGTGGGTGTTACTGGCTTTTGGAATATATGCGGCCATACTAGCTCCTGATAAATTTACATGGATGCTATAAGCATGATTGGTGTTTAACCAACTTAATAGCGAACAGTGCAAACCATGATCATACTGCGCTGATGTGCAGGCTGATCTGGGTCTACACTCATCGCATATGCAGAGCTCCAGATAAGCTGTGTATTTGCTTAAATACCCAATTAAATTTGAAAAAAACAAACAATTGAAATCAGAAGTAGCGAGTATCAAAAAGCAATAACAATTTTGTGGTACCTTTATCATGCTGTACAAAACAATAAACAGACCACAAATATAGCATATTTTTCTTATTTTCCATGAAAACACATCTTGGTATTTCATTAGAATTGTCTCCAAGGAAACTATTCTAATGAAATGCCAAGGCATGTTTTCATTTTGAAGCAAACTATTCAATAATTGCTGTCTGTTGATGTGTAAACAGTAGGTGATTTTATTTTACCCAATTAACATTTTGAAATACCCAATTACTCAGAAATGATGGAGTGAAAATACTCAATTACTAATTCCTTATCTGGAACCCTGCATATGTGATAAGCCCCATTTACCACAATGCCAATTTCCTATCCACGTACTTGTTGGTGATGCGGAGAGTGAATAAGATGCTGCCAATCTGAGTGGCCAGAAGTTTCCGGACAATGGTCAGTCCCACAGCATGATGGTCATCAAGATCGTCCGCGATACGTAGCAGGATCTTCTCCAGACTCCCGAATATCAGGTGCAGCTGAAATTGATGGACGCTTATACCAGGGCTCGTGCTTGGAGAATGTATTCAGATAGTAACATAAGCACATGCCCAGAGCTTCAGGTGAAGGTGAAAGGGTTTAACGTCCCAGCAATAGCTAAGGTCATATAGAGACGGGACCACAGTTTAAAGTCTCATCCGACAGACCACTGGGATAGAAACACTAAGAAAGTAACCCCCAGGCCACAAGCCATCCCTTCAGAGCGGCAGGTAAGGAATTTGGCATGGGTACTAACAAAAATGTTTTAACTTTATTTATTTCATAGCGATTACAAACAAGCGCGAGAGCACTTATACAAACGCTTTTGTTGGCACAGATGAAGGCGTTCAGGCAGTTATTAATGTGGGAGGAAACCCAAGTACCCGGATGAAACCCACTTGTTTGATCAGTAGCCTATTCCACCAACATTGCAAAGGGAGAAAGTTTCAATTTTAGCATAAATTTATTAATTTTTATTATACTGAATTTATTACATTATCACAGCCATTTTGGCTGTGATAATGTAATAAATTCAGTATAATAAATCTGCACACTTTCAATCATCAAATATATGCATTCGTTACTTCTATATGAATTAATGCATTTCGGGAAAGATAAATGATTACTCCCTCAAAGTATACTTTGCTAGATAAGTATACTTTGCAATTTTGATGAAATCGGCTACTGGTGACCACCTCACATACAGCCCTGGCTGAGCAGGGCTCCAGATAAGCTTTGTGTCTAGAGATTAACCCCCTGATTTCAAATTAAATGCATATTTTATTTTTTACAAATGGATTATTGATTTTCTTCATTATTAAATAGGGAACAAATGAAAGCTTTTTTGCAGCTAAACTAAGTACATTTTCAACTTTATTCGCACTACTCAATTTGAAAGTCAATGCGTATTTTCACATTGTGGTGGAGTATTTTGTATTCAATAATCAATGCATATTCAGCTAAAAGAAGTGGGTAGAATATGCCAATACGCCCCTTATCTGGAGCTCTGTGGCTGAGGATCGAACCCGGGGCAGCATTGGTGAGAAGAGCGCTCGTTACTTATTGCGCTAAACGGATAACCGGCATTGGGCACCGACACTCCATACTTTTGAATAGGGTACCAGAGCTCCAGTTAAGGTGCGTAATTTGGAGGTACATTTCTTATTTCTCCATCAAAAGTTGAGAGTGCTTTAGAATCGTCTCAATGAGACGATTCTAAAGGATTCCCAACTTGCCATTTTTGATGAAGAAATAACAAAGTTTCACTCCAAGTTTGTCAAATTACGCACCTTAACTGGAGCTCTGGGGTACTTCAAGCTCAGCCTACATTCATGGTTGTGTCATGGGCCAGCAGATTACAATGTTGAAATATGTTGAATATCTTCCACCCCACTTCATGTTGAAGATGCAAACCTTTTCTCATGGAAAAAAAAAACAAAATAGAAAAAGAAATGTTTATACAAGTGTCTCGCATGTAATTTGTTAATGACAATGCTAGACATGCCTACGACTAGCACCTTCCTCTTGCCAGCTTAATAATTTTCTAAGTTCTTACTAAAAGTGTAAGTTGTTACCACTCATTTGAACCATCTCATCGAGACGGTTCAAATGAGTGGTAACAACATATACTTTCAGTGAGCAAAAAAAGAAATGTTTACACAAGTGTCCCACGTATAATTTGCTAATGACAATGTTAGACATACCTACCTCTGGTACTTCTCTCTTGCCAGCTTCATAATTTTCCTAGTTCTTACTAAAAGTGTATGTTGTTACCACTCACTTGAACCGTCTCGTCGAGGCGGTTCAATTAAGTGACAACAACATATACGTTCACAGAGAAATAAAGAAATTAGAAAAAGAAATGTTGATTAAAATCAAATACGTTAATGTTAAACATGCCTACCTCTGGCACCTTCCTCTTGCCAGCTTCCAGCACCTGAAATATCTCCACACATTCTGGTGATGATCGGCAGTAACCCGCTACTAGATCGTAGTCACTCTCTTCCGGCCACTTTTCGCATTCTTCAACAAACTTCTCAAAACCTGCAATTTATAAACATGAGTGGAATCCCAAGTCTGGCTACGGACAGTATGGAAGTAGATTGCAAGAGTGATTTACCGTTCGCAACTTAATTTTAACTAGCATGTACAATCATCATACTTTATAATATGTTGATAAAAATATTTATTCAGGTGACACGTTTAATTGATATAAATAATATAAAGATGTCTTGCCTCATTTGCAAACTAAAATAGCCTGATGAATACAACAGTCTTCGAATTTGGCCGCTGGTCCGATGCCCGAGGTCAGTAAAATTTCCGGCAGGCCAGTAAAATTCAGAAGCTGGCAGGCCCGGCGGACCAGTAGAAATTTTCAGCATAATTCAGAATATGCGAAACCCAAATTCGTCTTGTTTATTATTTTCTATCAGGAAGCATCATAAACTGGTCCCCAGTAGCACGTTCCTCATATTCAACATGTTCTTGCGTAATGTGTGGAGCATACGACCGGCAACCAGTCTTATCATCGTTGTATAATACATAGTACCGCATAATTTTTCGGGCCAGTAAAATTTTGTTCTGATACAAGCATGCGTCTCTATCAGTAATTTAAAGATTAATAAATGATTATATCTGCATAGCGGGCACTTGTAATGTTTAAAACTGGTTGAATATCTTCTCTTTTTTTTTGAATATCTACAGACTACACAATTATACAGTTATTTAATTCATATAAAGAACATCTTGTGCCTAATAGATAGGACCCCAAATTTAATGGAAAGTCATTATAAAAACAATTCAGTTGAAATTGCCGAAAATCTTTCATATTAAATTTATGTAGTCTACATAATTAAACTGACTTTAGCAGGTAATGGCCATCTCTAAATTTTTTAATTATTTACCAACATACATTTTTCATTAAAAATAAATAACAATCTACGCAAACACGTCTTATTTGGAATTAATAAATCAGTGAACTACTTTTGGCAAGGGAGATAACCAATATCACGCGAACTATTTTCATACGAGCCAATCGGATTGTTCTGTTTATCAGTACCGGTATATATAGTTTTAATCTATCTCCTGTGATATATAATGAAACATTACTTCGTTATGTTATGGGTACTAATACATGTTGTTTCAATAGCGTATCTCTGTAACGGTATCGTTGTAGATGGAGTTGCAAATAATTTAATAATTATTACCTTCAAATGGTTGCGTAATACTGATAGCACTTTTGTATAAATGTAATCGTCGTAAATGGCGCGATAGTCGTGAGGTTAAGGTCACCGACTTCTATGATTTAATGACCGATTCCCGAAAGGGTTGGGGGTTCAAACCTCGACTTGGTATAGTGTTGTTGTTTTTTCTCCATATATATAATTTTTGTGATTTTAGGTTAGAAGACACCAAATGGTGCGAAACCGCCCAGGGTGTATGCAAAAGTAGTCCGGTATAAAAAAATAGTGCGGGTGTTTTGAGGTCACAGACACCGTTTGCTTGCAAATCTTGATCCATTACTACCCAGTTTCACTTGAGGAACATTTTGGGGTGCCTTCAACACCAGTTTTCAGCATATTTGTAGCATTTAAAAGAAAACACTGACCCTGTTGGTCACTTGATGTAAACGGAGTTTCCGTGGCCAAAAAAATGTACACAATATTGGAGGATATGACAAGGTTGGATTTTTCTTTCTTAGGAGTAAGTGAACCTATTGTTTAGTTCATGCAGAACCAGTACAGACTGGCTGCAGGTCATGTACAAGTGGGTCCCACAGCATCCATACGAATAGTGAAAGTAGGAGAGACTGGCCTTATTGGATGGCATTCGGTTAAATTATATAGTAAAACTATTTGGTGGTGTCTAACCTATAAGGTGTGCCTAGGCCCTATGTGAGATATGTTTGTTTGTAGAATTTGAAGTTGGAAGTTTATGTTTCTTGTAGCTATGTCTCTGGGAACATAATTTAAAGTTAACTGCGACAAGAATAATCGAGCGGACTCCGCGATGCAACATATTTGTTCTTTTTGTATCTCAGACGGACAGTTATCGGCTTCAAAATCTCTAAAACTAAAATCTTGATTTCTCAGCTTTATTTAGTCAAATATAATAAACCAATGTATGCAAATTACCTGTAGGTGATTGGGCTTGGAATGTGACAGTAATATACAGCAAAACAGTGATCATAGTGTGTTTTTCATTTTTATTCATTGATATTGGCATGCTGATGGACAATTAAGAAGTTCTGGAAAGTGGCGCGACATCGCGACGCTGTTCCAAAATTTGCCAAAATTAGGCGTAAGTGTATTGTTTTCGCATATCGGTATAGTATCAATACACTAGTACTCAGAAAACATTGTTTTTCCTTCCTCCTGTGTTATAAAGCAAATTTCTTGACTGACCGTTCCAAGCCAGTACCCTTTTGTCTGTCGACCATTCCAGAGTGGCATACATGTTGGTATAGTTTCAGTGATGAGTCTGTATATGTAGAATGGTTAGCTATAACACTATTTAGGGTAATGTTATGTGATTTTATGGAGATTTGTGCTTTTAATTCATCATCTATTAAAATTCTCCATAGTTCTGTAGTAGCTCAATTTAAGGCAGAATGTGGACAGTCACATGGTTGAGTTACACAGCTGCTGTGTGACAACCATTTGAGATATTTGCTCCAAACTTGGTACTGTATCCAGGAATAGAAGCTAGTTTTTGAATAGTGAATATTGTAGAATGATTTGTAGTGGGACTGGTACACTTATAGGTTAGAAGACACCAAATGGTGCGAAACCGCCCAGGGTGTATGCAAAAGTAGTCCGGTATAAAAAAATAGTGCGGGTGTTTTGAGGTCACAGACACCGTTTGCTTGCAAATCTTGATCCATTACTACCCAGTTTCACTTGAGGAACATTTTGGGGTGCCTTCAACACCAGTTTTCAGCATATTTGTAGCATTTAAAAGAAAACACTGACCCTGTTGGTCACTTGATGTAAACGGAGTTTCCGTGGCCAAAAAATGTACACAATATTGGAGGATATGACAAGGTTGGATTTTTCTTTCTTAGGAGTAAGTGAACCTATTGTTTAGTTCATGCAGAACCAGTACAGACTGGCTGCAGGTCATGTACAAGTGGGTCCCACAGCATCCATACGAATAGTGAAAGTAGGAGAGACTGGCCTTATTGGATGGCATTCGGTTAAATTATATAGTAAAACTATTTGGTGGTGTCTAACCTTTAATATTTTCACAATTTTATGATTTTAATAAAAATAGCTATAAATTGATAGGAACTTACCAACGATGAAAGTGTCCGTCTTTAAGTAATATATACACAGACAGTTTGTTACTGTTTTTTTAAGTTTGAGGTACTGTCTATACCATATATTTTTTTACTGTCCCAAAATCTATTTTTTTGGCAGTCACAATTAATTAATTTTCGGACAGCAAACATTTTTTTATGAATTTGAAATAATTATTGTCCTCCATCTGATCACAAAACAGTTCGAACTGCACATGTGGCTACCACGACCAGAATTCACTGGCCGCAAACACAGTAGCCTTCGGCGTCTATTTATTAAATTATTATTTTTTATTTTATTTGAATTCCGCGTGAGCACTGAATTTTGTGTCAACACCATTTACAGAAAATAGTGGTGATTTTCTAAACGAATATCGGAGAAATGCGGCTATATATTTTGTGTCAATTAACACCATTTAAGGAAAAAAATTACTGATTTTTTAAAACAATATCGGCATAACTAAAAATACGGAGATAGAATTTTTGTCAACTTTTCAACACCATTTACGAAAAATATTACTGATTTTCTAAAAACAATATCGGCGAAGGTGTACTGAACTACTTTTTTTTTTTTAAATAACCAGCCGTCTAATAGATCTGTGTATAATCGAGAGTATATCGTTAATTGTCATGTTGTCCACGACAGTGAGGTGTTGCGGCACACATCAAAACGACAAGTCAATTTCAAAACATTGCCTTAGGGTCAACATTTACAGCTGTGTGGTGTCATCAGATCAACACCTCGTCACACAGACTGCGCATTATCAATTTTTTGCCACACAAAGCGACGTGTATTTACAACTAGATCTGTGTATAAATGTGTCGGGTGTAGCCAAAGACCATACATAAATTCGTAATTAGTCACAGATGTAGCCTTAAAATATAATCGATTTCCTTAAATTACGTCCGCAAGTTGACAGATATTTCAGAGCAGACGTCATCGTAATTTGCCGTTATTTATTTCCAAAATTAGCCATATATTCTGTAAATGGCGTTGAAAGTTGACAATAAATTAAGACCAGATCAGTACATTAAATCGCTATCGACGACAACTGACGATCCGATGAGAGTAATACCGTTTCCGCGTATCCAATGTTAAATATACATCGTTATTTGTTTATGACTTTCGTAGTTTTTACCGAGAAATTCAAACCGTTTCCAATTATTGAGGAACATAATATCATGATTAGCACACCGTTTCACTAAGCGGGGGCTACTGAGGGAATGGGATCACACGGTCTATTGTTTACACTGGATTAATGGCGGCCCCCATGAGGTCTCAGGTAAATCTTATTTTTCAATAATACAACTGTGGTTTCTTCTTTTCACTGATGATCATGTTCCAGCCGTTAACACTTATTTAGCAGCATTATTTATGTAGTTAGTCTGAGCATTCTGCAGAGAAATTTGAATTGGACGGAATCGAGCGTTGTTTAAACTTAGTCCGGCTCATATGCACAGGTCAAAATATGAACTGAAAATGGCGCTTTGTTTGAGAAATCCGTACGCGGACGAATAAAAACAATAGTTTGTTATAAATATCATATAGCGAAACAGCGGTAGCATCTAGCTAGCTACTGTTTTAATAATATGCATACATATTGTAATTAAATTTTAATAGTGATATACTTATGAACTAGAAAAAGTCGATGGCGCGCCATCGCAATATACCCACTTTCCCCAAATGCTAAGTCCGAAAGGGGGAGGTAATCCATGATGGAGGGTCGGATAAAAAATCCGAATTCACTTTGCGCATCAGCACATCAAAACGAAGCTACGAACCAAATATCAGACGCGTAGGTATTAAGGTGAAAAAGTTTTTCGACCTACGAGGAAAAATAGTGAAATTCTAAGTCCGAAAGGGGGAGATAATCCATGATGGAAGGTCCGATCAAAAATCGGAATTCACTTTGCACATCATAACGAAGCTACATATCAAATATCAGAATGTAGGTATTAAGGTGAGAAAGTTTTTCGACTTACAATGAAAAATAGGGAAATTCTGAGTCCGAAAGGGGGAGATAATCCATGATGGAGGGTCGGATCAAAAATCCGAATTCACTTTGCGCATCTGCACATGATAACGAAGCTACATACCAAATATCAGGCGCGTAGGTATGAAGGTGAAAAAGTTTTTCGAGTTACAAGGAAAAAATGGAAATTGTGAGTCCGAAAGGGGGAGATAATCCATGATGGAGGGTCGGATCCAAAATCCGAATTCATTTTGCGCATCTGCACATGATAACGAAGCTACATACCAAATATCAGAGCGTAGGTAATGAAGGTGAAAAAGTTTTTCGAGTTACAAGGAAAAAATGGGAAATTGTGAGTCCGAAAGGGGGAGATAATCCATGATGGAGGGTCGGATCAAAAATCCGAATTCACTTTGCGCATCTGCACATGATAACGAAGCTACATAGCAAATATGAGGCGCGTAGGTATGAAGGTGAAAAAGTTTTTCGAGTTACAAGGAAAAAAAAAAATGGGAAATTGTGAGTCCGAAAAGGGGGAGATAATCCATGATGGAGGGTCGGATCAAAAAAATCCAAATTCACTTTGCGCATCTGCACATGATAACGCAAGCTACATAGCAAATATGAGGCGCGTAGGTATGAAAGGTGAAAAAGTTTTTCGAGTTACGAGGAAAAAATGGGAAATTCTGAGTCCGAAAGGGGAGATAATCCATGATGGAGGGTCGGATCAAAAATCCAAATTCACTTTGCGCATCTGCACATGATAACGAAGCTACATACCAAATATCAGGCGCTAGGTATGAAGGTGAAAAAGTTTTTATTTCGAGTTACGAGGAAAAAATGGGAAATTCTGAGTCCGAAAGGGGGAGATAATCCATGATGGAAGGGTCGGATCAAAAATCCAAATTCACTTTGCGCACCTCAGCATGATAACGAAGCTACATACCAAATATCAGGCGCATAGTGTTTTATGAAAGAAAAAATGGAAAAAGTTTTTTTCGAGTTACGAGGAAAAACATGGGAAATTCTGAGTCCGAAAGGGGGAGATAATCCAGTGATGGATGGGTCGCCGGATCAAAAATCCAAATTCACTTTGCGCATCTGCACATGATAACGAAGCTACATACCAAACATATCAGGCGCGTAGGTATGAAGGTTGAAAAAGTTTTTTTTTCGAGTTACGAGGAAAAAATGGGAAATTCTGAGTCCGAAAGGGGGAGATAATCCATGATGGAGGGTCGGATCAAAAATCCAAATTCACTTTGCGCATCTGCACATGATAACGAAGCTACATACCAAATATCAGGCGCGTAGGTATGAAGGTGAAAAAGTTTTTCGAGTTACGAGGAAAAAATGGGAAATTCTGAGTCCGAAAGGGGGAGATAATCCATGATGGAGGGTCGGATCAAAAATCCAAATTCACTTTGCGCATCTGCACATGATAACGAAGCAACATACCAAATATCAGGCGCGTAGGTATGAAGGTGAAAAAGTTTTTCGAGTTACGAGGAAAAAATGGGAAATTCTGAGTCCGAAAGGGGGAGATAATAATCCATGATGGAGGGTCGGATCAAAATCCAAATTCACTTTGCGCATCTGCACATGATAACGAAGCTACATACCAAATATCAGAATCGGATTCGCGTAGGTATGAAGGTGAAAAAGTTTTTCGAGTTACGAGGTAAAAAATGGGAAATTCTGAGTCGAAATAAAGGGGGAGTATAATCCATGATGGAGGGTCGGATCAAAAATCCAAATTCACTTTGCGCATCTGCACATGATAACGAAGCTACATACCAAATATCAGGCGCGTAGGTATGAAGGTGAAAAAGTTTTTCGAGTTACAAGAAACGTGACGGACGTACGGACGGACGGACGTTCTTACGAGAGATACATTGTGAGGTTATTTCCTTTGATGTTTACACTGTGGGGTTAACCTCACAATGTAGCAACTTATTCCGTTATTTTCTTCCTTAACGATTCTCTTACGGAATAAATCGCATAATATGCAAATGAGCTAGCCATTAGTTAATTATATTTGAAAAACACTTATCCAAGTGTCTTAAATAGGGCGGTGAGTGGGTTTCAGCACAACACAGCAACCTCACAATGTAGCTCTCGTAAGTACGTACGGACGGACGTACGTACGGACGGACGGACACCCGTGACGAAAACAATATACCCGTTTTTTTTTACAAAAAAAGTGGGTATAATAATATACGATACTATGGTTTATACTCCAGCACTATGTTTTAAGGCTGTGTGATTTGCCTCAATATAAGCTGGATTAATTAATACTTATATTCATGTGCTTCATGAGAATATCAATACATTTAAAATATACAAATATTACTTAAAGGTACATGCCCACGCAGCAGGTTACACTGTAATACTACAGTCGAACCTGCTCGGGCGGTCACCTTTAATCAGCGGTCACCGCCGTTAAGCGGCCACTTCAAATTCCCCCCGCGCATTTTTGCTATATAAAACGCTTTCATTCAACGGTCACTCGTCTAACGCGGCCAGCGGTCAAACTAGTGATCCAATTTCATTAAACGGTCACCGCTAATCCCGAATTCAATGTACCCTGCGGCGGTCGTTACCGAAGCGCGAATTAACAATGATGTCAGCAGTGAATGCGGGTAATTAAAACACCAAACACGTCGCCGCGTCGGCGATATTGAGAGGGTATGTTTCACAGGTGCAAATTGTGTTGCCCGAACTGTCGGCGCATTATTGAAAGAACAAACAGCCTATCGCATCCGGGTTCTTGCACCCTTGTCCGTCGATTCGTAATTTCTATAGGTTACCAACACAAATGTTGTAGAAAGGAACAGCCCATTGCCAATTACCAAATTGAAAACACGAATAGCTGATATAATTGGTGTGTATTTCCCAGGACCGAGTGTAACCGGCTCAAATATAATTTAAGCAAATGACCTCATATGTCGAATATGAGCCGAATGTCGCACTTATTGACTGCTTTTGCTGACATCGCCTATGCATTATTTACATACACAATTGGAAATGAATCCAAATTCGACTTGACCAATACCGGACAAAAAAAAATATAAAAAATTTGCGTAACTTATCCCACACCATTTCCGATTATACCACATTATGCCCTATTATCTAGTACAATAAGTTGTCAACAATATGAGTATTGCAGATTAGCAGTTGCAGTAGGCTGTAAAATAACAACAAAAACGTGAACATTGGTGTTTTTATTTGTTGATAGATTTTTTATTTCATTAAATGATATAATTCAACTAAATAGTTGTTACTTGTTAAGAAATCCACTCATTACATGTTCAGGTTCAATTTTGAAAATATTAAATAAATATAAAGATACACATTTATATTGCATTAAAACATACATATTTAATCAATATGGTACTCTAAATTAATCATTAATATTATTTATTACATTTGTATTATCAAGTCAACATACATGTCTATGTTATCTTTATCTTCAGTTCAATTTTCAAAATTTACCTGAAATGTACCTGAAAACACAACCCTCTATTAAGAGGTCACCTCTGTTAAGCAGCCAGTTTTGTCACTTCCATTGGGTGGCTGCTTAAGACAGGTTTGACTGTATTTTTAATTTTCTGTCATGCCTTATATGAGCCATTTGGCTACCCACTTACGAGTTATTTTTAATTACGGCGCGTGTTAATTGGTGTTAAATCGCATTTTATATGCCGCGACCAGAAAGGGTATTTTCCGACCTCGTGCTATTTTTACCAATACGCGTCACGTGACACGGTCAATCATATCACATCTTTGACATGCGCAATGAAGTATCGGAAGTTGAGAAGAAAAATCTCTGTTCGAGTCCAAATCTAAATCTCCACGTAACTCTTTCCATTTGGTGATCTGGTCGCCAATATCTCTGTACAGCCTGTCCCTCAGACATTTCGCCTTTGTTTTGGCCGACGCCGTTTCATACAATTTCCGTCCTGGACGTTTCGACATGTTGATATTCTTGTTTACATATTGGGAAGCCGACTGGCGCTCGTAGTATATACTGCGCATGCGCACCGCAAGCCGTGATGTGAAAGTCGTCGTCCCCGCACATTATCAAAATAGACTGTTACCGCCGCGCGTCGTTAACAGTAAATTGATAATTAATAAATGATTATATTTGTATAGCGAGCACTCGTAATTTTTAGAACTGGTGGAATAGCGACATAATTATACACTTATTTAATTCCTATAAAGAACATTTTGTGCCTACTGCGTGGGCATGTACCTTTAAAGGGGTACCGATATAATACATTTTAATAATATAAATATTGAAAATACACATTACAATCGCTTACAACATAAGTTATTGATCGAAAATAGTCACTGCATCGTGACCTATAACACCGCATTACCTATTGCGCGGGTACCTCACCACATCCCCTGTTTACATAGGTAACTGGGAGTATGGTGAGGTACGCTCGCTAATACAATGTATGCGTAATGATCATGACAATTTAAGTGCAAATCAGATCCGATTCGCTACACTGCAGAGAAATGCTATGAATGGTGCCATAATTCTGAAAAGGATGGTATAAAATAACAATCATTAGCGATATATCAGGCCCATAGCCAGGGGAGGTTGGAGTGGTCAGACGACCCACCAACCCCCCCCCCCCCCCACCCCCCCCCCCCCCCCCCCTCCCAGCCTCGAGGTCCACTTTTTTAGCAAAAAAAAAAAAAGAAAATCGGGTATGGAAGGTCACAGTAAGCCCTTGTGCCTTCGAAACGACACCCCCCCCCCCGCCTTCAAAGAGGTCTGGCAAAGGGCCTGTATATAAATATTGCACCAATAGGCAATCTTGTAAATTACCCCACCCACCGAAAATACCACGTGTAAAATGCTCACCAGAAAATATTGTGTTGGAATCTCTCAATGACAGCTTGAATTCTAGTTCTGTGAAAGTGTCCTTCTTTGTATGCTTTTCTAAACTGTGCGTTGTTTTCTCTTTCTCAGTAATGGCTTTCGAAATCTGTCTTTTCTTCGCGATTTTCTTATCGCCAACGCCAACTTTTTTGATACTCGTGGGCGCGGCCATATTTGTTGTTGTTGTTAATGTGAGCCAGACGCTTACAATCTCTGGATAATGCAAGGGAAATAATAAATGCAATCGTTCAACGATATTTTAATCTTGCGCACATGCTAATGACGTTTTCCGCAAATGACGTCATCCCAAAACACAGAACTGTCACTTGAGGAAGAGTCATACTGAAGACTATTTATAGTAGATACATCAGTCAGTGTTTACTTCACAGAAACAGGAATTGAAAGACAATCATACAAAATGGACAGTATCCTTTAACTATTAAGATTTAGTAGTTCAGTTTAATTATTAGTACTAGCTAGTAGGAAATGGTATCATGTTAGCTTAGAAAATCTCAGCACTACGGTCAGTACGGATGTTTTATTATTTCATCTGTCTTTTATATTTTCTCTATCTGTGAGAGCTGAGACCCTTATACAGGCCCGTAGCCAGACCTTTTTGAAGGGTGGTGGTTGTTTCGAAGGACCAATGGGCCTGAGGTATCTAGGGGTGTCTAAAAAAGTGGACCTCGAGGTTAAAAAAGTGAACCTCGAGGCTGGGCGGGGGGTCGTCCGACCGCTCCGACTCCCCCTGGCTACGGGCCTGTTATAGTGTAAAATTTAGTCGCAATAACAGCCCAATCTGCCCTGGCATTTTGCTACACAGTCTGATGAATGAGAAGTTTAACACTTCACAGTCATGTTCAAAACATTAAGACCAATACTACACATGTAGGTATACACAGTTTGACATTGGTTATCGTTTTATTCCCATTTGTGTAGCAAAACACCAGGACAAATTGGGCTGTTATTGTGACTAAATTTTACATTATAAGGGTCTCCGATCTCACGGATACAGAAAATATAAAAGACAAATGAAATAGTAAAACACATCCGTAGAGCTGAGATTTTCTAAGCTAGTGTCTTGTCGGCTAATTCTGCGCATCGGCTCATCGGCTAATGCGCAATTCATGTCAAATTTAGCCTTGCGTATGTCATAATAAAATATGTGGATTTTGGAATAAACAAGCTGATTAATTGCTACACTGTGGCACAATTTTATCACATTCCGATAGTTTGGTAAAAAGTTATTCAGAATATAAGTCAAAATGTGTAAAATCCTCAGACCCTGCTGATGTAATAGCTGTCTTATTTACTAAATTAACTGTTCAAATAAGAAACTAACCTGCCATGATGTCACTGGATATATATAGTTCTGCTTCAAGTTTAATACCAATTTTGCTATGCTGATCCAGAATGCTGTTCGCGTCATTATTAGCTCGCCTGCACGAAGTGTAGAAGAGCTTATAGCATACCCTCGGCGTCGTCGGCGTCCACAAACTTAACGTTGGGTAAATGTCTTATAACTTGTGTTTCCTTTCATGGAACACCTTGTTATTTCATGCATACATTCCTCAGATGAGCCTCTATCATGCTGTAGCAAATCCATGACCCACCACCCAACCCTTACCCCAAGATCAAGGTCACAAACTTATCGCATTCATAAACTTAACGTTGGGGTAAATTTCTTATAACATCTGTTTCCTTTCATGGAACACCTTGATATTTCATTCATTCATCTGATGATACTCTATCGTGCTATAGCAAATCAATGACACACCACCCAACCCTTACCCCAAGGTTAAGGTCAAAAACTTAGCACATTCATAAACTTAACGTTGGGGTAAATGTCTTATAACATCTGTTTCCTTTCACGGAACGCCTTGATATTTCATACATGCATTCCTCAGATGACCCTCTATCATGCTGTATCAAATCCACGACACAACACTCAACCCTTACCCCAAGGTCAAGGTCACAAACTTAGCATGTTCATAAACTTAACGTTGGGGTAAATGTTGTGTAACTTCTGTTTATTTACAGGGAATGCCTTCATATGTCTTACATGCATTCATCTGATGACCCTCTATCATGCTGTAGCAAATCCACGACCCACCACCCAATCCTTACCCCAAGGTCAAGGTCACAAACTTAGCATGTTCATAAACTTAACTTTGGGGTAAATGTTGTGTAACTTCTGTTTATTTACAGGGAAAGCCTTCATATTTCATACATGCATTCGTCCGATGATTCTCTATCATACTATAGCAAATCCATGACACACCACCCATCCCTAACCCCAAGGTCAAGGTCACAAACTTAGCACATTCATAAACTTGACGTTTGGGTAAATGCCTTATAACATCTGTTTCCTTTCATGGAACGCCTTGATATTTCATATATTCATTCCTCAGATGACCCTATATCATGCTGTGGCAAATCCACGACTCACCACCCAACACTTACCCCAAGGTCAAGGTCACAAACCTAGCACATTCATAAACTTAACGTTGGGGTAAATACATCGTGTGAGAGGCATATGAATTATGCGCATATTCTGGCGACCAATTTTGAGCTGCATGTCCGAAATGTGCAGCTGTGTATAGTTTTGTAATGTTTATTATGTTTTCTTATTTTATGCAGGCAGTATATAGATTAGGTTATATTTTCTTTTCCGCCCTAAATAATTGCTGCACTACCATGGATTACATCATACAACCCGTATCGCGAAGACAGTTTTGTACCCAAATTTCACAGTAACCCGGATGTGTAAATAAATGACGGTCGTAAAGTCACATGATGAAATTTCAGCAGAAAGACTTTTGGCGCGACACACATGAGATTTATGTCCATAAAATATGATATCATATGAAAAATAAAACATAATGCTTGTGTGCATGTTTTATTTTGTCCCCCTACTGTAGGTACAAACTGTTGTTTATATCAGAGACATCATCGAGACATATTGCAACCAATCCAACCGTCACAAAATGGTTTTCAGACAAGTCCATTTATGAAAAGTGGATATGTTTTGTTCTCAAAAATATGAACCTTACTTTCAAAAAGTGCAGATCCTGATGAGACGGCTCGTTACGAGCCGTCTCATCTGGATCTGCACTGTTTGCATAAACCGCTATATAGCGGGCCTTCAGATTCAAATGGTTAATGAACCACAGAGAAAACAGAATGGAATAACTAGCGGGAAGAAACCAATCACAGGAGACATGGACACTCGAGTGCCACCTTTAAAGGTACATGCCCACTCAGTAGGCACAAACTGTTCTTTATATCAGAGACATCATCAAGACATTTTCTGGCAAACGAAATATTCATTCACCATTACCCCACCTTATTGATTGGCATTATTATACATTTTATATCTGACATAAATTTCCACACTGATATCAGGGGCGATAACCATGCATGTTTCCTTAAAAAATGTTAACGGACAATACTGTTTATTCTCTGTATTTATTTTTTGATGTGCAATGATCATACTTTATAATCTGTCGAAAATATTATTTTTTCAGGTGACACATTTAATTAGTATAAATAATTACAAAATATCATGCCTCATTTCCATATGAAAGTAGCCCGATACCACCACGAGTCACTATCAGTAAAATAAACATTACAAAATTAGCATATCTGTATAGCGGGCAATCGTAATTTTTAGAACTGGTGGAATAGTGACACAAGTATACACTTATTTAATTCCCATAAAGAACATGTTGTGCATACCGAGTGGGCATTTACCTTTAATAAGTTTCTGTGATTCACTGCCACTGCACGTTTCCGCTAAATAGGCAGTAGGTTGCTCTATATCGCTACACCACAGTCAATGCAACGGTAAATATTTGCGGAATAATGTTTGAATTTCGCGCACATATATATAGAGTAAGTGTACCTGGCTTCTCGGTTTACGTTGCTTCGCACACACAAATAATTTGCATATTGTATTACTCCTGCGGTCTTCTGGAGGCAAGTGTTTTCAGAAAGTCAAATGTGTTTACACGAGTCAGAAAACTATAACAACAGTCATCAAACAAGGTGCGCGAATCCAGGTATATTGTGCGAAGCCAGGTACACTTACTCTAGCAATAATCTGCATAGCTGAACATTTTCCACTTTACAGGTGACAGGTGGCAGTATATCGCTACTCAGTAGCCCATTTCACCAATATTGCAAAGTATACTTTTCTAGCAAAGTATACTTTGAGGGAGTAATCATTTATTTTCCCCGAAATGCATTATTTCATATAGAACTAACGACTGCATATATTTGCATATGATTACAAGTACATGATGTATGCAGAATTATTATACTGAATTTATTACATTATCACAGCCAAAATGGCTGTGATAATGTAATAAATTCAGTATAATAAAAATTAATAAATTTATCCTAAAATTGAAAATTTCTCCCTCAAAGTAAGAAAAGTATACTTTGCAATGTTGGTGAAATAGGCTACAGGTGTTTCTAGCATGTCTTGGATGGTCAATTATTGTCATCACTCTCCACGAAGTAGAAATTTAGTAAGCAAAGATTTAAAATTGCTTCAAACGCACACTTGGAAAAACTACTCCGTCATAACACTTATGTAATGCAGTGTAATGAAATGTAATTACAGTAGAGTTATATATATATATATGTACTCAGAACTATAATCTGCAGGTCGTTGGCGTTTATACTTCGCTATATTATTATTGAGAGAAAATTCTACAATATGAAACAAACATATTATCATAAAGTCACCTAATAAAGTGTGGATTAGCAAAGTACTTGTGTCATTCTCCACGATGTAGGAAGTAAACAAAGAACGATTCAAACACACATTTGCCAATTATACTACTCTGTCATAACGCTTATGTAATGCAATGTAATGTAATTAGAGTTATAAACTCAGAACTATCACTGACTTGGCCTCATTTATAATTCAGATCTATGTGCCATCCATAATTTATGTATGAAACTTTCCAGTTAGTGATACTGTCATGTCGGATAATTCTGCGTATCGGCAAATGTGCAATTCACTTCAGGTAGTGTCAAGCTAGTCAAACTTTTAAATTTAATGACTAACCACTGCATACGATGTTACTTCACTGTGAGAGCAACACAGTAAGCAAACTGTAACCATGGAATATCTTGCTCTAGTGTTAAATGTACATCAGAAGAAAACATGGAGTTTGAAATAAACTGGCTTAAATTATTAAACAATAATGGTAGGAGACACATTTCCGTCAAAAATCAAATGTTTTCCTCCATAACTGGTTAATTCTCACCCACAATTTGCATTACATAAATGAATAGGTTGGCTCTAATCTGCTATTGAATGGCATGAAATAACTTGTTATTGAGCATGATGCTTCGTTCACCATGCGTCTCTATGTACATGTAGTATATGGTAATTATAAAATGCCAATTTAAATAAAATTACTTTACTCATTTTCCGTCCAATTATTATTTGTTACCGATATGTTGTTCAAGTTTATCAAAAACAATATTATTCAAACGAAGTCTTGAAGTTGTTTTACTGTTTTCCAAATAATAAACAACTGTACTACCGGTAATGTCAATATTAACCAAAAATAGACAGCTCTTGAGAAATATACACAAATTTATTTGAGTTGTCTCCCATACGTCACACTCATTTTGAGGCAACAGTTGATATGGTCCATGTACGTGCGTATGTTAGTAACACCTTTCATTTTTCAATAACTTGTGAGCCGCTTCACCAATTTTGATAATATTTGGCCACAATGTTTGTGTAGGGTGTTGATTTGTTTTGCATACAACGCGACCGCCCAAGGTCAATGTCACTGAGGACAAGTTCACCTTGTTTGTAAGGCAAAAATGTTAAAAGAAAATCTGTTTTTTTTATTATCAAGGCTACCAGTACAACCCACGTTCGACAGCCCAAGGTCACTGAGGATATTTTTTTTCAAGGCTACCAGTGAGGGGATAAGCTTCATTTAACGATGCCATTTCTTGTTAAAAGTATGCTTGAATTTCCCATTGCATCGGTGAAGATAGCTTTGACACATGTCTTAAATAATTACATTTATCAGGTAACAAGCTTTGTATAGGCCGAATACGTCGGACTGATAACATATTGCTGTATCATGCATTGACCTGATATGAATATACGGGTTTCAACAAATTGAAAACTAACGTTTCATCAGCGTCACATGTTTTACAAACATAATGTCTAGCTCCATATTTATTTCAATCACACTCTCTCACAGTCTTTACAAATTGAATGTTAAATGATAACAGCTGAAACCAGTGGTAGATTTCCAGTTTGTCTGTACTTAGTTTTGTTGCTAGCTTGAATAAAAGCCATAGGTTAGTTGTACAGTCATGTTCAACTAGAGACTGCCTTTGTGTCCTATGCCATATGTGTTCAAAAACTCCTTAACAGTATATAGAACACCTTTTCAACTTAAAGTTTGCTGCTAAGGATCTGATGCGAAATGCCAAGAAGTGTGAAAAAGAAGAAAAGACTGAGAAACTCAAATTAAAGAAGGTTTGTAGCAGTTACCTGTAATGTTTGACTGCCAGGACATACCGGTAGTTGGCAAGTCATTCTCAGGAGCAGTTTTGTGTGGATCAGCGCTCCAGATAAGGTGCGTATTTACAGACTTATTTTAGCTGAATACCCATTGGTTATCAACAGTGGGAGTACACAATACTCACAGCAAGTGAAAATATACATTGATTTTCTAATTGAGTAGTGGAAATACTGTAATAAAGATGAAAATGTACTTAGTTGAGCTGCAAAAAGCAAACACTGCTTTTTGCAGCTGAACTAAGTAAATTTTCAACTGTATTACAGTATAAATAAGTGAATAATTAATAATACACTTAAATAAGTGAATTTTTATGCCACCGGGTTTCGAAGAAACGGGTGGCATATAGTGTTTGGACCGTCCGTCACACTTTTCGGTTAACCACTTTGTCACAGTTTCTCAAATATGCTGCAGGTGGCATCCGCGTTCGACAGACGCATTTCTTGTTAAATTTGTTTTGATCATTTGTTCCCTATTTAATAATGAAGAAAATCAATAATCCATTTGTAAAAATAAAATATGCATTTAATTTGAAATCAGGGGGTACAATACTCTAGACACGAAACTTATCTGGAGCTCTGTGGATGCAGGCATTCGGCGTATTTCGGCATTCGTCTGTTGTTCTTGTATAAAAAACACCGAAGAAAGCCGAAACATGCCAAATGCCTGTGTGTGGATGTACTACATACAAATATTGTATTACTAGTTGAGCCATTGCATTCCGAACACACATTTATGTACATGTAACAGGGATGAACTTTTTAAAATATTTTATTTTATTGTTTTTTTTATTTCTCAATGAAAGTATATGTTGAACCTCAGTACCATTTACTATCGGATATGCTATCTGTAGGCATCAGGCAGGTACGCAGTTGGTACCATTTACGAAACTAGGTGATGGCTCACCAAACGGCCACATAAGCTCGAGTGGATGCTCGTACCTTCAACCTCCCAGATGCGAGGTTGATGCCTTATCAACTACTCGATCCACATCGACTGGTTTATAGATATACAGATACTAATAACACATACATGTATATTACAGGCTATACAGAAAGGGAACATAGAGGGTGCTAAGATACATGCTGAGAACTCAATACGACAGAAAAACCAGGCGTTGAATTACCAGCGGATGAGTGCCAGAATAGACGCTGTTTCGGCCCGAGTACAAACTGCTCTCACAATGAAAAAGGTAGGTACATAGGATCCAAACAAATGTGAAAAACCCTTTCACACCAAAGTAACTGGAATGGCCGGTCAGTGCTAAGTTTCATACTCTAGAGGAACCGAACACCAAGACAACATCTGTGATCCTATTTTTGATGGGTTTCTTGGCCATTATCTCAGATGTTAATGTATGTTCATGATTACAAAGCATGCACATCAGGGCTTGAAAATTTGACTCGTCCGCTCGTCCTGACGAGTGGGAATGCATGCAGGACGAGTAGAAACAGGATGTCCGGTTTAGAGAGATTTCACTGTATTCTATAGATTAGAACGTGTTTAATTTTGTAGAAATTCACAAACATTACGAGCCATTTCATCTACATCTACATGTACACTATTTGCAAACATTGGGATAGAGGTCTGTAGTGTTGACATGGTTAGTGCTCAAGATTTGCTCAAGATATGACACACCACACTATGCATGGCGATTGAAAAGTATAAAAAGAAAAAGCATTCTCCCGTTTTGGGAATAAAAAATAGTCGTGGAAGGGGCCGAAATTCAGCCCCTTGAGACATGGTACTGTACATTAACGTCTGTTACAATGTGTGTCCTGTCTATGTAATCAGTGATTCCATGTTTTATGTACATCTTGGTGCTGTTTTTCTAATTTCGAGGTAGAACCAATAATCCATTAAACTATGTTTATTCCATTGGATGACAGTCCAGGTGTTACATTTATAATAGTATAGCCAATTGTTCTCGTCATTTTTAGCCAGGTTTTTCTGGAGAAAAAAATCCAGGCTATTGGATTGGCGAAAGCCGGGCGGGCGGCGTCCACAATCAATGTTAAGTTTTCGTGTTTGAGTCCATTTATTTGTTACTGTACCACCTAGGACCACCAAACTTTCACAGCTTCATAATCAAGGGGTGCCCACCACATATTACTATCCAACATGTTACTTTTTAGCCAGGTTTTTTGAGAAAAAAAATCCAGCCTATTGGATTGGCGAAAGCCGGGCGGGCGGGCGGGTGGGCGGCGGGCGGCGTCCACAATCATTTTCAACGTTAACTTTTTAACGTACGTCTGGTTAAAGTTTTTTGCTTAAAACTTTTTCGTTATACTATATCTCTGCAACTGCTTCGCCCATTACCTTGAAACTTCACATGGGTGTTTATCATCATCCATATTTTCATTCTAGCCCCCAACCGTGCGGCCCCTGTGCACAATGTCAAGGTCAAATTACTTTGAATTTATTTGTTAAAGTTTTTTTGTGTACTATATCTCTGCAACTGCTTCACCCATTACCTTGATACTTCACATGGGTGTTTATCATCATTGTATATCGTCGGCATTTTGGCATACGTCCGTACGTCCGTGTGTCCGGTTAAAGTTTTTTCGTTAAAGTTTTTACATCTACTATATCTATTTTTTTAGTGTCCATGCCTCGCCCCAAGGCGTGACATGCAGGCCACGGCCATCTAGTCTACAAAAAGTGGGTATAATTATGTTATCCAAGTGTCCATGCTTGGAAAAAACCTGGCCTTCGTGGCTTTGCCTCGTTTCTTGTTTTTAACTTGATCCATTTTTTCCGCGCAGTCGACTTAGCCATTTTGAATGTTAAGTTTTCACGTTTACAATGTTAAGTTTTCGTGTTTAAGTCCTTTTCTTTGGTACTGTACCACCTAGGACCACCAAACTTTCACAGCTTCATAACCAAGGGGTGCCTACCACATACAACTATCCAACATGTGACCATTTTTTTTACCTTCACCTATTATTTCTACGTAATTGACTTAGCCATTTTCAACGTTAACTTTTTAACGTACGTCTGGTTAAAGTTTTTTGGTTAAAAGTTTTTTGGTTAAAAGTTTTTTGGTTAAAAGTTTTTTTGTTATACCATATCTCTGCAACTGCTTCGCCCATTACCTTGAAACTTCACATGGGTGTTTATCATCATCCATATTTTCATTCTACCCCCCAACCGTGCGGCCCCTGTGCCCAATGTCAAGGTCAAATTACTTTGAATTTGTTTGTTGTATATCTCTGCAACTGCTTCACCCATTACCTTGATACTTCACATGGGTGTTTATCATCATTGTCGCGCCCGCTTGCGGAAAGTGTGATATCGTCGGCATTTTGGCATACGTCCGTCCGTCCGTATGTCCGTACGTCCGTGTGTCCGGTTAAAGTTTGTTGGTTATAGTTTTTCCATCTACTCTACTATATCTATTTTGTTAGTGTCCATGCCTCGCCCCAAGGCGCGACATGCAGGCCACGGCCATCTAGTCTACAAAAAGTGGGTATAATTATGTTATCCAAGTGTCTATGCTTGGAAAAAACCTGTCCTTCGTGTCGTTTCTTGTATATATTTTATTTCCATTCCAGGGGACCACTCTAGGGGTCTCATAAATGTCATTTCCGTTACATACATGTACATTTACACGACGTAAACATACAGTAGCTTTTCATTTACATTGTTATCTTTTCAACATCGTTATTCATAAAACTGAAGGTGCATCTAATTAGAAAAATGTAAAATATTAATTTTCCTTATAAATTGTGTGATTTGTCAGTAAATTACGCCGGGACACTAGATGTACATAAAATATAGAATCACTGGTATACATGTAGATAATACTATGGGTAACACAAGGCAAAAGATAGCTCCCTAAACAAGCTTTATAAATTTGTGTGTAGAGTTGATGTGAAGTGAAGTCTATTGCAATTTCTTACAATTGACTTACACTCAATACATAGAATCATTTGAGAATGTAACTGATTTTTGTTGTGGTTCAGATATTGGATGGTGAATCCACAGGTGGAAGACTCAAGACCTGTGACACACAAAAAAATACCCATTACAAAAAATCCATTACCCCACCCACTTGGTCTCATACAGTACTATCTTCATCAAAAAGAAGATGGTACTGTATGAGAACAAGTGGGTGGGGTAATGGCTTTTTTGTAATGGGCATTTGTTTTGTGTCACAGGTCCGAGTCTTCCACATGTGGGTGAATGAATCCACATGGTAAAAATGGCAGATTCTACTGCTCATACTTTTTTTATTAAAGTTTTTTACTACCTACTATCTGTGTTGCTGTAAATCGAAACCGCTAGAACCGTCATATACTTACTTATCATCCAGAGCTCCAGTTAAGGTGCGTAATTTGACCAACTTGGGGTGAATTTTCTTTTATTTCTTCATCAAAAATGGCAAGTTGGGAGTGCTTTAGAATCGTCTCATTGAGACGATTCTAAAGCACTCCCAACTTGCCATTTTTGATGGAGAAATAAGAATTTTACTTCCAAATTACGCACCTTAACTTTAGCGCTGATCATCCATATTTTCATTCTATAGCCCACCTATGCAGCCCCTGTGCTCTAGATCAAATGACTTATTGATTTCTTATTGCCATACGACTCTTGCATCTTCATCCCAAATAAACAGACCGAAATAAAAAAGAATTATGTTTATCAGGTAGTTTTTTTTGGTGTTTTATTAATTTTCCTTTATATTGTCCAACTTTCACTCAACAACAATGATACATGACCAATGTGTTTTCCGTAAAGATAAAAGTTATTTGAAAAGTAAATATTATGATAATGTCATTGTTTGTATGTATGTAAATTAAGATGGGAAGAACATGTGTATTCGTGTCGTGTTATATCAGTCAATTAGAGCGATGTTACAGTAAATCAGATGACCTGGCTGCGAGTTATGGGGGCCGTTTTACTAAACTTTGTACAACTAAAATGTTTGTGTAAGTACAAAATTATGATAGTCTGTAAATTCACATTAACAATATTTTCTTGTATAAAGCAATTATTGGATATACATTTGTACATTTATTGAGCATGCAGCCTATGTTCAATCAATGTAAATTCATCAATTAAAATTTCCAGACGATCCTAAATTGCACTTACGAACATTTTAGTTGTACAAAGTTTAGTGAAACGGCCCCATGGACTGGTGCACATTTTTCTTGTCCTGACATTTGTTGCCCAACGATGTACGTACGTGTATGGTTATGGTTATTTCTCTAATCCAGGTGACCGGGTCAATGGCCGGAGTGGTGAAGTCCATGGAATCTGCTATGAAGTCAATGAATCTGGAGAAGGTAACTTTTTATACGGTTGATATGTGGTATCTTGAAATTGGAACCCTTCATAATACCAACATTTTGAACATAAATTGGTATATTGTTCACGTCTTGGATGTCAGTCCATCTGTCCATCAGTTTGTGTGTCCGTTCATTTAAATCGTAATAGCTGGAGACTTCATATTTGGTATGTGGCTGCCTTATGATGTGTAGATGCACAAAGTGAATTTCTATTTTTGATTCGACCCCTGGGTCATAGATTATCTCCCCCTTTTAGATTTTGACTTTCACAATGTCTTGTCGTAAAACTTTTAACCCTTTCTTCGCTGTTGACGGAAATTGCCGTCTGCTGTTTTTCATTTTTGCTTTAATTCTTAACAAAAAACTGGTTTTGACAGCACATGAGAATCGTCTCCACTGGAGACAATTCTCATGTGCTGTCAATACCAGGTTTTTGTCGAGAAATATTAAAAATAAAACATTTCCAGCAGACGACAACATTTAATTCAGCGTAGTAAGGGTTAAGCCCTAATTCCTGGAGATTTGATGATGTATATAGATTTGTTATGGTGTGTAGATGTGAATTTCAACGTTTTTTTATTTGACTACTCTGTCTCGACCAATCAAATTTCCTAATTTGGAGCATGAGATCGACGTGAATACACAGGAGATAGACATGCCGCAAAAACCCCATTTCTCCAGTTACTGTCACAGATCCAGGAAGTTGACCGGTCCCAAATGCCATAAGCCCCATGACGGAGTATTTTCTCCAAATTCATACTAAGGATTGGCACAGCTAAGCTTCGACCAATCAAACTTTCTGACTTAAAGAATAGGAACTGAATATATCATAAACATGGTAAACATCATAAACATGAACACAGCAAAACTGGCCATACAAGTGATAAGCACCATGTCAGTCACAGGCCCAATAGATACGCTGTTCACAAATGCCATAAACCCACATATTTTTTCCAGATTCACAAAATCAGGTGCAGAATTTCATAAAAATATCAGAAAAACTGGCCACAAATGCCACAAGTTCCATGTCTCTAGTCACAGCCACAGATCAGGAGCTACACTACAAACATAATAGTATTTTCTCCAAATTCAGACTCAAAATCAGGTACATGTAGTATAAATGATATAGCCTTGCCCAATCAAACTATCTGATTCGAGCATAGGTAGCGCAAAACTAGCCTTAACTTCTACAAGCCCTGTGAACGAGTATTTGCTCCAAATTCATACTCAAAATGAGGTGGCTCAATTGGCCGTGACTGCTCATCACAGCTGCGACCAATCAAACTTCCTGATTTTAAACATGAAGATATCACAGCAACTATACTAGCAAAAAATGCCATAAGCCCTGTTCGTCCAGTCGCAGCCACAGATCTGGAACGAGACTGGCCACAAAGGCCATAAGCCCCATTTCTCCCATCGCAGTCCCAACCACAGATAAGGACTCATTCTAATAATTCATTTTCAAAATCATGTAGTTTGATTGACCGAGACTGAGCACAGCTCAGCCTCGGCCAATTAAACTTCCTGATTTCGAGCATAGGTACAGAGAATTTCATATAAACACATGAACAAAACGCAACAAATGTGCCATAAACCCCAATATTTTCTTGAAATTCATATGCAAAATAAAAAACTTCCTGATTTTAAGCATGAAAACAATTTCTTTTGTCACAATTCAGAAAATAGACTGGTCACAAATGCCATAACATTTAACTTGCCTTGCCGCTGCTCGAGCTTGTCCCCAGGTGGCCAGGAAATGAATTTGGTTTTCACTGGATCATACATGACGGCCACATATACTACAAGCCCCATCCATGTGTCCACTCACCATGTTATTTTGTACCTAAGAATGTATCATTTAAAACACTTACAAAATTTGCGATATTTTCCGTAAATGAAGTAGACAGTTCACAAAAATTTTCATATGAAAATATTGTCATCTTTCAACATCATTTACGGCAACAATAACAGTTTCTGTGAATATATTTCATGAACAATCACACATGTTCTTAGGTAAAAAATCACATGGCGTGTCTCATTTGTCCATTGGCAGGTATCGCAGCTGATGGACCGGTTCGAGCAGCAGTTTGAGAACCTGGACGTACAGTCCCAGGTGATGGAGAGCACGATGTGCAACTCGTCCACACTGACCACGCCCCAGGGCCAGGTGGACGGCCTGATGCAGGAGGTCGCTGATGAGGCAGGGTATGTAGGCGGGGGTCGCGGGATGTCGCCCAAAATAAAGTTTGGGTTCAATTAGTTGCCACCCTGTCTAATCATCTGTATGTTTTAAAGGTTTTGGCTACCTACTATCTATGTTTTCGTAAGTTGGATTGGCTTGAAATTTCATATACTAATCTGTCATCATCCATATTATCATTTTATATCCCACCCATGCAGCCACTGTACTCAAGGTCAAGGTCAAATGAGATAGACATTTGTGTTAATTTATTTTTATGCCCCCGCCACCGAATGGTGTAGGGGGCGGGCATATAGTGTTACCGGCGTCCGTACGTACGTACGTACGTACGTACGTACGTACGTACGTACGTACGTCCCGAAACCTTAACGCTGGGTAAATGGCTTATAATTTCTTTTTCCTTGCTCGGATCTGCTTCACATTTCACACACACATTGCTCCAATGGTCCGCTACCGGCCTGTGACAAATTCACATTCGTCCCGCCCCCGCTAAGCCCAGGGTCAAGGTCACAGACTTGGTGCGTTCAAAACCTTAACGCTGGGTAAATGGCTTATAATTTCTGTTTCCTTGCTCGGATCTGCTTCACATTTCCCACACGCATTGCTCCAATGGTCCTCTACCGCCCTGTGACAAATCCACATTCAATCCCGCCCCCACTAAGCCCAGGGTCAAGGTCACACACTTGGTGCGTTCGAAACCTTAACGCTCGGGTAAATGGCTTGTAATTTCTCTGTCCTTGCTCGGATCTGCGTCACATCTCTCACACGCATTGCTCCAATGGTCCTCTACCACCCTGTGACAAATCAACATTCTTCCTGCCCCCGCTAAGCCCAGGGTCAAGGTGACAGACTTGGTGCTTTTGAAACCTTAACGCTGGGTAAATGGCTTATAATTTCTGTTTCCTTGCTTAGATCTGCTTCACATTTCACATATGCATTGCTCCAATGGTCCTCTACCGCCCTGTGACAAATCCACATTCGTCCCGACCCCGCTAAGCCCAGGGTCAAGGTCACAGACTTGGTGCGTTCGTAACCTTAACGCTCGGGTAAATGGCTTATAATTGCTGTTTCCTTGCTTAGATCTGCTTCACATTTCACATACGCATTGCTCCAATGGTCCTCTACTGCTCTGTGACAAATCCACATTCGTCCTGCCCCCGCTAAGCACAGGGTCAAGGTCACAGACTTGGTGCGTTTGAAACCTTAACGCTCGGGTAAATGGCTTATAATTTCTGTTTCCTTGCTCGGATCTGCTTCACATTTCACACACGCATTGCTCCAATGCTCCTCTACCGCCCTGTGACAAATCCAGACTTGGTGCGTTCGAAACCTTAACGCTCGGGTAAATGGCTTATAATCAAATATGCCTCGTTTTCTTTGGCTGCCAGCGGGGGCATTTGTGTGCCGACAGGCCACATTTCTAGTTTAACTTTGCGTTAATGTTTCTGAGGGGTACATCCATTAGTGTTTCTTGTACTCTTAGACATGTGGGGTTGGGGTGGATTTTATAATCCAACTAGATGGTTGGGGTGATGAAACGGACATATGATGGTTAACAGCTCAGGCACTAATAGATATTGATACATCCTAAATTGTCATTTATACTTTGTCCTACTTTCTGAACCAATCGTTCCCCACTTAGTTATACCCTTGTTTGAAGAAACAAATGTCCTGAAAGATGCAAATACCAATCTAATTTTGGTAACCAAGACTGGCGTATTCCAACTATTGATGTGAATGACTTTAACTGAAAGCATTGAGGTGATTAATATTGTTCTCAACACATTATCCACATAATTACATGTTGGGGCCTACATAATTGTGTTAATAGTGGAATTGTGTTTTAGTTCATTTGGTCAGATCTCTACATAAGCTTTGTGTCTAAATAGTATTATACCCACTGATCGAGTTTATCACATGCTCTTACCGATATAACATTGGAAGTGAGCAAAAATGTAAGCAATGTTGAATATTCACTTATTTGAGATGCAAAAAAAGCAAACATTAATTATTTTTGCAGCTCAAATCTCTCAATTGTCAACTTTGTTAGAGCATTTTACTGATCAATTTGAAAATCAATGAGTATTTTCAAATGGCTGTTCTTTGTACTCTCACTTTTGAAAATCAATGCGTATTCAGCTAAAATAAATGCATAAAATACATGTACACCAATACACACCATTTCAGCAACTCTGATAATCAATGATAAAGCTGAGAATCATCTAGCAATTTACTATAGGAATGAATGGCCTTTTTGTGCAATTCAATTTATCGGGGTATAAACTTGGAAAAGTCGCGGGAATACTGGACGAAGGCCGGAAGGCCTCGTCCAGTATTCCCGCGACTTTTCCAATTCCGGCCTTCGTCCAGTATTCCCGCGACTTTTCCAAGTTTATATCCCCGATAAATTCCACGAAAAGGCCATTCATTCCTTATAATTCCAGCATTTGAAATAAATTCATCAAGAAAATGTGTTTATTTTGACAGACGACAGCCATTTGTTTACATTGACAGCACCTGTAGAAAGTTGTTCGGCGTGGGAGTGTACTGGGATATAAATTTTGGACAGAGACTTGCTACGGGCCAATCAAATGTTAGGGAATTGAGTAAATATTTTTTTGCTGGAATTATTTGATTTCACTGTATAAACCAGTAAGTGAATACAATATACTTGCAATGATGTGTTTGTTTTTTTTCAGACTGGAGTTGAACATGGACCTACCCTCGGCCCAGCAATCCACAGTTGGGCAAGCCTCAGCCTCTGCTTCCGGTGAACAGGTCCGTATTTTTGTGGCTGAGACTGGAGAAATGGGGCTTATGGGCTTTATTATCAGTGCAGCTGCTTATCAAATAGCACACTCCTTAAGACTGATAACGACCTATATCGTTTGTTAGACGCATACTGGGTGTTTCATTGATGGAATGGCAAACAGTGTAGATCCTGATCAGACTTCGCTACAAGAGTTGCCTACGATATGGGAGAGTATCACAGTGAGGTAACAATTTTGTTTCTACTGTCTGTTCCACGTTTTGCTGCCGACGAACATTTGGCCATTAAACACATTAAATCTGAAAAATATTTAAAAGTACCGGTAAGTACTTTTTCATCAATAACAAAAAAGTCACCCTCCCCAAAAAATGTTATTCATGAAATTCCATCAAATATTGATTTTATTGCGAACAAACAATTTTCCTATGGGAATTTAACATGGGGAGTCAATTTCCAGAACTTTTTGTTTTTTGATCCTGAAGACAAAAGTTAGATTTTGAAAATCGGTCCACAAATTAAAAAAATCTATTTTTAGCCCGGGGCCATGTTAAATTCCCATAGGAAAATCGTTTTTTTCGCAATAAAATCAATATTTCATGGAATTTCATCAATTAATTTTTTTTAGGGACGGTGACTTTTTTGTTATTGATGAAAAAGTACTTTTAAACATTTTTTAGATTTAATGTGTTTAATAGCCAAAAGTTCGTCGGCAGCAAAACGTGGAACAGACAGTAGATCAGACTGTGTGGTTGCATAGGCGGATCTGGATCTCACTAGTCACAAACCCCATAAGCCCCATTTATTCTGTCATAGCCAAATTAAACCCTGCAACCCCTAAATATCTCCCTTCTTGATAAGTGTGATTGTTTTCTTGAATACAATACAAATGTTTTGAATTTAATCAAATAAAATGATCGCTGATAAAGGTCATTTGCAGTGCATGAAGCAAAAGAAAACATATTGAATATCGGAGACATTACGTTTAAAGGACTCTTCGCTAAAATCTTAAACTTTTAAATATGGGATAAAAAATATATACATAGTTTGTAGAAAATATAAACGTTATCCCGCTCATGTGTATATTTCTGCATGTTAGCAAACGAAGGCCACACACTCGTGGGATAAATCTTATATTTTCTACACACTATGGTATATTTTATATGTATTTCATATGTAGGTATATAATAATAATATTTTACCATTGCAGGACGAGTTGTCACAGCGATTGGCAAAGTTACGGCAGATGTGATCAGCAAGCTATCCTACCAGCGTCTTTATTACTGTATCAGAACAAACCGGAAACCATCGAGAAACATCATTGGCAGTGGCCATGTATAGCATTATTGACGTCTGACTGAATCTTGATAAATATGGTCTTATGTCTGTGGCAACCAGTGTAGACCTATATCAGCCTGTGCTTCCACGAAGTCTGACCAGGATGTGTACAGTTTGTCATTCAATTGTGACAAATTAGTTGATTTTGATGAAATGGCTTGTTTCGAGCCAGCTTATCTGGATCTACATTGTTTACTAATACATATTGACTTTGTCGTCCGAATTGTAAAAGTTAATTTCAACAATTTTAGAGAAAATTCACATTTATTACAAATGAAACCATGTAAATTGGGCACATTGGGATTATGTGGGTTCCACAATATTCTAAATGATTTTCTTGAAGTATTGCCCCTACAATATGGCATATTGTCTGCTGGATATGTTCATGTACAAGTGTGGGTTTAAGAGTTTTGCGACCAGTGTAGATCCAGTTCAGCTTGTTTATCCGCACAGTCTAATCGGGATATGCGCTGGTCGCCATTCCATAAATGAAACACCCATCATGCTTCTAAGAAACAATAATTCCAGCACAAAAATATTTACACAATTCCCTAACATTTGATTGGCCCGTAGCAAGTCTCTGTCCAAAATTTATATCCCAGTAAACTCACACGCCGAACTACTTTCCGTAACCCTCACGTGAGGCGCAGTTAAAATAATTATTAAGAAAACGGAAAATAAACACATTTTCTTGATGAATTTATTTCAAATGCTGGAATTATAAGGAATGAATGGCTTTTTTGTTGAATTTATCGGGGATATAAACTTGGAAAAGTCGCGGGAATACTGGACGAAGGCCGGAAGGCCTCCTCGTCCAGTATTCCTGTGACTTTTCCAAGTTTGTACCCGATAAATTCCACAAAAAGGCCATTAATTCCTATAATATACTTCTTTATCACTATCAGGCTACAGGAGAGTGCTATATATCAGCAACTACACTGGTTACAAATCACATACGCCCCATTTCTTTAGTCACAGCCACAAATTATATATACACAGATATATATATTGTCTGCTAAATACCATTGCTATTGTGTCATACTAAATGTTATCATCTTCATATTTGTTCACGTTGGTGTTTACCAGCACCTGCTAGTGTTGCAGCAAGGACGTTGATACATGTAACCAAACTGTGAGATGCCTATTGCACCAACATTGCAAAGTATACTTTTCTAGCAAAGTATACTTTGAGGGAGAAATTTTCAATTGAATGATAAATTGATTAATTTTTATTATACTGAATTTATTACATTATCACAGCCATTTTGGCTGTGATAATGTCATAAATTCAGTATAATAATTTTGCATACTGTTTAGCATCACATATATGCAGTCGTTAGTTCTATATGACACAATGCATTTTGGGGAAAATAAATGATTACTCCCTCAAAGTATACTTTGCTAGATAAGTATACTTTGCAATTTTGATGAAATCGGCTACAGATGTGCGTCCCCAGTAGGAATATTTTGCCGAGCTCAGCAGAGCATTAGAGATAGGTATTGATCACAATGAAACCTGGCTTAAAGTTGTTTTCTTTTCATTTTGAATGCAGAGCTCAAAATAAGCTTTATGTTTAAAGAGTATTTTGCACCCCATTTCAGACTCAATGCATATTTATACTCGACGAGTGTTTTCAAATGTTTCCGAGTATCTGTTTGTTTGAAAATCAATGCATATTCAGCTAAAATAAATGCATTAGATATACCAAACAATGCCAACATAAGTTGGTAAGGGAGTTATTTTGACGATGAATGTGCCATAGTTTCAGATAGGAAGATTGTCGTCAAAAAGCTTAAAGTTTTGTATTTTATAATTGTCACGAATTACAGCATTATTCTATTTTTTATTTTAATATTTACACCTATCAATCCATAATGCAAACACCCATTTGACGTATTGCATTTACATCCCAGTACAATACTTTAGGCCCACGTGACGTTTCGCAGTGTTGTTGATTGGTTAAAGTTTGTTTGACGTCATTAATTTCCATGAGGTTGTCAATAACTGCACGCTATTGACCGGCAACGTCGCTGTTCCAGGAATTGCGACAAAATGACGTAAAACAAGACTAATCTTAATTTTATCGCCATATTTGGTTATATAAATTTTTGAAACTGTCTACAAATTCAATGTTAATATAAGTAATAAACCCATGGGCTGTTGCGTTTACTGTAGTGCAAAATACATTTGGTCTGTTTAAAGTTTGCGAGGAGTCCTTTTAGACTTCCCCATTTTAAATCCCCATGGACATCTTCACTCTGTGAAGATGTCTATGGGGATTTAACATGGGGATTTAACATGGGGATTTTTAAAGGACTCCACACACTTTAAACATACCAAATGAAGTATACACCCCAGTAAACGCAACAGCCCATGGGTTTATTGCTTAAATACAAACAGTATATGACCTTTTAGAATTACCTTTGGTCGTTCCATGTAAATGTAAACATTGTTCCTATGTATCAGTGATTTGTATGGTCTTCGCATATATCTGACTGAGAGAAAAAAAATGAATGTGTGATCAGTTTAAACCCACATCAGATAGTGCGAATGTGAAGTCTGATCTGGATCTGCAGTGCTCGCCATTAGTCAGTGAAACGCCCATCATGCTTCTCACTAACGGTATTAAAGATCCATATTAGGCTGCATGAGTGCACTAACCACAACGTTTTCAACCATTAACACTTTATATACTACACTTGTACATAATTGTTATGCTTATGAAACAATTCATGGAATTATTTTGAATTTGCTGTATGTTAATGCCCTCTGGTTGTGATGTGATCATGTATTTGCATTTATCAAACATCATGTTGCATATAAGGGTCTGTAATTGTCGAAGTGGGTGGTGGTCGGGCGAACGAGACGGCGTAAATTAACGGTAAGGGTTCCTCCTTATAGGAATCACGATTTGCCTCGTTTGGCCCTCAGGTACATTTATCTTTGGCTCTTTTGTTACCTGGGAGTTTAATTGGGTTATTGCCCATTATAAAAGTAGTAAGATTATTACTGATCCTACTGCTTTTGGGAGGGCCCAAGTGATTCGGGTGTGGCGAGGACCTGGCATCAGATCAGGATTATTCTGATTTCAGGGCTGAATTTATAGTTTTGTTATTGTAAATATTCTGTTCTGATTTTGGGATTTTCCCCCCATTTGTACATGTACTTGAAAACGTACATGTACTTGTACAGGTAATATATGGGATTTAGTACTAAACCCATTGACCCGGCCTTAAATGACCTTAGCTGTTGATAGGCCGTTAAACCCCAACAAACAAAAAAACAGTAACTCGTGACATTGGCGACTGATATAACCTACCAAATATGTAATCTGGTTAGGACATAACCAGTTCATCGTGCAATTTGCTGCAATAAATATAATTGGGTTGGCAAACATGGAAAATCATCAATAAATGGCGATGCCTAAGACGTTAGAAATGACATTGTCATTTTAATGTTGTTATTGCTTAATCGTATGTAAAATAAAGCAACGTGATGTCTACATCCGGTCTAACATCTATACCAATTTCAATATCATAATTCTAAGGGAAGTTACTCAACATTTTCTATAATTCATTACCTGTTTGTAAAATCAATCTATTGTGCTGAGCAGTAACCACTGAGGAGCTATTAAAAACTAAAAGTGGATTTTTAAACCATTTCATGGTGGTGATCCATTCACAGGTACGGTATCTAAATTCACAAACCTTGTTCTTCTATTTTCTTCCTTTATCAATGGAAGTATGCGTTGCAGCAATCTGCTATGTAGCCATGTTACTGTCAACAATTCTACTGGGAACATCCTGGATGATCAGGTTATACATTGGTTGCTGGCATAAGGGTATTTTTGCCTGGTGCTGGTCCATTTCTTGTTAGCTATGAATGGTAGTCTGTGTGTGTGAAGTATGTGATGGCATGTTTTTATAGACTGTGTGTACATATGATGTTGGGAGACTTGTTAAATCAGTAGCTTGTTTGTAATGTACAAATGTACTAGTAGTTCTCCCCTCGACGATAGGCAAGAGGGCAAACAGCGTTAGTCCATGTACGTACGTGCGTACTTGCGTTAATAACACCTTTCGTATTTCAATAACTCGTGAACCGCTTCACCTCACCGATTTTGATGTTTTGCCACAATATGTGTCATGGGATGGCGCGTGGGTGGAAGGTGGATGCAAGCGATGGGTAATTTAACGATCGGGGTTCATCCTTACCGGAATCCCGAGTGGAGACCTGGTTTGGCCCTCGCATACATCTTTGGCATTTTGTATGTGACAGTTGAATCTGGTTATACCCCTTATGTGAGTTTTACGATAATTCGTAATAATATTTTAGGGGAAGGGGCTAAGTGACTTTGGTGTGGTATGGACCTGCCATCAGGTCAGGTTATTCTAATTTCAGGGCTGAATATATTGTTTCTCGATGTAAATATTCAGTTCTGATTTTGGAATTTTCCCCCCAATGCAGCAGGTTAAAACGGGATCGAACCCGTTTGCCCGGCCTTACATGACCTTAGCTGTTGATAGGCCGTTAAACACAAATAAACAAAACAAACAAACATGGGAAGGCACTTTGTTTTGCATCCGCACAGCCTGATCAGGAACTGCACTGTTCGCCATTCCATCAATAATTATAAAACACCCGTCATGCTTCTTACAAGCAATATAGATCGTTATCAGGCTACAGGAGTGTGATATTTGATCGGGAGCTACACTGGTCGAAAATCCTATAAGCCCCATTTCTCCAGTCACAGCCACATATGTATCTGGATGTTTCGCAAACTTAACAGCGGACATTGCATGTCATCATCTCGGTTATTCAGGTCACAAACCCAATAATAATCCATGTTGTGTCCTAACCCGAATGTTCTGGCTTTTGCGTAGGGCGACTTGCAAGTACAAATAAGTCGCCTTGTGCCATAGCCCTGCAGGTTACAATATAATTTTGTATCCGATTTTAGCACTTATTACTTATGATCCGAATTTCATGTACATGTGTAACTGATGAAAATTGTTTTAATTAAAGTGCAATTTCATGAATGTAATTGTATATAAAATATTACTGTCTGAGAGTTATCTATCCTTTGTTGCCCGAATAATGGTGTAATATTCTTAGGTGGATAAGACAGCATGTGACTTGCCGTGGTATTGAGTAGTGAGTTATCTATCCTTTGTTGCCAGATTATGGTGTATTATTCTTAGGTGGCTAAGACAGCATGTGACTTGCCGTGGTATTGAGTCGGATTGAAAGTTGGGCCAGTGTAGCTCTTGATCAGCTAATTTACTCTGCTAGCCTATTTTGGAATGCATTTTCAAGATGATTTCTTTCATGTGATGATACTGATAGCGGTATCTTGTCGATGAGAGTTGAATCCTGTTATACCCATTATAAGAGCTGTAAGATTAGTGGTAATGATATTACATTTAGGGTGTGCAGCTAAGTTACTGGTGGGGTGAGGACCTGACACCAGATCCGGTTATGCGATAAGGTTTTGCGACCAGTGTAGATCCAGATCAGCCTGTGCATCCGTTCATCAGGATCTACACTGTTAGTTATTCATCGATGAAACATCATTCCTGCTTATAACAAGCAATATATAGTGTTGTCAGACTACAGGAGTGTGCTGTTTAATCAGCAGCTAGCTTCGATATTACCACAGCAGGTAACGACAGTACGATACTGTGATCGCGATAACACGATGGTGGCACACAACCGCCCGCGTTAATCTTGCCCAACGTTTCTGAACATCTATTGGCAATGCCAACTTGCAATCGAGCAATCTGTAGCACAGCTCGGGTTCAGTCAATCAAGCTACTTGATTTCAAGCACAATATTCCAGGCCCATACGCAGAGGGGGTGCGACGGGTGCGTACGCACCCCCCACCCCCCCCCCCTTAATCCTTTCAACAACACTTTGCCTGTATAGTGGTATCGGCAAAAAATGTAGATCCCGATGAGCCGGCTGGTGACGAGCCGTCTCATCAGGATCTGCACTTTTTGCAAGTAATTTTGAGAACAAAACAACCTGAAAATCATTTTGTGATGAGTGGATTGGTTGCAAAATTAACATATCAAAATGCATTCCAGTTACTTAGGGGTGAACGGGTTAATCTGCCGAGGTCTGTCCGTGGATGTGCAAACAAAAAAAGGTTTAGCCCTTCGCGCCGTCGATAACGCATCCCCCTAAATTAATTCCTGCGTACGGGCCTGATATTCAAGTGTTGGGAAATGAACAGATTTACAAATATTGGCAAGATTAGCACAGGCGGCAGTGTCGTATCGCTATCGTATTACCATCATTGTACCGTCGTGACGTCGAAATATCGTCATCGTGTTGTACTATCATCATCGTGGTATCGCCATCGCACTACTGTGCTGTCATAGTATCGACGCTGCGACCCTGATACTACGATGGCCTTAACAGAACACCATAGATGGCTACCAGTTCCAGGGGCCCGTTTCACTAAACTTCGTACCACTAAAATGTTCGTAAGTGCAAACTTATGATAGTCTGTACATTTCACATTCACATATTTTTCTTGCAAACAATTATTGGATTTACATTTATTGAGTATAGGCTGCATTTACAGCCTATGCTCAATAAATGTAAATCCATCAATTGCAATTGCCAGGCGATCCAAAATTTGCACTTACGACCATTTTACCCGTACGAAGTTTAGTGAAACGGGCCCCTGAAGGTTAGCAATAAGCATGTAGAAACTGTACAATAACAATCGAGTTTACAATAGGATATCATTCCAGGCTAACAATTAAATTCTCTGCTGTTTGCGTCAGTAGCTCGGCATCCGGTTGCTTATTGTTTGTTCCACGATCGATTTCAGTATCCTGCTGGTGTGTATTTGACAACATATCAATGGTCTAGTAACATAAGGTCGTAACTGCTATGCTTTAGCATAGCAATTACGATCTTATGTTACTAGACCATCGATATGGCAATGCAACCTTTGTATACCATGCTGTACATGTCAGTGTAAACACGGTCTGCTCTGGCCGTCCTTGCATACATAATGTTAATATTGATTCATCTTGTTATACCATGTTTAATAACTGACATTGTGTAGAATGTGTTGCCTGATCAAGTGCTAGACTGTTGTAAAATACACTGATCTTACTTTGTCTGTCGCGTCTGAAATAGGTATGGTGTATCTGAAAAAATCGTGTATCGCTGTTGACAAACCAGCTTCCATTTTCCGTAAATGCTGTTAACAGTTGGTGGACATTTGTACGTATGCGTATTCGTCTTTTCGTCGGAATTTATCAACTGTTTAAGCACACACACAGTGGTAACTTGATTTAAATAGACCTACCAATGCGAACAACGGAGTCCCAGATCAGCCTCCGCATCCGCATCAGGGTCTGCGCTGTTCGCCATTAATTGATTAGGAACGGGGACGGCACTTCTACTAGAATAGGAATATGCCCTGTATAGAATAACCACGTCAAACAGAATTCTGCAGAGCATGAGGTACCTTTTGTCAGCCTGGGACCGCTGTTGTATACAAGAGCATTATTGCAAGCGGATAGTTGTGTTTTATTCCCCAGAGGCGTGATATTGACTTACCCGTTAATTAATAATGAGCGGAACTGGAATACCGTGCCATTTGGCGGTAAAGTAACAGTCGTGATCGTGGATACCGGATCTAGAAGTATGTTTGCTCCTTACATAACATTCCGATAGGTAAGATTTGATCATCATGTTTGAGTTTTTCTTGTTTATCTAAATTCTCAGACTACGTTGTCGACTTTTATGTTGTTCGAAACGATGACGGACGTGTTCAACCGTCGTGTTGCTGTAATTGAATGGGTCAGTAGAAGAAAAGAGCTAAGTCCGTAGCGGACGTAATCCCCTTCTTCCACAGACCCCTTCAATTGAATGATTTGTTTCTAAAATGTGTTGTCTCGCCCAGTTTAGTGGGATGTATGATGTAGCGGTCACAACTTCGGTGTCATTGACGGCCGTGCGTCGACGTCTTTGCAATTTTTTGATTTTTGTGGAATTTGTCGGGGATATAAACTTGGAAAAGTCGCAGGAATACTGGACGAGGCCTTCCGGCCTTCGTCCAGTATTCCCGCGACTTTTCCAAGTTTATACCCCGATAAATTCCATACAAAGGCCATTCATTCCTATATTAATTCCTGTATCTGGAGTAGTCACGGGATACATTCACCTCTGGAGTTTTTGCCGATTTACGTGTTCGCAACTATATCTGCATGTAGTGAAGCATTTGATTGAACATCGTTGAGCCACCGTACACACGCATATTGCACGTATTTACCTATTGGTTGAAGTTCTAAATGAAACGCATATTTATAAACAATTCAATCATGTGGTTGTCATAGTTGCTAACAAGCTCGTGAAAAACTATAAATTAAGACACATTTCCTTCGTTAGTATGCCTATCCATGCAGTGGTACATGTATTTCCAGACTCAATGGTATGACGAATGAAGAAGACATCTACAGTCAAAGGTAAACGTTCTTGATTGAGAAGTTGGATTATTATTTTATCTGCATCTTCAACTGTTTTCTGTCGATAAGCAAACTTTGTCTTGTTAAGATCCTAAACGTTCATTCCCAATCGTTCAAGATTTTAGAGACCCGGTGGGCCAACTAAATTCTGCTGTTTAGTGTTCAAAAGTTAACACCCATTAAACCTTTCATCACAGTCAATTTCTGAAAACCTTTCTAAAATAAATAATATTTGGTATTTATTGTACTATGGCACTCTTAATGGTCGGTATGAGAGTTGCTGTCGTAGTTGAAGAAAGTTTTAAGAAAACGCAATACTTTCTATGAAAGACGTTGGAGGATGACGAAATATTTAGGACACTCGTGTTACTGAAGTTTTTCTCAACTTCCCACATCATATATAGTGTAAGTCGTGGACATATATATATTATACGAGACGCGCCATGGGATTTTATACCTTCGGACATCTGCGTAATTTCATTAAATATGTTTACAAAATTTACAATATAAATCATAAATAAAGTAAAAAAAGCCGACACAATTTTCAGAGTACAATGCGGAATTATCTTGTCAACTTTTACGCCATTTACGGAAATCTTGTAAATTTTGTAAACGTATTTCATGAAATTACATACTTGTCAGAAGGTACAAAATCCCAAGGCGTGTCCCATATGCGAACCTTGTTGTATTTGCACAGCCAATGTATTGGAAGAGAAAGAGCACATGCAACACATGAAGTACTACTGCTCGGGTCGGGGTTGCCGCCACTCGGGGAGACCGGAGTTCGAGCCTACCGCGATCTGTTTCTACATGAAGGGCTCGAACTGCACGCACAGTGACGTGAAGCACTGCATAGACCGCATATTGCCCCTGTACCCGGGGGCGAGCATTGGGACTATACAGTTCGTGCCGTTACCGGTGCATCTTGATACCGTCCTTTCTGATAACGGGTATATATACGACCTCCAGGGGGCCGTTTCACTAAACTTCTTACGACTAAAATGTTCGTAAGTGCAAATTTAAGATCGTCTGTAAATTTAAATTTATGGATTTACATTTATTGAGCATAGGCTGCATATGGAGCCTATGCTCAATAAATGTAAATCCAATAATTACTTACGAGAAAACATTGTTATTGTGAAATTTACAGGCTATCATAATTTTGCACTTACGAACATTTAAGTCGTACGCAGTTTAGTGAAACGGGCCCCCTGCTCTACATCTTGGCAATATGTGTCAATTAATTTATTTTGAAATACTTGTATATATTGTGCTTGCAGTCAAATAGCTTATGGAAGCGTCCTTGTGCCAGTGCTAAACTATATTTATTTCCTAATTAGGAGATACTAACTCATAAGTAGGAGAAACTATCCAAATTAGGACTTAGTATCTCCTAATTAGGTGATACTATGTCCTAATTAGGAGATAATATCTCCTAATTAGGAGTTATATCTCTTAATTAGGACTTACTATTAACTCCTCGTAACTTAGGAGATAAAACAAGTTTTAGCATTGACACAGATAGTAAGTCCTAATTAGGAGATAGTAAGTCCTAATTAAGATATAGTATCTGTAGGCATACATGAACGTATATTTCGACCTCGGTATACTCTTAGCAATGCTGCGTTGCGACTTACGTACGACCTTATACAGTACATTGAAAACCAGCACTTTGCGGTCGAAATTTCCAGTTTTCGACTTTTCGCGAATTCACTTTGAAAATAAACGCCTGCTAGTGACAATGTGAAAAGTCGCAACGTGAAAAGGCGAAATTTTCGTTTCGACTTTGTAAAAAATGCGAAACACAGGTAAAAGAATCCGTATTATCGGACATGTGTCATAAAGCAATGTCAATTGAAACAATTCGCATTACCCCACCCACCTGCTGTCGTATTGTACGTTACGCTTCAAGCGTAACGTACAGTACGACGTCAGGTGGGTGGGGCGGCTTCTATTATAGAACCATAACGTACAGTACGACGAAAGATCGGTGGAATATTTAGATTTCTTTTAAATGGGCAGTTTACATGTCACACGTCCGAGTCTTTCACATGTGATGCGAACAAGCAATTGCCACAAAGGAGTGAGTCACATACCATAGTGCATGGCTGTTTTTCCAGATGGGTAATAACGTTAAACAGTATCGGTGCACGGAACAGACTCGCTGGGACCGTACTAGACATCAAAGGTCAAATGGTGACAATGAGGCGATATGATGACGTCATACAGCTGGAGTACCGGAAGTGTTCCCGCGCGACACACCTTCTGAACATGGTGACTAACATCAAGAAGTTGGATAACGACATACAAGAGGTCCATCCGGAATAAATCCACAGGTTGATAAAGCGTGGCAGAGATGATACAATGGTGAAACATTTCCTAATTATGTTTACAAACCAGTGGAAAGTCAGAGAATTAGAAATCGCCATGAAAACAAAAAAAAATCGCCTCGAAAGGCCTATTATTAGAAGGCCTTAAGAGGCAATATTTTGTTTTCATGACGATTTTATTCCTCTGATTTCTTGCTGGTTTTTAAACATAATTTATAGGATTTTTTCCATCTTTTTACGATCCTGCCACGCGTTATTCACCTGTGAATTACTACACACGGAATGTAAGGCCGAAGATGGCTTCCTCTAACTTGGGACCCGTTTCACTAAACGTACGACAACGAATTTCAGTTCGTATAAGTGTACACCAAAATCTCGACTAACATCCGATTTTCTAAACTGTTGGTGTATTTGTTCAGATTTAATGAGCCATACATGTAGGTAGTAAATGGTAGCATTAATCCTTTGAACCCGAAATCCCGCTATAGCGGTTTATGCAAAAAGTGCAGATCCAGATGAGCCGGCTCGTAACGAGCCGTCTCATCAGGATCTGCACTTTTTGAAAGTAATTTTAATATTTCTTAGAACAAAAACACCCCCTTTTCATAAATGGACGAATCTGAAAATCATTTTGTGACCATTGGATTGGTCGGAACATTAGCATATCACAGTCCATTCCAGTTCCTTAGGGTTGAAAGGGTTAATGGCCACTATTAATGTGCTAGGCAAACTATATAAATCAGCGTACGAACATTTATATCGCTACGAAGTTCAGTGAAACGGGCCCCTGGGATAAATGAGGAAATATGTATTTCATAAACTGCGCTTTCATAGTGTAAGTTAATACGAAATATCAATCAATTCAATTGATCGATCGAATCAATCAATCAACCAATCGATCAATGTAACAGCACAATGTAATGAAATCGTAATACACTATAGTGCAATACGTATGTAAATGAAAACACGTTATGTGAGTATTGTAGCTTCAATGCATGATGTTGTGAGATTTACTATAGGAATGAATGGCCTTTTTGTGGAATTTATCGGGGTATAAACTTGGAAAAGTCGCGGGATTACTGGACGAAGCGATAAAAAATTACAATTTTCGAAAACAAATTTTATTTTTTTTTCCGAAAATTGTAATTTTTTAAGGCCTCGTCCAGTATTCCCGCGACTTTTCCAAGTTTATATCCCCGATGAATTCAACAAAAAGACCATTCATTCCTTATAATTCCAGCATTTCACATAAATTCATCAAGAAAATGTGTTTATTTTCCGTTTTCTTAATAATTATTTTAACTGCGCCTCACGGTTACGGAAAGTAGTTCGGCGTGGGAGTTTACTGGGATATAAATTATGGACAGAGACTTGCTACGGACCAACCAAATGTTAAGGAAATGGGTAAATATTTTTGTGCTGGAATTATAGATTGTTTGATTTAATATGCTATTCATTAAACCTATGTTCTAGTTCCATAATAATCTCGTTTTAATACTGCTGCCGTCGCTAGGCCAGGAATGACTTTGAAAACAATGAGAAAATAAACGAAGGCAAATTCAACTGCCGTCACTCGGCCACGGAATGGAATTGGAAGATATTAAAATCACGGAAAGTGAATTTGTACCGACCTGCTCACACGGCTAATAAATCTTTTGTGTTCACGACCAATGCCACATTTATGTGTAATTTGTTTTAGCTAGATGATGAAATCACATTTTACCTGCATAATATCGTTAAAGTATGTTTGTACGACATCTTGTTAGTATTTTTTTTGTGTAGACCCATATCATCCTGCGCATGCACGCAGTCTCACGAGAAACTACACTATTCACCATTTCAATCGGTGAAAACCCCATCATTCTACCGTAGTAAAAAACAGAATAGATCTATATCTGGCTACAAGAGTGTGGTAGAAGCTCATTAGCTAGAATGGTCATACATTTCATAAACTCTATTCCTCCAATATTCTAGCACGGGCTAATTATGTGTTTATAATTTTTTTCCGCGGACACAGACATACAATTATGTATCATGTCAACACAGTGCGTATGTGCCATGAAACACGGTGCCGTGAAACGTTTTTGATTTCCTGTCAATACGACCTAATCACTTCGTATGAATATGTGCGGTTGTCATACTAGTCGATTCTCCTATTTTTAGGATGCGGCTGGGTTTTCTTTTGGCGCGGCACGGAAACTGGATGGGCTCGGCTCTCACGGAAACGGGATGGGCTCGGTAGAGCCTCGCCCATCCCGTTTCCTAAGCCTTGCCATATATGTTTTCCCATTCACGGCACTAACCTACTATTCTCTATGCCTGCGACAGTTCAGGAATCACAGGATAATTGAAATCGCGTTTGTTTGTGTCGGGTGGCGGTTCCCGCTGGCTAAGCACCACTGACTCAAATAATTTCAGGTGGCCCTTGTGATACGTGTTTGAAATCACTGACAATAGAAATGCAAAATACATGTGATAGAAAATAATCAACAAGCTCCCCAAACTAATTATATTTTTTTTACTTTTTCGCAATTACCCCACCCACCTATTTTTGAGCGCGAAATCTCTCGCGAAGGACATTCCGCGAGAGACATTCATGGGATTATCAATCAAAAACTTTAACGCTCTGGTAAATTGTCTTATAATTATAGTTTCCTTGCACGGATCTGCTTCATATTTCATACACACATTGTTCTAATGGTCTTCTATCACCATGTAAAAACTCGTTCGTCACACCCCCGCTAAGCCAAGCGTCACGGTCACATAATTGATGTCACGGTCACATACTCTCCATTTCCGATTAAACTTTTCTAACGAATGCCGTTTTATTCTGTCAAAGCAGTAAGTGGGACATCCGTGTACCACCCCATGTGTGTCTATCCCCCGATACCCACCCCCCCCCCCCCCCCCCCCCCCTCCCCAACTGTCCCATGAGACCCAGACGAGGCTGCGAACCGGCCACGTGACGTTATTGTCCCCGAACGTCACGTGGTACGTGATTGGTTTGTTTTCCTGACAACGTCAACGCGTCGATGCCAGCGGCGCCTACAGACGTAGATTACGCAACTAGATACACGGCGTAGAATTTTCACAACAGCAACTATGAGAATACAAGAACGCCATTGATGGCGAATTTCAATTCTGATTTTTACGATCGGTAAGTCTTTATCACTTCCTTATGTCCTTCTAGTTGTATTTCACCCTTTCAACACTACATACCACTTTAGAAGAGTTTGCAAACAGTGTATATCCAGATGAGCCGGCTCGTAACGAGCCGTCTCATCAGGATCTACACTTTTTGCAAGTAATTTTAAGATTTCTTTAGCACAAACATACCCACTTCTTATAAATGGATTAGTGTGAAAATCAGTTTATGATTATTATACCTCTGCAACGAGTTATCTGTTTTAAACATAGTTTATTGCATATAAGTACAATGGGCTTGGGCTACAAGTTCTCACAACATTAATTACAGCCCTTACCCAAGTATTTCAACAATACATCAATTTAACAGCAATGGCGATAAGTATACAGGTATATGTACATGGGTACATACCAATAATCTTGCGGTATATATATATATATATTTGCACAATGTACGAAAAGAAAAATCGGATACAAAGAGAGAGTAAAGAAAGTGAGAGAGGAGATTGGGAGAAAGAGTGAAAGAGTTATGTGTCACAATGTACATATAATATATAACCTAATGCATAGATAGATGTGCACTGCAGTTGATTTCAGTGTTCGTTGTTATCAGGTGGTACTGGATGATGTTGGCAAATGGAAAGCATCCGATAGAGCTTGCGTCTCATGCATCCACCAAGTGTGTTACTCAAATCTTTTCGTAGCTTTAATATAATCTTGTACAGCTTTAAAAATAACAGTATTGCACTCATTACTTTCTTCAGGTATGCCATGCAAAAGTATATGTGCGTTTAGGGGATAAAATTGTCGTAGTGTCTGGCATAAAATTAGACGTTGCGCATGATATTTAATACATTCAAAGAAGTAATGTTCAGCATCCTCTACAACTTCACTACATTCGCAGTAGGGAGTTTCTCTGATATGGTTATTGCCAAGATCACAATTAAGACTGCTACATTTATTTCGAATTCTTGTATGCATAACTGAAAACAATCGATCTCTCTCTAAATAGTATGGTGGTATATTATATTGAGTATATAGTTGTTGGGCGCATGATATTTTGAAGTGTCTAAGACTATCTATATTTCTCAGCAACAGGTCAGTTTCATTCCAGAGTTGTACCGAAGATGGTATAAACGATTGTTTGTATACTTCCAGTCGTGTAGTGGGGACATTTAAATCAAATTGATTTCTAAGATTGTAACGAGATATATTATTAACAGTGGGTGGAATCAGATTAGAAATATAACTAGGTACTTGATTATTGTTAGCTTTGTACATGATCGAAAGCTTTTGAATACTACGTCGAGGTGAAGCCAACGTGGTGGCTCATCAAAACCGTAACAGTGACGACCCCAACCAACCTCCGTACTGCATTGAGGTCCATTTTTGCATGCACTACATCAGAATTATTGTCATTATAGCATGTTGATGAAAGCAAGAGTCTATTATGTGCTCGGAATTGGCTGAGAATGCATGAAATGCGTTTAAGAATACCTAGATTGCATTGTTTACTTGAAGAGCATGCCTCTGGACCCCTTAGCCGTTATCTATGGGCACGATGTTTCAGGTCTTCGTCGGATGACGAGTACGATACTGAGGAGGTCAACAGACGCATACTTAACCTCTTCCACGAGCGTGACCAGGCGGCGTCTCCAAACGTCGTATTGGACCCCTATGATGGTGCCACGTCACGCGGTGACGTGTACACGAAGCAGAGTTCCGAACAGCCTTCTGGTGTGTAGAACTACCGTTATACACTAGTGTAATAAATATACAAATGAAGCTCGTTTTATAAAAATAAATATAAATATTATATTAAATCACGACTAATGTAATTTCCTCTAGTTATTTCACGGTAGACATTCCATGATGAAACTACTGTCCTATCGAAAATATATGACTCTGCATATGTACATGTTTGTTCCAGCTGTCGCTCGTAGGACATCGCGGTCCCGGGAACGCGGGGCGCCCCCTACACTGGCGGACTCGACGCTGGTTTCCGGCACGAAGAAGCAGCAGAAGGCAGGCAGAACAAAAAGGTAAATGTTTCGTAAAATTCACGTATTATAGAAACGCCACGTGATCTTTGTACATCAGAACATGTGTGATCTTTGATGGAACATATTGTAGTGAAACTCCGGTTCCACTACAAGATTCTGTCATCCTGGTCGGACTGAGTGCCCCTGATCTCAGTTACAAAGCCCCAGTGTGCCTGTCATGATACACCTGTAATCCTGAAATACATTTGGATGGATTACTGGGCATATTATGCCACCCTGGAGACTTTCCAGGACCTTTGGCCAGTGACTGTTCATTGACAGTTGCCGACTATTGGTCATTGTCGAGTACTGGTATCAATGCCGTGACCTCTCGATTCACACTGCAGGTGACTGCTATTTCTTATCACATTTAAACTTAGCCTACACTCTTGCCTGACCAGGATCGTCATAATCTTATTCACTATTCAGTATAGTCCCTAGAAAGTACCCGCTCGCACAAGGAATAGTGGTATGCATAGCTACGGGGCGCCATGCAGGACAGATTAATTATGTGTACAAAACCAATTTTGTCCAGACAAAATTGAGTTTTGTAACACTAAAAATCACAAAATCCAATTATGTAAAATTCTGATATACAAAATTCATTTTTGTTATAAAGGATTCAATTTTGTAAGACAGAATTGAGTTTTGTGAACAAAATTCAGTTTTGTGGGACAGAATTCAGTTTTGTCCACAAAAGCGTTTTGCACAAAAAATTAGGTTTGCGTAACTTGATTAGTCTATGTAATGTCTACGTTGATTTGGTTGAGATCGTGAATCTTAGTCCATTTTCTAAGATGGTGAGTACACTTGCAGGTTTAAATATTTCAATGCGGAAAATATAACCCAATATATTCTTATATTTTTTCTTCTTTATGGACAGTTCTTTTGGTTTTATTATGATTACAAAATATATACCTCTAGTTCTATCCAATAATCTTATTGTGACTAATCATGTATGCGGATGCCAGGGCGGCCAAATAAACAACTAGTTTATATAAACATTTTAACAATAGCATCGTTTTATTTCAAGTAACCAACATTGGGATAGCGTATTAAATGTATGACATAGTCAATACATAATTATTAACAATAAACGGTTGACCATGGCACCAATTCACAAAATGTTATTTTCCATCAAGTACCATCATGTTTGTTGCTGTATATTTTTATACATATTATTCAGGCCACATTTTTGTCATACTGTATCTGACCAATGGTAGTCCTTCTTACATGCGTGTGCCATATTTGGGCAACATAATCGAAACGTATGCAAATACGTATACGAAACGTATGCAGAATTTAATTTTGTGACACAGAATTGAATTTTGTGACACAGAATTGAATTTTGTGGCACAAAAGTGAATTTTGTGACACAGAATTGAGTTTTGTGGCACAAAAGTGAATTTTGTTGACAAAATCAGTATATATTTAATTTTTTTGTTTTTTGTCAAGTTTATAGGTACAAAAATGAATTTTGTTGACAAAATTGAGCCATGTCCCACTTGGCGCCCCGTAATAGCAGTATAACCAAGCTTATCGAGCGCGGTAGTGTAAATTCCCCAACTTCATGTAAACGTGCCTACCTTTAGCCGTGCGAGCAGCTTCCAGTAAATCTTTTCAACCACCGAATAATATGTCATTGCAAAGATCTGCTCTGTCGCTATTTGCTCTTTTAGCGCCGGCACAGACCAAACTTGTCATTATTCTAGACGACACGTTTGTGTGCTGGATTTCTACTTCTTATTTTGCGTATCCAATATGGCCGACATTTTCCCTTGCGTCTCTGATTTGCTGTGCTGTGATTGGTTGTAATTATTTGCAGCGGGAACTTTGATTGGGGCTCGCACGGCTGCTGCTCGCATCTCGTCTATATAAAGGGGGCGAGCTGCGCAAATCATTAACTAACTTGTCAGTCGACTGACCCACTCATATTGTCAGTAACCGCTAGTGACCTATTATCGACTCAGATAACCAGTTAGTTCCCGTCACGCTGAATAACTTAGTACTCTGTCACATAGTGGTATTAGTTCAGTTTATTTGAGCCATCCTGACACGAGGCTCTTGCATTAACAAATAAGTATGAGTTCAGACGCTCGTTGTTGTTAACTTGAAATCCAGATAGACAGTAATAACACTACCGTGCTGCCAACCAGGGAGGGCCGGGGTGTTGGTTACAATATTTACAGAAACGGTGATATATTGTAGTAAAATACGTCACAAGATGGCAAAATTGTCGGTGCAAATGCGGTATCGAATTCCGCATTTGCTACGAAAGGTTAATCATATTTCAGATGATTTCAGATATGCTATTGTCGGTATGTCTTCAATGTGCAGATGTATTAATATGCGCATGTATGACAAAACCAAGGATATTACAAATTAATCTTACAGTAAAGTGCGAAAAGATCCAACCGGATCCACGAACAGCCAACTGGATGCCATTGTAATGGCCAAGAACCCCTCTAGGTCTACGAATGGCGTACCTGGCGCTGTTTGGTTGCCTAAGCCACCACCATCAAGACCTACAACTCGTCGACCCGGCTCTATCCTATTGTCCAAGCCTCCCATCCACGCGGTCAGGCCGTACGATCCGCAGGTTGTTGACGCTCAGGTCCTGGGCCTCATTCAGAGAAAGAAGGAAAAACAAGGTAAACACGACTTGTATGTGATTGGAGAAACGGGGCGTATGGGATTTGTGACAAGTGTATCCACATATCACATAGCACTCATGTAGCATGATAACGAAGACGAGTGATGACGAATGAAGAACCGTTGATTGCATCGCGCCCACTGTCCCATGAGCAAACATACACTACTTTTACATATACATACAATGCAAGATGACGTACATGGATATACAAATGTTGTGCAAACTGCATCGATATACAGTGGAACCTCTCTAAACCGCAAACCCTGGGATGTCCCCAGGGTGTCCGGCTTACAGAGGTTTCACTGTAAATCAGGCATTTGATCATTCTGAACCATAGTTGTGTGCTATGCGATCACGAACAGACATTGTCACCTGAGATAAATGACCGGTTTAGAGAGGTTCCACTGTAATACAAATCATTACTGAATAAGTACCTGTTTAGTAAACGTGGTATGCATATTATAACGGGGCATTGTGGCGTGGTGTTTATGGTTCAGTTTCGGAAGAGAGTTTGACCTTTTGTGCACCATAGTCAAAATTAACAGTGTGTATAGTTATTGTTACACTTGTCCAAACCTCGGACATACATGCGATCATATTCACCAATGTTCAAACACACAGGGTATATATATTGTTCACATCTAATGATATATAGTGTTTATTAGAAGCAAGACGGGTGATTCATTAATGAAATGACGAACGTGTATATTCTGATCAGAATGTGCGGATACACAGGCTGATCTGGATTTACGCTGGTCGCAAAACCCATAAGCCTTATTTCATCAGTCACAACCACATTTAACCCATTCATAGATTTCATCTCAGTAATTTGATTTAGAAAATGAACGCATTTATTTGAAAGTACTAGTTAACTTAAATAAAGTTACAGACCACATGCAAACTTATAAATACGTATGCCTGCTTCATTTGTCTAAATTAAATACGATATTAATTTTGTTATAATGTAAAATGTTAAAAATAATAAAGTTGATTGCTTTATGGCATTGTCCTGAGCATCCACTCGCTGATAGGCAAGAGGGGATAGAGTGTTAATAAACGTTTGTAAAACCTTTCACTTTTCAATAACTTATGAACCCTTCACCGATTTTGATGATATTTGGCCACACTGTGTGTCTAGGGATGGCGCTTTGTTTTGCATACGACTCACGTCCAACTACCCAAGGTCACTGTCACTGAGGACTTATGTTCAATTTGTTTGTAAGGCAAATGCGTTAACGTTTTGTTTTGTTTATTCAATAACCGTTACACAGATATTGATAATGTTTTGCCACAATGTGTGTCTAAGGATGGTGCTTTGTTTTACATACGAGCCACGTCCGACCGCCCAAGGTCAATGTTACTGACGACGTATGTTCACTTTGTTTGTAAGGCAAATGCTTTAACGTTGTTTTCGTTTATTCAATAATGTGTTTATTATCAAGGCTGCTGACGAAGGTATCAGCTCAGTGATAACGATACCCTTGTATAATATTATAACAGGAGAGCCACGGAAGCCTGACAAGATACGATACATGGATGGGGGCCCCTTAGTTGACGAAGAAGCCATTCTCGCAAAAAAATGCGAAAGGCAATTCAACAAAACCTGTGCCATTGTTAAGATATGTGATCCCGCAATGGCCATAAAAAGTAAGCAAAGGTCCATGTTTAATAGATTGGAAGCCCCACTTCCGCCTGTCGGCGGAAATGTTGATGACATGGAAATTGTCCCAAACCTTCCTCCAATCTCAGTACTAGCCGATGTAGAAAATCCAACCTTACGAATAATGAAAAAGGCCGAAAAGGCAAAGCAAGCTGATCTGGAAGCTCAGTTGGACAATCGACTGCATCATCAATTGGAGGAGTTAGCAAGACAGCGGGAACTTGAGACAGCGACGAAATCATTCTGTGAACGGCTTCTTGACATCACTGAAAGTAACAGTACCTCGATGGACACCGACATGGAAGCCAGCAAAGACATAATTGGCGCAACCCAGAAAAGTATTTCTCGAGCTGTTGCAGATAGTAATGAAAGTATTGAAATCATCAATGCACACAGAGAGGCAAACGGCAATACAGGGAACGGCAATGTCATAGAGGAAACACACCGTTTATGGCGAAATAGTTACATGCCGGCTGAGGAACACTATCCGGAAGCATGGTGTAATTTAAAATCTGTCATACCCGCATGTGAACGCCACGGCTATTTACCAAGTGCTAATAGAAAAAAAGTAAAAACCATCAATGTGGTTTCAACAGAAAAAGAAAGCTTCCAACACCGACGTTCTTGTGAGACCAAGCTACCAAACGATGACTTATATAACGCTGTCAACGCAACAACTGACAAATTCACTGCCATACAAAGCTTTAAAGCAGAAGCCGACCAAAGCAACACAGAAAATGCAACCGAATTGAATGCTGACCATAACGACTTGGGAGATGTAGCCGGATCGAATGCTGATGAAATGGCAGATATGGCCAGACGAGCACAAGAGAGGTTTGAAGAATGTATTGAAATGTCATTCAGAAAGCTTACAAATGCAGGTCACCCATCTGATAAAGTAATCAAGCCCCCACAGAGAAAAAAGCGTGGCGATTTGGTGGGTAATGATACCACTCAAGAAACACAGAAAGAGAAAATATTGATCGAGGATTGTTCGACTGTACCAAAAAGTAGCCGAACCACGATGCAAGATTTACATACCACAGATGACAGCACACTCCGTCCATTGGTTGGCGTAATGTATGATAGTAAAGACGAGCTTACGAAGAATGTCAATAGAGCTGAACGTGATGTACCTCTGGATACTGCCACAGGCCAGATGAAAGTTGCGGCCACTGAAACAAAAGCCGACACTACACTGATAGGCCATAATAAGCTGAGCCCTCCGGACGGTTTATATCCCAATGACGAAAAGACGCATGCTGATCGACCTCGTGCGACCCCAGCTATCTCTGGCACAGACAACTCTGACGTCGGTAAGGACTGCCTCACTTCCATCACCAAAACGCTGGATGATGATGTACTGGACGATCCTGGGTATACATGGATGTCAGTCCTTACTGAAATGTATGACGGAATAAATATAGAAGTTCAAAATAAAGTTCGAAAGTCTGAAACACAATCGACTAACGTTACAACAAATATAATAAATGCGGCTGCTGGCGGTGTATGTCCGGGTGACAATGTAAAGCATGTTCAGCATAAGAAACGCAAAGATCCGGTGGAAAGTAATAATGCTGTGAATGATGGACACAAAGATAAAATGAGACGACGAAAACATCGCATCAAAGCAGCTACCGAAGACAGTATCGCCCGAAATACTACAAATGTTGACACACAGCAACACCTTGATCTTACAAAGATGGCTAGAAGTACTACACACAATGGACACTTGATGAAAACTGACCGTGATGTACATGATGACACAATGAAAAGGAAAAAAACCCGCAAGGGCACACAGTACAATACTGGCCAAACCAATAACGATAAGCTTGGAGGAATTAAGATAACTGCGAAGAAAAGTGGATCCAGTGAAAAGAGTCTGAAGATAGAAAATAAAGGACCTGCCAAGAACAAACTTAGCCCGAATGGTTATGTTATGGAATTGGACAATGACCACCGGAACGTCACCACGTCGAATAGCCACCAAACGCTATCAACAAAAAATACCATAAAGCCAAGCAAAGGATTAAAAGATAAAATTAAAGGCAGCCGGGTTGGTCAATTATTTCTCAAAAGGGACAGTTCTGAATTGGCAAACAAAGCACCAGGCGACACAAAGCACAACATCGGCAAACCTAAGTCTAAGTCGAAAAGCCATAAGAGCAAGCAACCCAAATCCACAAATAATGACGAGCATGCAGCAGATGGTCCGCAGAAAAGAAAGGGCGGCATTATCGAATACATCCGATCCACATGGATAGGGAAGAAGCTACTACCAAGGGCTAAGTCGTCAGAAAGATGTGACAGTGAGTCCCATGAAGACAGTAAACACGAGGATGTGGGGAAACCAGAAGTTATTGCGAGAAAGCAGAAGCGAAAGCGGACAAAGGCGCTTCAATAACCAATCGTTGTGTATAAGTCTATGTATGTTCATGTTTCCATCAGTAAATAAGGGTCACACTATCGAATAACTGATTTACAATACGAATATCTTACAATAGAATCAAATTTATCTCCCGTGTTGGCCCGAAATATTTTTTTAGTACACTGCATATTTATCAAAACTTGCAAGTGTACATTTTTGAAATAATAGCAGTATGATGCTGCATTGTTCTGGATGCTGCTGCATGATACACCGGCTGTGACTTTATACAGTCTACATGTATACAGTTGCGAATTTATGTATGCATGTTTTATTATATTACCCTTGCTAATACCAATGCTGCTAATACATTGCTAAATAGCATGTTTTTTATTGGCAGGTTAAGTTTATTGAAATTGCAAAGTTTTCTCCTGGGTGTGTGACAACTACAATAACTATGTTCAGTTAACCCTTTGAACCCAAAAGCCCGCTACAGTGGTTTATGCAAACAGTGCAGATCCAGATGAGCCGGCTCGTAACGAGCCGTCTCATCAGGAGATTTGCACTTTGTGAAATAATTGTTCACATTTTTTAGAACAAAAATACCCCCTTTTCATAAATGTACTAGTCTGAAAATAATTTTGTGACGGTTGGATTGGTTGCAAATTAACATATCAAAATCCATTCCAGTTACTTAGCGGTAAAAGGGTTAACCTCAATGCGATCTAGCAGTTCATGTGGTTTCGTGTGTCATTGTCCATGTGATCACGTAGTATTACCAGCAAAGGTAGACAGGTAGAAAAGTCCAGTGTTTGGTTTGGCTTCTAGAAATCAATTACATAACAATAAAACTAAACTTAATCAGAGTAACACATGGGCATGCCCCGATCACAAAGCTACATGTGTCGTGTTCCTTACACTAGACAGTTTTATCGACACACGCACGCATTGAATTGACTAATTGTATTGTCAACCGATTGTAACACAGAGATGCACACCAGTTGACAGAGCTACACACAAATGCACAGAGATGCACACAAGTAGACAGAGCTACACACAAGTTCACATACACGCACACAAGTGGTCATAAATGGCACATCTGTATAATTTCGGCATCATGAGGGGTGGGGAAGGGTAGTGTTTGCAGTTGTCAATTGATGCCATTAACTGGCAATAATTGTAGCAGTAATGACCCTATCTAATTAATTAGAAATTGTAATGTTCGCTGTTTTCCGTTGGTTTTCAAACTTCAACAGGTGTGATGTTTCTGACCACTTGCATGTATCAATGCGGTCCTAATAGAACATTGTGTAACATAGTTCGGACCATGCCTCTGTCAGCTGTAGTCACGTGGAACATTTCACGTCATCAGCGCATGCAATAGTTATGACGGTAAATGTTAAACATATTTTCTTTTCAAATAGCCCAGTGCAATAAAACACAGAAAATGAAAATGCAAATCGTTTATATCCACAATATGCAGATGCAGCTGGTGCCATATTCTCTGAAGTGGTAACAAGAGTTGATACGAACACTGTGCACTAATTGAAGTAATCAGTGAATAAATGGGCTATTACTAACCATATACAACAATTGCAGGGGTCTGGACGAATAGGGCTAAGTCCCTCAAGGACTTTCCACTCACCCATTGGAGTATATTAATTTATATTCTGGAACTGTTCTACAAGCAGATACTCACAATTCCAGACATTCTCAGAGAGTGGATGCAAAGTTAAGGGGTCTGTTGAAGAAGGGGAGCTAACTCCTTTATGGTATGGCAACGATAATTGCTTCATACCTTTATACCGTACTCACTGACTCATGTCGCTTGAAACCTCAATGTTAGTTCCAGTAGCCTATTTCACCAACATTGCAAAGTATACTTTACTAGCAAAGTATACTTTGAGGGAGTAATCATTTATTTTTTCTGAAATGCATTATTTCATATAGAACTAACAAATGCATATATTTCATGATCAAAAGTATGCAGAATTATTATACTGAATTTATTACATTATCACAGCCAAATTGGCTGTGATAATGTAATAAATTCAGTATAATACAAATTTTATAAATTTATCATAACATTGAAAATTTCTCCCTCAAAGTATACTTAACATTTAAACCACACTATGATATTCAGTGTATGCATAGATTGCACATCAACTTTATACGTGGTTATTATGTTGTTACATGCACGTTCTGATTAGTTTACCATGTTTAAGGTGGTGTGTCTGTACTATTTTCGTTGCAACCTGTTTTCTTGTCTAGTTGGAAAACATTTAAGTGACCCTTGTTTACTGTCTTTAGATCATTGTCAAAAATCCAGATTTGTAACAGAAAAAAAAGAATATTCATAACCTTGTTAATCTATTATGTCGTTTAGTTATTTTATATCTCCCATTTATATTGAACGTGGACTAAGGTGCAAACCCCAGAAGTTATTACAGTGTAAAGTCTCTAAACCGGACACCCTGGAAGGTCCAGGTTGTCCGATTTAGAGAGGTTCCACTGTAAATAACCACTTCATAAACCTGTTTTGTCATTTCAATCATGAACCGACACGACAGTCAAATAAATTACAGTGAAACCCATCGAAATTAAGACAATTGGGTCCCCATGGCGTCCGGTTCCACTGTAGTATACATGTAACTGTGACGCCATTTACAATCGGTCCAATGGAAGATTCAGCTGAAATATTTCTTTTTTAATTATAATAATAGACATCTGGATATACACAAGATGTCACGACTCTGTGTGGTAGCGCGGTAGTGGCGATGAATCAGTGACAGGTCAATCAATCAGTAATGGGCTAAGATTAGTAAAACATTTAAATTTCTACAATTTATTACATGAATGACAGTTTCAATGAAGGAATTAATGACTAAAATCTGATAAATATGCTGCTTTGATTTAACGAAGTTACTGGCTCGATGACCTTGCATGCCGGGACCGACTATTTAAGTCCCCATCCGATAGGACTTGGCTAGCATGAAGTTGTCTTGCCCAAGGACACGCCGAATCGGCCATTCGCAGCGGTCGAGGTGGGAATTGAGCTCGGGGTTTCCCGATCCGCAGTCCGACCTACTGAGCTAATCCGGCCACCCCTGCCGTAGTCCATTCACGTGCTTTCTTTTATACCCCATATATATTCTGCCGGGCAGAAGCTGGCGGAATACGGGATAACACTGCAGAAAACAACAGTATTCTGATGCTCACTGCGGGAATCCGAAACGGGATTCTGCAGAATTCTGCTAAATTTGGCGTAAAAATTACTAAATTCAATGACACCAGTTTTGTTTTCACATGAATTATGTAGAAAAGACATTAATGAAGGAAATTACCCTTGGCGAAACACATCTGAGAACAGAAAGTGTAATTATAAGCTTTTGAAGTCGAGTGACAGCTGTCAAAATCAATAGCGTTCTGGCAGAATCGGGGGTTAACCGGAAACGAACTTTCAACTTCAGAACGAGGCTGGCCAGAAAATCCAACATTTTGACATATGAAATTTATGTCAATAAAACGGCTATTAATCATTAATTGATTTCGAGAGCTCTCCAAATGATTTCGAGAGCTCTCTAAATATTTAGAGCTAGCAATATATATTTGAGTTTATGTAGATTTGGCGTTCCATATTACTGGTGGCTCAGATATGTTGCGATCGACGTGGCTAACAAGTATTAACTATGATGATGATTATGGATAACATAAGGTGAAATGACAGTTCATGAATTGCTGATACACTCTGTAATTACACTAACTTCGTTCAAGCACCCCACCCACTATGATAACTGTAAAGGGCTGAAGAAAGAATTTCATACCTCAATTACTGGGGTCTAACAAAGAGTCAATGAAGATTATGTGAGTATGTCTCAGGTCTCCGTAGAACCGGGATACAGTGGGGTCAGCGTGTAAGTGCACACACGAACGAACACGACAGGTTGGTTCGCTACCCACCCAAAGTGTATGTTGTTACCACTCAGTTGAACCGTCTCGCCGAGACGGTTCAACTGAGTGGTAACAACATACACTTTTGATGCGAAATGAGAAAAAATGCAGAAAAATATTTACATTTTTTTGTTATACATGAAATACAGTGGGGTCACCGTTCCAACCTGTCGTGTTCGATCGTGTGTGCACTTACACGCTGACCCCACTGTACATATACATGTAATATTTGGACTACGTGTCCATCCGTGTGTGTGTCCGTGTGTCCGGTCAATGCGTATGCTGCAGTTTCTCCAATCTGCCACCGAGGGCATTTGTGTGCGTACAGGCCACACTTTCTTGCATACATAGTTCCCACATCAGTAAAAGTTACGTCCCTTTGTTGGATAGAGGTAAACACTATCGGCTATTTTGGGAGGCAATATTCCATTAGGTCCCATAGACAAATAGTGGAAGTAATCCCATTTTCGAAATTATTAAATTTTGCACGCAACACATTTAGCAATTGTCGTTCCATATAAATATGATTTGTTTGAACGAAATATATTTGTTTAAGCACTAAAATTCATATCGGAGTATATATGTTTAATCAATATATCAAAAGTTCTCCTAGTTGTTACATTTAGTTTTTCCCACAACGATGGCGAGACAAGGGAGACTACTCCGTGTGACATTAGCTCATGAGGGAACTATGTCTACTTGTTTCAGGGCCAGTTGGCAACGTTGTTTCATTTCGGAGTGAAATATAGCGATAAAATACGGCAAATGAACTGGATCACTATAAATATATCAAGATGGAATTAACACTTTGCTACTGTGTCCTGAATTTTGTATGTATGATTAGCTTCATTATAGCATTATATTCTTCAGTTCAGAACTCCAGATAAGCTGCGTATTTGCGTAAATACCCAATTAAAATTGCCAAAAATCCAATTGAAATCAGAAGTAGTGAGCATCAAAAAGCAATGCAAAATTTGTGGTATCTTTATCATGCTACAGAAAACAATAAACAGACCAGAAATATAGCATATTTTCTTATTTTTCCATGGGGACAATTCTAATGAAATAACAAGATGTGTTTTCATTTAGAAGCAAACTATTCAATGAGTGCGGTCTGCTGATGTGTAAACAGTTGTGCGATTCTATTTTACACAATTAAAATTTTGAAATACGCAATTGTTTCAGAAATGATGGAGTGACAATACTCAATTACTAATTCCTTATCTGGAGCCCTGGTTCTTGTTCGCATTGTCAGTTTGTTGGCAACACCAGAACAGAGGAAACTGGCTGATAGCTGGAATACACAAATATCGCCGACTTGGCCCCTCCATGTGCGATATAGGACATTGTAACGAAGCAGCGTTCACACATATGTTATACATATATTCAATCACATTTACGTAGCAATTATCTTTCAATTAAAGGATGATCAGGTATATATATTTTCTGGCGAAATAAACAATCATTCACCATTACCCCACGATTAGATTAGTCTTATATTTAAGAGTGGGAATTGGCTGGAACACCTTCTATATATCCGGTTTGTTTATTTTTTGATGTGCAATGATCATACTTTATAATATGTATAATATAATATAATAAATATCATACCTCAGTTGCATATGAAAATAACCTGATACCACCGCGAGTCACTATCAGTAAAATAAATGTTACTAAATGATTATATCTGTATAGCGGGCACTCGTAATTATTACAACTGGTGGAATAGTGACACAATTGTACACTTATTTAATTCATTTAACGAACATTTTGTGCCTACTGAGTAGGTATGTACTTTTAATATCAAGTCATGTGAGCCGCGCCATGTATCACGTGGGCCATGCTTGAATTAACAACTGTTTTTTTTTCATGATTTGTCGCGAGGCCGACTTTGACAATTTTGAACAAAACACGGTGTCGTTAAATCTCAGAGGGTGTAAATGTAAATGTAAATGCTTTGATTTAACGACGGCACTGGCTCGATGACCTTGCGATAGTCCCCATCCGTTAGGACTATGCTAGCACGAATTTGTCTTGCCCAAGGACACGCCGAATCGACCATTCGCAGCGGTCGATGTGGGAATCGAACCCAGAATCGAACTCGGTATCTCCCGATCCGTAATCCGACGCTCTACCTACTGAGCTAATCCGGCCACCTTATCTCTCAGATATGGAAGGTAATATCCGCCATAATTCTATTAGGCTTGATGCTTGCTTGCTGATGACATTCTAAGTTCTACCCGTCTTATTACAATTCTATGTGGCTTGATGCTTGCTGACTGGTGCCATTACAACTTGCTTTCATGTTATTTTATTCGTCATTCGTGTTTGTGACATTTGAAATCTTCTTGGTTATAGTCTAAATTGCATGTGCATTTGGCTTGATGCTTTATTCATTCGCGCTGTTTCAATGCGTTTGTGCTGTGTTTACATTCTAAGTAGCTTGATGATTCATTCTTAGAGATTATTGCATCGCTGTTTTGCCATGCGGTTTGTTACCTCGCTAAGCCACGCCCCTTGAAAATAACAATTGCAACAGTAATTTGGGAACAACCATTATGACGCCAGGTGCGCTGCTAAAACTTAAAATAGTTCTCCCTAAAATTATTTAATATGCTGGTACCCGTCCTACAATGCGCTGCTCTCTAAATTGGTTCCATGTCCCTAACGGTGTTGATGTAGATTGATGCCGCCTTTTCTGTTGCGCCATGTTTAGGTTAAAAGACACCAAATAGTTTTACTGTATAATTTAACCGAATCCCAGCCAGTCTTTCCTACTTTCACTATTCGTATGGTTGTTGTGGGACCAACCTCGTCATGTCTCCCAATATTGTTTACATTATTTGGCCACGGAAACTCCGTTTACATCACGTAACCAACATGCTCAGTGTTTTCTTTTAACTGCTTCAAATATGCTGAAAACTGGTTTTAAAAACACCCCTTTCTAACCTTAACATAGAGTGTATATGCCAGGTTATAATATAGGGAGACATGTTTTTCTTTATTCTTTCAATCTGACATTTTTCTGGCAAAAGTATTACCATTTCCAGACGTACTAATTGACATTATTATACTTTTTATATCAAACGCGAAATGCCAGTTTGATATCAGGGGCGATAACCGGGATTCCTTAAAATGATAACGGTAGCAACTATTTATTCCATTTATTTATTTTTTGATGTGCAATATCATTCTTTATGATATGTCGATAAAAATAGTTATTCAGCATTTAGTTGATATAAATAATTTAAAAATACTGCATCATTTGCATATGGAACTAGCTTGATACCGCCGCGAGTCTCTATGAGTACATTAAAGATTACTAAATAATTATATCTGTGTCGTAATGTTTAAAAGTGGTGGACTAGTTGCAATTCTACACTTATTTAAGTTCCATAAAGAAAAGTTTATACCTACTAGATGGGACCCCAGCTTCAACAATAATTAAATATCTATTTTAATTAGTCAAGATCCAGAGCAGAATGGGTGCAGGTTATTGGAAATTAGGTCCCACAACATGCATAAGAAAAATGAATTTGCAGAGAATAGCAAAATGTGTGGTAACGGGTTAGTGTTTTAGGGAAAATCAATCGTGGTGGCCCACCTTAGTCTGATCCCGGACGGTTATTGGTTTGCATCGGTAACGGGCCAGTTTGACAGTCAACCTGTGTAAGTTACCATATGTGTAACTTACTATAAAAATGTGATTGTTTTCAATTACGTACATATGTAATTTAATTATGAGGATACATGTATGTATAAAACACATTAGTAAGTCAAACACCATACATGCATATGCAATTTAGTTAATATAGGTTAGAGAATAACAAATGGTGCGAAATCGTCAAGACGTTAAAAGTAGTCCGGTATGAACACAATCGTACGGGTGTTTTGAGGTCATTGACACAGTTTGCTTGCAAATCTTGATCCATTACTACCCAGTTTCACTTGAGGAACATGATGGTCATGTGATGTAAACAGAGTTTCCGTGGCCAAAAAAAAATGTAAACAATATTGGGGGACATGACGAGGTTGGATTTTTCTGTCTTAGGGACTGGTCATTATTTATCGCCGGGGGGGGGGTGTGGCTGGATGAATTTTGCCAGTAATCTGATTTTTTTCTAGGGCCCCCCCAGTAACTTTAGCTAAATTTTCAGGGCCACCCTATTCCATCATAGATATTTTTCAGCCCCCCCCCCCCACACATATGCTCCCAACTCAACCCCACCCCATGTAAACTGGCCATTCGGATGGTAATATATTCCATTGCATGATGCTTATCATCATCATCATCACTCTTTATTACAGTACAGTTTATTGCAGTACATGTATCTATATAATCTCGATCTAGACTATATATGTAGCAGTTTTGCAAGCAGTGTAGATCCAGATGAGCCGTCTCATAAGGATCTACTCTATTTGCATAGCTGATCCGAGGGTAATAATATTGTTACCATCAAAATCGTACCAAATGTTCAGCACATTGGCGGATCCAGGATTTCACCAAGGGGGGGGGGCCACATGGAACTTGAAGGAGGTATGCTCGTTCGTCGACTGAGCGATGCGAGGGAGTTGGCTAGGGGCTGTCGGGGGCATGCCCCCCCCCCCCGGAAAATTTTTGAATTGAGGAAGCATTTCCTGCATTCTATGCTGAATATTTTGTAAAAAAAAAAAAAAAAAAGAAGAAAATCGGGATATGCTCGTTCGTCAACTGAGCGGTGCGAGTAGTTGTAGGGATGTCCGGGGGCATGACCCCCCCCCCCCCCCCCCCCACCCCGGAAATTTTTTGAATTGAGGAAGCCAATTCCTGCATTCTATGCTGAATATTTTGTAAAAAAAAAAAAAAAAAAAGAAGAAAATCGGGATATGCTCGTTCGTCAACTGAGCGGTGCGAGGGAGTTGGGTAGGGATGTCCGGGGCATGACCCCCCCCCCCCCCCCCCCCCCCCCACCCGGAAAATTTTGGAATTGAGGAAGCCATTTCCTGCATTCTACGCTCAATATTGTAAGGAAATGATCCTTACAATTTGATCAGATTTATTACCATTTTTTGACTGCTGATACTTTCTTAATAAGCACATTCACAGTGATGCATATTTTGATTGATGAACTCATTAACTGCTAAATAAGCCATACTATTCACATTCTGCCGTGTGAATCACAACAGAATGAAATGTAATGGCCCTTGTTGACTCTTGACATGGATTGACAGTTCTGTGGAGGTCACGTGACCACCTTTATTGGGCCAGTTTGTGATGGATCTTCTTTACCATGGTGTCACACATACTTATGTTAGTAGCTCAACCCTCCGCCTAAGTATTTGCATAGGTGATCATATCTCAGACGTCATATCTCCATTATTCTAATTATTTGTTCCGCAGTGCTCACAAAGTTCGTGACCGGCATTATTTGACTGTCAACTCACGCAGCCTTTCTGTTTGGCGGTCACTCATTAAATGCATGTTTATCTTCACAACTTTACACTTACCTGATGTATTTCGACATGCACAATCATCTGTACATCTGACCGTCACGATATCTTAGCTATCTACGCTGTATTTCTAGTCTAAAGCCCAAAAACGTAACATTCAAATCCAAGATGGCGGAAACTTGACAGTCAACGCTTGGCTGACTGTCAGATTTCCTGGCCACCGATTGGCTGACTGTCAGATCCAGTGTCTATATAAGGAATGACGCAACACAGATTCTCACTTCGGTCACTTCGGTCACAAAGAGCAGACCAACGCTCAAATGCAGAACTTTCACTTTCACTTTCACTAAAACTTCGTTCGGTCATTAGTTGTTGTTGTTGTTGTAGATTCTTCCAGCCACTAAAATTTCGGCTACTGCTAGTACTACAGTGTAATGCCATCCTGACAAAACAATCGTGATAGAAATAATAAAGAAACTGAAACTTGTATCTTGTTTAGTCTACTCTAAACTGCCAACCAGGGTTTAGCTGCTAGCCTAACAATATTTCGTAAATAATGACGATAAATAATGACCAGTCCCTTAGGAGTAAGTGAAGCAATTGTTTAATTCATGCAGAACCAGTACTGACCGGATGCAGGTCATGTACAAGTAGGTCCCACAACATCCATACGAATCAGACATATTACATCAACACCGGCATTGGAAGTGTGCCTCAAACAGCCAATCACATCTCGTACTATTATTTAGGGGGCAGTGACCAGTTAATTTAAAATTATCAATTTCACGCTCTCGGACAGTATGCATTTAATTCAATATTCCAAATAAGTGGGCAGACAGCAATATGAGTTCGACATTTGTGACCTAGATACACTAGAAGCTTTTACATAAACACAAATATGCTGCTCTATTAGTGCTCCTTACCTATGCAGGAATGTGAAATATCTTGGTGCAGCCTCTTTAAAATTGTCCAATTCTGAGGTAAAATATTCACTTTAAAACCATGCCGTGCCACGCTACTTGCGGAACTACAGATTGAATGTTGTATGTGTTCTCAATCATCATCCAGAGGCAAATGCACTATCATGGTGCAAACCAGTTCCCATCCATGAGTTTTCTCTGAAATAAATTCTTGTTTGAAACTCCCAGAAAAATCTGTTGTTTTGATCAGTTTTTGTCACAACATACCCTCAATTCGTATTTGCCCATTTCTGATCAATGGGAACAGGTCAGATGGCCCTGGAATGAGCATTCATCAATTAATACTATGTAAAATCTGAATAAAATACAAAATCAACTACAAAAAATTCATTAAACAATTGAAATGAATTTTAATCAGCAGAAAGGTGCCATTATACGAAACTGGCGGCTAACTGGTCACTGCTACCTTATTAGTCGGAGGATTCCTAACATTGACAGCAGTGCCATCTGGCGTCATAATGAGGCACTACTAACCAATATATTGCTTGCATCATTCTGCTTGTGGCTTGATGCTTTCTGCTTGCGTGTTTCCGCTTTCGGACTCTGGCTTGATGCTTACTTCCTGCGGCTTTGTCCTTACTGCTTTCGGCCTTATTCCAAGTGCTAAGTGCTTGTTCTTACTTTCTATTGCAAAAACTTAGTGCAATAAAACAGTGACACGAATAAGGACGTATCCATAATTGTAATGTAAATAAGACGAATGAACAAAGCAATCTGCAGAATGGACATGTAAGAAAGACAAATACAATTACAACAAGCAGATTTCAAATGTAATAAATACAAATGACGAATGAAATAACATGAATATAAGTTGTAATGTCATCAGCACGCAAGCATCAAGTCACATATAATTATGGCGGATATTACCTTCCATACTCAGAGGGTGTGCATTTGGACCATTTATACGCTTCTAACTAGAATAACTCTTGGTCGCTGTTCATTATCGGTGAATTTGTGTTATTCCCCTTGAACAGCCCATTTTCGCAACTATCAACAAGCTGTTTCCAATCCGAATGCATCCGAATTTCGACAAACTTGAGTTACTGTGGTCTATTTCTGGAATTAGACGTAGCTCTGCGTGTGGACTCGGATGAGGAAATATAGCACGTAGAAGCAGTTATAGCAATGTCTTCCCCGCTAATAGTACGGACAGAGATGTGAACATCTGTAGCCTATTTCACCAAAATTGATTAAGCATACTTATCTAACTAAGTACACTTTGAGGGATAAATTTTCAATTTAAGGATACATTTATTAATTTTGATTATACTGAATTTATTACATTATCACTTTGTCATTTTGGCTGTGATAATGTAATACATTCAGTCTAATAATTCTGCATACTTTTAATCATCACATATATTCAGTCGTTAGTTCTATACGAAATAATGCAATTCGGGAAAAATAAATGATTACCCCTGATTAGATAGGCGATGTCTAACATTGTCAACAAACATGGATAACTACATTGGTTTGATAGGGAACACTTGATCTTGTTTCGTCCTGGGCGTTTTACGTCAATATCTGCATACGGTGGGAACTAAATGGCGTGACCTATGACATATACGCACATTGTACGCAATCTAGATTTGCCTATTTTATCTAACAGTCGTAGTATTTCCCTTGTGCACTTAACCGACATCTAAAACGAGGCTGTGTAATATGGCCTCCGCCGCAGAAAAGAAACCTTACGAAATTGACAACAGTCACATGTGCAGCCGTTGATTGACATTTAGTCGCTAGTAACTCGCGAATGCACTGACTGGTGAGTGCATTCGCTAGTTACTGGCGACTAAATGTGACTGATCCGGACATTCACTAATGGTAATGCAAAATACGTTTTGCAAAATATGTTTATTGCCTAATTAATGCCGCCCCAAATATATGGTTTCCCACGAATCCCAATCGCATAGTTTGTTTACAAAATACAAGTTGACCGAATTTCAAAGTTCTGCACTTTTCAACCGACATATCGATATGAATAGCCTCAGTTATATTATCAAATAACAGGTTTAAAACGAAATAAACAACACACAGAGTTCAAAAGGTACACATTCATAGCGTAATAAGTTGACACCGAAATCAAAATAGTAACTTTAAAAACAACACAAGTCTCGGATATCCGCCCAATGTGATGGCACAAATATGTGAAGAGCAAGTTAATGAAATAGTTACCGAGCCCCGCAGGGACATGGATATTTTTTTATTAATTCGTTCCCACGAAATAACAATACGTTCCCTCGATGTAACAATTCCTTCCCACGAAATGACAATTCGTTTCCTCAATTTAACAATTAACAATTCGTTCCCATTGTTATTTCGTGGGAACGAATTGTTAAATTGATGGAACGAATTGTTAATTCGTGGGAACGGTTAATTTATGGGAACGAATTGTTAAATTGAGGGAACGAATTGTTAAATTGAGGGAACGAATTTTCAAGTTGAAGGAACGAATTGTTATCTCGTGGGAACGAATTAATATAAAAAATAATTCTACGTCCACTGCGGGGTTCCGTAAATAGTAGTTAAATCGTATTTCCAGCTAATGTGCACTGATGAGTAACACGAACAAATAATTTCGCGAAATATTTATAATAAAGAAAAGTAAATTGCATTCAGAAAGCTATTTTTCGAGATACTATAGTATTGTTTCATGATACTGGCATTGTATTTTTATATTAACCGGTTAAAGTTTGTAATGTTATATAGTACATATTCCGCTGAATTTAATCAAATCATGTATGTTATTGATAGCGGCGAACAGCAATGCTGCGCGACTCGGAGGTTTTTTTCTTTTTACATCCTGCGCCATACATGTGACTATGACTGCAGAAGTGGGGCTTCTGACAATTGTGACCAGGGTAGCTCTTGGTCTATGACTGCAGCAATGCCCAAATGGGCTTATGATATTTGTGGCTAGTCTAGCTCCTGATCTCTAACTCAGCTATGGGGCTCATGACATGTGTGGTCGGTTTATTTCCTGTCATGTGACTACAGAAATGGGTATTATCACATTTGTGGCCAGTCCAGCTCCGGATCTACGACTGTATGTATGGGGGTTGCGCCATTTGTGGCCAGTGTTGCTCTTTTGATATGTGACCGCAGTAATGGGATTTATGCCATATGTGGCCAGTGTAGCTCCTGGTCTGTGACTGCAAAAGCTGGGACTTATAACATTCGTGGTCAGTATATTGTCCGGAGACGCTTGCCCACTCTGCAGCATGATAAGGATCCATGAAATGTGATCGAAGCATACCCGTTGTGTCACCGAGTGAATGACGAACAGTGCAGACCCGGATCAGACTGCGCGAATGCGCATGCTGATCTGGGGCTACACTGTTCGCAATTGCCATAATCCCCATTTCTCAGCCACCACCTGAATCATACATATGCTCCTAATTTTACCGCACCTGCGTCCTATAATATATATTTATCCCGTCAACACAGTGCGTATGTGCCGTGAAACACGGTGCCGTGAAACATTTTGGATATCCAGTCAATACTATTTTTGCATTTTACAGCCATTTGTAGGTGTTGACGGGATAAATAGAATAGTAGGTTAGTGCCGTGAATGGGAAAAAATATCTGGCGCGGCACGGAAACGGGATGTGCTCGGCAGAGCCTCGCCCATCCCGTTTCCTGAGCCTTGCCAGATATATTTTCCCATTCACGGCACTGACCTACTATTCTCTATAAGTGCACACTGAGTATACAACACATGTGAACACAATATAAATATATTTCCCAATATAAAATAACCATCCAAATATTTATCTATCTCCCTCTATTGAAAGTCACATAGGCGTGCACGATATCAGCCCAATATTGTATATCATTACCACCATGCGGGAAACAGTTAATTCGATAAAGATCGCTAATTTTCATTTTCCATACAAAGTTGCATTTTACGGATGCCACGGACAGTGACTTTCGAGTGTGATATTAAGAAATGACACTGCAACGGACAAAACGGACTCTATAGCAACGGGGACCAGTGCATATCCTCTTCATTTTGCAAATTCTGCAGTTCTACTTGTAGCCTGTGTATCAATTTCAAAATACATGTTCTTCCACGCTTGGAGTAATAGATCGAGTGTTTAAAAATATGCTCATTCACAAACATTTAATTTCGACCCATATATCATCGGAAGTTGACACAAATTTCGGAGCACACGCGGAATTTATCGAAAGTTGTGTCAACTTTCAACGTCATTTATAAAGATACACTAGATCATGGAAATCAATTTCGGGAAATTCGCATATCCGATATGAAGGCGGACTCCTTGTACTGTTCCGAGGCGTCACTGGTGAAACATGACACTGAATTAACAAGCGCTGTTTTGTAAGAATATATGTCGTATCATGATACACTTCTGGTATTAATTCGCTTGAAACTGTTAATAACTGTTTAACCTGTTGTGAGATTTTAAGTACAAGTTTATCAAGTACATGCAGTATAAATTAATATTAAACGTCAGCATAAAGTAGTGTAGATGAACTCGGATAGTGCTACTGGTCAAAGGTTAAGCAGAACACTTGACTTGTATTATATACACACGTGGTGCATGCAATATTCTCATTTCCACAGATGGCCAAAATGTGTGTATTTTTTTCTCACATCTACTGAAATGTTTAGCCGAAATCTGCAAAATGTATCCTCGAAATTGCAGAATCTGCACATTCATCACCATACAAACGTATTCCCGTCTGTTGAATTGGGCGGGAAACTCATCCAATAAACCATGTGCTCATGAAATCACATATACCATTATGTTCATTCATGATTATGTTTATTATATCTGGTTATGGAATACATATGGATGTGGCTGGAGAATTTGTTGTGTATGGTCTTTGTGACCAGTGCAGACCCGGACCAGACTGCGCATTAGCGCAGTCTGATCCGGGTCTGCACTGTTCGCAATTCCGTCACTGAAACCCATGTCATGCTCCTGACAAACAGCATACTATCCATTAACCCGAAGTCTTTGTCTGTAACGCAGGGCGACATAAATTATTGTTCAACATCCATATCTCGTTGAATGAATGTGATGGCATGTCCGGCGCTTTACTGACAACAAATATCAAAAACCCCGTTTCTCCAGTCACAACCACGTGTGTGTATGGTTTCTCCTATAGTTGCATTGTTTATCAAACTCCCACTGCAAAATGTTGCTTGGTGATCAACGAAACACGACGCAATATGGCGGGGTGAAGTGGCCTAGTCCCAACATGTAGCTGTTCGGAGAATAATAGCGGACACACTTTGGTTCCCGCCGCGGAAAGATAGGACCGCGTACATTGTACATTGGCCAGATTAACATCTTTAATTAATGTGTTTAAGTTATGTCACATGAAACGAAACCCTTCACACAAGCCTTTGGTGGGTCTCGGCGTGGCATTTTTAGCATTTATATTGAAACATAATGCCATCGTTTTTTTCCATTAAATTCGTGGCATTTTTAGCATTTATATTGAAACATAATGCCATCGTTTTTTTCCATTAAATTCGTATTGTTGTTTTTGTAAATAATTCCGAAACCAACGGGCTGTATCGCCACACAATCATAACGATTTCTTTGTAATAGGGTTAACATAGCATAACATAACAAATCGAAGTGTATATTGAATTATTCAGTTTCGTATATTTGGAATAACGTTAACCCTTACTACGCTGAATTAAATGTTGTCGTCTGCTGGAAATGTTTTATTTTTAATATTTTTCGACAAAAACCTGGTTTTGACAGCACATGAGAATCGTCTCCAGTGGAGACGATTCTTATGTGCTGTCAAACCAGTTTTTTGTTAAGAATTAAAGCAAAAATGAAAAACAACAGACGGCAATTTGAAATTTCATCACTTAACCCTTACTACGCTAAATTAAATGTTGTCGTCTGCTTGAAATGTTTTATTTTCAATATTTCTCGACAAAAACCTGGTTTTGACAGCACATGAGAATCGTCTCCAGTGGAGACGATTCTCATGTGCTGTCAAAACCAAATCGTCTCCAGTGGAGACGATTCTCATGTGCTGTCAAAACCAGTTTTTTGTTAAGAATTAAAGCAAAAATGAAAAACAGCAGACGGCAATTTCCGTCAACAGCGTAGGAAGGGTTAACCCTTTCCCTGTTTTGCGATATTTCGACTCTTCCAAATCAAAAACATCTGAATAAAAGAATCAAATGCTGGGTCAAATGCTGGTTAAATTATCTGATAGAGTAGAAAACATTGTGGGAAAAGGAGAAATTGCTTGTTACAAGCAATTTCTCCTTTTCCCACAATGTTTTCAAAAGACATCTTCTGCAGAGGCGTCAAAAGTCGTCTCTATCAGGGAAAGGGTTAATGTTGGTGATAATTGTACGTAGTGGCTCTCAGTGCATTAGGGATAGCACTATTGTAAACTGGTTCTCTTATAATATGGTTTTCTGGGGATATGGTATTGGGAACATGATCGTGGGGCTACACTACGAGAATACTAAAATCATTAACCTGAACAATGCTGCCGTATTGTTAAACTGGCGCAAACCGTTACTGTAACAACGCCAGAGTAATTTACCCGGCTCCAGTTGGGCCGACAAGGGTCATAATGGACTATACGGTATTTTAGAACAGTGTGTGATTAATTTCTCTGTCATATAGTTGGGTTTTATTCAACGCTCTGCGACCACAATTTATCACGGGCTCTAGCTGACTTTCAACCTTGCCTCCCACATCCCAGGTTATAATATGGGATGGCATATCGGTTTCATCCATTCTTTAGATATTACATTTGTTTTTGGTTTATAAACATTCATTTAGCATTGCCGGAATTATTAATTGAAATTATTATACTCTAATTTGTATATATCAAACGTGAATTAGCACTCTTGATAACGGGTGATAACCGTGTTTACTTAAAAGGTTAACATAGACAACTATTTATTTAGAGCATAAATAGTTGTTTCCGTTAACATTTTAAAAAAGAACGGTTATCGCCCTTGATAACAAACTGGCAATTTGCGTTTGATATAAATAAAATAAAATAATGTCAATTAACACTTCGGGTAATGGTAAATCAATGTGTATTGTGTCCGAGAAATGTCATATATATAGAATAGAACAAACAAAATAGGTTCTCCTATATTACAATCTGGAATGCGTGAGTCCATGTTTAATACACCACTATTTTCGCAATCGTGCTATTCCGTGAGACACACCATAAATTGAAATTGAACCGCTTTATGTTATTGTCTTTCAATAATGGAAACCCCTCTCTGCATCAAGGTGTATAATCACGTGGTACTAACAACAACAACAACAAGTACTGAAATTTCCAGAATCCATATGATTCAAAGTACGTATTCTTTTATAGTGTCCTTATTACGCAACGGATTTTGATGAAATATGGCGCATCAAAAGCGTCTTGTTAAGCTGCATTTGGTGGTCTCTGTTTGTTCGCCCAAACTTCTGTCGTTTTTGCGAAGAATCGATTTCCGTGTCTACCGACACGGAAATATATTATTCGCAAAAACGACATAAGTCTTTGCCGAACTCCATGGACCACCAAATGCAGCTCATGACGACGCGTTTGCTGCGCCATATTTCATCAAAATCCGTTGCATATTAAGGAAAATATCAAATAATACTTACTTTGGAGTGGGCGAGCTTTCAACACTTTCAGCCGTTATTGTTGTTGTTGTAACCACGTGATCATGCACCTTGTGCATGTACTCGAATACAGTTTTCGACATGAAGCAGCTAACCTAGTTTAGCCCGAGCTGTATCCTTGCCCCGAATGTTACATGAACACCAAACATGAACATTATGTATGCAGATGGTAGATTATATAACTGGGCTTCTGTGGGCCGTTCCATTAAACTTCGTACGATTAAAATGTTCGTAAGTGCAAAGTTATGATTGTCTGTAAATTTCACATTTACACTTTTTCTTGTAAACAATTATTGGATTTACATTTATTGAGCATAGGCTGCATATGCGGCCTATGCTCAATACATTTAAATCCATCAATTGAAATGTACAGACGATCCTAAATTTGCACTTACGAACATTTTAGTCGTACGAAGTTTAGTGAAACAGGCCCCTGGCTGGTGTTCTATCATGAACTTACAAGATGTGTAACTTATGCTATACTATATGTGATGCAGTCTTAGCATCTATGAGTTGTATACCCTGATACCTGTATACAGTGGTCTGGATTAACTCTAGTCACTTCCAGTCAAACTCTCAGGCTGAACAGTCATACTATCCAATCTCTTGTTATTACGTGTATAGTAAAAGTATAACCGAACACTACATGTCGTTCAAATACTTACTACCAACATATGCATGATAACAATACAGCTGGTAAAAAGCATTTAGTGTGGCCAACGTAGATCCTGATCAACACTGTACTGCTACAGTCACTAGGCAACTCAAACACTGGTATCCATGGAAATATACCATCTTTATTGACGGAATAGCGACCAGCGTAGCGCCAGATCAGACTGCGCGGATGCGCAGGCTGATCTGGTGCTACGCTGATCGCACACGGCATAATGTCCATTTTCATTCATGTGTCATTATATGTGGTTTTGGCCAAATAAATGGGGCTTAGGGATTTACGATCAGTATCTGCACTGTTCGCCATTCCATCAATGAAACACTCGTCATCTTTCTATCAAGCAATATATATCGTTATCAAGCTACAGGAGTGTACTATATGATCAGGAGCTACACTGGTCACAAATACCATTTCTCCAGTCACATCCACACATATATGATGTCTAAGCTAGTTTAAAGCACCACCATGATTACTTTTTTTTTCTCCAAAAGTAGACGGCAATTTAAAACATATTTTAATTCAATACACATTTATTATGCACGATGTCGCGAACCATGACTCGGATAGAGTTTCCGACGCGGATTTAGATCCGACGATAAGACCGTATCAAACAGACGATGTAAAACAAGCGTCTCCTTCAAGCGGAACAACATACATGCATGTATACGTATGAAAACGTAGGCTAGTTTAGATATTATTCACAGACCATTCTAAAGGTTCATGAAGTCATCTTTTTCACGAATATACCACCTCCTGTACAATTGCAATACACTGCAGCATATTAATATAATATAATTATCGCATTTCACACGTCTTCCTGTGTTTTGTACATGTAGTATTAGGAGAACCAGCCATAGTGTATGCCTGGATGTGTGATAACTAACTTAGAACACCATTGTCCGTATGTACGGCTAGAATTCGTGGATACGGACGAACCATTCTCTACGTATTGCGTATAGACCCATTCTCGATTGCTATGCTGCCACTCCGATTCAGACTCACATAGACACCAACGAATAAACACTGGATCATTTGCATAGGTTCAAATAAATTTCTGGTCTGTGTATGTGTACATCGCGATAATGTGGCTGACATACATGATGCATTGGCGAAATATCGATTCGTATTTGTTTCATCAAACTGCGCGGATGCTCAAGCTGGCCTTAACCCGAATCTTCCAGCGTTTGCGTGCGCCTGCGCAAACGCTGGAAGATTCGGGTTAAGGCTAAACTGTGGCTATACTCGACGCATATGCCATAAACGTCATTGTATGAAATGCTGGCGGTACCTGCTAACCTGCAACAATATACATTTCAGCGACGAATTGTTTCCCAGGGAAGTATGCGTTATAAGTTGTATAATATTACGTGATAATCACTCAATTTTCCCAAGTGTTTGGAAATTCCTTTGTCTATAGATCTAACAAAGCAACTCCGCTTTCGACAATGGTGCCTTACATAGAACGAGGAAATCGTGACCAAGTTGGGTAGTTTCAAATTGTTCTCAGTATACAAGGTTTGTGGAATTTCGTCACCCAACCCCGGATATACGTCTGCATTACTTGTGCATTCATTGTTCGTTTTTTCCCAGACCGGAATTTGTTGCTGTGGCTGGTAAAATGGTACATGTATTTATATTATCTGTGGCCAGTCTAACTTCTGATCTGCTACAAACAGTTGACATGCACTTGAACGGGGATTAACATCGGGACTTTTTTTATAATTTAAAAAATAGTGGACCGATTTTCCAAATCTTACTTTTTGTTTTCTTAGTTAATTTCGTACCGATATATATAGTAAATACATGGTTAGTGCCTGAGAATATAAAATATATTCGGTTGAGCCTAAGACAGCTAAAGCTCGCCCCAATAAAGTTGTCGGGGCGAAACATGTCGGGGCGAAACATAATATCTAGACATGTTTCAGAGTCAATTTCCAAATGTGTTCGTGTTTGTTTTTCGACTCAGTCCAGGGCTCCAGATAAGGAATTAGTAATTGAGTATTGTCACTCCATCATTTCTGAAGCAATTGGGTTTTTCAAAATTTTAATTGGGTAAAATAAAATCATGTCTTGGTATTTCATTAGAATTGTCTCATTGGAGACAATTCTAATGAAATACCAAGATGTGTTTGATGGAAAAATAAGAAAAATATGCTATATTTGTGGTCTGTTTATTGTTTTCTGTAGCATAATAAAGATACCACAAATCTTTCATTGCTTTTTGATACTCACTACTTCTGATTTCAATTGGGTTTTTGGCAATTTTAATTGGGTATTTAAGCAAATGCGCGCCTTATCTGGAGCACTGCAGTCTCATGGTGATACGTACTGTTGGATGAGTCTACGCTTTTATAGTGATAATAGTTTAATATTTGAACGACTTGAGTGTGTGACTCTTTATCAGCCAGCCCAGCCAACAGTATGAGCGATGACAGCGTAGTGTGTGACACATGTAGATGTAGCGATGATAACAAATTTGGTCCATCGACAAAGTACATAATGTATGTTTCATAAATCACCTATGTGGATAATATGTATATTACATATTTAATGTATCTCCGTGCCGTCGTTGTCTCCTTAATGGAAATAGTATCGATACTGTACTTTTGATTGATGGTTTGACAGCCCGGCAGTCTCACACATTGCTCAAATGATCAGAGCCTGCTAGAGAGAGAGGTGGGAGAGATATGAGAGGGGTTGAAAGAGATGGGGAGGTGAGACAGAGGAAGGAGAGAGAGAGAGAGAGAGAGGAGGGGGGGGGGAGACGGAAGAGAGAGAGAGAGAGAGAGAGAGAGAGAGAGAGAGAGAGAGGGAGAGAGAGAGAGAGGGTGAGATATGCAATGATGTTGGCTAACTCTGCGCAGCTAAGGCTTTCCAAACAAATGTATATGTCATTACCATCCCCATATTCAATCAAAATTTCCTGAATATTTAACGCAATTCAAAGACGTCTGTGCAGGTAAAACGTCATATTGTTCTGATGTCAGTAAGTGACGTAAATTGTGTGATGTATGACATCACATGCGTGTTTGCAACGTCACATTTGTTTCTGCTAATGCTGCGCATCTGGTAGTGTAAACAAAATGGCGAACAGCATACTAGATCAGCATAGCACACTTGGTATTAACCCTTTCACCCCTAAGTAACTGGAATTGATATTGATATGTTAATTTTGCAACCAATCCAACCGACACAAAATGGTTTTCAGACTAGTCCATTTATGAAAAGGGGTATATTTTTCTCTCAAAAATATGAAAATTACTTTCAAAAAGTGCAGATCCTGATGAGACGGCTCGTTACGAGCCGGCTCATCTGGGTCTGCACTGTTTGCATAAACCGCTATAGCGGGCTTTCGGGTTCAAAGGGTTAAACTTGAAGCAGAACTATCCAGTGACATCATGACAGGTTAGTTTCTTAGTGTTAATTTAGTAAATAAGACAGCTATTCCATCAGCAGGGTCTGACAAACATACCACGAAACTGTATATATGTTGAGTATTTTATTTTTTAAAGTTAATAGGTATCTCTGCTAATCTTTGATGGCGCCTAGAAGTTTGTCATTAATAATGCATTTAACGGGCCGAAATGTGATCTCTGTAGCACGCATGTATTTAATTTGTGACAGATACGCTAAATACAGATACCTTTAAAAGCAACCATTCGTATCTTAATCTTGATATTAAAATTAGAAATTAAAGTGAAAGAAAATACCCGTAGTCATTTTCTGATAATACAATTACTTGTTAATGCACTGAACAGGTAACGATATCACTCTAAAACGGAGGTGAACCAATGCATTGTATGGTGTATGTCGATTAAACCTTACAATTCTGAATTAATTTTTGTCGTCTGATGTATTTATATTTTCAATATATACAAACATGCTTCGACAACCCTTTAGAATCATTTTCCACGGAAATGATTCTGAAGTGCTGCCAAACCATGTTTGTTATTGAAAGAAAAAGCAAAATATAAAACTGTAGCAGACGACAAGTTTCTCATTCTAAGCGTTAGGATACACTGAAGAGATACTCACGATCGAGAAATTGTGAAAAATTGTGACACGTCACGAATATGGGAGACTTTAACCCGAACTTTCTGTCTGTCACGCTGGGCGACTTTAAAAGTAAGTCACCCAGCGTAACAGACAGAAATTTCGGGTTAACCCTTACTATAGGAATGAATGGCCTTTTTGTGGAATTTATCGGGGTATAAACTTGGAAAAGTCGCGGGAATACTGTACGAAGGCCGGAAGGCCTCGTCCAGTATTCCCGCGACTTTTCCAAGTTTATATCCCCGATAAATTCCACAAAAAGGCCATTCATACCTTATAATTCCAGCATTTGAAATAAATTCATCAAGAAAATGTGTTTATTTTCCGTTTTCTTAAGAATTATTTTAACTGCGCCTCACGGTTACGGAAAGTAGTTCGGCGTGGGAGTTTGCTGGGATATCAATTTTGGACAGAGACTTGCTACGGGCCAATCAAATGTTAGGGAATTGTGTAAATATTTTTGTGCTGGAATTATACCACTATATTATTTTTTGTCGTCTGCTGTTTATTTTCTATTTTCCATTTGTATCACCAAAAACATGCTTTGACAACACTTTATTATCATTTCCGACATGCTTTGACAGCACTTTAGAATCATTTTCATTGGAAATGATTCTACAGTGCTGTTAAACCATGTTTTTATTGAGAAATAAGGCTAGATATAAGCAACAGCAGACGACAATTGTTGCGGTCTAAGGGTTAAGGAGAATTGTGCTACTAGTGTATCACCTCATCATCTTGCCAACCTACATGGATGCGGTCTTATACGGAACAAACCGAACAAAGGGAAAATGGACTGAGCTGGTTATATATACAATTTCGCCTGCCGAAGGACACACTAAATTCATCGAAAATGGTCGTCGACTAACAAAACTGGCCAAGGTTTCCAGATTTGAAATGTTCCCCTGTGTGGAAGGCTATACTATAGCAATACACAATGACTGTAACCTGTGTCTCAGCGTAGTCGTGAAGTAAATGAACGGTGGAACATCTCCAAACCGGACACCTCCAAACTGGGTACCTCCCACCTGGGTACCTCCCATGGTGTCCAGTTTAAGGATTTGCCACTTTACAAGTATTCTACTTTATTTCGGAAATTGCTTTGCAAAATAAAATGCAGTGGAACCCCTCTAAACTAGACACCCCGGTGACCCCATTGCGTTTAACATAGATGGGCTTCATTCTAATGTATTTCATAAGTATAGTGGAACCTCTCTAAACGGGACACCCTGGGGACCTCCCAGGGTGTCCGGTTTAGAGAGGTTTCACTATATGTAAATTTTCCCTTCAAATACTCTATGCTCTATGCGCAGGCGCAGAGAAGCACTAACATCATGTCCAGGGCCCATCACGTCGACTCACTCACGGAATCTGCCAGTTAAAAGCTCATAAATTGTAATTCCCCCTGAACATCAATTAATAGATACCCATCTTGAAGCGACAAAACGCTACAAGACAAAGTTCACGTGGTGTTCTCTTACTGATGATGCCATTAACGCACGCCATGTCGTCATTGCTCGTGTTCGGGGTGCTAAAACTCGGCTGGCCATCGACAGATGCTGTATCAATGGCGATATCGATATCGCCGATAATCGCATAATTCCCGATCAAATTACTTTTTGTATGGTATGAGAAAAACACATTTCATTGCGTTTTTACCGTCGTGTTTTATGATCAATCTTGAATACGGGCAAGTAACTCTGCAAAACCTCCCGTGTCGTCCGTAGCACGGACGATACGGGAGGTTTTGCAGAGTTACTGTCCGCATCTAGACCAACCACACACGAGCGTTGCGCGAAATTGTTCTGCTCTGGATCTAAACTAGGTGTGTAGCGTACATTTTTGAGAGACAACAAGTAACATTAGAAGCTTTGGCGTAGCCAGTGGATTGAACAAGTGTAGGCATATGAATATATATTTGAGATACCGCCAATATTTAGTAATTGTAGCGAACTATGAAGACCATGATCGACCATCACCCGTGTTTAACATCGAGCTGAGCTATGTTGGTTGTCAATTGTCAAACGCGGGTTTTGCTCGAAAGTAGAATTGATCATAATTATGACAACTACACTCAATCGCTATATTTTAATTAGTGACATGTTTTGAAACATTTCACCGCTACCTTGAGAGGGAAATGGCACGGAGTGAAAACATAATCACGTTGTTTACTCAAAACCATAGTAATAAATCACCATAAAATAATTATGTTCCTGAAAATGTATATTTTTCGAAGATTATTAACATGGTACCTGTCATCAGAAGGTATTATAAACATTATTCTCGGCCAGTACTGACGAAACTCCCTAATTACCACCGGGTATCATTTCTTGTGATATTACCCCGTATGAAACAAGCCGTATGATTTTGTACCTAACGAGATGTGCGATATTTCATGAAAACTATTTACAGAATTTAATATATTTTCTGTAATTGAAGTTGAAAGTTGACGAAATTCCCGGAGCAAATGCGGAATTGTATTCCGCATTTGCCCTGGGAATCTCGTCAACTTTTGATGTCATTCGCTAAAGATATCACAGTTTTTGTAAATAATTTTCATGAAAAAGCGCACATCATCTTAGGTACAATATTGCATGGCTTGCCTCGTATGACCATTCAAATACATCTGGCACGCGGCGGCTTTTATGTTTATCTGCTGATGAGTTTTTAACAAGGGCCGTTCAGCAATTACAGCGATTTTAGATAATTTTTATTTTCTTCAATTGCAATACCTTAGTGTAGTAAAACAATTACTCTAAATTTATTAGAGTTGCATGCTGAAAATTCTATAACTAATCTTTGCGATCGACTTCGAGCGGTGGCGTATTGGCCTTGCCATATAATTTTGTTAGCGGCTTATTGAATCACCAATATAATTATGGCAAAGAAAGGAATACAGGGAGTTTTTGGATCATTGTTCGTGTAACAGATGGGTACTACCGTTTGATGTTCAATAATAGACTGAAATAATCAACTTCTATTAGGGGGCGGTGGCGGTTTGCCAAGCGACTTGCTACAGTTGTGAAAATACCATTTGAAGTCATTGATGACGTGGAATGATTTATCTATTGGTATTGCAGTGGAACCTATCTGGTATGTCCCCAGGGTGACTGTTTTAGAGAGGTTAAACCGTAATTCAGTAGACTACTTCACCAACATTGCAAAGTATACTTATCTAGCAAAGTATACTTTGAGGGAGAAATTTTCAATTTAAGGATACATTAATAAATTTTTATTGTACTGAATTTATTACATTATCACAGCCAAAACGGCTGTGATAATGTAATAAAGTCAGTATAATAATTCTGCATACTTTTAATCATCAAATATACGCAGTTGTTAGTTCTATAAGAAATAATGCATTTCTGGAAAAATAAATGATTACTCCCTCAAAATATACGTTGATAGTCTAGATAAGTACCGACTATATGGCACCAACTTGTGTGTCGAGTGCCGCCAGGGGTGGATTGGTTCTACCTGGGACCCGTTTTGCTCTGCATCACCGGTGCCAGGTTCTACCCAGTTACCCCCTCTCTTCTTCCCGCCTCCCGTGCACCGGGACACTGCGAGGAATTACAGGACCGTATTGGACCTAAGCAGTGTCCCATTTCGGCACACAATTATACACATCTGTCCGTCCTGCACTTCCATATATCACATAAAACACTTCAAAATTCGGCCTTTATGGACTTATATGTCCGGGTATGGAAGGTCATTGAGCCAATTCCCACCATTAAATATAAGAAATAACAAATAATAAGTATACGTTGCAATTTTGATGAAATCGGCTACAGGTATATACGCATCGTAAGCCCATTTTCAGATATTTTTGCTTGTAAGTGATTTTTAAACATGGACTAACAATATTACACGATTGAAGTATGTAATTTTAAGGTGAAACCATCAACAATAAAAATAGATACTTTGGCTGTCCGGTTTTGGGAGGTTTGATACATTTGTGACCAATTTAAACCCAGACAAGATTGCGCATCTTTCGTAACCAAAACACACGAATATGAAAAATAGCCCCAAAACACCAGGGGCTCGTTTAATTAAACTTTGTACGACTAAAATGTTCGTAAGTGTAAATTTAGAATCGTCTGGAAATTTCAATTGATGGATTTACATTTATTATGCATATTCAGCCTATGCTCAATAATTGTAAATCCAATAATTGTTTACAAGAAAACAATGTTAATGTGACATTTACAGACTGGCATAATTTTGCACTTACGAACATTTTAGTCGTGCGAAGTTTAGTGAAACGGGCCCCCACTTCTTACTAACCACTATTATTATATTCGTAGCCACAATCTTTCCTCGTTTTTAGATGTTTTCAACAAATTATTTTTTAGTTTTCTAAACGTAATTGATATGGGTCAGTGGCAGAAGGGGGCTAACTCCTTCAATTGCTGGAATTGTATATATTTCACCATCTCTTCTATAATATTTACACCTTCCATGTGAGACGATGAGAGAAGAAATGCTAACGCTAACAACAACCCATATTTCACACATGCGTATCTTCATGCTCAGATATAATATCAAAGAAAAGCATCCCGTGTTCACAACAAACTCGGAAAAGTCGCGGGAATACTGGACGAAGGCCGGAAGGCCTCGTCCAGTATTCCCGCGACTTTTCCAAGTTTACCCTGAGGCGTCATTAGTAGAATACCTCACAGTTTCAAAGTGTCAAACATGTGATAAGAAGTTACTTTCTTACGTCGACAGAACTTTTAATTGTCGTAGTTACAGACGGATATGTGAATGTCCACCAGTTCAATCGTTGGAATGAGGCACTTCGGAATGGGCGTCGAGATATGTCTTTCGCACATAATTTAACCCTTTCAACCCTAAGGAACTGGAATGGACTGTGATATGCTAATGTTCCGACCAATCCAACGGTCACAAAATGATTTTCAGGTTCGTCCATTTATGAAAAGGGGGTGTTTTTGTTCTAAGAAATATTAAAATTACTTTCAAAAAGTGCAGATCCTGATGAGACGGCTCGTTACGAGCCGGCTCATCTGGATCTGCACTTTCATAAACCGCTATAGCGGGATTTCGAGTTCAAAGGGTTAAGGAACCGTGAAGGAATTTTAACATATTGAATAGTGTTGATAAATTGAAGGGGTCACTGGAAGAAGGGAACTAACTCCATAAGGGACACCTTCAATTTCACTAAAATGCTCCATGAGGGAGTTAGCCGCCTTATTCCACTGACGTCTTCAATATTGGCAGCGCCCAATTCACTTTCATTCTCCATGCATACATGTCTTGGAATATCACCTGCCGAACCGTATTGTTTCATGTACACGCTGAAAGCAGCAACCATCGTGGACTATCAGAAATCTTCTGGCTACAATAGACCTTCTGCTTTCCAGACCATTTACTGTGACGCCTTCCCTTACAAAGTGGAACCAGCTAACACGCTGCAGATGCTGGGGCTCAAAGCGGCTGCGGGTTTGTTATTCCAAGCATTGGCCATCAAAGGCGTGCATCCACACCGATTCCATAAATTGACCAGAAACAGATGCTCGCCGCCTTTGATGTTCAATAATAGACTCCCAGAATGAAGCTGCTAGTATTCATCCGTGCGCGTGCTACCAACCCGACGCAGTTCCGAAAACAAATAGCACTAGAACTTTAATTGTTAGTTACATCATCAATCGAGTAGAAGTTAACGGTGTTTCATAATAATACTCTATAAACGGGTGTCGATACTTGATCGGGGCGTATGAGAAAAATGTCCCAAAATAGGTACCAGCGAACCGGGGAAGTAATTAATACATTTTCAAAATAAATTCACTTCATTCACGGTATCGGAGATGTATTATTGCAAATTATTAACCGTGGCAGAGCGGATCTTGAAGAGTTTGCAGTAACCGCTGTTTGATCTTTGGGCTTGCACACTATATCGCTTAATACTTTGGTATGCTTTTCTCTCTCAGTAATATCGGTTAGTGGAGTTTTTCTATTATGGGTCGAGAACTGTGTTAATGGAGTCGATGCATTGAAACACACTCAATACAATTGTGCCTCCATCGAATGATCCGATAAGCCGATAGTTAATGCTGTTTTTTTCTCTCGCTAATTTTATTTTTAGAGCGTTATTTTATTGTTATTTGATTGTTTGAAAGGGAACACGTGTCGCTAAAATATCTTTTCCATTCATAAATCAGACAGCTGAGCTGGTATAACACACTACAACTTGAGTTGTAAGGTTCAACGTACCAACTAACCAGTGTTAACTGTAACAACAGAATATTTATTATACATGTATGTGGCTGTGACTGGAGAAGTGGGGCTTATGGGCTTTCTGACCAGTGTAGATCCTGATCAAATAAACCGAATGTTCTGTCTGTAAAGCAGGGCGCCTTACGGAAGTCACCCTGCGTTACAGACAGAACATTCGGGTTACTGATAAAAAAAGCACACTAATGTAGCCTGATAACGAAGTATATTGCATGTCACACGCATGACAGGTGTGTCATTGATGGAATGACGAACAGTGCATATGCTGAGCAGACTGTGCGGATGCACAGGCTATTGTATCTACACTGGTGGCGAAACCCATAAGTCCCATTTCTCCTGACACGGTCACATCTTTGTTTGAGCATAATCAGAGCTCCAGTTAAGGTGCGTAATTTGACCAACTTGGGGTGAAATTATGTTATTTCATCACCAAAAATGGCAAGTTGGGAGTGCTTTAGAATCGTCTCGTAGAGACGATTCTAAAGCACTCCCAACTTGCCATTTTTAATGGAGAAATAAGAAATTTACCTCCAAATTACGCACCTTGACTGGAGCTCTGATAATGATGAAACTCTAGAATCGGTTCCGCTTATATTATCACATCTTTGATACATTTTCGAATTGTATTTCTGCATTTACACAACACATGGACAATGTATGGACATGAGGATGTGATAGTACAGTTAGATCACGTTCGTCCGCATGTACGATCGATAAACCACTCGTTAAAGCTCGCGGATTATCTCTTCGTACATGCGGACGAACCGTGATCTAACTGTGGCTAACTGCACTGGCATACTAGTATATCGTTGTCGTAGCCTGTGATCAGACAGGCAATAGTGACTTGCCTTGTGAATTGAAGGGGTCAGTAGCAGAAGGAGTTCATAAGGAATTAGCTCCTGCTTTTAGCCTCCAATAGAAATTAGCCTCCAGCTTTTAGCCTCCATAATGTCTTCTAGCCTCAGTAAGACATTAGCTCCTTTCGTTAGCCTCCATAAGGCTTAGCCTCCGTCTTCTAGCCTCCATAAGGACTTCTAGCATCGATAAGGACTTAGCCGCCTTCTTCTAGGATCCATAAGAACTTAGCCTCCTTCTTCTAGCCTCCATAAGGACTTAGCATCCTTCTTCTCATTTTCATAAGGACTTAGCCTCCTTCCTCTAGCCTCCATAAGGACTTAGCCGCCTTCTTCTAGGATCCATAAGAACTTAGCCTCCTTCTTCTAGCCTCCATAAGGACTTAGCCTCCTTCTTCTAGCATGCATAAGGACTTAGCCTCCTTCTTTTCGTTTCCATAAGGACTTAGCCTCCTTCTTCTAGCCTCCATAATGAGTTAGCCTCCTTCTTCTAGTCTCCATAATAACTTAGCCTCCTTCTTCTCGCTTCCATAAGGACTTAGCATCCTTCTTCTAGCCTCCATAATGAGTTAGCCTCCTTCATCTAGCCTCCATAAGGACGTAGCCTCCTTCTTCTAGCATGCATAAGGACTTAGCCTCCTTCTTTTCGTTTCCATAAGGACTTAGCCTCCTTCTTCTAGCCTCCATAATGAGTTAGCCTCCTTCTTCTAGCCTCCATAATAACTTAGCCTCCTTCTTCTCGCTTCCATAAGGACTTAGCCTCCTTCTTCTCGCCTCCATAAGAACTTAGCCTCATTCTTCTCGCCTCCATAAGGACTTAGCCTCCTTCTTCTAGCCTCCATAAGGACTGAGCCTCCTTCTTCTCGCCTCCATAAGAACTTAGCCTCATTCTTCTCGCTTCCATAAGGACTTAGCCTCCTTCTTCTAGCCTCCATAAGGACTTAGCTTCCTTCTTATAGCATCCATAAGAACTTAGCCTCCTTCTTCTCGCTTCCATAAGGACATAGCCTCCTTCTTCTAGCCTCCATAAGGACTGAGCCTCCTTCTTCTCGCCTCCATAAGAACTTAGCCTCCTTCTTCTCGCCTCCATAAGAACTTAGCCTCCTTCTTCTCGCTTCCATTACAAGAACTTAGCCTCCTTTTTGCTCGCCTCCATAAGGACTTAGCCTCCTTCTACTCGCTTACATAATAACTTAGCCTCCTTCTTCTAGCATCCATAAGAACTTAGCTTCCTTCTTCTCGCTTACATAAGAACTTAGCTTCCTTCTTCTCGCTTACATAAGAACTTAGCTTCCTTCTTATAGCATCCATAAGAACTTAGCTTCCTTCTTCTAGCATCCATAAGAACTTAGCCTCCTTCTTCTCGCTTACATAAGGACTTAGCCTTCTTGTCTCGCTTACATAAGAACTTAGCTTCCTTCGTATAGCATCCATAAGAACTTAGCCTCCTTCTTATAACATCCATACTAATTTAGCATCCTTCTTCTCGCTTCCATAATGACTTAGCCTCCTTCTTCTAGCCTCCATAAGGTATTAGCCTCCTTCTTCTCGCTTACATAAGAACTTAGCTTCCTTCTTCTCGCTTACATAAGAACTTAGCTTCCTTCTTATAGCATCCATAAGAACTTAGCTTCCTTCTTATAGCATCCATAAGAACTTAGCCTCCTTCTTCTCGCTTACATATGGACTTAGCCTCCTTCTCTCGCTTACATAAGAACTTAGCTTCCTTCGTATAGCATCCATAAGAACTTAGCCTCCTTCTTATAACATCCATACTAATTTAGCATCCTTCTTCTCGCTTCCATAATGACTTAGCCTCCTTCTTCTAGCCTCCATAAGGTATTAGCCTCCTTCTTCTCGCTTACATAAGGACTTAGCCTCCTTCTTCTCGCTTACATAAGAACTTAGCTTCCTTCTTCTAGCATCCATAAGAATTTAGCCTCCTTATTTTAGCCTCCATAAGGATTTAGCCTCCTTCTTCTAGCCTCCATAAGGATTTAGCCTCCTTCTTCTAGCCTCAATAAGGATTTAGCCTCCTTCTTCTAGTATCCATAAGGATTTAGCCTCATTCTTCTAGCATCCATAAGAACTTAGCCTCCTTATTTTAGCCTCCATAAGGATTTAGCCTCCTTCTTCTAGCCTACCATAAGGATTTAGCTCCTTCTAGCATCCTAAGAACTAGCCTCCATTTTAGATAAGGATTTAGCCTCCTTCTTCTAGCATCCACCAATAAGGATTTAGCCTCCTTCTTCTAGCATCCATAAGGATTTAGATTAGCCTCCTTAATTAGCCTCCTTATAGATAAGGTTTAGCCTCCTTCTTCTAGCCTCAATAAGGATTTAGCCTCCTTCTTCTAGCATCCATAAGGAATTAGCCTCCTTCTTCTAGCCTCCATAAGAACTTAGCCTTCTTCTTTTAGCCTCCATAAGGATTTAGCCTCCTTCTGCTAGCCTCCATACGAACTCAGCCCCCTTATTTGATCCTTCATAAGGACTTAGCCTCCTTCTTCTATTGACCCAGTTATGTGTGTCTATGCTGTTTACAGTCACAACTAGTTGAGTTTCTGCTGTTTTGGAAGAAGAATTGACTTGAGTGCCCTCGCACCAGAATGGTTGTAATTGTACTGGGTTGCGCCGGTGTAATTATGGGTGAATAGCAGGTGTGGGCGGGGCTTTTATATAAAGGAAATTAGCGGGATATTTCAAACGTAATTTTACGTGAACAGATTCTTCATTTCATGTTAATATTTTCCGTAAATCTTTGATCGAAGTAAGACCCTTTGTATTACATGTTGGTTCCGTATCAGAGAAGCAGTCAGTGTATTCGTTATAGTTTATACGAGATACAAATTGTTATGGATCTCTTGACGGTGTCTTCTAAATTTTTTGTATAATATTATAAAAATACTCGTATTATTTTGCATGTAATATTGAGTATTTTGCATATAATATTGCGTATGTATTATTTTATATTATTTTGCATGTCATATTGAGTATGTATTAGTTTGCATGTAATATTGAGTATTTTGCATATAATATTGCGTATGCATTATTTTATATTATTTTGCATGTCATATTGAGTATGTATTAGTTTGCATGTAATATTGAGTATTTTGCATATAATATTGCGTATGTATTATTTTATATTATTTTGCATGTAATATTGAGAATGTATTAGTTTGCATGTAATATTGAGTATGGAGTAGTTTGCATGTAATATTGAGTATGTATTAGTTTGCATGTAATATTGAGTATGGAGTATTGTGCATGTAAAATTGAGTATGGAGTATTTTGCATGTAATATTGAGTATGTATTAGTTTGCATGTCATATTGAATATGGATTATTTTGCATGTAATATTGAGAATGTATTAGTTTGCATGTAATATTGAGTATGGAGTATTTTGCATGTAATATTGAGTATGTATTAGTTTGCATGTACTATTGAGTATGGAGTATTTTGCATGTAATATTGAGTATAATGTATGTATTATTTTGCATGTAATATTGAGTATGTATTATTTTGCATGTAATATTGAGTATGTATTATTTTGCATGCAATATAGTATGGAGTATTTTGCATGTACTATTGAGTATGTATTATTTTGCATGTACTATTGAGTATGTATTATTTTGCATGTAATATTGAGTATGGAGTATTTTGCATGTAATATTGAGTATAATGTATGTATTATTTTGCATGTAATATTGAGTATGTATTATTTTGCATGTAATATTGAGTATGGAGTATTTTGCATGTAATATTGAGTATAATGTATGTATTATTTTGCATGTACTATTGAGTATGTATTATTTTGCATGTAATATTGAGTATGATATTTTGCATAATTATTGATATAATGTATGTATATTTTGCATGTACTAATTGAGTATGTAATTATTTTGCATGTATTTGAGTTATTATTTATTTTGCATGTACAATGAGTATGTCATATGATAGTATAGTGCATGTAACTATTGAGTATGGAGTATTTTTGCATGTCATATTGAGTATGGGATATGTATGTACTAATGAGTATGTATATTGATGTGTATTATTTAACTATGTATTAATTTTTGCATGTAATATATTGTGTATAGCTTATTTTACATGTAATATTGAGTACGGACGATACGGGAATATTCTGCAGAGTTACTTCGTACACCTAGTCCTAGGAGACGTTTGGCTAAAATGTAAAACAAAATACTAACAAAAGGTCAGGGTACCGTAAACATTTATCATTATTGTATGTCGTACAGTGTGGTCAGCGTGTAAGTGCACACACGAACGAACACGACAGGTTGGAACCAACCTGTCGTGTTCGTTCGTGTGTGCACTTACACGCTGACCCCACTGTATGCGTCGGGAGGCAATAATATGTGCATTATTATTTACAAATATTGATTTTTGGTTCTATGCATATGTATACAATTTTTGGCGGGAATATAACTATCGGTTAAAATCGAGATATAAGGTTGAGATTAGTGTATAAAACAAATTTGCCAGTATCTATCCAAATACTGGACCATTTGCCTTTGTAACCGATGTAGACCCAGCTGTAGATCAAGCAGTCAACGGTTGGCATGGAATATGTTGTATGAGACACGCCATGTGATTTTGTACCCAAGAACATGTGCGATTCTTCATGAAATATATCCAAGGTGCATCATCACGTGGTTACAACAACAACAACGTCGCCCACTCCAAAGTAAGTATTATTTGATATTGTCCTTAATATGCAGCGGATTTTGATGAAATATGGCGCAGCAAACGCGTCTTCATGAGTTGTAGTTGGTGGTCTAAGGAGTTTGGCACAGACGTATGTCGTTTTTGCGCAAAAACGACAGAAGTGTGGGCGAAAATACAGAGACCACCAAATGCAGCTTAACAAGACGCGTTTGATGCGCCATATTTCATCAAAATCCGTTATGTAATAAGGACAATATAAAAGAATACGTACTTTGAATCAGATTGATTCTGGAAGTTTCAGTACTTGTTGTTGTTGTTAGTACCACGTGATCATACACCTTGATATCACAGTTTCATGAAATATATCACCGTTTCTGTAAATGGCATTGGAATATGACGAAATTGTCATAGCAAATGCGGAATAATATTCCGCATTTGCTTTGAACATTTCGTCAACTTTCGACGTCATGTACGGAAAGCATCGTAAATTTTGTGCATATTTTTCATGAAATATCGCACATGTTCTTAGCTATGAAATCACCTGGCGTGTCTCGTATGTACGTGTGTAGTTCATTAATAGATATATATACCAGTGAAATAATCATCGCAGTGTTTCCTTTCCCGATACGATTTGTATTTTTCTTGGCCGTAACAGTTTAACTTCTTGGGCGACACAGAACAACTGTTGTATTTTTATTTCCTAAATAACAATAATTATCGTCATACGGACAAATACGAAAACGATGTGTACGCTGCTGCAGTTCATTCCCACACGGGTCGTTTTTGTTTTACAAGACCTACAACAAACGTAATAGCTGTAATCAGTTTTTTATTGCGACAAAATTGTGGAGTGTGAATTCCCGCTGGATATTCTGCCCGCCTCTCGTGATTGGGTTACAACTCGGCGAGTAATGTACGTCACTGGCACCTGTGTTATAGGTCCGCGCCGATATACGCCGTCCTGCATTTGAGACTAGCCATGTGATTTTGTACATTCGGACATCTGCGTAATTTCATTAAATACGTTTACAAAACTTACAATATTTTTCATAAATAATGTCAAAAGTTGACAAAATTTTCTGAGTACGCATGTACTCTGAAAAGATTGTTAACTTTTGGCGCCATTTACGAAAAATATTGTAAAATTTGTAAGCATATTTCATGAAATTACGCAGATGTCGGAAGGTACAAACTCACAAGGCGTGTCTCATATCGATGGTCTAGTAACATAAGGTCGTAAATGCTATGCTAAAGCATAGCAGTTACGACCTTATGTTAGTTACTAGACCATCGATATGTGACTGTGGCTGGAGAAATGGGGTTTATGGGATTTGTGGATATTCAAACTTCTGATCTCCCAGCACACTCATGACGCCTACTATGGTTCAAATATTTACGTTACAAGAATTACGGGTGTTTCATTGAATGAATGGCGAACAGTGCATACCCTGATCAGACTGCGCGAGAAAGGTTAAATGACAGTGTATCATAGTTATACGGTCATCCTCATAGCTGAAACCGCCCCGGGTTATTTTGAGAAATGTTACATAGTCCTCACGTATACAACTACACTATAAATGATGTGCCGCATATGAATTTCATATGTTTTTCATATGCATTTCATATGAAAATTACATATGTAAATGATATAAATTGAGCCAATATGCAATTCATATGCAATATCTTCATATGCAATTCATTTCACATGTTTTTACATGTTTTACATCTTCAAGTTCTTTTCTTGAATTTTCAAGACCTTTAAAATTCAAGAAAATAACTTGAATATGAACAGCATATGTATTCGTTTCATATGAATTGCATATATGGCACAGGTTGCTGTGTATGCGGACGGCGTCATCGGAATGGGTCGTTATATAAATGTACCGGGGTATATCGCATCAAACTGCTTCAGTAGAGATATGGAGGTAAATGTAGGTCAAAGCAAGCCTAAAATACAGGTGCTTCTGATGTTCATCGCCCACCGTGAAAAGAGACACTGGTGATTTTGTTGTCATCATGATGCGCTGGAGTAGACACGACAGTTGTAATTGTGTCAGCGATTGGGAAAAGGGAAATATTCGTCTTTGCAATCAGCATTACCCTTGTGCAGTCTGAGCAGGTTGTATGCTGATTGCATTACACTCAACCGGCGGTGAATTGCAACCAACGAAGAAATTGAAAAAAAATCCGTGAAAAATATATTTTGATATGTTTATAGTTATACTGGGTAACAGTAATACGTGGTTTATTTTTTTTCCAATTCAAGAGGTCGTAATCGGCGACGCATGTCTCTTGTTTCCCCGTTATTAGGCATTCCCATAGGACACCTGTATTCCATGGATTTAGATTGTGTATTATTTTAGTAAATATAGAGAATGAAAAAATTAGATAAATGTATAATTAGATAGGCGAACAATGAGGCCAAGGGCCCGTTTCACTAAACTTCTTACGACTGAAATGTTCGTAAGTTCAAATTTAAGATCGTCTGTAAATTTCTATTTGTGGATTTACATGTATTGAGCATAGGCTGCGTATGCAGCCTATGCTCAATAAATGTAAATCCAATAATTATTTACAAGTAAACATTGTTAATGTGAAATTTACAGACTATCATAATTTTGCACTTACGAACATTTTAGTAGTACGAAGTTTAGTGAAACGGGCCCCATATGCCTACATGTACAATATTAGCGGTGGAAAACGACAGGTGTGCTATTCAAACATGATACATGTATAATAAAAGCTTAGATACTCTCAGCAATTACGGATCAGTTTCATGAAAACATTTTCTACAAATAAAAAATATTTTGTTTTTGTTAAAAAAGCCATGTGCGTGTGCTTGTGAATATTCTCGAAAATAATCACCAGTGTCCTACCTCCAAAAGATAAGACTACACTAATTCAAACTATGAAATATTGTCCTACCACAATTTGTATTTCGCCCAGCTTTCTGGCGTATGCGTAGATAGACTAATTGTCGACCTGCGAAAACTACAAAATTCCAGATACATATACTAATACTTCAATAATAACCATTTGTCGCCCTGCGAAAACTACAACAAAATCGGGAATAGTATTACTTGAGTAGTGTTGAAAATACATGACATCTGGGTCATACGAATTTAGCCTCTTCTGTGGTACTACTGTCTGTTTCACGAAAGCTGCCCAAATGTTACGGCTATATAAACAATTAAAAAACAATTGTTTTTTTTTGATAATATTAAATTAAAGGAAAAATTAAGAATGAGCCTTGTTTTTATTTCGTGGAATTTGGTCAAAAACAATTATTTTTTTGATAATGTTAAATTAAAGGAAAAATTAAGAATGAGCCTTCTTTTTATTTCGTGGAATTTGGTCAAATATTGATTTTATTGCGAAAAAACAATTTCCCCATGTTAAGTCCCCATAGACATCTTCACAGAGTGAAGATGTCTATGGGAATTTAACACGGGGACATTTTTTTAGAATTTCAGAAATACTGGACCGATTTTGAAATTTAACTTGTTTTCTTAGTTAGATCATTGCCAAGCTATCTAGCTAGGTTTCGGAGTCAATTTCCAAAATGTTTCGTTTTTTGACTCCTCCCACAACTCCTCTACCACTTTTTCCCCATCATGCCCATGTTAAATTCCCATAGAGAAATCATTTTTTCGTAATAAAACCAATATTTGACCAAATTTCACGAAATAAAAAGAAGGCTCATTTTTTAATTTTCCAATATTATCGAAAAAAATATTGTTTTTGAATTGTTTATATGGCCGTAAAATTTGGGCAACTTTCGTGAAACAGACTATAGTTACGAACAGTAACTCTTGAAATCTACTCCCGCGCTGTCCGTGCAACGGACAGCACGGGAGTAGATTGAAAGAGTTATTTTTCGCAACTATACTGTGGTCATAGCTAGTGCATACATAAATTGATTTTCTGACCTGGAGGGGCATTGAAGCCCACAACCCACCCCAACCATGGAGGGTACCTGACAATGTCGGTATCGGGTGTCTATAATATGACAGCAAATCTGACCTATTGTCACTAAGTCGTTTAAACAATAGCAGCCGGATTCTGATGACAAAAACACACTTGTATAACACCATTTTTTCTACAGTGTTCAAATTAATCAACCGAATTTGAAATAATGTTTTTGTAATTGACGCCATATAATGCGAATGCTCGCAGACTCTTCTGACAGTTATCAGAGAATTCATGGTAAATATTCAAATCGTTTGCGCCAAAAGCGTCTACAGCCGTATTAGTGTTTTTGTCAGATTTAGACAATGTGGTGCGCACGATAGCATCTTAAGCGTCATCTTGTGGCGAAATGCAATTAGGACATACAAACTGTTACACCGTTCCCATGCAAACAGAATGGGGTTGTTCATTCGTGAAATGTACTGGTTCACAGGAAAACACCGTCCAATGTATATGGGAGAAGGTGTGAATCGACACCAACGATGAATGCCGACATGATCCGTATCTACAACATTTTCCTATGTACATTTATATCACTAATTAAGGCGTTGAATTCAGGAAACATATGCACATTTATCTGTTGTGATATACATTGGTAGATAGATACAATTTGAAAAAGAAAACAACAGGTAACCAGTACAAGTGTCGATGACTTCGGTTTACAACACACCATCCATCCAGATAATGCCTACGGCCCAGAGCGATAACGTAAACTCGACACCACGAAGATAACACATTTCCACATTATTACATTTTTGCACAATTTTAATCTTAGATCAATCACGGTTTTATTGGGAGAGAGATACTCTATCAAATATGTGGTAATTGTGTGAGAAACCTGAAGCAGCGTGGATACCGCCTGGGTTTCTAAAGCCTATAAAATGATGTGGATTCGGGTTGTTGCGTATCAGTTACGCATGAAGTTTCTGGTATTGACCGTTATCCCCATAGATACGTATCGACAAATTTGATCCTGGACGATGTCCAATCGTATTCAGGAACGAATTCCATACGAAATGTCCAAATATTTACCTGGTGGGAAAATACCTTGGAGAAAATGATGTGACGACAATGCAATTCTTACTAACAATTGAACGACATAACAAAGAGATACTGTATATACTGGAAAAAATATGATTTAGCTACACGTTAGAAAGAAAATAGCAAGTATTATGACAAACATTTGTATTACAGTGGAACCTCTCTAAACCGGACACCAATAAAACACCTGTGATCGTATGTTTATGAGTTTCTTGGTTATTTACCTCAGGTGATAATGTATATTCGTGATCGCATAGCACACAGCTATGGCTCGGAATAATCAAATGTCTGATTTACAGTGAAACAACCTCTCTAAGCCGGACACCCTGGGGACCTCCCAGGGTGTCCGGTTTAGAGAGGTTGTCTCACTGTATAAGCATACACGGATCTTTATAATTGCATGATTTCTTTCTCTTTAGTGCAATATTATATTTCACTAAAGAGAAATAATGCATGAAAGCCATACACGTGCATTGTTATTATTATAACCAAAACAAATGATTTTCTCCAAGTGCAACTCTTTAGCTGCATCCGTGAATGAATGGAGATGCTATTCATTCATACTCTCGGTATACAAAGGTTCGTGCGTGGTATTGCGAGACTGTACAGGGCGCTCATCGATTTTCGCGCCAAAAATCCTGTTACCGAAGGACTCGGAACATTCAAACATTACAAACCTTTCGTGAAAAGGGCATACGTCATCAAGGTATGCAAAGTATATGATGGGGAAGAGAAAGAAACTTCCGTTTCGTGATGATGCTTTGATCTGATGTCACTGACAGATTTATCTAAATGAAGGCCGTTGTCTTGTGGCTGCCGTTTGATGTTCCAGCGGTGCCGTTAATTGACCATGGTCAAATGTGGCTGTGACTGGAGAAATGGGGCGTATTGGTTTTACGACCAGTGTAGATCCAGTTCAGCCTGTGCATCCGCACAGTCTGACCAGGATCTGCACTGTTCGCCATTCCATCATTGAATGAAGCACCGTAATTCTTCTAACAAGCAATATGCACCGCTCTCAGGCAACAGGAGTGTACTATCAGATCAGGAGTTACACTGAACACAAGTCCCATAAGCCCCATTTTGTTCAGTCACGGCTACAAATACGTTTGACCTAGGTAGACGTATCTGTCGGCGGACACCGCCCAGAGCCCGACTGGAGACAATCGGTAAGTCCGTGATATATGCGATGGCGGAATAGATTGTCTCAGAAGTCAGCGTCTTTATGCACCGTCCGGATTTCACTCCAGATAACAAAGAAACGCGGTATTATAAAACAGCGTTTAACGCGGTTTCGTTTGCCCGCTAAATTTCAAAGTCATTTATGGAACATTTTGCAAATGTTGCATAAATGAATTTGAACATTTGTGCAAATATCAGCTAGGTACTTTATGAATGTATCACTAAATTGCAAGTCATTCACGAATACCCGTCTAAATTTATGTTTAAGTTGTAACAAAAACTAGGATTTGTTTTTTTTAAATTTCGTCTTAAATATGTATTTACCCATTTGCATGAGTATACAAGAACGTTAACTGATTAGCGGGTGAATCTACTAGAAACCTATAATTGAAATTGTCAAAATATTCATTATAATTTTGTAAACGCCGCTGATAAGAAGATGCAGTTTATTCTTGCCTTTATGAATAAAACAAGCTTGAACATTCATATGACCCAGTTAACAACAACCCATATCACCACTTGCATGTTTGTAACCACTACCATTTGTCATACTTCATTCATTACATGTTTCTCTTTCAGCATACATTGTGAATCTCCAATATATTCTACGCATGTGCACGCGGGTCACCGGGTCTATACTGGTTTTTACCTACCGGAAGTAAAGTTTACCCGCTCAATTGGTTCCCATTTAAGTGGTACCCGATCAGCGAAGTAGCCTCCCCAACTAATTACCCCAATCGTTTCAGCAGTGAGTGACGTTATCGGGTATCCAGCGAGATTACTGTCTATAAACATTCAGCTTTCATGTGCATCCCGCATCTAAATTGGCTATCACCGTTGAAATTTCGAGATATGCATCTCCGAAAATTCGGAAATCTTTAAACCTCTTATAACCATATTCATGAAGTGTAGTGTTTCAGTTTACAAGTTTTGTCAGTTTTTGGGCATGTAGCGACATGTGTCAGTTCGTATATGTGACTGTGACTGGAGAAATGGGGCATTACTAATGTAGCTCCTGGTCAAATAGCACACTCCTGCATGTAGTCTGATAACGGTGTATATTTATTGGTAGAAGCATGGTGGGTGTTTCATTGTTGAGGTGGCGAACAGTGCAGATCTCGATCAGACTGTGCTGATGCACAGGCTGATCTGGATCTACACTGGCAGCAACAAGAATAAGCGCCAAGTTTCCAGTCACAGCCACATCAGAGTGTCTTTCTATATGTGTCAGCTAAATGTGTCATGAGAAAATATGCTGTTGCTGAATGTTTTGAAACGTAGCAAACGGAGATGAATACAGAATTTGACACAGATAGTATATAAGAAATCCGTCAACGAGGTTAATAAATATATTATTAAATCAATGTTAGATTATAATTATTCTCCAAACACGTTGGAACACTTTTTTCATTGAGTTCTATTAGCTTTATCGCTCCAATTTCTGAGCTTTTGCAAAATTATTCTGAAGTGTTTGAGGAACTGGCTGGAATGATCGGCATGACAGGGACGACAGTCCATGATACTACACACCTTTGAGCATGGACCTTATTTATTATATACCTACCCATGAAATACATAGTTATACGATGTAAATAAAAGTAAAATGTTCTCATCGATGAAATAAACAACTTCCGGTGAAAATACGACTACTTCCGCTATCTATATTCATAACGCGCACCTGAATAGAAGTGCCGGACTGCAAATAGGCTGCAAATACACATTAATTACCGTATACAGTCTAAACAACGGCTAATTTCCATGGAGCGGTATATAATAAATAGAATATTCATATTTTTGCAAAGAATATGACATATATATTCATCTCGACATGGACATTTCACACCACTTGATGAACATAATTGTCATATTCGTCGCAATAAATATGAATATCCTCTATTTATACCATCAAAATCGGTGGAGTAATAAGAAAGTTGCAATAACAATAATACCCGAGCCGAGGCGAAATCAACTGCTTTCGCTGTTCACATATGCAACATGCGCCACACATGCGCAACTGCACACAAGTCGATTCCCATCCGTGAAATTGGAATTTTCCAATTAACTTAAAAAAAACAATCGGTTCTCAACGCAATGTTCATTAGACCTAAAACAATTACATAGTTGTGGTGCTGGCAACAGTCCAGCATATACTAGGTAGTGTTAGCGTTTTATTTATTTATTTTTTAGTACTACTATTTACACATTTGTACGTGCCAATATGGCATAATTATTGCTGACTAAATTGATTTGAGAGATATAACAAATCGTTAACCAGTTTAAACATGATTTACTGTTGAAAGTGACTGAAATTGAGACTTCTTGTCTCTCTTTTTCATTCGAAAGTGACCGAAATTGAGACTTCTTGTCTCTCTTTTTCATTCGAAAGTGACCGAAATTGAGACTTCTTGTCTCTCTTTTTCATTCGAAAGTGACCGAAATTGAGACTTCTTGTCTCTCTTTTAGACTTCTTGTCTCTCTTTTTCATTCGCAAGTGACCGAAATTGAGACTTCTTGTCTCTATTTTTCAAAAAGAGAGACACGAAGTCTCAATTTCGGTCACTTTCGACAGTAAATCGAAAGTTTCAGAAACGTCTAACATAGGTAGGGTCGGCAGCATGTCACTCGGTAGGGTAGGGTTGCCCGCACCACAATACTTTTTAGGCCTTATCCGGGGCTCTGACAGTGTATCCATATGTACTGCTGGAACATTTAATTACACGGTTTTTACTTACACGACACAAGGTGTTCCGGTCTCACTGTACATCTGAACACAGGTAAGTTCCGGGTGTTCTTACTGTACACTGAACACAGGTGTTCCGGTCTCACTGTACACTGAACACATGTGTTCCGGTCTCACTGTACACTGAACACAGGTGTTCCGGTCTTACTGTACACTGAACACAGGTGTTCCGGTCTCAATGTACACTGAACACATGTGTTCCGGTCTTACTGTACACTGAACACAGGTGTTCCGGTCTTACTGTACACTGAACACAGGTGATTCCGAGTCTCACTGATAACACACTGAACATGTGTTCCGGTCATACTGTACACTGAACACCACAGGTGTTCCGGTCTCACTGTACACTGAACACAGGTGTTCCGGACTTACTGTACACTGAAAACAGGTGTTCCGGTGGCGTCACTACACTGAACTACAAGGTGTTTTTCCGGCTCCACTGTAACACTGAACCACCAGTGTTCCGGTCTCACTGTACACTGATACATCATGTGTTACCGGTACTTACTGTACACTGATCAGGTGTCCAATGTCCTTACTTGGTGAACACTTGACACAAAGGTGTTCCGTCGTACTGACACTCTGAACAAACAAGGTGTTCCGGTCCTTATGTACATTGAAACAGGTGTTCCGGTCTTTTGTACACTGATCACAGGTGTTCCGGCTACTGTACACTGAACACAGGTGTTCCTCTTACTGTACACTGAACACAGGTGTTTGGTCTTACTGTACACTGAACACATGTTCCGGTCTACTGACACTAACCACAGTGTTCCGACTCACTGAACACTGACACATGTCCGTTCTTACTGTACACTGAACACAGGTGTTCCGGTCTTACTGTACACTGAACACAGGTGTTTCCGGTATCACTGTACACTGAACACAAGTGTTTCGGTCTCACTGTACACTGAACACAGGTGTTCCGGTCTTACTGTACACTGAACACAGGTGTTCCGGTCTTACTGTACACTGAACACAGGTGTTCCGGTCTTACTGTACACTGAACACAGGTGTTCCGGTCTCACTGTACACTGAACACATGTGTTCCGGTCTTACTGTACACTGAACACAGGTGTTCCGGTCCATCTGTACACTGAATACAAGTGTTCCGGTCCATCTGTACACTGAACACAGGTGTTCCGGTCCATCTGTACACTGAACATATGTGTTCTAGTCTCACTTCTAGTATTGTAAATAACAGATGGCCGATGTAGACACTGTGTAGCTATCATGCAATAATAGAACCGGACTTTATTGCAGTGAAACCTCCCTAAACCGGACACCATTGGAGATCCCCAGGGTGTCCGGTTTAGGGAGGTTCCACTGTAATTAAAGGTACGTGCCCACTCAATAGGCACACAATGTTCTTTATAGGAATTAAATAAGTGTATAATTGTGTCATTATTCCACCAGTCCTAAAAATTACAACTGCCCGCTATACAATATAATCATTTAGTAATATTTATTTTACTGACAGTGACTTACGGTGGTATCAGGCTATTTTCATATGCAAATGCGGCATGATATGTTTTAATTATTTATACTAATTAAATGCGTCCCCGGAAAAAATAATATTTTCGAGAGATTATAAAATATGATCATCACATCAAAAAATAACTACAGAGAATTCATAGTAATGTCCGTTAACATGTTAAGGAAACACGGTTATCGCCCCTGGTATCAGTGTGGAAATTTTTGACTGATATAAAATGTATAATAATTCCAATCAATACCTGGGATAATGGTAAATGGATGATTATTTTGCCAGAAAATGTCATATCTACAGAATATACAAAACTTTTTGTCGTCCAGGGGCCAGTTTCACTAAACTTCTTGCGACTAAAATGTTCGTAAGTGCAAATTTAGGATCGTCTGGAAATTTCAATTTATGGATTTACATTTATTGAGCATAGGCTGCATATGCAGCCTATGCTCAATAAATGTAAATCCAATAAATGTTTACAAGAAAACATTGTTAATGTGAAATTTACAGACTGTCATAAGTTTGCACTTACGAATATTTTAGTCGTACGATGTTTAGTGAAACGGCCCCCTGTATTAAAACCTGGCATCTGTGCCTACTGAGCGGGCATGTACCTTTCAGCGTCCCATAAACATTTCATTCGTCTTTAATCATGAACAGACACGACAATGGTGTCCGGTTCAGAGAGGTTACACTTTACTTATGTTTACGTTAAATTTTCAGGATACAAACTAATAGTTACAAAACACTAAAGCAAATTTATTACATTAATATTTATAGATATTTTATATGGGGATATAGCTCAGTGGTAGAGCATTCGACTGCAGATCGAGAGGTCCCCGGTTCGAACCCGGGTGTCCCCTCTTTTGTCAATCATGGACAATGCCATATTTAGCGCCAAATATTTTTTAATTTTACTTAAGGAATTAAGGAAACCGCCATTAGTCCGCTTTTTCGAACACATGAATCGAGCTTATGCTGTGCTTATTGATAACATGTGGTAAATGTGCATTTAATATCTAAATAGCCATACTGGGGCCGTTTCACTAAACTTCGCACGATAACAATTTTCAATTTTCGTAAGTGCAAAATTATGATAGTCTGTACAATTTACATTAACAATGTTTTCTTGCAAACAATTATTGGATTTACATTTTTTGAGCATAGGCTGCATATGCAACCTGCATATGCAACCTATGCTCAATAAATGTAAATCAATCAATTGAAATTTCCAAACGATTTGCACTTACAAACATTTTAGTCGTACGAAGTTTAGTGAAACGGGTCCCTGCTGTTTTGGCTCTACAATATGGTTCACTTGATCCCAATTATAATGAGAACAGCCCAACACAAGTATAACTCGCTCGAAATGTCTACCATTAGAGAATCACAATGACATCTAAGTTTAGTATCATCCACAGATTGCAATGAAACTTTACCTTATTCTACCATTGCAGCCATCTCACTATGCTTGCACCTTTAGCATTGCAAAGTAAAACAGTGCCGTTTTTAAACGCATATGCCTCTCTGAAACGTCACAACGAATACCAAATATACACTGTCGTGTACTCGATATCAAGGTGTATGATCAACAACAACAACAAATACCGATTCAAAGTACGTATTCTTTTATAGTGTTCTTATTACGTAACGGATTTTGATGAAATATGGCGCATCAAACGCGCCTTGTTAAGCTGCATTTGATGGTCTCTGTATTTTCGCCCAAACTTCTGTCGGTTTGGCGAAGAATCGATTTCCGTGTCTCCGACACGGAAATCGATTTTTAGCAAAAACGACATAAGTCTGTGCCAAACTCCCTAGAAATGCAGCTAATGAAGACGCGTTTGCTGCGCCATATTTCATCAAAGTCCATTGCATATTAAGGAAAATATCAAATAATACTTAATTTGGAGTGGGCGACGTTGTTGTTGTTGTTGTAACCACGTGATCATGCACCTTGGATATAACACACGTTCGTTCGTTCGGCTTATATTTCAAGGTGGGAATTAGATCGAACACCTTCCATACCCGGGATGTAGCCCAGTAAAGAAGTTAGCCGATGGTCGTTGGTCTGGTGATATAACACACGGTACGTATTTCTGTATGTAAGAGTTACAGAACGACTTACAACTATACACAAATATCACCCCTTCGAATTACATCGTCCTACATGTGTGCCCCAAAAGGTATATTCACCATTGCACGCTTTTTCAAACATATGAATTGAACTTAATTGAGCTGCATTTATTGATAATAGGCGGTCAATGGCGATTTAAAACGTAATAGGAATCGATGTAACGCTTTTGTGGCTCACGACTAAGGTTCACTTGATCCCAATTCGCAAGACGACAACACGAGCACGACGCACGTGTCACCGCTAATATGTTATTACTGTCTGTTCCACGTTTTGCTGCCGACGATCATTTGGCTATTAAACACATTAAATCTAAAAAAAATATTTAAAAGTACGTACAAATATTGATTTTTTTGCGAGAAAACGATTTTCATGGGGAGTCAATTTCCAAAACTTTTCGTTTTTTGATTTTGAAGGAAAATCGTTTTTTCGCAATAATGTTTTTTTGGGAAGGGTGACTTTTTTGCTATTGATAAAAAAGTACTTACTTTTAAATATTTTTTAGATTTAATGTGTTTAATAGCCAAATGTTCGTCGGCAGCAAAACATGGAACAGACAGTAGTGTAATAGATGGGTGAGTGTTTACAGGTGCATGTACGCCACTGGCTGCGTTAAATTTGCTCAGATGTCCACGGTTCTGAATATCTATTGGCAATCTCAATTCGCATTCAAGCGGTTTTATTGGCAGAGCCAGAGCTGTAGCACAGCTCAGGCTCTGTCAATCAAGCCGCGTGATTTCAAGTACACTAGTCAAGTATTTAGACGTAAAATAATTTACAAATATACACAAGATTAGCGCAGCCGGTGGTGTAGAATCATGTTGCACGCCCTCGGAGTAGTTTGACTCGAACCCGTGCTTATACATGTATTTTCAAGATTTAAACCAAACTTTTCAGTTGAGTGTGTCATGTGAAGAACTCCGGATATCGTTGCAAAGTCGGGAAGTGTTCTGTAATTTAAAACATACTTCGTTCATGTCAGTGTATCCATTTTTGGTTTACACCTTTGGTTTGTAAAATTGGAATTTGGTGGAATTCTCAAAACATTACCATATGTGCTCTTAAATAGCGCTCATCTGCACATACGTCACCAACTTGTGTGATTCTAATAGTAGGACAAATACATGCATCAGTACACTTTCATAATGGTCAGTGTAAGTCCTGTAGCCGATTTCATCAACATTACAATGTATACTTTACTAGCAAAGTATACTTTGAGGGCGTAATCATTTATTTGTCCTGAAATGCATTATTTCATATAGAACTAACAAATGCATATATTTCATGATTAAAGGTATGCAGAATTCTTATACTGAATTTATTACATTATCACAGCCAAATTGGCTGTGATAATGTAATAAATTCAGTATAATAAAAATTAATAAATTTATCATAAAATTGAAAATTTCTCCCTCAAAGTATACTTTGCTACTAAAGTATACTTTGCAATGTTGATGAAATAGGCTACTGAACAATGCAGACTGTATTTAATGCAGCCCAAGGTGTGTAAGACTGAATGTTTGTACTACTCTGCCAGATTTAGGCGTGCGATTTATAGCAGATTTCTTGTTAGGTAGATGAGCGCTATTTATTCCATCTATGTCTATACTCTGCACTTCAAGCAGATGGGATGTTCGATGCGGATTTGTGCATAAAATTCATAATCAACGAGTGCATGTGATATACAATGTACATTATTCTGAAAACTCACTTAACATTTCTGGAAAGAAGAACGGATGTGCGTGTGAAGAGATATATGTACAGACGGCTGGCCCCTGCTTCTAAGAGAAGATATCAGGTTAGACATGTCCGAGGCTGACAAAAGAGTCCATACGACGTTTACGAAACAAGTAGTCCAAGATCAGCCTGCGCATACATGCAGTCTGATTATATTCTCTATGTATTACTTAGGGCACGGTTCGGTTCGTGCCAGCATCCATATGAAGATCCTAAGGTAAAAGCTAGTCAAGATTAACGCACTCGGCTGTGTAAAACGGGGCCAGCTCTCGGGAATCCAGGTGATCTGACACAGAAAAAAAACGCAAATTATTTTGTAACCGATTTACATGTACAAGGTGCATGATCACGTGGTTAGAACAACAACAACAATGACTGGAAGTGTTGAAAGCGCGCAAGTATTATTTGATAGTTTCCTTAATATGCAACAGATTTTGATGACATATGGCGCAGCAAACGCGTCTTCATGAGCTGCATTTGGTAGTCTTGGGACTTCGCCACATACTTATGTCGTTCTTGCGAATAATCGATTTCCGTGCCAGTAAACATGGTAAACCCGGAAATCGATTCTTCGCACAAACGACAGAAGTTTGGGCCAAAGTACCGATGTCATCAAATGCAGCTTAACAGGACGCGTTTGATGCGCCATATTTCATCAAACCCGTTACATAATAAGGACAATATAAAAAATACGTACCTTGAATCGGAGTCGCTTCTGGAAGTTACAGTAATTATTGTTGTTGTTGTAACCACGTGATCATGCAACTTGGTGTTGTCTCCAGTATTTCCGGACAATGGTTACACACGCCGTATAGTCGCATATCATGTCAGACGGCGGCCCAACATGATAGAGAATAGTAGGTTAGTGCCGTGAATGGGAAAAAATATCTGACAAGGCTCAGGAAACGGGATGGGCGAGGCTCTGCCGAGCACATCCCGTTTCCGTGCCGCGCCAGATATTTTTTCCCATTCACGGCACTAACCTACTATTCTATTTATCCCGTCAACACCTACAAATGGCTGTAAAATGCAAAAATAGTATTGACTGGATATCAAAAATGTTTCACGGCACCGTGTTTCACGGCACATACGCACTGTGTTGACGGGATAATATTATAACTATGACAGTGATGTAAGTTTGGAAAGTGGTGCTGGAGCATCCTTCCAGGAAAATATTGATCTATACATTCAATTTCCTCGAAAACAGAGATATTAAAGCTGTACTTTTTCACATATATTGTAGTGATTTCTCTCAGAACAGCGTACTTTAAAATAAAGTAACAAACCTGACCAAATGTTAGTTGGTGTGTTCGCACCCTCGCACCCTACCCTCGCTGACTACGCCACTGCACGTCGATATGTGACGAGGTGATGGTGTCTTTTGAGGAAACTCTGCAATCGAAAGAAATGCCGTTCTTCCAATTTTAATGAATTTATATAGTGAATTAAAGCCATTTGTTAGCAGGAAATGCTGAAGGTCCCTCAAATGACACCAAAGAGCCCGTTTCACTAAACTTCGTACGACTAAAATGTTCATAAGTGCAGAATTATGATAGACTGTAAATTTCACATTAACAATGTTTTCTTGTAAAAATTATTGGATTTACATTTATTAAGCATAGGCTGCATATGCAGCCTATGCTCAATAAATGTAAATCCATTAATTAACATTTCCAGACGATCCTAAATTTGCACTTACAAACATTTTAGTCGTACGAAATTTAGTGAAACGGCTGCCAGCACCTTTCATGAAATAACTTACAGTACTGCTAATCGTGGTAATATTTGCCAATTTCTTTGTTTGAAAATACTTGAATATTGTACTTGAAATCGAGGAGACTAATTGGTGGAGTCTGATCTGTGCTACAGCTCAGGTTTAGCCAACCAAATTGTTTGCGATTGATTGCGAGATGACCAATACATGTTCAGAAACGTTGACATCTGTAGCCGATTTCATCAAAATTGTTAAGTATACTTATCCAGCAAAGTGTACTTTGAGGGAGTAATCATTTATTTTTCCAAAATGCATTATTTCATATAGAACTAACGACTGCATATATGTGTTGATTAAAAGTATGCAGAATTATTATACTGAATGTATTACATTATCACAGCCAAAATGGCTGTGATAATGTAATACATTCAGTATAATAAATGTTGGCTGTGATAATGTAATAAATTCAGTATAATAAAAATTATTAAATTTATCGTTAAATTGAAAATTTCTCTCTCAAAGTATACTTTGCTAGATAAGTATACTTTGCAATGTTGGTGAAATAGACTACAGGGCAAGATTAACGTTGGCGGTCGTGTAACAACGTTAACCTTTTCTGAAGGTGTCTTTTGACGGACCTCTGGCATTTACTTAGATATACTCATGATTTCAGTTTCCAGTCGTCAGTATATGGACGACATTAAAACGAACCAATCAGTACGCTGTATGCAAACACGGAAGGAAGTAAGTGACCGAGGTCCGTTAACAGACACCATAAACCATCTGTGGTTAATTTATTACGTTCCATGCGCCTGTGTGTTACAGCCGCTAAAACGTACACGTTCCTATTAAATATCTCGCAACTCCTAGATGGATCAAATGTGGCTGTGACCGTCCGTAATGCTGCTTATGACATTTGTGGCCAGTCTAGCTCCTGATCTGCCAGTATGTTTCTGCAGCCTATGTAGAAACACAATCGGTGATCCACTGACGGAATAGCGAACAGTGCAGACCCTGATCAGACTGCGCGGACTGATCAGGGTCTACACTGGTCGCAAAGGCCAGAAACCTCATTTTTCCTGTCACGTGATACAACTAATACCCAGGAACAAAGACATGTGGAAGACTCGGACCTAGGACCCAATACTTGGCTCATTTGGAAAACGTTACCCCACCCATCCATTTCCATGCACTATACCGTTCAGCCTTTTTTACCTGAAAGGTATAGTGTATGGAAATGGGTGGGTGGGGTAACGTTTTGCAAATGAGCCAAGTATTGGGCCCTAGGTCCGAGTCTTCCACATGTGGGACCAAAGACATGTATATTACAGAGACCAGGGTAATGGTGAATGAATGTTTATTTTGCCAGAAAATGTCTCAGATGATGTCTCGGATATAAAGAACATTTTGTGTCTACTTCGTGGGCATGTACCTTTAATGTGTTTAAATCCTTGCCATGCCATGACAAACACCAGAATTTATTATATACCTACCCATGAAATACATAGTTATACGATGCAAATAAAAGTCATATGTTCTCATCGATGAAATAAACAACTTCCTGTGAAAATACGACTACTTCCGCTATCTATATTCATAACGCGCACCTGCAGTGTTGAACTGTAAATAGGCTGCAAATACACATTCATTACCGTATACAGTCTAAAAAAACTGCTAATGTTCATGGAACGGTATATAATAAATAGAATATTCATATTTTTGCAACGAATATGACATATATGTTCATCTCGTGGTGTGAAATGTCCATATTTCACGAGTGCCGTTATTCATCTAGTGGTGTGAAATGTCTATATTTCACGAGTGCCGTTAGGAAATATGGACATCTCACACCACGAGATGAACACATATGTCATATTCGTTGCAAAAATATGAGTATCCTCTATATAGTATCAGATATACTGGTCGTATTAGATTGTTATCTGCCAGAGTGACAATATTCTGTTCTGAATATAAGCCATAATAAGGGGATCTATGGAAGCGTCCTGGTGCCAATGCTACAATATATTGATCTCCTAATTAGGAGATACTAACTCCTAATTAGGAGATATTATCTCCTAATTATGATTTAATATCTCCTAATTAGGACATAAAACATTGTGTTTAGCATTTACACAGATAGTAAGTCCTAATTAGGCTATACTAATTCCTAATTAGGAGATACGATAACATCTAATTAGGAGTTACTATCCCCTAATTAGGAGTTAATATCTCCTAATTAGGACTTAGTATGGAGTTACTATCTCCTAATTAGGACTTAATATATCATAATTAGGAGATTAAACAATATTTTAGAATCGACACCATAGGGATCAGTATGTTTATTTGCTTCAAATGGCACACGGTGGCTTTTCTCAGATGTGGTGGATATGGGATGGGTTTGTTCGTTCCACCGTAGTGGTGGATATGGGATGGGTTTGTTCGTTCCACCGTACGTGATTTACAGTTACTGTCTGAATTTCGAAAGTTGCAGACTCTGTTCAGACTTTGTCGATACGCAGGTTGTGTAAAGCCACACTGGTCGCAATTCCTATTTGAGTATATGTTTAAATACAGCCGATATAATATAAGCCCCGTTTGTATAATATACATTACATAAAATTGCTCGATAATTTCAGCTGTCTATGAAGGCAATGTAAATGTCTTCACATCTGTATGTATATCGGTAGCGTGGCCGAGCGGTCTAAGGCGCTGGTTTTAGGCACCAGTCTCTTCGGAGGCGTGGGTTCGAATCCCACCGCTGCCAAGATTTTTTTTAGATCTTTTTTTTTTTTGTTTCAAGATTATTTTTATTTTTCTTCTTTCCAACCTCACTGGATATTCATATACAAAAGTGTGGTTTACGTTCAAAATAACAAGAAGTCTTCACGATTCTATTATATCTAAACACATCGATACTAAAAATACGGCTCAAGAAAGCTGTTGCCGTTGCGTGTGGCTTTTTTTTTAACCCACAGTATTGATATCGGAAACACGAATATTCATGTTTATTATATACCTACCCATGAAATACATAGTTATATGATGTAAATAAAAGTCATATGTTCTCATCCATGAAATAAACAACTTCAGGTGAAAATACGACTACTTCCGCTATCTATATTATTCATTCACCTGAAAGAAAACAGCGCAAATAGGCTGCAAATACCGTATACAGTCTAAAAAACTGCTAATTTCCATGGAGCGGTATATAATTAATAGAATATTCATATTTGTGCAACTAATACGACATATATGTTCATCTCGTGGTGTGAAATGTCCATATTTCACACCACTCGATGAACATATATGTCATATTCGTTGCAAAGATATGAATATCCTCTATTTCTATTATCAGGTTTTTACAATATTACGCCATTAAGTAATACACAATCTCAGTACTACAGTAGTGATGTTTCAGATTGAGTTTGTTCTGTATATTCGATAATCAGTATATCTACAAAACAAATGCACCGGTTACAACATTACAAACAGTGAGAATATACTTTATGGAAATGAGTCAAGTCATGTGCTTTATGTGCATTTTTTCATCGAACATATTTACAGAAACTGTGATATTTTCCAGGGGCGGATCCAGAATTTCAGGTTAGGGTGGGGGCGGGACTTCTTAATTGAATAACATATGTAGTTTACTATATTTTCGAACTAGCACCGTTTGTTCGTCGACCGAGCGGAGCTCTGGAGACTGCTAGGTGGGTACGGCGGTATGCCATCCGGAATATTTTTGATATCTATACCCCATTTTGCTGCTTTCTGGCGAATTTTAGAGCAAAAATATCTTTACTCGCCGAATTGTAGGGCGGGTGGGGGTGGTGGTGGTGGGTCTTCGGATTTTTCTATACGTGAATCCGCCCTTGTTTTCTGTAAATGATGTCGAAATATGACGCATTTGCTCTGAACGTTTCGTAAACTTTCGACGTCATTTACGGAAAATGTCGTAAAGTATGTAATACATATTTCGTGGTATATAGCGTTTTTAAGGTACAGAATCACATGGCTTGCCTAAATACCCGCTTACTTCTATTCAGCTGTACAGGTAAAGTGGGTATATCATATCGGTAGCGTGGCCGAGCGGTCTAAGGCGCTGGTTTAAGGCACCAGTCTCCTCGGAGGCGTGGGTTCGAATCCCACCGCTGCCAATTATTTTTTGTTCCTGATAATCTTGTCCTGATCAATTTGATTGGGGAAAAAAAACATAAAAGACGTGTACTTCATCAACTGAGCAACACCATGTGTTCCACCTAAATGTACATTTTCTTTGGAAACTATGAATAACAAACAGAGAATACCAGGGAGTCGTTTCAATAAACTTCCTACAACTAAAATGTTCGCAAGTGCCTATTTATGATCATCTAGAAATTCCAATTGATGGATGTACAATGTATTGAGCATATGTTGCATTAAAAACAAAATTGATACCCGCTCCATACCCTTCGTGAGGGTAGCAATTTAACCCCATCTCTTTAATGTAACGCATGGAAGAGTGATTTTGTGCAATCGGTTATCCAGCGTGTTTGTTAAAATTGTAAGTTGTATTAATAAATTATTAATAAAGAACATACACATGCAGAAATTGGTTAGTTTACCGTGTCAATGTGTTTATCTGACATTTATATGTATATCTTGTAAATTTGAAATCTTCATTTCGTTATGTTGAATGTTGAACAACAACTATAGAGAAAATATAGCTTCCATGGGAAAATGATTTTTCCCTGTTCTATTATTTTTGGCAATTTACTAGTTCTACATCAAAGATTATTTGCTTAAAGGTATAAATATACAGTTTACTAAATGTTGAACTACATACAACAGGTGACATATAACATATCGGAGGCGAATTTTTGTCGCATATGCAGCCTATGCTCAATACATGTAAATCCAATATTTGTTTCGAAGAAAAAAATGTTATTGTGAAATTTACAATTTACATCTTAGTCGTACGAAGTTTAGTGAAACGGCCCCCAGGCTATTGTCTTTTGATATAAAGTTTATCAGGCTCGGCTCGGAAACGGTAGGAATTCTATTTTATCAGGTGACGTATTATGCTCGAAAATGACAACAATTGACGCCGTTATATATCATATGGACAGAACGCCGACTTGTTTACGTTTCATTCGGTAACGTCATGTGACGTCATCCGACATATGGAACGTTATTTTTCACTTCGTTGTAACCCGGGTGTTTGTATCAGATCAATGCCTGATACAGCAATATGTTATCAGTCAGTACGTATTCGGTCAATACAGGGCAGGTTACCTGATAAAGTATTCTGCATTGACAGTTATATTTAATAATATTACGCATATCCGGGTCATATGCTCACATCTATTTTCGCTGCAGTTCCGAACTGCGTCACTTGACGTTACCGAATGACGTCAGTGTAATTCAACGAACACCATGTTATACGTGACCATTATCTAACATAAATCGTTACCTGATAACAGAATAGCATGTTAGTGGATTTTGATATCAAGTATATAAGACACGGCTCGGAAACGGTAGGAATTTCTCGGCAAGCCTCAGAATTCCTACGCCTTGCAGTCTGATCAGGCCCCTGCTGGTCATCAGCTAGTGATATTGCCTTGCTTTCATCAACAAAACAATTATATCTGACTGTTTGATTGTACAAAGTTACTACCAGTCTAGTGTATTTTGACATCCAGATTATCAGATAAGGCTAGGAAACGCGTAGGAATTCCTTGGCTCGCCAAGGAATTCCTACCGTTTCCGAGCCGGCCGAGCCTGATAAACTTCCCATCTATCTTCATAGACCTACTAGCTTGGTGTTCAATTTATCAGGCAAACAAATAGACTACATAACGAGAGAATATGACTTGGCTTTCATTGAAAACAGAATTGTTTACGTTACTTCAATATATGAGCCGCGTCGCGAGAAAACCTGTCTTCGGGAGTCTGACAACGTGAACTTAGCTGACATAATTTCCGCTGAGATTTGCATCTTGCACTCTGACTTCGAAGTTCAGTTGCTTGTTTCAGAACAATAGGCTACGATACTCGCTCAATGCAAGGCGAGTTGGCAGGAGCGGATACAGGGGGGTGGGGGTGGGGGTGGGGGTGGGGGGGGGGGGTCCAGCGACAAACAGTGCAGAGCGTATTGCCAATACGAATTAAATCGTTTTCCAAAGAACAACATCTGCAAACCAAGACTTGCATAAACATGATGTACGTAACACATTGTTGTATACATACATGAATGCAGATTTATCCGAGTGTGTCTACATATTGGAATACCGATATTGTAAGTTAAGGCTTGTCACATTCAAATGATTAGCGTGACATAGACAACAAACACACAGGTCGCCGAGTACAGACGACATGAAAAATACCTAGTCGGCTGTATTCGGCCGACAAACCCAACCCATATTTTCTTTTAATTTGAATAAGCGTGATGTCAGATCAGCGGTTTTCCGGAGAAAAACAATATTTGCCGATTCGTCTTAGACAGATTACATTCAATTACATTCTCTGTACATTCTATGTGGAGGACTATAATTTTATTGTGTCTGTCCGTCCGTTTCGTCCGTCCGTATGTGTATGCATTTTGTGTCTCACCCACTTTAAATAGTGAATTTCGATTTTTGATTCGACCTCCCGGTCATGGAGTATCTCACCATTAAATGGTGAGATACTCCATGACCGGGAGGTCGAATCAAAAAATGTTAGCATTTGGGAAAAATGTGTAAATTGCGATGGCGCTCCATCGACTGTGCACTAGTTTTAATGTAATTTAAAGGTACAGGCCCACTCATTACGCACACACTATTATTTATAGGAATTAAATAAGTGTATCATTGTGTCACCATTCCACCCTTCTAAAAAATTAGGAGTGCCCGCTATACAGATATAATCATATAGTACTATTTATTTTACTTATAGCGACTCGCGGTGGTATTAGGCTATTTTCATATGCAAATGAGGCATGATGTTTGTTAATTATTTATACTAATTAAATGCGTCACTTGAAAAAATAATATTTCGACAGATTATAAAGTATGATAAAAAGTTACACATCAACAAATAAATACAGAGAATAAATAGTAATGTCCGTTAACATTTTAAGGAAACACTATTATTGCCCCTGATATCAGTGTGGAAATTTACGTCTGCTATCAATTGTATAGTAATGCCAATCAGTACGTGGGGTTTTATGGTGAAAGAATGTTTATTTTGCCTGAAAATATCATATCTACAGAATATACAAAACTATCTATAAAGAACAGTGTGTGCCTACTGAGTGGGCATGTACATTTAATGTTGAACGTATTGTCCTCCCCATTTACACGTGTATTCCCATCTGTATTTGCTGAACTGTCGTATAACACAATGAACCAACCAGTTAATCAATACAGAAATGACATACCTGGACAGTAAATATTACTGTCTGTTTCATATACTTCTGTGGTTTTCTACAATTATAAACTATTAAAACGCTCAGTAAACAGGACGTTAAAAAGAAGAAATCCGCATACCGAATCCGCCGTACACGCGTACACGTTTATACCTGCTGGTACATGAACTTGCCGGTTTGTCTTTGTCGCTTTTCATTTTCATGTATTACTAAAGGACTCAATCTCAACCGTCTATACATTCATTATGCAATGCCAAACATGCTTCTAGTTTGTCAACTTGCAAACTGATGTAAATGTTGGCGTATGCTCTATGTGTACCAGTAGATACGTAGATAATGTAACGTCGTTTTGACGTCGTTTGACGTCGCTTGTACGTACCGTTTCATTTGCTCAAACGACCTGAATAGTGGAGTTGTATAAAATATAATATCTTAATGAATATTGTAGATATCATGATCAAATAAAAATCATTCAATTCATAAGACAAATACAATTGTCATAGTAACAAAATGTCAATTTGACCAAACATTTCCCGAAGACATGTTTTCTCACGACGCGGCTCATGTAGTGACGTCATTTTGTAACGTCACGTGACGCCATTCGACCAATGGAACATCAGAGAAAATAGTTGTGACTCGGATGTGAGTATCGTGTCAATTCGTTATCATTCCGCGTGTATTCTGTCAATGCATACCGAGTTACCTGACAATTCTTGTAATACTTGTGGTCAAACCAATATTTGAATTTATTTATATTTCAAAATACTTGGTTATTGTGTTTAACCCACTTCAGCCTAAGGACACAATGATTTTAGTTGAACAAATATCAAGAAAGTGTTTATTACTCCATATAGGTATATGTTGTTACCACTCATTTGAACCGTCTCGTTGAGACGGTTCAAATGAGTGGTAACAACATATATTTCTGAGATGAAATAAATAAAATAGGGAATTTGTTCCTCAAAGTTTCATACTACTGTAATTGTATCCCGTCACTAATGGGTTAACATCAAACGCTTGATTGGGCTGAGCTTGAGCTGTGCTGTGTAACTCTACAAGGGGAACGCGATATACACGTGCTTTAAATGCCATGAGGTACATTCCCGTCAGCTGGCGGCCCACTTAATGGCGCCTTATTTGCATACTAATGACGACTAACTAGCTATCCGCGATTTACTGTCTCAAGCGCAACAGAGACCGTAGTTTTGACACCGCCTCTGTCGCGATTGCATTCTGGGGAAGTATTTATGAAATTTCCGAATGACCACATTTGTCATGATCAAATCATGTGCCTAACTAGGCGCTGGCCGCAGTGATCGTCGTATGGGGCGTGTTGATTTCCATACCGTTCTATGGAACTATGTTCTTAATTGCTTACGGACATTGTCAAACTAGTGTCAGTTATTTCGCAAGGTGCATCATTTTGGTGTTAAGTTATAGTTGACGTATTTGGTACAATTGGATGAGTGCAATTTCAGGATGATGTTTGTAGTTGTTAAATGAGACACGTCGTGTGAATTTGTGTCAGCGATATTTCATGAAAACTATGCACAAACTTTACGATGTTTTCCGTAAATGACGACGAAAGTTGACGAAATGTTCAGAGCAAATGCGGAATATAATTCCGCATTTGCTATGAAAATTTCGTCAACTTTTTACGTCATTTACAGAAGATATCACCGTTTCTGTAAAATTATTTTATGAAAAGTCGCACAGGTACAAAATCACATGACTTGCCTCATATGGTGTCAAATTGCCAGGTTTGTGTATAACTGGCCATTATCCACTGATGGTGGTAGGCTAATGGTGGTCCTATATTACATTGGTCAGCAATTTCAAACATGACAGCATCATTATTATTACAGTGTTTCGGAGGTTGTTTGCTCGAATATGGTGAATCTGTTGGACGTTGCGTAGTCTCGCATGGTGTGGAAAATTGATTCCAACACTTTGACGAAATTCGTTGACAATTTCTGTTCGCAATAAATATTCTACGATAAGGACTATTTCAAAAGATCCTATCCGAATTGTGAACGAATAGATCTGTGGCAATTATGGCATTGTGGTCAGTCTAGCTTCTGTAGCCTATTTCGCCAACATTGCAAAGTATACTTATCTAGCAAAGTATACTTTGAGGGAGAAATTTTCAATTTAAGGATAAATTTATTAATTTTTATCATACTGAATGTATTACATTATCACAGCCATTTTGGCTGTGATAATGTAATACAATCAGTATAATAATTCTGCATACTTTTAATCATGAAATATATACAGTCGTTAGTTCTATATGACATAATGCATTTCGGGAGAAATTAATGATTACTCCCTCAAAGTATACTTTGCTAGATAAGTATACTTTGCGATTTTGATGAAATCGGCTACTGATCTGCACACTCCCACTGTCCAATAAGGATATACAACTGTACACTTATAATGATATACACAGGTGATGCTTCATATGCGTAAAAGCGGATAATGTAGACCTTGATCAGACTGCGCGGATACACTGGCTGATCTGGATCTACACGGGTCGCAAAGGTTGCACGGGATTCAAAATAAATTAGGCTTATGTGTTTTGCGACCAGTGTATATCCAGATCAGCCTGTGTATCCTCACATTCTGACCCGGATCTGGGGCCCGTTTCTGACTAAACTTCGTACGACTAAAATGTTCGTAAGTGCAAATTTAAGATCCTCTGGAAATTTCAATTGATGCATTTACATTTATTGAGCCTAGGCTGCATATGCAGCCTATGCTCAATAAATGTAAATCCAATAATTGTTTACAAGAAAACATCGTTAATGTGAAATTTACAGACTATCATAATTTTGCACTTACGAACATTTTAATCCTACGAAGTTTAGTGAAACGAGCCCCTTATGTATATAGTGCAATATGGCTCGTCATGCGGATACCTGAGTTTGCTATTTGATCAGGAGCTACATTTGACACAAATTTGCCTAATGTCTCCAATCACTGCCATATATAAGGTGAACGGTCATGGAACCATGGTGGGTATGGTCAGTTGACGCCAGCTCTTGTTGAGCCAATTGTCAAACACCCCATTAGCTGTCACCTCCTCAGCACGCCACCCTCCGACATATTGTACTTACATTGTTGCATCACGGCGGGCATATTGTTCCACGTTCATGCGTCCGTTCACACACATTGTTGTTAAATGTGGTAACGATGCAAATGGGGTCACGAATTTTCTGAACCTTTACGTTTGGAGTATTTAAGCGGTCAGACCGATGATTTGTGAGAAAACAACATATAGGACATGCAATGTGATTTTGTACCTAAGCCGATGTGCAACTTTTCATGAAAAGTGTTTACAGAAACTGTGATGAAAATATCAATTATGTCGAAAGTTGAGGACATTTTCATAGCAAACGCGAGTTCTGTTTTCCGCTAGTTTTTGTCTCGCCCGCTTGTGGACAGCGCGATATAGTCGGTACATTGGTGTACGTCCGTCCGTACGTACATACGTACGTGCGTCCGGGTTAATGTTTTTTATTATAAGTTTCTTTCTGTGAAAGTTTTGATGTTTTTCCTGTATACAAAGCCTCGGCGGGTGCGACACGCGGGCCGCGGCCATCTCGTCTACGTAAATTACGGGAAATATAAATTTTACAAGTAGGGGAAATAGCATAAATTTTGCAAATATTTTTCATTCAGATATCACACATCTTCTTTGGTCCAACATCAGATGACTCGTCTCATATGTATTGAATATAATTGGAGAATATGTGCTCATAATTCCAGCACAAAAATATTTACACAATTCCCTAACATTTGATTGGTCCGTAGCAAGTCTCTGTCCAAAATTTATATCCCAGTAAACTCCCATGCCGAACTACTTTCCGTAACCGGGAGGCGCAGTTAAAATAATTCCTAAGAAAACGGAAAATAAACACATTTTCTTGATGAATTTATTTCAAATGCTGGAATTATAAGGAATGAATGGCCTTTTTGTGGAATTTATCGGGGATATAAACTTGGAAAAGTCGCGGGTATACTGGCATTAAAACTGGACGAGGAAGGCCTCGTCCAGTATACCCGCGACTTTTCCAAGTTTATATCCCCGATAAATTCCACAAAAAGGCCATTCATTCCTATAATGGATTTGTGGTCAATATGCCGATATTTGCGTTCAAGGCATTGCATCTCAGATATGCGTAGAAAGTGATGACAAACATGAGCAACATTATTTTAATTACATATACATCGTATTGCTAAAGCCTATTGTACATATGAGTCGACTGAAAAAGTGAATTACTAATAAAAATGTTTATAAAATAAAAACAATAGCAAAGCAAACACACACACAAACAATATTCTATTGACTGACTGAATGTCGACTAGCGTAGTCCCTGATCAGACTGCGCGGATGCGCAGGCTGATCTGGGACTACGCTGGTCGCACATGTCGTAAGGTACCTTTTATCACCGAGATCCCTGATACAGTAAATAGCGTCGTTAGTCCCACAATCATGGGTAACCGCAGGCAATGACCGCGTGTTTTCCATATTCTTCTGCCAAGGAAGATAATCGATGTGAATCAGTCCTCACTGGTAAACCGTATAAATTGCAGTTGTCTCCCTTACCACAGTCGAGTCATATTTAGCGTTTCGTACACGGACCTCGATAACAAATGCAATGTACGTCGATTTTCATACATGTAGACCGCCGCGAGGGTAGATGAGCAAAGCGACTGCTGAGAATTATAGTCGGCTAAAGATTGAGATATTCCTCTGACGAAATGTTCTCTTTGTGGGCTCCATTTGATTTTGTTTATTATAAATATACTGCAAAACATCCTCCAAGTTAATGTGTATTCTGACGGTTATAGTATTACAGTTGTTAGCTGCTTGTAGTTTTATGCCCGCTATGCTATAAGTATGTGGGGGTGGGGGGGGGGGGAGTGGGCGGGGGTCATATTGCTTTGCTCTTAAATTGTCGTCCGTCCGTACGTCCTTCCGTACATTATAAACTTTAACGCAAACTTCTAAGTCATTTGTACTGACGCTGAGCACATGGACCACACATGTGGCTTATATAGTGAACCCTTGGATGATGACAGATGAGTATATTCAATTTCAAGACAATCCGACTTACGGAAACAGAGATAAATTGTAGTACAGTGAAACCTCTGTAAACCGGACACTCTGGGAGGTCCACGTGGTGTCCGGCTTAGAGAGGTTTTACTGTAAATCAGGAATTTGATTCTTCTGAGGTGTGTGCTATGCGATCACGAACGGACATTATCATCTGATATAAATGACAAGAGACTCATCAAAATAAGAACACAGGTGTTTTCTTGGTGTCCGGTTTAGTCAGTTTCCACTGTAGCTAGCCGAAAACTTAACCCTTACTACGCTGAATTTTTTTTGTCGTCTGCCGGAAATGTTTTATTTTCAATATTTCTCGACAAAAACCTGTTTTGACAGCGCATGAGAATCGTCTCCACTGGAGACGATTCTCATGTGCTGTCAAAACCTTTTTTGTTTTAAGGCAAACTGAAAAACAGCAGACGGCAATGAGTGTTAACGCAACTCTCGCACAGACAGACGAACTGACGGACAGTGTAGCGACTATATGTACCCGAATAAGATTTCTGGGTACATACAAAATCACGGTTTTCCTTTGGGTCAAGCCGTGGAGATAATTCAAAGATTGTCCCTTGTTTACATGTGGTGTCATATATCGGACTGTCCACTGCCCAGAGCGGGTGTCAACCTTGTACAAGGAGACACCAGTTCACAATTTGTTACGTTGTCTAAGCGAATGAAAGGTGTCACGCTGATTTCTAAATTGATTTGCTACTAATGGTTCTAAACAAATATTTGTCGTCGTTCTGGCTGTTTTTCTTGTATATAGAGATATGGATCTCGGCAATGTATCTCGTAACTAATGTAAACACAAGTTGTGAAGTTTAAATTGGTCCACTCCGTTCTGTATTCACTGTATTGCATCGTGTTTGGAAAGAAAATAGCCACAAATTGGCGAAAGCGATACAGAGACCGGGTTGAATGATAATCTACGTGACATGTCCTCAAAATCCAATATATTTCATGGGAACTAGACACGAAATATTAATACGTGTGCTTGAAAATCTAAGAAAACCACATTATCTTCGATGTAACACGGGTTCATGTTATTTTGTTTTCGTAAATAGCGACACATATTATGCAAATGTCCAGAGCAAATGCGGAAAATCGCATTTACTGGGTAAGTTTCGATAATGTTCGAGAACACAATCACGATTTTGCTTACATTCGTAAAAATAAAACAGACATGTATTCGTTAAAAGCAGACTAATAAAATGGTACTGTCTAATAGAATTACATCAGTCTATTTATAAATACAGCGACTATGAAAACACCAAAATTCAAGCAAAATGAACCAGAGTCGGTCAGTATTCTGAGATGAAAATTTACCTACCCTGCTAATGTAGCTTATGACATACAAATTATATTTATGTACAAGCGATCGAAAATATTGCTTCAGGTTTTTGGTCAGCTGACTGTTACGGAGCCCCGCAGTGAATACGTTTTTTTTATTAATTCGTTCCCTCAATGTAACAATTCGTTCCCTCGAATTAACAAGTTGTTCCCACGAAATAACAATTCGTTCCTCGAATTAACAATTCTTTCCCACGAATTAACAATTCGTTCCCACGAATTAACAATTCAAGTGTCTATCACTCATTTGTTTGCATAAAACGGGCGTTCACAGTGTGATAACACAGTGGAATAAAAATCATAATACACTAATGTAATAAATATGCCAATAAGACCGCTACAGAAAATGCTGGTGTATCAATACAGGTTCAATTAATGCTTCTTATCTTATGCAAGAAACAGAATCTAACAGTAAGCGTGTTAACTGATTTCATAAGAAACGAGGCTATGCCTCGTTTCTTATGAAATCAGTAAACTCGTTTAATAAATATCACATTAAATCCTCACTCATGTAATATCCTCTATTTATTGAACAGTTTCTGTGAATAGTTTACGTAATATTGAAGTATAGTCATCGTAAATTCCAAATGGTGCATGCACGTCGGCGTTATCGTAGCAGAAACCCGTTCACGTAGACAATTTATATTCCCGCCAAAATGAGTAACTTCTGTTTACGTTTCACTGACCCCTTCATTTAAATGTGCGTTCAAAATACATACGTCACATACTGACAAATAAATGTGTCCGTTACACAAACCTCTTGTGTATAATGCACGGACGGGTCATTGAGCCGATTTCCTTTATTAACGCCACTTGACCATCATACGTTATGTTTTACTGGGCGTTGGAATTTTCAGCGACCCTTGACTGAATAAAACAAGTGCCGACCCGATAAAGGTCATTTGCGTTGACTTTAAACGTGAAAAATCTGTATTTGTGACCGTAATCGAGAAACGGGTCTTGTGACATTTATAGCATCTCTTAATTATGGTTTCATATCATCTTCCAGCAGTCTGATCATCATCCTACTGTTTGTTAAAACTATGGAATATGGTTTCCCGACTGAATGGCGAACAGTGCAGGCCCTGATCAGAATGCGCGGATGCGGATGCGCATTCTGATCTGGGCCTACCCTGGCCGCATATGACATAAGTCCAAGTTCCATCATCACATCCACATTTCAACAATGCATCAGAGTGCATTGGTTGTGATTTCTGATTAGGACGCAAATGTTTATTTCATTCCATTGAAGTTGATGGGTCGGTTTAGGTGAGCAGTTATACAAATACACAATGTGTTGTTATTATAAACACGGACGGCGCTTAACTAGCCCCCGCGCATACATTACTGGCGGACCATGTTGAAAGCTTCCCTGAAATAACGGATATTAATGAGTTTGAAGTTCAGGGAATTTGTTTATTTTTCGGATGATAAAAGAAATTCTGTTTGTTTCTTTGGTTATTTGCATTAGGGCGCTAATAAATTACTGCATGTGTTGGTCATTTGTCTCAACGGTGTGTCTGTACAAGTGTAGTACATTAATCCTACAAAACGTGACGTTTAGAAATATTTGAATATGTCCAGCGATAGCGTTAAAAGAAGCGCGAAAGTAAATCTATAGAATATTGTCCGGATATATTCATATAATCTCCGGGAATTAGACACATTACTCGACTTGTATTACGGTCTCTAGGAATTAAACTTCTGTCTAGTAGATAAATACTTTTATTTCTCCATATTAAGCATGAAGAGTGTAGCGGGACGTGCGTGCTATTTTAATTTTGAGCCAATTGGACAGACTTTGAGATGTCTAACACCCCAATCACTGAATCGTTTTGCTGTCTAATTCCCACAAATTGAGAGGTAGCTCTACAAGCAATTCCCGATGGCTTTATTTAACCCTTAGACTGCTGAGCACGAAAATTGTTGTCTGCCTTCTTTCTCAATAAAGACATGGTTTGACAGCACTTTAGAATCATTTCCACCGGAAGAGATTCTAAAATGCTGTCAAATCATGTTTTTGATGAGAAAAATAGAATATAAACAATAAACAGCAGACGACAATATTTAATTCGGCAGTGTAAGGGTTAAAGTCTTTCCGAAATTCTCTCTGAAGTAGGTATTATAAATGATTCATCATTACACGATTTTTGGAATTTCTTCATTCGTATTGTGTTGTTGTTGTTGTTGATTTGTGTGTTACTCTTGACGATATTTTCGGACGATGCGTCGTTGTGTTTCAATAATTTCAATTTGTCAACGACTTTAAATCACAGCGGGACCGGTCTGTCCGAGAGCATTTCAGTTTCTCCGGCCCATTATCATGCCATTATACAATTAGTGCCAGTCGCTGACCCTAATGACGGGAGACGGACCCCAGACCACGTGGGACACATACCTGCAGGTACCTGCCGCGCCGTGATTAACCTTTTCACCCCTAAATATGTAACATGGTATGTACCTTGTTAATTTTGAAATATTTCATTAATCAAATTAAATACCCATTTGTCGCGACAGACAGTAAAATGTAGTAGATTCGGTGATTATGTTTTGCAAACAATGTTCCGACATTGGATAATTTGATGTCACAATACACCACGGTGTCAAGTGATCTTGATTTGGGCGGAGATCGTCCTATACCCTGAGCAAATGCTCAGGTAAAAGGTGCATTGCTTCAAAATCATAAAAGTAATGACAAACACTGCAGATCCAGATGAGACGGCTCGTTACGAGCCGTCACATCTGGATCTACAGTGTTTGAAAGTGTTGGCGTTATGGTCTGCAGCGTCAAAATCATTAACCCATTCAACACTGCAGATGTCTATAGTTGTGTTTGCAAACAGTGAATATCCAGATAAGGTGTCTCATCAGGATCTGTACCTTTTACAAGTAGTTTTCTGAAAAATACTTGGCTTGGTCGTAAAATGAACATAGCACAGTCCATTCCAGTTAGTTAGTGGTGACAGGATTAAACAGACATCGCCAGATGGCGGCAAGCTGAAATGGACAAACGACGGACTAAATTGGCAATCATAATTGATATGATTTGACAAATTTGGAAAGAAAATACTGGCAACAATGAACGCACGGCTCATCACCTTCTGTGCATTTTTCCGTCGTTTATGCTGCGGGGGAAGTGACGGTGATGTATGGAGCAATTGTTGCTATTTATAGAATGAAAGGAAATAATATGAAGCGAGTGGTACTATTTTACTTTGCCAAGCTAAATATAGTAATAATTAATTATTTTAATGGACAAAACGTTCAACTAACTTTGAAGACAACACTTCTATTGATATGTACTGGACGTTGTGAGTTCAATCGTCAGCCCAGGCGTCAAAAATGCTTGAATAGTATTTCCATCCCACTGGTCTCTCGGATGAGACTTTACACTGTGATTCCGTCTCTATATGACCTTAGCTGTTGCTGGGACGTTAAACCCATTCAATTTCACATTTTCTATGTAAGATAGACAAGTATATGGACACATCTCTACAGCGGAACTACGCATAATTATAAACCCGTATTAGACCCAAGAGGTCTTCAATTGTGTCGCACTTCGTATAAATATATGTTGCTGTGCCTGGAGAAATATGGCTTATGGGATTTGTGACCAGTGTAGCTACTGATCAAATAATACTCCTGTAGCCTGATAACGATCTATATTTATTATTAGAAATATGGCAGGTGTTTCATTGAGGTAATGGCGAACAGTGCAGATCCTGATCAGACTGTGCGTATGCACAGGCTGATCCGGATCTACACTGGTCGCAAAATCCATAAGCTCCATTTCTCCAGTCACAGCCACATATGTATATATAGCTCCGGGATTTGCTCTGGCCGCAAAAAAAAAGGCGTCGTGGGCGGCCAGAGGACGGGGGACCCATGGGTCTCTTCAGCGATAAAGCCGGCGGACTGTCTTCACACCACCCAAACTCACTTCACGACAACAGCGACCGCGCCTTCCGAGTCCCTCATTTGCCACCAAAAAATAATTATACTAAACATAAATAGACCCGCAAACAATAATACCCAACAATAAGGCCACCGGCGGGCCTCAACATTTAATTCAGACCAGTGTCTCTCTTCTCTCCCAAAGTGGTGGCCGGATTAGCTCAGTAGGTAGTGCGTCGGACTGCGGACCGGGAGACACCGGGTTCGATCCCCACCTCGACCGCTGCGAATGGTCGATTCGGCGTGTCCTTGGGCAAGACAACTTCGTGCTAGCCTAGTCCTATCGAATGGGGACTTAAATAGTCGTTCCCGACATGCAAGATCATCGACCCAGTGCAGTCGTTAAATCAAAGCATTTACATTACTCAAGTCGCCATCACAAATTCCTCATAGCACACATCACATATCCGCACCGCCTCTGTTTGGACTTGTGTGTCCAAGTATGGAACGTCAATACGCAAATATCCACCATTAAACTACTATCAAACGTATTTCATTCCTCGGTAAAAATACACGCATCATCTTCAAATAGATGGTGTCGTTTTTCCCGCCATTTTTGTTCCTCCGAAAATGAGATCATAATTACTTATCAAACCGAACCGCCATTTCAGTCAGTTTGGCGGAAACTGAACACGATAATAACGAAGTGACATTAGCTTGCTGTTTACAAAGAATACTATAATATAGTATGTGGCTGTGACTGGAGAAATTGGGCTTATTTAATTTGTAAAAAGTATAGCTCCTGATCAAATACCACACTCCTGTAACCTGCTAACGATATTGTATTGCTTTTTAGATGCATGACTTCTGGTTTATTGATGTAATGGCGAACAGTGCAGATCCTGATCAGACTGTGCGGATGCACAGTCTGATATGGATCTACACTGTTCGCAAAACCCACAATCCCGATTTCGCCAGCCACAGAAACATATAATACATTTTCCCGCCATTTATCGAAAATCACTACTTACTCCTTCGCTGATTGAGTCAATTCATTCCCCTGTCACTTTAGCAAAGTGCCTGTAATTTCACCAAAATATATCGATGTCGGGTCAGCTCGACGCTAAGTTTATAAAACACTATGACAAAAATAAGTGTTCTTTTATTCGTGACCCCGGTTGACCTGCCAGAAATGGTCAAATCGGACGAAATCTTTAGTTTTCCCAGGATACTGGAGAAAATAATGACGGTGAGGACAAGGTTCAAATATAAATTGATCACAATGCCCAATCAAAGGGGACATTTACATCGATTTAAACGCGGTTTATACTTAATTTCCACATACCACCTGATTGGTGTAACATTTCAATTGACAGCTAACGGTAAACCGCGGTAAACGGATTCAAGATACGGTGACCCCGTCCCTGAGGTCACATGGCCCGTCCCTGAGGTCACATGACCCGGCCACGTGGGTCAGACTGGTTCACAAACTTGATATTTTGTGTGCACGGCGTTTGTCTGTTTTCTTTCTGTTTCGTCGTCTTTGTTGTCTGTCTAAGGAGATAATGCATCAAAGGCGGACAATAGGCGGAAAATATGACTGCTGGGTTGGACAAACAACGAAGCAGGTTGATGTCTATAGCGATATAAATCGCATAGAAAGTGAATACGAAATAGCACGGGTGCGACTGACCCGAATGTTCTGTCTGTAACGCAGGGCGACTTACAGACAGTAGATTCGGGTCAGGGTGCGACAAACTGACCCATCACAACATTTTTTTGTAAAAATAAAATAAAAATAATTTAGAGTATCGTACATGACGATTTAATATGGTACCAGTCAACCATTTTATTTAATATTAACTACAATAGTAATTCATCACAAATGCTACATTATATTAAATATTTATCCCGTCAACACAGTGTGTATGTGCCGTGAAACACAGTGCCGTGAAACATTTTTTTGATATCCTGTCAATACGACCTAATCACTGCGTATGAATATGTGCGGTTGTCATACTAGTCGATTCTCCGATTTTGAGGATGCGGCTGGGGTTATTTATGTTTGCATTTCAAAGCTATTTGTAGGTGTTGACGGGATAAATAGAATAGTAGGTTAGTGAAGTGAATGGAAAAAGTATCTGGCGCGGCCAAATATTGTTTTCCCATTTACGGCACTAACCTACTATTCTCTGTTTATTGTATAAGCACATCGGTACACAAGTTAGCTGTACTGGTCAGCTAGTATGTTTTCCATAGTAGTCTCATTTGCATATTCATTGTCTTAAACTGCGAAAGCGCATTTATAGAAATAATGTGAATTTCGATATTTTCCAAAAAGAAACGTTCCATGCAGTTATGAATAACATTTTGTTGCAGTGTTTTATTTGTACAATGGCATATGCATATGTAAGGTTTGTAATTATGCAACGTAACATTCTCTAGGGACAATACTAATTTCAGAAGAATAATGATTCATTGGACACACGTTTAAGTCATATTCTCAATAAAAACATGCTTTGACAGCACTTCAGAATCATTTCCAATGGAAATGATTCTGAAGTGCTGTCAAAGCATGTTTTTTATTGACTCATTAAGCTACGGAGCCCCGCAGGAGACGTAGAATTATTTGTTAGTTCGTTCCCACGAAATAACAATTCGTGCCCTAAATTTAACAATTCGTTCCCAGGAATTAACAATTCGTTCCCTCTATTTAACAATTCGTTCCTACGAAATAACAATTCGTTCCCATGGGAACGAATTGTTAATTGGTTGAAACGAATTGTTATATCGTGGGAACGAATTGTTAAATCGAGGGAACGAATTGTTAAATTGAGGGAACGAATTGTTATTTCGTGAGAACGAATTAATAAAAAAAAAATCCCTTGTCCCCTGCGGGGCTCTGTATTAAGCAATACGAAATACAACCGAGGGGTAACACCGTCGGACTGCCACGCTGGCGACCCGGGTTCGATTCAGGGTTCAGTATCTAGTCGTCAGTATTTCTGAGATACTTTGTATTTCCTGCTCTACTAGTCCTTTCGGATGGGGACTTTAAACAGCGGCCCCGTGTATCAGATTTGAAGGAGAGCCTGAGCACGTTAAAGAACCAGAGGGGATTATTCTAATAAGAGCTAGGCCCCTGGGGCCGGTCTCCTCTGTATCCACCTCCTTCCTTTCTCCCCTACTTGGGAGACGACATGCAAGGTCATCGAGCCAGTGCCGTCGTTAAATCCAAGCATTTACATAACAAAGAGAGCAGACAGCATACATGTAGACTATCGACTTGTCATATATAAGGGTTGTAGGGTACCCAGGTTGTTATTGCATCCGGCTAAATGAGTTTGCATTGTTCGTATAATTAGGAATGATTCCGATCTAACCGTTGCACTTAGGTAAACAAACACGCCTGACTGTTCTATATCAGCCTCCGCATCGGCGCCTTCGTTTGTTGACACGCTTTCCTGTGCGATATTGTCATTTGATGCGTCGCTGACAAGATAGCGTCACAGTCTTCAAAATTGATTTCTGTCTACGGACAAATTAAAGGCTTAACCAACTGCTTTGATGCCAGTTTTGAAAGGATCCATATTTTGATGACATTCCACAACCTTTTTAATGAAGTGGCCCGTTGTAATTCTACCTGTACAGACTGGTATTTAATTCACTCCGAATTTGTACCGCACAGATGGCCATATTGTAGCGTGTTCTGGTAGTGTTCCCGACATTTGGATTACAATTCAAACTACAGTGAAACCTCTCTAAACCGGACACCCTGGGAGGTCCCCAGGGTGTCCGGCTTAGAAAGGTTTCACTGTAAATCAGGCGTTTCATCATTCTGAGCCATAGGTGTGTGCTATGTGATCACGAACAGACATTATCCCATGAGGTTAATGACCAAGAAACCCATCAAAAATAAGATCACATGTGTTTTCTTTGTGTCCGGTTTAGAGAGGTTCCAGTGTATAAATGTTTCGGTAATAATTATATTACATGCATTTACAAAAGTGGCTTATTATCCCCTCGCCGATAGCCAAGAGGGGATATAACGTTAGTCCATACGTACGTACGTACATACGTGCGTACGTACGTATGTGCGTACGTTAGTAATACCTTTCATTTTTAATAACTCAAGAACAGCTTCATCGATAGTATTTGGCCACAATGTGTGTCTAGGGATGATGATTTGTGTTGAGGATTTATATTCGCCTTGTTTGTAAGACAAGACAATTAAAGTTTTTTAGTATCAAGGTTGTCAGCCAGGGCCCGGTTGCTCAAAGCTTCTGCTAGCTTAACAGACTGTTAAATCCTTAGCATTGCTAAGGATTTAACAGTCTGTTAAGCTAACAGAGGTGTTGAGCAACCGGGCCTTGGGGATTAGCTTAGTGATAACGATGCCCTTGTTGTCTTAGCGATCAGGGTATAGCCTGATCAGATTGCGCTGGTCGCAGGTATGTCAGTGAAGAATGTTTGGATTTCTTTCACCAGCAGTTTTGATACTAGAAAGCTACATGCGTGCTATTTGTACAGGAATAACGCTCGATCAAACATGATTAGGACTAATTTTGAGAAATGGGGCTTTACGCCCAGTGTAGTTCACGATCCAATAGCACACTTATATAGCATGATAATGATCCATATTGCTTGTTAGAAGCATGACGGGCGTTTCATCGATGCAATGGCAAACAGTGCAGATCCTGATCAGACTGTGCGGATGCACAGTCTGATCTGGATCTACACTGATTGCAAAACCAATAAGCGCCATTTATCCAGTCACAGCCACATTTCTACATTCTGGTTAAATACTGAATAGCCTCACAGACATAGAAACGAACGGAATACGCGATGGCAAGCAATGAGAACATTGTACAATATAGTGGTGTGGATGTCGTCTAGACTATTGTGTGGATGGGTAACGTAATTTTCCGGTATTGAGCGAACTCTTCAATTATATTAGCGCACTCATCGTGTACTACACAACCGCCTGCGTTAATCTTGCCCAGATTATCCACGTTTCTGAACGTCCTTTGGCAATGCCAAAACGCAATCAAGCAATTCGATTGGCTGAGCCTGAGCTGTAGTACAGCTCAGACTCAGCCAATCAAGCTGCTTGATTTGAATGATAATATTCTAATGACAAACATTGGCAAGATTAGTGCAGTCGGTAGTGTATTACGAGACTGGTGATTTCAAGTGTTTACGTTGCATTCCCCTGTGGGAATAGTATCAGCGTTTTGTTTGTAGAAACATCGGAAGTAACAACGGACGTACTTTTGACTCGAGACTTGAACATTACATGGCTGAAATAATCAATGACATATTAAACAAACTTCAAACATACATGTTATTGTAACTGTATTCTATACTACGTCTTGGTGATAATACGCATTGCATTATTTCTCGACCAAGCCAAGCTTAGAGAATGTATGTACAGTGGAACCTCTCTAAACCGGACACCAAGAAACACCTGTGGTGTTATTGTTGATGAGTTTCTTGGTCATTTATCTCAGGTGTTAGTGTCTGTTCTTGACCACATAGTGTACAGCTATGGCTCAGAATGATCATGTGCCTGATTTACAGTGAAACCTCTCTAAGCCGGACACCCTGGGGACCTCCCACTGTACTGGGGACCTCCCACTGTACTGGGGACCTCCCACTGTACTGGGGACCTCCCACTGTACTGGGGACCTCCCAGGGTGTCCGGCTTAGAGAGGTTTCATTGTATCCATATATAGGACGCATATCCAGTATAAAATTCACTCCTGCCCATACAAACAGCATAGAATAATATTATGTATTGCATAAAAGGATGTTTCACAGTTTAGTAGTAAAGCGTATAATACATCATAATACACTAGGGTAATGTCTATGTAAGCAGGTTAGGCGGTCAGTATAGCCTCGATGTTTGATGGTGTGCTTATGCAATAAATCAAATCTAACATTTTAATGACTTGATTATATATTTATTAAATTCGTTGACTGAATCATAAGCGACTCGGCATAGCCAGGGACCAGTCATCATTCGTCCCAGGCATAGCCGAGTTCCTTATTAAATCAGTAAAGTAGTTTATTAAATATCATATTAACCCTTACACAGCTATTTTAATTTATTGTCATCGGCTGTTTATTTTCTAGTTTCCGTTTTTATCATAAAAACATGTTTTGACAGCACTTTAGAATAATTTACAACATGGTTTGATAGCACTTTAGAATGTTAAATCACCATTCATGAAAGATCTTCAATATTGTACATATCGGTACATTTGTAAAAATTGTCCAAGGCCTTCAACTACAGTGGTCTAGTATTTCAATAGGTGAACTTTATCGCGACGCTAATATGCGTATAGTAGTGAACACTTGATAAACCACGAAGTCCCGGAAGTTCAATATTGTCGCATTGAATGCAGCCACTTAACTATTAAAAAGGCGGGAAAATTGTCGTCTACATATTTTCAGAATGTTTACGTTGCGAATTAAAAAAATCTTATTCGACACGGGACACATTTGGTGCGCTGCTGTCTTTTGTACAGACCGCAATATATAAATTACCATTGAATCATTTTTTGAAAAGAAATGCAATTAACGATGCATTACAGATATACTGGTGAACATAGAAGCCGGTGACATCAGCGTTTTCTTCCACTGAAGCAGGTGCACTTACATTTGCACACGAACTGTGATATGAATAAACACATTAATTAAGTGCACCATCACGATAAATTCGTAAACACGCACTATTGCTCTAAGGAGTTATGCACTTATAGTCAATCAGACTATACATGACAAAACGACACATTTTTACAACTTTACGATGACATCCTTATAACTGTACATAGTAGCGATGGTAACTCTTGTTATCTACTCCCGTACCGGAGCTATACGGACGGTACGGGAGTAATTGCAAGAGTTACCGTTCGCATCTAAACTTTATATTGAACCAATTTAGATTCACTGTGTTTACTTTTTCATCTGGAATGACCGTATTTTTTGCATGCTGGGAAACTTGTGGGCTATAAATTGTTAAAAAATAGCAGACACAAATTCATTATATTTCATTTTAATTCTCCCTGTAAATGTTATGAATATGTCTTGGAATTTCATTAGAATTGTGTCCGGAGGACGCAATTCTAATGAAATTCTAAGACATATTTACAGAGAGAAATTAGAAAAATACTCCTAATTTGTTCGACTGATATTTTCACCGCTAGCGCACAAAGAGTTAAGTTATTGATATAATAATAGCAATAAATAATATTAAGGCCGCCTAGTAAATATCATGTAAATTATTTCATTACCATTTCTTCAGTGACGCGCGTTAGTGCAACGTAACCAAATATTTTCTGTAACTAGAAAAATGGGGCTTATGGAATTTGGTAGCAGTGTAGATCTTGGTCAAAGAGCACAATCCTGTATCCTGATAACGCTCTATAATGCTCTTATAAAGCATGTCGAATGTTTCATTGATTGAATGGCGAACAGTGCAGATCCTGGTCAGACTGTGCGGATGCACAGGCTGATCTGGATCTACACTGGTTGCAAAACCAATAAGCCCAATTTATCCAGTCACCTTCACAAATGAAGAATGATATGTAGAATACGGGAATGTTTAATTATTTTTATTTATGTATCCAAGTAACACGTTTTCTTTATCCGCGGTTATCTACATTTAAGAACAAAAATAGTTGCTCAAAACCTTAATGCAGCGAAAAATGCCAAACAATGTGTGACAATGCGCAAACATAGACCTCGTGAAGTGAACTGGAATTGGTCTAAGTGGTAATTATTCTGACCCGGGCAACATTCATTGTGACCTCGGCAACTTTGGGTGACCGTGTCTCACCCGGGCTGACCAGTCAGTGACACGTGATCTCGGGTCGCGGCCCACGGACACTGGTGACCTGCCAGAAAGGGGGGTTTCGATGGCCATTCACTCTCGTTCAGCAGAATATGAGATGGGGTGGGTGTGTGTATCGTATCGTAATGTGTTTTGATGTTTTGCTAAACGTAGTTTAAAGTTACTTGTTGAACACGTAGATCTAAATTTGTCATTAGAAATACTAGAAGCGATGGTTATCCATACTTGAACTGGTGGACAGTGTATACCCTGATGAAAGTGAACGTTTGTCACAATCACAAAAGAAACCTTCGTCTTCGTGTCGCATCACACATGAAAGCATATCTGTCAGATGTAACACTTTTAAAGCGTAATTGCTGGAAACTTGATATTTGGCATTTATCCCGTCAACACAGTGCGTATGTGCCCTGAAACACGGTGCCGTGAAACATTTTTGATATCCTGTCAATACGACCTAATCACTGCGTATGAATATGTGCGGTGGCTGGGATTATTCTTTTGCATTTTAAAGCCATTAGTAGGTGTTGACGGGATAAATAGAATAGTAGGTTAGTGCCGTGAATGGGAAAAATATCTGGCGCGGCTCGGAAACGGGATGTGCTCGGCAGAGCCTCGCCCATCCCGTTTCCTAAGCCTTGCCAGATATTATTTCCCATTCACGGCACTAACATACTATTCTCTATGTATCTTCTTTATGGTGCGCAGATGCTCAATGTGAATTTCGAATTTTTTTATTTAACGCTCAGGTCATTGATTATCTCTTACCTAGTATGTGTCTTCCTTATCGGGTGCACTCGCGCCATTTGAATTTCAAATTTCGAAATGATCCTTTGGTCATGACTTATCACACCCTTTAAAACTTAGAATTCCACAAGTTTGCCTCGTAAGAAGTAAACCGTAATAGCTGCAGACTTGATATTTGGTATGTAGCTTTCTTATGGTTTGCAGATGCGCAAAATGAATTTAGATTTTCAATATGACGCCTGAGTTATGGAATATATCCTCCTTTTGGACTTAGAATTCCGCAATTTTGCCTTGTAAGAAGAAATACTTTTATACCGCAATATATGGAGACTTCATAGTTGGTATGTGGCTTCCTGATGGTGTGTAGATGCGCAAATGGAATTTAGTATCTTGATTTGCTTCCAGGCTGATGGATTATCTCCCAATTTCGAACTTTGACATTTGGAGAAGTGGGTATGTTGCGGCTGTGCACCATCGACATTTCTCTAGTTTATTTTTGTTATTTCTCAATGTATTATACGTTGTGAGACGGTTCAAATGGTGGTCGCGACATACACTTCTAAGCACGTATAAACACAACATTTAGGGTTTTTCATAAACAAAATGGCACATCCTCAGCATGAATGGGCTCAATACAACACATGCTCTACACTGTAAAAAATCGGAACACCTTACATGTTCCTTCCGTACACCTTACGTGTTACGACTACGTGTTTTCTCTGCCATAAGGTGTGCAATTTCGATTCTCTACTGATTGTAGGGTGTTTAAGGTGTTTTGAGCCTCTGAGTAAAACTTTTTTTTTGCTTTTGCACACCTCCTACTGCTAGTAAAACATGTGACGTGCAGATAGCAACTAAAATAGATAATATAATCTCTAAATATAGAAAGTTGTAAACCATAATATCCCTGGCATAAACTTGTATTATAATTTTGATATATATATATATATAATCTGCTTTTGTAAGAGTTTGAAACCCACACGAAATAAAACTTATATATCTTAGGTAACTAAATATTATTTGATTAATCTCTAATCAGATAGCGGGAACTGAAAGGCGGCAAAAACGATTTCTTGCTTTATTTGCCGAATGTGCTGAACATGTACATATTATTTTACATGAACCATACATGTATTGCAAGCAAACATATACCTGGTATATAGCTATCATGTTTATATGTTATTTTCGACATATTGTTACTTTGTTGTACCGTATTTACCCTAAATATTCGGACCCCCAAAACCAATTGTTATAAGTGTCATAAACATTGATCAAGTTAATGTCCAGTGAGGCATTCAAGATGACAAACAGTGCATACCCTGATCAGACTGCTCCTTCAGGAGCAGGCTGGTATGGGTCTACACTTGTTTGCACATACATATATGTCCGAATATTTAGGGTAATTACAGTATCTGAATTTACACAACATGAAGTGGGGGTTAGGAGAATGAATTGTAATTTTTTGTGGTGATACAGACTACGATAAATCACTTTTTAATTTTAAATTTTCAAATGTGTTCAGATTGGATTGCAACTCTTGTTGAAATCAAATTTGGATGAGCAGAAAATTCGATAGAAACGTGTGTATTTTTGTATGTTTTCCAGTCTTCAAATTCACTTGTCCCGATAAAAGATTCACTGTATATGAGGATAATTATTTATCAGTAAACTTACTTTCTTAGCATAATGATTTTGCTATTTTTTTACATAATTCTAGTCAGATGTCTTATTCTAGTCAGATGTCTTATTGTACTTGTGTATCGTAATTACACTATTCACTGTATATGAGGATAATTGTACCAGTAAACTTACTTTCTTAGCATAATGCTTTTGCATAATTCTAGTCAGATGTCTTATTGTACATGTGTACCGTAATTGGACTAAATATTCAGACGTAGGTGTCCGAGCAAACAGTGTAGACCCAGATTAGCCTGCTCCTGAAAGAGCAGCCTGATCAGGGTTTGCACTGTTTTCCATTTTGTCTAAATGTATTGGATGGTTCACTTGACAACATAATCAAATTGTCAAGGTTTAGGACACTTACGGTCATTGATTATGGTGTCCGAATATTTAGTGTAATTACGGTAATTATGCATGCAAATATTATAAACCATGGTGCTATTGATGAATATATTGTTTCATGATACATCTTGTTTTTATGTCTACTTCTTATAGCCCAAAATATGTGTCCCATAGCAAAACACCACATGTTTTACTACTGCCATACTAGGTGTGCAAAAGCAAAACACGTGACATATCACATGTTTTAAAAGTGTAACAAACAACGTGTTTTGCTTTTGCACACGTTACATGTTTTGCTTTTGAACACGAAAGGTGTACAAAAGCAAAACACGTGACATGTTTTCAAAACAATGTGTTTTGCTTTTGCACACGTTACGTGTGCAAAAGCTAAACACGCTACGTGTGCAAAAGCTAAACACGTAAGGTGTGCAACTGCTAAACACGCTACGTGTGCAAAAGCTAAACACGTAAGGTGTGCAACTGCTAAACACGCTACGTGTGCAATTGGTAACGTGTTTTAAAAGTGTAACAGAAAAGGTGTTTTCATTCGTGTGCAATTTAGTAACACCTTTTTTTACAGTGTACAATGGTCAAAATTGTCCGAAGGTCTTAAAATAATTAATATCAGCTAGTGCCCCAAGTGAAAACTGGATATTCATTTACAAATTTGTCAAATGGGTCAAAACAGGGTTCACGTCGCGCCAATTTTGATCGGATTGTAAATTGTTATTTGAACACGTTTCTTTCTCTTCAATTTCATATAGGGTAAATCGTTTAGAAATATAATTGATGTTTAGCTGTCCGATCGGAACAAAATGACCTTTATGACGATACATGGTTTCGGGTCAACGTGATTTTATACGTTATTTGATATGGACTTTCACACCAGTTCTGACCTTAAGGGCAGAAATGGGTGAAATATGTTCGTTTTCTGTGAATTGTATTGCCGACGTTACTTGAACCTTGTTAGTAGATTGTATTAAAGTGTTGTGTCTCAGATGGTATTTCTGACAATTATTTCACGAAAACATTTGAGATGTGTCAAGGAATGTTTCATGAGTACAGTCAACATGCGTTTGTCGGAGTATAATCCCATTTGAATGTCAGCTTCCGATATCGTAAACAAATCAACTCCAGGGAATTTCATGCTAAATTGAACTTGGCTGTAGGCCTATTGCGTCATAGGTATATTGGAAAATCACGCGAGTAGTGCAGTAATTCCTTTCATTGATTCATAATTCCAGCACAAAAATATTTACACAATTCCCTAACATTTGATTGGTCCGTAGCAAGTCTCTGTCCAGAATTTATATCTCAGTAAACTCCCATGCCGAACTACTTTCCGTAACCGTCAGGCGCAGTTAAAATAATTCTTAAAACAGAAAATAAACACATTTTCTTGATGAATTTATTTCAAATGCTGGAATTATAAGGAATGAATAGCCTTTTTGTGGAATTTAGGGATATAAACTTGGAAAAGTCGCGGGAATACTGGACGAGGCCTTCCGGCCTTCGTGCAGTATTCCCGCGACTTTTCCAAGTTTATACCCCGATAAATTCCACAAAAAGGCCATTCATTCCTATAATGTTACCACTGTCTATCACTTTGCTGCAGTTAAGCCACAAATACAAACTTGTTTGAAACGCTTCATAAGTAGTATTACACGCTATGGTCAGCATTGCACACTTGCATATAACCACCATTCGCACTGTAATAACTTAACACACGATGTACGTGTATGATTATAAAAAATAACCGAATTTAAAAATACAAGAACTGAGTCTGTTATCTGTGACGTAGTCGGTGACGTAGTCGATGACGTGGTGTCTAGTTAAAGCAAGGCAGGCATGTGGTTACTAAGTGCGAGCGGTTCAATGGGAAATATGAATGCTATATTTATAATAGCAAACGCTGGTTGTTATTGTTTTCAATAATAACATATTGCTTTTATTTTTATCTTATTTTGTTCAGGTCACCTATAGGGTCATATAATTATGTTCAGAAAACCGATATAAATCTACTATGAAATACTCTTTTACCAACTGTTTTGCTCGCAATACATCCACATCAAAGACACAAATCAATATAACCCTTAGACTGCTGAGCACGAAACATGTCGCCTGATGTTGCTTTAGCATTATTTCTCTATAAAAACATGTTTTGACAGCACTTTAGAATCATTTCCATTGGAAATGATTCTAAAATGCTGTCAAAGCATGGATTTGATGAGAAATATCGAAGAAAATAAATAAACATCGGAGGTCAAAATTTAATTCGGCATTAAACTCCCTACAACATCCACATCTCTACAACATTCAGTTTTGCGTCTTCCCGTGGGTGGCTGTTGTAGAGAGGTTGCACTGTATTGTACTAAGTGCTTAATCACCGATGTTTGAACATATGGCAATTATTTTGGGGCCATGTGGGTATTTTGGGTGGAAATGGGCAGTTTTAGGTGGATTTCGTTGGTTTTGTGTAATTTACGTAGTTTTGTGCTACTGCTAATGCTCAATCATTACACACGACGGAAATCGTCAATTATCTACACAGTCACCGTTTCGAACTTTCGGACTCCTTTTATAATGTCAACATACTCGTAAATGACCGTACTTACACGTGTAATTCGCGGGAGGTGACGTAAATTGTATGTTGGTAACAATGCACCCAAACCACCAGAGATACCGAAATAATCCATAAAACACCGAAATAAGAACCGTTCTTCAAGTATATGTGTGTTTATTTAAGTTAATTAGCGGCTACCTCCTTTTGCCAGGTGCTACGTGCTTGCATTCCACAGGTGCAACGTTTCTGCCGTTGACACTCTGTATACCCGGGGTACACAGATTAAAACTAACCATGTGTCTTTGGGAAACCGGGTTTAGGCATAAAACCTGATCATCGTTATCATGGTACATGTACCTGTATATGTAGGCTGATCCAGGGCGGCACTCACTAGGGGGCCGTTTCACTAAACTTCGTACAGGCTAAACTGATAGTAAGTGCAAAACTATGATGGTCTGTAAATTTCACATTAGCAATATTTTCTTGTGAACAAATATTTGGATTTACATTTATTGAGCATAGGCTGCATATGCAGCCTATGCTCAATAAATGTAAATCCATCAATTTAAATTTCCAGACGATCCTAAATTTGCACTCACGAACAGCTTAGTCGTACGAAGTTGAGTGAAACGCTCCCCCCCCCCGCCCCCACCCCCCCCCCCCCCACAGAGCTGTGATAAGAACATTATAACAAATTGCAGCCTTTCCAAATAAGACACGTGACAATATGTGGCTGTGCCTGGAGAAATGTAGCTTATGCGATTTGTAGCTAATGCAGCTCCTGGCCTGACCTATATTGCATGTTAGAAGCATCGCGGGTGTTTCATTGGTGGAATGGTGAACAGTGCAGATCTTGATCAGCTGTGTGAATGCATAGGCATGTTCCGCATGTTCTATAATGCTGTGATAAATCCAGGATCTTCGGCCCCCGAGAAACCCAAGGTCAAGGTCACATATTTAGTGCATTCAAAACCTTAACGCTCGTGTTAGTGTTATAAAGTCTGTTTCCTTGAACAAATCTGATTGATACTTCAAACACACATTGCTCTAATGATCCTTAACCGCACTGTGACAAATTCACGACCGTCCCCACCCCGATCAGCCCAAGGTCAACATCACATATTTGGTGCGTTCGAAACCTTAACGCTCGGGTAAATGTCTTATAATTTCTGTTTCCTTTCACGGATCTACTTGATAGTTCACACCCGTATTGCTCTAATGGTACTATACCGCCCTGTGGCACATCCACGATTGTCCCGCCCCCGCTAAGACCAGGGTCAAGGTCACATACTTGCCGCGTTCAAAACCTTAACGCTCGGGTAAATGTCTTATACTTTCTGTTTCCTTTCACGGATCGGCTTGATACCTCACACACACATTGCTCTAAATGGTCATTTACCGCCCTGTGACAACTTCACGATCGTCCCGTCCCCAATAAGCCCACGGTAAAGGTCACATATTTGGTGAGTTCAAAACCTTAACGCTCGGGTAATTGTCTTCTAATTTCTTTTTCTTTTCACGGATCTGCTTGATACCTCACACATACATTGCTGTAATGGTCCTCTACCGCCCTGTGACAAATCCACGATCGTCCCGCCCCCGTTAAGCCCAGGGTCAAGGTCGCAACTTGGTGCTTTCGAAGTCTTAACGCTGGGGTAAATATATTATATTTTCTGTAACCTTTCACGGATCTGCTTGATATTTCACACTCGCATTGCTCTAATGATCCTCGCTGCCTTGTGTCAAATCCCACCCCTGCTAAACCCATGGTCAATGTCACATATTTTTTACTTTCGAAACTCTGGTAAATGTATTATAATTTCTGTTTCCTTGCATGCATCTGATTGATATATAGTTCACACACGCATTGCTCTGATGGTCTGCTTTCATGCTGTGACAAATCCACGCTTCTCTGGCCCTGTGTGTCATGGTATTTTTTGACTGCCAGTGGGGGCATTCGTGTGCCGATAGGCCACATTTCTAGTATGTAAATGACATATCGGTGGTTTAGTAACATAAGGTCGTAAGTGCTATGCTTTAGCATAGCAGTTACGACCTTGTGTTACTAGACCATCGATATGGTACCTTTCTTCAAACTCATAGTATGAGCGTGTGTAAACAAGTGACTTTTAGCGCCTGTATGGCATGTGCCGATTCGCCTCTGGACCCTGGTATGTGGCTGTGTCGGGAAAAATGGGGATTATGGGTTTTGCGATCAGTGTAGATCCAGATCAGCCTGTGCATCCGCACAGTCTGATCTGGATCTGCACTGTTCGCCATTCCATCAACGAAACACCCGCCATGCATCTAACGAGCAATATAGATCGTTAGCTGGCTAAGGGTGTGTGCCAATTGATCAGCAGCTACACTGGTCACAAATCCCATCAGCCCCATTCATGCCGTCACCACCACATATGAGGCAATCTATGCGAGTTTGCACCTTCTGCCAACTGCGTTATTTCATGAAATACATTTTCAAAACGTAACAAATTTTCCATAAATTAAGTCAAAAGTTGACAAAAATTTCAGAGTACATGCAGAATTATTCCGCATGTACTCTGAAATTTGTGTTACCTTCTGAAGTCATTTACGGAGAATATATTTCATGAAATATCGCAGATGTCCGTAGGTCAAAAATCGTATGGAGTGCCTCATATAATTCCATTTAACATTCTACCGTTGCTACCGGCGGATCGTGGCACGGAAGATGGCCGACAAAAGCAAATAGCAGAAATCTTTGATTAATGTTGGAGACCGACAAATGCTAGTGCCGCATGACGCGTCGGTGGTATGTCGGCCTTAACCGGAGACAGATAGGCAAAAATATGGTGATTAACGGTATCTATATACGGCCTTGTTGACCAGATTGTTTTTATTAATGGGTTAATGATGATCCTATGGGTGGCATTATAGAGATGGATGTGTATTGAACGAGTGTCCCATACCTGTCACCGCTTCAGAATATATACTTGTAGCTGGAATACTACGGAACCCCGCAGGGGACGTATAATTCTTTTTTTATTAATTCGTTCCCACGAAATACCATTCGTTTTTTCCCTAAATTTATCAATTCGTTCCCACGAATTAACAATTCGTTCCCACGAATTAGCAATTCGTTCCCTCAATTTAACAATTCGTTCCCACGAATTAACAAGTCGTTCCCACGGGAACGAATTGTTAAATTGAGGGAACGAATTGTCATTTCGTGGGAACGAATTGTTAATTTGAGGAACGAATTGTTATATCGTGGGAACGAATTGTTAATTCGAGGGAACGAATTGCTATTTGTTTATGTGAATTTAATATGGGCGAAAAGGAGGCGGAGGAGCTGTGGGCGGAGTCAAACAATGACAAAATTGGGATTTTGACTCTGAAACCTAGCTAGATAGCTTAGAAATGGTCTAACTAAGAATACAAAAGTTAAAATTTGAAAATCGGTCCAGTACATCTGAAATTCAAAAATTTCCCCATGTTAAATCCAGTCCACTATGTGAAGATGTCTGTGGGGATTTAACATGGGGACATTGTTTACCGCCATAAACTCATCAATATAGAACCAAATTTCACTAAATAAAAAGAAGGTTCATTCTTAATTTTTTGTTTAATTTAATATTATGGAAAACAATATTGTTTTTGCATTGTTTATATAGCCGTAACATTTGGGCAGATTTCGTGATATTATGCCGTAGTCTCGTTTCTTATGAAATCACTCAACAAGTTTAATAAGTATGATATTACCTCACCTCAAAACTTAGATTGTACGTATTGCATAAGCACAACACCGTACATAGAAGCTGTACTGGTGACGTAGCTTTACAATAACGGTATCCGCTATATAATATGTATCGGACTCGTGTATCATGCTTTTAGTACACTTTGTTATAATACTGCAAAAAGCCATTGCATCCATACATGTATGTCCACAATTTATATCCCAGTAAACTCCCACGCCGAACTACTTTCCGTAACCGTGAGGCGCAGTTAAAATAATTCTTAAGAAAACGGAAAAGAAACACATTTTCTTGATGATTTTATTTCAAATGCTGGAATTATAAGGAATGAATGGCCTTTTTGTGGAATTTATCGGGGATATACACTTGGAAAAGTCGCGGGAATACTGGACGAGGCCTTCCGGCCTTCGTCCAGTATTCCCGCGACTTTTCCAAGTTTATACCACGATAAATTCCACAAAAAAAGGCCATTCATTGCTATAATATATATACGCCATCCTAACTAGAAGGCGGCAAGAGATATGTCATGTCTTTGGTTTTTTTTAGAGATGACCAGCAGAGCTGATATCGGGTGGGACAAGTATGGTGATTTTATTGTGTTAATTAAGCAACCGGCGTACGCCGTTAAAACTGAAAACATATCTCAGTACGTTTAGTACTTTGATTGCGATACAAGCTGGTCGCGAATAGAATGTTTCCTATGTTGTCAGTGTGCACAAGAGAAATGAGTTGTGCTTGTTTGACCTATAAAAACGTTCCATTGTTTGGTCCCAGCTGTTTATGGGTCCTGAAATGCTAAATGCAACATGTTACACGCTACACACACCTTGGTAATGACGTTATTAATTTCCTAGGCGGCAAAGTTCAGACATATATTCATCAGCTATTCTAGTTAATTTATTTCGAAAGTAAAATGAGCCATGTTCCTGTATTACCTCCATTTTCGCATCGCCGATATTGATTTAGAATAAATGCAATATTTTCCGTAAATGACGTCGAAAGATGACACAAAATTCAGAGACCATGCGGAATTAAGTTCCGCATGATCTCTGAATTTTGTGTCGTCTTTCGACGTCATTTACGGAAAATATGACTGATATTCGAAATCAATATCGGCGAAAATCGGCGATGAAACAAGAGCCTGGTTAATATGAACTTGCAGATATAAAATAAAACAAAGAACGCGAACAGCAAGCGTAGATACACGTCGCGGCGTTGATTCATTGTCAACGACATTTTGGGTAGCATTATAACCAAGCAAACCACAAGCTATTGTTTCATAAGCAGTACATGTGTCTGAAGGCAAACCAAACAAAGGCCGTGTGCCGAAACGTTGGTTCTTGGTTACTGAAGTATTGTAAAGGCAAACCAAACGTGACGTATGGCTGTTGCAATCTCACCGCAGCCTAGTTACAGAGCCCCGCAGGAGACGTAGATTATTTTGTTTATTAATTCGTTCTCACGAAATAACAATTTGTTCCCTCAATTTAACAATTCGTTCCCACGAATTAACAATTTGTTCCCTTAATTTAACAATTCGTTCCCACGAAATAACAATTCGTTCCCACGTTCCCATGGGAACGAATTGTTAATTCGTGGGAACGAATTGTTATATCGTGGGAACGAATTATTAATTCGAGCAACTAATTGTTAATTCGAGGGAACGAATTGTTATATCGTGGGAACGAAATGTTAATTCGAGGGAGCGGATTGTTAAATTGAGGGAACGAATTGTTATATCGTGGGAACGAATTGTTATTTCGTGGGAACGAATTAAAAAAAATCCATGTCCACTGCGGGGCTCCGTAACCTGGTAGAGTCTGCACGTAACTCTTGCAATTACTCGCGTACCGTCCGTAGCTAGCTACGGACGGTACGCGAGTAATTGCAAGAGTTACCTACTGTTCGACATTTAACACACGCCACGCGTTTAACAAACATAATAGATCCTTAACCAGCTACAGGAGTGAGACAGAAGACCAAACTAATACCGTGAAATACTTGTACAATAAAGAACAAAAACCGACAATTTGGACCGTCAAAAAGGTATTGCCTGCGACATCGTAGTAATATTCCGTGTGGTACTTTCTGAGGTTTATCCGATGTATAGAGGTACAAAATCACACATGGCGAGTCTAATTTTTTTCTTTTGTGAGACAGACAGAAAACAATACGTCATAGAGCGAACCAGACGGGGAACGTGTTTCGGGTAACACGCGAAGCTGCTACAACAATGGGCACCCGACACAAAGCATATATCAATACGACACACCATTAGTCTAGCGAAAATACAATACTGTGAATACAAACGACAATAGAATGCATTTGTAGCGCTTATGTAAAACGCGTATTTTAATATTGCGCTGAAATCGCATACGATATATGAAACTGAAAAAATGGATTGGTTTCGCTATTACAGACGTATTCTGTTTGTGGAGTTGTGCATATTGGTGGCTGTGATTGGAGAAATGGGGCTTATGTGATTTCTGGCCAGTGAAGCTGCTGATCACATAGCAGACTCGTGTAGCCTGATAGCAATATGTATTGATTGTGGAAAGAACGGCGGGTGTTGCTTTGATTGAATGGCGAGCAATGCAGATCCTGATCAGACTGTGCGGATGCACAGGCTGATCTGGATCTACACTGGTCGCAAAATACATAAGCCCCATTTCTCCAGTTACATTTGATAGTTGTAGATCCGTCGTGATAAAATGAAGTGATTCACGCACATGATACTTTGGGAACATATTGTTGGCCGTTTTATGATTATCAGTGTATATATGTGTATTGCTGGCCACAGCATTAAATGTGGCTGAGATTGGAGAAATGGGACTTATGGGTTTAGCGACCAGTGCATATCTAGATCAGCCTGTGCATCCGCACAGTCTGATCAGGGTTCGCACTGTTCGGCATTCAATCAATGAAACATCCATAGTGCTTCTAACAAGCAATGTAGATCGTTATCAGGCTCGTTATCAGTTATCTCCCTATGTTGTTTAACGCACTAATGTCATGTCCGGAGAATAACGCGAATACCGTTTGGAATGTTTCATGAAACTTCACACAAACATAGACCACGACCACGACCCAATGGTGTGTCGTGCGCAAGAACGACAACTGTCACCTTACTAGGTTTAACCACACTAACTATTCATATATTCATGCGCGGTGTAGTACGTTACAAATTAAGTCAGATTTATTATGCCATAGACATTCTTTGCTCGCAGAAACCAGTCACTTGATGCACTAATATACTTAACAGGCATGTTAATGTATCATTTACATCAGTTTCAAGCATATGCTTTGGGATTATTTTGTAAGTCGCATCATGTTTGTCATGTGAGGCGATTTTAATTCCAGTCGCTGACTTATTGCGCCACAACCAGGGTGGTCACATGAGATTGAATGTATCTTTCTTATCAATAACTAAACCTATATTTTAATTAGTGAATAACCAGAGCAGAATGGCTGCCGGTTATGGGAAAATAGGTCCCACAACATCTATAAGAAAAATGAAGGTAGCAGAGAATAGCAAAATGTGTGGTCATTGGTTAGTTTATATAGGACATATATTTGGTGATGGTGGACCTATATACTAACATACTATTTTCACCCTCTATTTAGTTTACACCGGCGATTTTGTAGGTCCAATACGGGCCTATATAGTACACTTGATTGGCGAGATGAAGGGCTGGATCTATGGAACGCCATGACTGCATTAACTGAACTAATATTGTTATCTTATGTGGATTCATCTTTATTTTATATGGATTCATCTTCATCTTATGTGCAATCGTATTTATCTTATGTGTATTCATCTTTATCTTTTGTTGATTCGTATTTATCTTATGTCGATTCATCTTTATATTATGTGGATTCGTATTTATCTTATGTGGATTCATCCTTATATTATGTGGATTCGTATTTATCTTATGTGGAGTCATCTTTATCGTATGTCAATTCGTCTTTATCTTATGTCAATTCATCTTTATCTTACGTGGATTCGTATTTATCTTATGTGGATTCATCTTTATCGTATGTAAATTCGTATTTATCTTATGTCGAATCATCTTTATATTATGTGGATTCGTCTTTATCTTATGTCCATTCATCTTTATCTTATGTCAATTAAACTTTATCTTATGCCAATTCGTCTTTATCTGATGCCAATTCGTCTTTATCGTATGTCGATTCGTCTTTATCGTATGTCAATTCGTCTTTATCTTATGTCGATTCATCTTTATCTTATGTCAATTCAACTTTATCTTATGACAATTCGTCTTTATCTTATGCCAATTCGTCTTTATCGTATGTCGATTCGTCTTTATCTTATGTCCATTCATCTTTATCTTATGTCAATTCATCTTTATCTTATGTCAATTCGTCTTTATATTATGTCAATTCGTCTTTATCTTATGTCGATTCATCTTTATCTTATGTCAATTCATCTTTATCTTATGCCAATTCGTCTTTATCTTATGCCAATTCGTCTTCATCGTATGTCGATTCGTCTTTATCTTATGTCGATTCATCTTTATCTTATGTCAATTCATCTTTATCTTATGCCAATTCGTCTTTATCTTATGTCAATTCGTCTTTATTGTATGTCGATTCGTCTTTATCATATATCGATTCATTTTTATATTATGTCAATTCATCTTTATCTTATGCCAATTCATCTTTATCTTATACCAATTCGTCTTTATCTTATGTCAATTCGTCTTTATCGTATGTCGATTCGTCTTTATCTTATGTCGATTCATCTTTATCTTATGCCAATTCGTCTTTATATTATGTCAATTCGTCTTTATCTTATGCCAATTCGTCTTTATCTTATGTCAATTCGTCTTTATCTGTCTTTATCTTATGTCAATTCGTCTTTATCTTATGTCAATTCATCATATGTCAATTCGTCTTTATCTTATGTCAATTCGTCTTATCTATGTCAATTCATCTTTATCTTATGCCAATTCGTCTTTATCTTATGTCAATTCGTCTTTATTGTATGTCGATTCGTCTTTATCATATATCGATTCATCTTTATCTTATGTCAATTCATCTTTACTTATGCCAATTCATCTTTTCTTATACCAATTCGTCTTTATCTTATGTCAATTCTCATATGTATCATTCGTCTTTATCTATGCAATCATCTTATCTTACCAATTCATCTTTACTTATACCAAAATCGTCTTTACTTATGTCAATTCGTCTTTATCGTATGTCGATCGTCTTTATCTTATGTCGATTCATCTTTATCTTATGCCAATTCGTCTTTATATTAATTGTCTTTATTACAATTCGTCTTTATCTTATTCAATTCGTCTTTATCTGTCTTTATCTTAGTCAATTCTTATCTTATGCAATTGCATCAAGTCTTACTCTTTATATGTCGTCTTCATTGATGTCGATTTCTTGTCTATGCTTATCATTAGTTCTCTTTATCTATGTCATCATCTTATCTTACAATTCGTCTTACTTATGTCATCTTTTTATGTCAATTCATCACTTCATTAATTCGTCTTTACTTATGCTTAGGGAACGACACTCAGAAGCAACCGACAACCGTTCATCGCTGAAATTGTTCAAATAAACGGACATTCCTAAGTCTTCTAGTACCTGCGACACGGGTGTCGACATGGTTGTTGTTGTTGTTGTTGTTGTTGTTGTTGCGGCAAAGAAATAGCCGGTGTCAACACAAATATCTCTCCAATAAATAAACCCCATATTAACAATGTTCGACATAAAGACGAAACGACAAAACATAAAGTCAATGCAAATCTACATAAGATAAGAAAAACCGAAATACGAAACCACATAAGATTAAGATATACCCACAAAAGATAATGTCAACCCGACACAATAGATGCCCCCCTCCTCGCTAACAAAAGGGACCTTACGACATATGCGATCAGAGTAGCCCCAGATCAGCCTGTGCCTCCGCACAGTCTTATCAGGGTCTACGCTGTTCGTTATTCCATCAATGGAGTAGCATTAATAACACCAGCAAGACGATTAGAATCGAGTCATTTTCTATGTGAGTTTGCAAAAGGAATTATATATCCAATTAGTGCCCATTATAGTAAACGCCATACTGTCCCATTTATCACACCGGCGGCCCATATAAAGACGAACTAGCATACCACCATAAGACAACAAATTTAAAAAAAAGTGAGTTGACGTAAGCTAAAGATTGATTGATTGATTATTGGTGTTTAACGACCTATCACGTGCCAGGGTCATTTAAGGCCGGGCAAACGGGATGGATTATCCCATATTCAATCCGTCCACAATGAGGGAGATTCTCAAAATCAGAACTGAATGTTTACAGAACTGTATATTCAGCCCTGAAATTAGAATATCCTGACCTGCTGGTGCCAGGTCCTTACCACACCAGAGTCACTTAGCTTCAGCCCCAAAATCAATATGATCAGTACAGATCGTATTCCTTTTTAATGAGGCATAACAGGATTTAGCTCTCAAGTACCAGGGGCCAAAACGATACATGAGGGCCATACCATGTAGGTTGGCATTCCAGTAAGGATGAACCCCGATCGTTAAATTACCCATCGCATGCTCCCAACCACCATGCTAAAGACAAATTGACCTAATATAAAGGCTATCTTGCATAATATATAGACGAACTGACATACGATAAAGATGAAGTGACTTACGATAAAGACCAACTGACATAATATAAAGACGAATCCACACGAGATGAGGACGAACTGACATAATATATAGACGAAACCGCACAAGATAATGACAAACTGATATACGATAAAGATGAACTGACATAAGATAAAGATGAACTGACATAAGATAAAGACGAATTGGCATAACGTAAAGATACACTGATATAAGACAAAGTCGAATCCACACAAGATAAATACGAACTGACATAAGATAAAGACGGACTGACATAATATAAACACGCATCCACACAAGATAAAGACGAGCTGACATAATATAAATACGAACTGACATAAGATAAAGACGAACTGACCTAATATAAACACGAATCCACACAAGATAAAGATGAACTGACATAAGATAAGGACGAATTGACATAATATAAAGACGAATTGACATAAGATAAAGATGAATTGAAATAATAAAGATGAATTGACATAAGATAAAGACGAATTGTCATAAGATAAAGACGAATTGGCATAAGATAAAGATGAATTGACATAAGATAAAGACGATTTGACACAAGATAAAATAATTGACATAAAGATAAATGATGAATTTGGAATAAGATAAAAAGATGAATTGGCATAAGATAAAAAAAAAAAAAAAAAGATGAATTGAAATAATAAAGATGAATTGACATAAGATAAAGACGAATTGTCATAAGATAAAGACGAATTGGCATAAGATAAAGATGAATTGACATAAGATAAAGACGAATTGACACAAGATAAAGATGAATTGACATAAGATAAAGATGGATTGGAAAAAGATAACAAGATAAATTGGCATCCATATAAAGATGAATTGACATAAGACAAAGTGAATTGAAAGAATATTAAAGATGAATTGACATAAGATAAAGACGAATTGGTCATAAGAATAAAGATGAATTGGCTTATAAGTTATAAAGATGAATTGACCATAAGATAAAGACGAATTGACACAAGATAAAGATGAATTGACATAAGATAATGATGAATTGGAATAAGATAAAAAGATGAATTGGCATAAGATAAAGATGAATTGAAATAATAAAGATGAATTGACATAAGATAAAGACGAATTGTCATAAGATAAAGACGAATTGGCATAAGATAAAGATGAATTGACATAAGATAAAGACGAATTGACACAAGATAAAGATGAATTGACATAAGATAAAGATGGATTGGAATAAGATAAAAAGATGAATTTGGCTAAGATAAGATGAATTGACATAAGATAAAGAACGAATTGACATAAGGTAAAAAGACGATTGCCAATAAGATAAAGATGATTTGACATAATAAACTAAACGAATTGACTTCAAGAATAAAGACGAATATTGGCATAAGATAGAGAATTGACTAATAAAAAATAAAGACGAATTACATAAGGATAAAGACGAATTGACATAAGATAAAGACGAATTGGCATAAGATATAATTGACATAAGATAAAGACGAATGACATAAGATAAAGAGAGAATTGACATAAAGAGCTGAAATTGGATAAAGAATAACCAGATGATGACATATACGAATTGACATAAGATAAAGACTGAATTCGACATAAAGTAAAGACGAATTGACATAATATAAAGATGAATGAATCCATATAAATAATACGAATCCACTAAAAGATAAAGATGAATAGACATAAGATAAATACGAATTCCACATAATATGAAAGATGAATACCACATAAGATAAATACGAATTCCACATAAAGATGAATCGACATGAATAAATACATTCCACATACGATGAGATGAATCCACATAAGATATACGATCCACATAAGATGAAGATGAATCGACATAGGGCAATACGAGATAACCACGAAATATAGACACTACATAAGATAACAAGACGAATTTATACGTAATACACGAATAAAAGATAAAGTACGAATTCACATAAGATGAAGACGAATTACATAAGGATAAAGATAACTGATACGATTCATAAGATAAAGACGAATTCATAAAAATAAACAATAAGATATCAAATGAATATGACATAAGATAAAGACTAATTGCATAAGAAATAAAGATGAACTTGACATAAGATAAAGACGAATTGACAAAGATAAAGACGAATTGCATAAGATAAACGAATTGACGATAAACGATGGCAGATAAATGAATAATGACATAAGATAAAGACTAATTGGCATAAGGTGACGACGATTGGATAAAGATAAATGAGACGACTTGACATAAGATAAAGACGAATTGGCAGAATAAGATGGAAATGATGAATTGACATAAGAGATAAATCGACATAAGATAAAAGACTTCGACATACGATAAAGCGAATTGGCATAAGATAAAGACGATTGGCATAAGACAATTAATTGAATAGATAATATGAATCGACATAAGATAAAGACGAATTGACAAAGATAAAGACGAAATTGATCGCATAAGACGAATTTGACCTATAAGATAAAGATGAATTGACATAAGGATCCAAAGACTAAAAAAATTGTCATAAGGTGAGACGAATTGGCATAAAGAAACCAAGAAACGAATTGACATAAAAAAGACGAATTGCAATTTAAGAATAAAGATTGATATGACATAATGGATAAAAGATAAAAATGAAATCGACCAATTAAGAATAAAATTAACTAATCGACAATTACGAAAAAGAAAAGAATTAGCAAGATATAAAGACAGACGAATTGGCATAAGGAAATTAAAGATTGTTAATGACATTAATAAATTAAAAGATGGAATTGACATAAAGATAAAGATGAATCGACATAAATAAAGACTAATCGACATACGATAAAGACGAATTAGGCATAAGATAAAGACGAATTGGCATAAGATAATTAATTGACATAAGATAAATGATGAATCGACATAAGATAAAGACGAATTGACATACGATAAAGATGAATCCACATAAGATAAATACGAATCCACATAATATAAAGATGAATCGACATAAGATAAATACGAATCCACATAATATAAAGATGAATCCACATAAGATAAATACGAATCCACATAAGATAAAGATGAATACACATAAGATAAATACGATTCCACATAAGATGAAGATGAATACACATAAGATAAATACGATTCCACATAAGATGAAGATGAATCCATATACAATAGAGATGAATCCACGTAAAGATACACTGACATAAGATAACGACGAATTGGCATAACGTAAAGATACACTGATATAAGACAAACAAAGTCGAAATATCCACTCAAGAATAAAAAGACGAAATTGACATAAAGATAAAGACTAATTTGGCATAAGTTGAAGACGAATTGGGCCAAAATATGATAAAGACGAATTGACATAAGATAAATGACGAAATTGGCATAATATAAAGATGCAATTGACCAAATAAGATAAAGACTAACACTGGCATAAGGTTGAAAGACGAATTGGCATAAAGATAAAGACCGAATTGACATAAAGATAAAGACTGAATTGGCATAAAGATTAAAGATGAATTTACATAAGATAAAGATGAATTTGGCATAAGATAAAGGACTAATCCGACATACGATAAAGACGAATTAGCATAAGATAAAAGACGAAATTGGCATAAAATAAAGATAAATGAATTTTGTTCTTGACCATAAGATAAAAGATGAATTGACAAAATAAGAAAATAAAGATAAATCGACATAAGATAAAGACTAATCGACATACGATAAAGACGAATTTAGGCAAATAAGATAAAGACGAATTGGCAATAAGACAAATTAATTGACATAAGATAAAAGATGAATCGACATAAGATAAAGACGAATTGAACAATACGAATAAAGATTGAATCCACATAAAGATTCTAAAACGAATTCCCACATAATAAAAATAAAGATGAATCGACATAAGATAAATACGAATCCACATAATATAAAGATGAATCCACATAAGATAAATACGAATCCACATAAGATAAAGATGAAATAACCATAAGATTAAATACGTTCCATAATTAAGACATAAGAAGAAGATGAATACACATAAGATAAATACGATTCCACATAAGATGAAGATGAATCCATATACAATAGAGATGAATCCACGTAAAGATACACTGACATAAGATAACGACGAATTGGCATAACGTAAAGATACACTGATATAAGACAAAGTCGAATTCACACAAGATAAATACGAATTGACATAAGGTAAATACTTTAGATAAAACGAATTGACATAAGATAAAGACGAATTGGCATAAGATAAAGATGAATTGACATAAGATAAAGACTAATTGGCATAAGATAAAGACGAATTGACATAAGATAAAGACGAATTGGCATAAGATAAAGATGAATTGACATAATATAAAGACTAATTGGCATAAGATAAAGACGAATTGACATAAGATAAAGACGAATTGACAAAGATAAAGACTAATTGGCATAAGATAAAAACGAATTGACATAAGATAAAGATGAATTGACATAAGATAAAGACTAATTGGCATAAGGTGAAGACGAATTGGCATAAGATAAAGATGAATTGACATAAGATAAAGATGAATCGACATAAGATAAAGACTAATCGACATACGATAAAGACAAATTAGCATAAGACAAAGACGAATTGGCATAAGATAAAGATGTTTTGACATAAGATAAAGATGAATTGACATAAGATAAAGATGAATCGACATAAGATAAAGACTAATCGACATACGATAAAGACGAATTGGCATAAGATAAATAAACAATATTAGTTCAGTTAAGGCAGTCATGGCGTTCCATATGGATCCCCTATAAAAGTGACCTTAGTCATCTATGAAATCTTGTTAATCGATTTCTTTAAATACTTTAGACTGTGGGAAAGGTCCTGTTCCCGAAATTAGTCGCCCGATGATTAGTCCTATATATCCTGACTCGCCACATTGGGCATGCCTAACTGGCAGTAATGTGCAGTTTGCCTGTACATTTAGCACTAATGGTGGGCAATAAAAGTGAAATGTGGCTGTCACTGGAGAAATGGGTCTAATGGATTTTGCGACCAGATCAGATTACGAATACGTCATCCTTATTGCGTTTCCGACACATTCGTCATAAAGAGGATTATATTCTATTCTATTCTGCTTATATTTAAGGGTGGGAATTGGATCGAATATCATAACGAGGAACCAGTTTAACATTTATATACATGTATATGTGGCTGTTACTGGAGGAATTGGGCTTATGGGATTTTGCGAACAGTGTAGATCCAGATCAGACTGCGCATCCGCGCAGTCTGATCAGGATCTGCACTGTTCGCCATTCCATCGATGCAACACCCGTCATGCTTCTATCTAACAACGAATGCAGATCGTTATCAGGCTACAGGGATGTGCTATTTGATCAGGAGCTATACTGGTGACACGTCCAATGAGCCCCATTTCTCAAGTCACAGCCTCAAATTACCCCGACCACACAGGTCCCTGCTAACCTATCAGAGTACGCACACTGGACGGACACTGGGTAATACGAATCCGAATCTATGTGATTTTGAAGAGGATGTGCGATTTCTTTTATGAAAACTAGTTACAAAACTTTCTGTGAGTGACGTCAAAGTTGATCAAATGTTCTTTGCACTTGCTATGAACATTTAGGCAACTTTGACGTCCTTTACGGATAATATCGTAAATTCTGTAATTAATTTAATTAGATGTCGCACATCTTCTTAGGTACAACGTCACATTTTCATTTCGTCCATGGATCTGATTTTTCCTGCACAACACTAAATGTTAGAAATTCATGGTATATTGTATGGCGAAGCAAACATTTTAAACAAGCGTTGGTGTTTTTACATCAGTAACACATATCTAATCTGTGTTCCGGCAGATTACATAAATATTTTACTGGCAGTTTGTTAATTAATTATGTAGAATGCATCTCCGCTCTTTGTCAAACGCCACAAGAGGTGAATCTGGTTGATGGATTGAACATACTGAGATGGCCGAGCTGCCCACTCCATGAACCATACAGTACATACAGTCGCGAATAGCAAAGTTCACATATATGGTATGCATATATTCCATCACAGTTAGAAAGCAAGTATGTTTGAATGATCTGAGTAGGACGAGTACAACAGGTACACTGTATCAAAAGCGGTAAAATTCCGGTCAGCACGGGGTACTGTGCCGCTCCGTTTTTGACTGGGTGGAGTGCACTAGTCATTTAGGAATGCGCCTTATTTCGCGGACACGACCAGCTAGTTAATAACAGGTGTGTCCAGCCGCTCCCTGAATCATTACTCTCTGTCCAGCCTCTGGTATGGTCATTTATAATCCCTCTGCACGGGAAGAACTATTCAACACGTCGCCATATATGCGTCTACAGTCTGGTACTATACAAGCAGACAATTGTCTCCCTGGATAACCGAGAATGAAGAAATGTACGATGAATACTAATGCGACATGCGTAGCCCCAGATCAGCCTGCGCATCCACGCAGTCTGATCAGGGTCTACGCTGTTCGCCATTATCATAGCCATTATCGTAATGACTTGTTCATAATAGGACCGTGTGCATATGCAGAGCATCCAGACAAATCGTGTTATACCCCTGGCATAAGAAGTACATATATGTCGAGGGGTATATCGTTTTCGTCAATCCGTCCGTCCGTCCTTCCGTCTGCTCGTCCGTCCGTCCGTTCGTTCGTCTGTTCGTCCGTTCGTCCGTCCGTAAGATTTGCGTTTTCGGGTACCCATCGTGTTCCTACTAAGTCGAGGACAGGACAAAATTCGGGTATATGGGTGAAGTGGGGTAAGTACATTTTGTACCAGTCGGTGGTCGATGCAGCAGGTGATTAGTAAGACATTAGTGTCCGGGTGGGTGGGTGTGTGGCCACCATCCGTCAACCCCGCCGTTTAAATTGAGGCGATATTTCACCGCCCAGGAATGCCATTAACCCTTAGAATGCGGGAAACCTAAATTGTCGTCTGCTGATATTTTAAATTTTGATTTCTTTCTGAAGAGGAACAAGGTTTAACAGCACTTCAGAATCATTTACATTGGATAGTATACGTCAACATGGCGGGACAACTGTTTATAAATGTAACTTTGTACGTATTGCAAGATTTAATGGTTAACTCGTATATTGGCGAAAACGTCGCAATATGGGAATAATTAAGACGAAATGCTATGCTTTAACTAGTCGTGAAACTAGGGCGACACTATAACAATACATTTAGTTCCAGGTATGTATGTGTACGTAGTTTGGAAACGAAGATCATGTAGATACAAATTCCAAGGTTCAATTGAATGATCAAATTCTATATGGGCCACAGATTGGGAAAAGGTATCATAGGACAGTTTCAGAAACAAACTGTAGATTTTGGATTCTTATCCAATCACTTTCCATTCGGCAGAAAACCTACATACTTCCGTGACTGATTGGCGAACAGTGTAGTCCCTGATCAGATGTGCAATCTGATCTGGGACTACGCTGCTCGCGCACGTCGTAATAAGGTACGTTTTCTCAGCCGGTGGTCCATATATTTACATTCATGAAAAGATGAATTAAATGCATGTATAATTTATATTTTGTCACATGATATGCCTTCAAATCCAACGGCCCAAAGTAGTTGCTGGGACCGTAATGGTCGGTAATCCATTTACAGGGACATCAAAACAAGTTGTCCAGTTGTGATTCTATACAGCGATGTGTGTGTCCTTTCCAATCTCTGTGAAATAATATTATTTTAACGAGGAGATAATAATGTACTGTGAAATCCAATCAATCGGGCGTACTATCCCTGCTGGCTTAATAAGCCACCCGCTGTCACTTGTATCCAAGCATGGTCATTTCCGGTTACCATGGTAACGGATTAATCAAACATTAACTATACATTTTGTTTTTATCATTTATCCCTTTTTTCTCGTTGGTTCGTTTCATATAAAACAAACAACATGCATTTGTTTTGGAGAAATAAGAAGTAAAATAGCAGTTAATGTATTGCCAAAAGAGATAAAATCGTAAGTTTCGCCATATTTATTTATTTTGTTATATTGTTTTTATTTATATTTATTTATTTATGTATTTGTTATTTATTGATTGATTGACAGTAACTGTGTGAATATCCAGATTGATCTGTGTTTACACTGGTCATCAAATTCAAGGTCCGCTGGTCAACTCACAGCCCACTTGTAACGTTGTACATGTATGTCTCTGATTAGCGGTCATTGTGTATTACAGGGCCAATTTAATTCACGCTATGTTATTACGACAAAACATAATTTGTTATATCAGAAGTGTTACCATCGCTACGGGTATCCGTTGGCAAATTGACCATTGCGATGTTAATGTGAATTCCTGTTGCGGTATTACGAAAAAGGTTCATTATAGGAATGAATGGCCATTTTGTGGAATTTATCGGGGTATAAACTTGGAAAAGTCGCGGGAATACTGGATGAAATTTTTTCGAAAATTGTAATTTTTTAAGGCCTCGTCCAGTATTCCAGCGACTTTTCCAAGTTTATACCCCGATAAATTCCACAAAAAGGCCATTCATTCCTTATAATTCCAGCATTTGAAATAAATTCATCAAGAAAATGTGTTTATTTTCCTGACGGTTACGGAAAGTAGTTCGGCATGGAGTTTACTGGGATATGAATTTTGGACGGAGACTTGCAACGGACCAATCAAATGTTAGGGAATTGTGTAAATATGTTTGTGCTGGAATTATTGATAAATAAGTGGCGGTCTGAAAACGTGCACTACGGTATAACGACCAGCGCATGTCCTGATTCGCGCAGTTTGATCAGGGCAAACATTGTTCATAATCTAATCATCTGCGATCAGCACAGTCGCATTGGAAAATTCAAATCAATCTATAAATGCCTATTTTGAAACAAAACTCGAAACTGAATCGAAGATGTGATAACATGTCGGTACTGTGTTTAATAGTGTTACTGATTTCCTAAACAACAAACCCAGCAGCGTCTCGTTTCGTATGACACAAGTAAATTTGTTTAATAAATATCATTTTAAATAATTGACTCATGTAAGATCCTCTATAAAATATACATGTACAGTCGGTTGCGATAGTCTACGCCCCGCCATTTTCAACCAGCGTAACTCCGGATCAGTCCATCTTATGTTATCCCACTTCATTCTTATTGTTATTAGATCATCCAGACATGGTACGGTAATGGGGTAGGATAAATTACTTATAACACAGTTGTCCGCATGTACGATCGATAATCCGCTCGCTGAAGCTCGTGGATTATCTCCTCCTCCTGCGGACGAATCGTGTTCTAAGGATTATTTGTATTGTGCCGAAATGCGTTTCATTTCTAGAGCATGTGTGATAATCGTCTCTTGTAATTCTACACAGAACTGCAGCTGTACACTACACGTATGTACATATAGAGTATATGTGTTCAAATTGAGACGTAAATATAGAATGTATATATTTGTATCAGCTGCACGTTAACTAAAGCAATATTTACGACATAGTGCCTTGTCTGGGCCCCGTTTCACTAAACTTCGTACGACTAAAATGTTCGTAAGTGCAACATTATATTTATTGGATTTACATTTATTGAGCATATGCCTATGATCAATAAATGTAAATCCATCAATTGATATTTCCGGACGATTCTATATTTGCACTTACGAACATTTTAGTCATACGAAGTTTAGTGAAACGGGCCCGTGATGACGTCAATTTATCTGCGTTCCTACACAACCGTCTGCGCTAATCTTGCCAATATTTGAATTTATTTTTATTTCAAAATACCTGAATATTGTGTATGAAACAAACTATTTTGATTGTCTGTGCTACAGTTCAGGCTCAGCCAACCAAATTGTTTGATTGCGAGTTTAGGTTGCCACTAGGTGTTCGGAAACGTTGACACCTTGGCAAGATTCACGCATTCGGTTGTGTACCGTACCTTTTCATCGGCGTTTTCCTTTGATCTATTTTTCCCACACCTGGCTGGACCCTAATTAAGCGTAATTGGGACCAGCATGTACTTAAATTCACATATAAGCAGCAGGGGTTTAATACGCTGAGAATAAGTAAGCTATAACTTCACAATGGCGGCTTCAGCATTTTCCAGCCGATTTATTTTAGTGTCAGCAAATTGTTGAAGCAACGGTTTACGACCTAGAACTAACTTGCGGCAACGTACATGCTTTGGGGAAATATATAAATGTACAATGTGGTATTTGTGAATTTGCAATCAGCGTAGATCCTGATCAGCATGCACTTATGTGCATGCTGATCATGGTCTACACTGATTGTAATATGAATCATTTATATAACGGGGCTAAATCAAATTCAAAATAATATCTACATGCTTACGTTTTTATGATAGGCTGACTCTGCTGTATACCGATGTAAAGTTTGTATTCTCATTTTCTTGACCACATTTTCGCATTTTCCTGACAAAATTGGCTTATTTTTGGGCTTTCGCCAGCGTACCTCCCGACCAGCTAAAGTAAAGATCGACCATGTCTATTTGGGCACAATCAAACATGGTTCGCAATCGAAATTGTGAACAGTATATACCCTGATTAGACTGCGCGGATGCGCAGGCTAATCTGGGGATATACTGGTCACAAATGTATAGTCCGTTTTTCTCTCAAATCTGTTTGCATATTGTTAAGATGTGGACTGTCATTTATCGCCCACTTCAATGCGTATCGGACTGTAGGGTGGGTTTAATAAGCCGTGTTTCAATGGCCATTCATTTGGTCAATATGGTTAGACACAAGACACAGATTGAAATAAAATTCCAATTGTTGAATGTGGGAAAATGTATATTTTATTCACCTATTCATTCCGCATCTGAGCACCTGTTTCAATGCGCGCCAATTGTTGTCGCCCCCGCTTGCGGACAGCGCGATATAGTGGGCACATTGGCGTACTTCCGCAAATCCGTACATACGTCCGTACATACGTCCGTCCGTCCGTCCGTACGTGCGTCACGGCGGGAGCCACCACCATTGACCTTTCCTATATAATGAAATCAATTCATAAGATATAGTCAAGCGATCCATGATAATCGCTGTATGCGACTAGCAGAAAATGTATAATTTCAGAACAGAATAAAACATCCTTTATTTGGCATCAATCTCAGACCACGCAGTGGTATATGAGTGCATACATGTATACATATACTAAATTGTATTGCCAACAACATGACGGACGGCATGCACGTATATGAGGCGGCGAGGGAATTTAGTTACAGTTGCAATTACTAGTATTCGTTGGTGTTTGACATCAATAATACATTATCTACGGAAGCCGATAAGGGTCACCAAGTCAAAAATATATTATCTCGTAATTACGAGATGATGTCGTAATTACGACATAATTTTCTCGTATTACAGATGATCGTGTAATACGAACATAATATCTCGTAATTACGAGATGATGTCGTATATGACATCTCGTAATTCTCGTAATTACGACATAATTTTATCTCGTAATTACGAGATGATGCGTAATACACATAATAATTTTATCTCGAAATTACGAGGATGGATGTAGTAATTACGACAATAATATTATCTTCGTAAATTACGATAGACCTAATTTTATCTCGTAATTACGAGATGATGTTCTAAATATGACATAATTTTATCTCGTAATTACGATATGATGTCGAATTACGACATAATATTATCTCGTAATTACGATAAATTTCGAATACACCAAAAAATTATCTCGTAATTACGACTAATAATTATCTCGTAAATTACGAGATGATGTCGTAATTACGACATAATATCTAATAAATCAACCGTAATACTACATTGATGTCGTAATTACGAGATAATATTTTTTTGACTTGGTGACCTCTGTCGGCTTCCGTAATTATCAGAAGTGTTACAAAATAGTCACTACTGGAACATTTGCATGAGGTAACTCTAATCGGTGTGTAAACATTCATTACACATTACGAGTATGTTTCTTAATTTTCTTTGTAAATATGGCTTGGATTTTCATTAGAATTGCGTCCTCCAGCACCTCGTATGTCATTTACCACAAATTTTGCTATTCTCTAAGACTTTCATTTTTAGTATGAATGTTGTGAGACATATTTCCCATATTCTTTACCCATCTTACTCTGGGTACACACTGATTAAAATATAGGTATAAATGTTGTTAAGAAATATAAATTAAATCTCTTGTGCCCACCAAGGTAGTGGCCCAAAACATCAGTGGCAGTAATTGGAACTAGTTACGTGACGTGAAAAACATGTTCAATCGCCAAAATTATGCTTGAAAATGATGTACATTAGTATATCTGTTGACTAAATTTCGTATGACTAAAATGTTAGTAAGTGTCAAATTATGATAGTCTGTAAATTTCACATTAACAATGTTAATTAACAATTATTGGATTTACATTTATTGAGCATAGGCTGCATATGCAGCCTATGCTCAATAAATGTAAATCCATCAATGGAAATTTCAAGACGATCATAAATTTGAACTTACGAACATTTTACTCGTACGAAGTATAGTGAAACGGGCCCCAGGATCTGCAAGAAATACAGTCATCTGTATTATTTTTTAGTGACGACTTTTGACAAAATCACGCATGAGAAATGCTTGATTTACCAACCTATATGTGGCTGTGACTGGAGAAATGAGGCTTATGCGATTTGTTACCTGCCTAGCTCCTGATCAAATAGTACACTCCTGCTTCATGAGAGCGATCTATAGTGCTTGTTAGAAGCATGACGGATGATTCATGATGGCGAACAGTGCAGACCCTGATCAGACTGTGCGGATGCACAGGCTGATCTGGATCTACACTCATCGGAAAACCCATAAGCCCCGTTATTCCAGTCACAGCATCATATAGAACTGACACACTACCGCATGTACTAAACTAGTCAATCATTGTCAATTGCTTCATTTAAAAATACATGAAAAAAAGTGCTTGAAATTAATTTGCAAAATTAAGCAAACTGATTGGATGAGCCTGAGCTGTAGCCTGAGCTGTGCTACGGCTCAGACAATAAAATTACTTGATGGCGACTTGGAATTGCTAGATACTGGATTATTGTGCTTGAAATCAAGCAACTTGATTGTCTGAGCCTGAGCTACACTACAGCTCAGGCTCGGGCAATCGGATTACTATATTTCGACTTGTCATTGCCAATATATGTTCATACACGTTGATAATGTTGGCATGGCAAGATTACAACAAGAAAGTTACTTCGCGAGTATACCATTACCAAGGTATATGCTCACGTGGTACTAACAACAACAACAAGTACTGAAACTTCCAGAATCCATCCGATTCAAAGTACGTATTGTCTTATAATGTTCTTATTATGTAACGGATTTTTATGAAATATGGCGCATCAAACGCATCTTGTTAAGCTGCATTTGGCGGTCTCTGTATTTTCGCCCAAACTTCTGTCGTTTTTGCAAGAATTGACATAAGTCTGTGCCGAACTCCCTGGATCACGAAATGCAGCTCTTGAAGACGCGTTTGCTGCGCCATATTTCATCAAAATCCGTTGCATATTAAGGAAAATATCAAATAATACTTACTTTGGAGTGGGCGACGTTGTTGTTGTTGCAACCACGTGATCATGCACCTTGCATTAAGTTTTAACTCGTGGTTGTGTCCCTTTCACTGGCCGGCTAGTGAAATAGCATACATGTGATTATGTTTCAGATGAGAAAAGTACGGAAGCCCATTAGGGCCACTTCACTTTTTTTTATTTCCATTTATTCAAGATCTTTTCTTGAATTTTCAAGATCTTTTCTTGAATTTCAAGTTCTTTTCTTGAATTTTCGAGATCTTTTCTTGAATATTCAAGATACTTTCTTGAATTTTCAAGTTCTTTTCTTGAATTTTCAAACTATTTTTTAGAATTTTCGAGATCTTTTCTTGAATTTTCAAAATACTTTCTCGCATACAGAGTACATGCAGAATTCTTGAAAATTCAAGAAAAGATCTCGAAAATTCAAGAAAATAACTTGAAAATTCAAGAAAACATCTCGAAAACATCTAGAAAATTCAAGAAAGTATCTTGAAAATTCAAGAAAAGATCTCGAAAATTCAAGAAAACAACTTGAAAATTCAAGAAAAGATCTAGAATAAATGGAAAAAGTAAAGTGGCCCTAATGGGCTTCCGTAGAAAAGCCATGCGACGTTGTACCTTAGAAGATGTGCGGTATATTTACAAAGCAAAATACGATATTTTCCATAAAGTTGTCGCTGTGCCTGGAGAAATGTGGCTTGTGGGATTTCTGACCAGTGTAGCTCCTGATCAAATAGCACACTCCTCTAGCCTGATATCGATCTATATTGGTATTTAGAAGCATGATGTGCGGATGCACAGGCTGATCAGGATCTACACTGGTCGCAAAACCCATAAACCCCAATTATCCAGTCACAGCCACAAAATACGTTGAAGGTTGATGAAATGGTCAAAGGAAATGAGGAATAGAAATCCGCATTTCCTTTGAACATTTCGTCTCTTAGGTACAAAATCTCGTAGCTTGTGTCACAACCAGAATGGCTTTTTTTTCCAAACTGACACATGTCAACCACAGATGTTGAAATATTAGAAACATACAAATATGTGTGAGATATATGATAGACACTGCACGATAGTGGAAAGTGAGATATATATATATGCGGTCACAATTCCGAGGAGTCGTCGTCGTCATCGTATTCACATTGTGACCTTGACATTTGTCACATTGAGACACTCGCAGGCGATCGCCTTGTTTGGTGTACGTAGCCCCGCAGGGGACATGGATTTTTGTTATTAATTCGTTCCCACGAAATAACAATTCATTCCCTCAATTTCGCACGAAATAACAATTCGTTACCTCAATTTAACAATTCGTTCCCTCGAATTAACAATTCGTTCCCACGAAATAACAATTCGTTCGCACGAAATGACAATTCGTTCCCACGATATAACAATTCGTTACAACGAATTAACAATTCGTTCCCGTGGGAACGAATTGTTAATTCGTGGGAACAAATTGTTACATTGAGGGAACGAATTGTCAATTCGTGCGAACGAGGGAACGAGTTGAATCGAGGGAACGAGTTGTTATTTCGTGGGAACGAATTAATAAATAAAAAAGTATACGCCCCCTGCGGGGCTCCGTATTGGTGAATGTGTGCGCATGTATGAACACCATTGTCAGAATCCCAATGCAATACGTATAATCGAGCGAGCGAGCCTCTTGAAACATTTCCGTCTCACAATAGGTTTACGCGATTATTTAACCTAACAATTATGGAAAACGCTATGCAAAATCATCGTTCATGTTCTCATGTTTCTAAAATAGCTGTCAGGATTTCTATTTTATTTTATTTTAATTACAGTATGTCGACCACCTGTATATTTAAGTATCAATGACATATTAATAAGTTAGTATGTGGTTTGGCTCGTGACTAGGTTCTACTCTCGCACTGGATTTCGAAACACTTACATTTGAGACGCGCCATGTGATTTTGTACCTTCGGACATCTGCGTAAATTTGTTAACTACGTTTTTCAAAATTTACAATATTTTTCATAAATACAGTCAAAAGTTGACAAAATCTTCAGAGTACATGCAGAGTATATGCGGAATCACGGTTCTTCCGCATGTACGAGGAGATAATCCGCGAGCTTTAGCGAGTGGATTATCGATCGTACATGCGGACGAACGTGATTTAACTGTGTTATCACATCCTCATCCATACAATGCCCGTGTGTTGTGAATATAATTCCGCATGTACTCTGAAAATGTTGTCACCTTATGACGCCATTTACGGAAAATAATGTAAAATAATAATGTATTCAATGAAATTACGCAGATGTCCGAAGGTACTAATTCACATGGCATGTCTCATTATGCACGGCTGTGTACATTTCAAGGCTTATTAGGGCGGGTATTATGTTCACAGAGAATGGGCTGATCAAGTTAATATAGATATATAAGGTGGGACCGTAATTGGAGAAATATGACATGTGACATTTGTTGCCCACGCAGTCTGCTCGTTCAGTCATGCAGTCTGATAATACTGTTTACTGTTTGGTATATAGAAACATCACGTACATTTAAGTGCTCAATAAATGTAAATCCATCAATTTAAATGTCCAGACGATCCTGAATTTGCGCTTACGAACTTCTTAGTCGTACGAAGCTTAGTGAAACGGGCCCCTAGTTTGGCCCTCACATACGTCTTTGCGATTTTGTATGTGGCAGTTGAATCTGGTTATACCCCTTATGTGAGTATTAGTAATGTTATATTAGGGGAATGGGTCAAGTGACTTTGGTGTGGTATGGACCTGGCACCAGGTCAGGTTATGCTAAATTTAGGTCTTATTATATTTGTTCTCGATGTAAATATTTCATTCTGATTTTGGGATCCCCCCCTCCCCCCCCCCCAATGCAGCAGGTTAAAACGGGATCGAATCCGTCCGCCAGGCCTTACATGACCGTAGCAATAAACAAAGAAACAAACTGATTGCCGCATGCATGTACCCTAAACATTTGTCAACTTTTGATTTCATTTATGTAAAATATTGTAAATTTTGTAAACGTATTTAATAAAAGTATGGGGAAGGTACAAAATCACAAGGCTTTTGACTTCATTTATGTAAAATATTGTAAATTTTGTAAACGTATTTAATAAAAGTATGGGGAAGGTACAAAATCACATGCTTGTCTCATATATGACTGCATCCACGCTTAAAGCAGTTGCGGTTTTGGCGGGAATTCACTTGACGTTTTCCCTTTCATCTCGTAAGACGTACATTACACACCTGACTTCTAACGAGTGACCAGACGAGCGTATGGGCTTATCAAGCTTTACCAGACACAATAGTTCACTTTGATGTCTCGGAACACCCTAACCCAAGGCGCATGATCACGTGGTTATAACAACAACAACAGTGGCTGAAAGTGTTGAAATCTTGCCCACTCCAAAGTAAGTATTATTTGATATTTTCCTTAATATGAAACGGATTTTGATGAAATATGGCGCAGCAAACGCGTCTTCATGAGCTGCATTTGGTGGTCTAGGGTGTTTGGCACAGACTTATGTCGTTTTTTGCGAAGAATCGATTTCCGTGTCTCAAGACGACATGCGTGTCGGTAGACAAGGAAATCGATTCTTCGCAAAAACGACAGACGTTTGGGCGCAAATACAGAGACCACCAAATGCAGCTTAACAACACGCGTTTGATGCGCCATATTTCATCAAATCCGTTACGTAATAAGGACAATATAAAATAATACGTACTTTCAATCGGTTGGATTATGGAAGTTTCAGTACTTGTTGTTGTTGTTAGTACCACGTGATCATACACCTTGTAACCTACAAGGCGAACCACGCCAATATGTATCCAAACGGTCGCTCAGATATTATCCGCCTTTGCAGAACGTTTGTTTAGTTTACACAGTAGTGTCCTCGTTTGAATGAAGTCACAGTTAGATCACGGTTCGTCCGCACGTACGAGGAGATTATATAGAGGTTATTCATATTTTTGCAATGAATATGACATATATGTTCATCGAGTGGTGTGAAATGTCCATATTTCACGAGTGCCGTTAGGCACTCGTGAAATATGGACATGTCACACCACTCGATGAACACATATGTCATATTCGTTTCAAAATTATGAATATTCTATTTATTATATACCGCTCCATGGAAATTAGCAGTTTTATAGACTGTATACGGTAATGAATGTGTATTTGCAGCCTATTTGCAGTCCGGCACTGCAGGTGCGCGTTATGAATATAGATAGCGGAAGTAGTCATATTTTCACCGGAAGTTGTTTATTTCATCGATGAGAACATGACTTTTATTTACATCGTATATCTATGTATTTCATGGGTAGGTATATAACAAATATGTATACTACATGCTACTTCTTTGTCGAACACTGCTGACAGAATCGGTTTCACTAATTTTCAGCAAAAATTCTGAATATGAATATGACAAGAAACTTAGAAATGTCGAAAGTTATTTGCACAGCCTTGCTCGGCCATGTCTTAATGTTGTCTTGTATGTATATGACTTTTATGTGAATGTTGTCTTCGATGTATGTTCTAGTCACAGGTTGAAGTAACGGACCGAGGTCTATAAATGCATTAAATATGCATAAATGCATATATAAATGAGAACAAAAAATAAGCTAATTGTTTTTTCTAAAAGCATATATAAATGAAGAAAACAAATAAGGTAATAAAATTATTTTTTTAGCTTCTTTTTTTTCTTTTATACATGTATATACATATGCTTTAAGGCATATTTAATGTATTTATATACCTCGGTCCGTTTCTTCAACCTGTGATTCTAGTCTGTAATTGTGAAAAAGTTTGGATTAATCAATTCCGTGTAGTCCCGCTGTAGTTCAGGTATATAGAGAATAGTAGGTTAGTGCCGTGGATGGGAAAACTATCTGGCAAGGCTTCGCCAGATATTTTTCCCATTCACGGCACTAGCCTACTATTCTATTTATCCCGTCAACACATACAAATAGCTTAAAATGCAATAAAATAACCACGACCACCGCACATATTCATACGCAGTGATTAGGTCGTATTGACAGGATATAAAAAATGTTTCACGGCACATACGCACTGTGTTGACGGGATAAATGCACACTCTGTGACAGGTGTGCGACTATATCATGGGTATACATAATCAAGGTGCATGATCACGTGATTACCGCAACAATGTACTGTCTGAAAGTCTTGAAAGCGCGCCCACTCCAAAGTAAATATTATTTGATATTTTTCTTAATATGCAACGGATTTTACTATGGCGCAGAAAACGCGTCTTCATGATCTGTAGTTGGTGGTCTCGGGGGACTTCGGCCCATCATTATGTCGTTTTTGCGAAGAATCTATTTCAGTCTGAGTATTGACAGTAAACACGGAAATTGTTTCTTCGCAGAAACGACAGATGCACATGCAGGCTGATCTGGATCTATATTTCTTCAATAACAGCCACAATTGCCTTTCTCCAACAATAAATAACACTGTTCCTTTGTTCTTTAACACTTTCAACACCACAGGCTTGTACAGTGGTATTGACAAAAAGTGTAGATCCAAATGAGCCGGCTCGTGACGAGCCGTCTCATCAGGATCTGCACTTTTTGCAAGTAATTTTTCATATTTTTGAGAACAGACACTTCTCCCTTTTCATAAATGCACTATAGTCTGACAAATTGACATATCAAAGTCCATTCCAGTTATTTAAAGGTGAAAGGGTTAATCATTGTTTTGTGGAGGATAATTGCCGTCTTTGTTCTTTACCGTCTGATGTTTGTGTACACGTATTATGTCTGCATCCAACTTCAGTTCCCCGACTGCATCAAACATGCACGTGACCTCATTTATGATCATGTGACCTTGCTCGTGTGCATGTTAACGCTGTAAGAGAAGCTATATACAATGCACCTGTAAGTTATATAATATAACCCTTTAAACCGGACACCCTGGCGACTCCATTGTGTTTAATTTAGATGGGTTTCACTGTCATTTCTTTCACTGTCGTGTCTTTTCATGATTGAAAAATACAAAAACTGTTCATGGAATGCTTAATTATAGTGGAACCTCTCTAAACCGGACACCCTGGGAGGTCCCCAAGGTGTCCGGTTTAGAGAGGTTCCACTGTATACACGTTTTAAATGGTATGGGTTGAAATGAAGAAAAAAAACGACCACATATTTTGTTTACCCTTCCTCTTGTCTGTGATTATAAGCTTTAAATCAGGGGCCCGTTTCACTAAATGTCGTACGTCTAAAATGTTCGTAAGTGCAAATTTAGAATCGTCTGGAAATTTAAATTGATGGATTTACATTTATTGAGCATAGGCTGCATATGCAGCATATGCTCAATACATGTAAATCCAATAATTGTTTACAAAAAAACATTGTTAATGTGAAATTTACAGACTATCATAAGTTTGCACTTACGAACATTTTAGTCGTGCGAAGGTTATAGTGAAACGGCCCCCCTGTGATGTATGGTTCCTGTTTAAATACAATGCAAGCATGTTATGCAGGATGATCAACAGGAATTACGAAGATCTGTATATTTATAACACCGTCATGACTATTAACCCTTACACCGCCGAATTAACTGTTGTCGTCTGCTGTTTATTTTTTATTTTCGATTTTTCTCATCAAAAACATGGTTTGACAGCATTTTAGAATGATTCTAAAGTGCTGTCAAACCATGTCTTTATTGAGAAAGAAGGTAAAATATAAAGCATCAGCAGACGACAATTTTCGTGCTCAGCAGGTTACAGTACAAAACGGTCCAGACGACTAAAATAGATGAGGTTATCATTTACCGTTGATAGTTAATACACTGTGAACACAATAACATAAATATAAAGTTTAGCTTTCAATGAAACACATTGCGATCGGTAGTATCTAAACGACACTAAATACCATAACCAGCCACTGATGGCCGAGAATACCAGTAAATCATACCCGTACACTTATATGTGGCTGTGACTGGAGAAAGGGGGCGTATGGGATTTGTGACCAGTGTAGCTGCTGTTCAAATAGCACACTTCTGTAGCCTGATAACGATCTACATTGTTTGTTTGAAGCATGACATGTGTTTCATCGATGGAATGGCGAACAGTGCAGATCCTGATCAGACTGTACGGATGCGCAGGCTGATCTGGATCTACACTGGTCGCAAAACACATAAGCCCCATTTCTCCAGTCACAGCCACATATTTTATTGGTGACATCTCCCGTGAAACTGAATGGCTGATTTTAGTGTAAGCCTATCGTGAATTGGATACAATTCCATATTACATGGTAGGTATTAGACTTCTAATTGGAGTTAACGAGATTCAATTATAGACAAATAGCTCCCACACCCGTCATCATGACCGTGTATTTGTTTGCAATAAAATCCATGGTACTACTACAGTGAAACGTCTCTAAACCGGACACCCTGGGAGGACCCCAGGGCGTCCGGTTTAGAGAGGTTTCATTGTAAATCAGACATTTGATCATTATGAGCCATAGTTATGTGACATACGATCACGAAAAGAAAGTATCCCCACAGATAAATGGCCAAGCAACTCATCAAAAATAAGGTCAACGGTATTTTCTTGGTGTCCGGTTTAGAGAGGTTTCGTTGTATTTCTATTTGGGTCAAACGCATTGCCGAACATGGGGATATGTTCTGTTATTGACGTCCAAAGTTCACGGTAAACATGGGAAATTGTGTAAATATTTTTCATGAGATACTGCCCTCCCACACCCATACGCATAATGGCATTGTATTGTTTGTTTGTCATACGAAATATATTGATCATGGTACTGGTATTTCTATTTGGGCCAAACGCATTGCCGAGCTTGGTGATATTTTCTGTAAATGACGTCGAAAGTTGATGAAATCTTCATAGAAAATGCATTTGCTTTGAACACCTTTCGACGTAATTTACGGAAAACATCGTAAATTTTGTAAATAATTTTCATGACAGACAGCACATTTCCTTGGTGCAAAGTTTTCATGAAAAATCACACATCTCTTTATTGCCATAGGAACACACTCAAGGTGCATGGTCACATGGTTACAACAACAGCAACACTTACTTAAACTTAAGCCAGAAGCGCCTCTGATTCAATGTACGTTTTCTTTTATATTGTCCTTATTATGTAAGCATTTACGACCTTATGTTACTAGACCATCGATATGGCGTATCAAACGCGTCTTGTTAAACTGCATATGGTGGTCTCGGTACGTTGGCACAAACGTCTGTCGTTTTTGCGAATAATCGATTTCCGTGTTTACTGACAATACTGACACGGAAATAGACTCTTCGCAAAAACGACACAAGTATGTGCCGAAGTCCCGATACCACCAAATGCAGGCCATGAAGGCGCGTTTGCTGCGCCATATTTCATCAACATCCGCTGCATATTAAGGGAAATATCAAATAATATTTACTTTGGAGTGAACGTGCTATCAACATTTTCAGCCATTGTTGTTGTTCTAACTACGTGATCATGCACCTTGACACTGTATACCGTCGTTTTGCATAAAAAAAACCAACGGCAGTGAACTGGTATTGCAAATACTAGCAAATCCGAACTAAAAGCGACATTACATAAAAGTGGAAGTCACTTTTCTCCGTTACATGTAGGACAGACGACTAAAGTTGTAAATCCTATTGGAGTCTCTTTGAACATGGGAAGTGTAAACTTCCCATTAGCGCAGGTCTAGATCTATATCGCTGTATTTATCCCTGTCTCCTGTGTTTATCTATGTCTCCCTAGCCATTATCACAACGACGATAACCATCTATGGAAATATTGACAAACATTGTTATTTGTGGTTGTGACTGAAGAAATGGGGCTTATCGGTTTTGTGACCAGTGTAGATCCCGATCAGACTGTGCATCCGCACAGTCTGATCAGAATCTGCACTGTTCGCTATTCCATCACGAATACAGCCATCATGCTTATAACTATTAATACATATCGGACCATGCTTTAAATTATGGTCCCGTCACTATATGACATTAGCCGTTGCTGGGACGTAAATCGCAATCACTTTTACTTGGAAACTACCGGCGGACAAATAGATATTCACGTAAATCGCAATCACTTTTACTTGGAACTACCGGCGGACAAATAGCTATTCGCATATATCGCAACGTTTATAATATAGTTTATATTTATAATACAAATACATATCAACATACATAATTTAGTGTCGCAGGTAACAGACGCAGGCGCAGAATGACCTGGGCATATCATGGTCGGTTATGCGACACAACTACATGTATACATAGTCAGCCGTGTCCATAGTAGTACGATTGTAGTTTGTCTATTATGTCCGCTATCTTTGTCACATGTACTTGTTGAAAATGTATTTTGTACTACTTCATGGGCCATATGGCTTACAAATGTTGAATAAAACAAACATGATTCATGTTGTGTTGCATATCGTTATCAGGCTACAGGAATGTGATATATGATACGGTGCACACTGGACTGCATGGACATACGTCCCATAAGCCCCAGAGGCCCGTTTCACTAAACTTCTTACGACTAAAATGTTCGTAGGTGCAAATTTAGAATCGCCAGGAAATTTCAATTAATGGATTTACATTTATTGAGCATAGGCTGCATATGCAGCCTATGCTCAATAAATGTAAATCCAATAATTGTTTACAAGAAAACATTGTTAATGTGAAATTTACAGACTATCATAATTTTGCACTTACGAACATTTTAGTCGTATGAAGTTTAGTGAAACGGGCCCCTAGTTCTCCAGTCACCGCCACGTTTCTCTCACCAAATTTGTAACACAGACATTACACTGGTGTATTACAAAATATATATATTTATTCTGTAAATATTCAGTTCTGATTTTCTAAAATAAATCAAATATTGCCGCTTGTCACATGCACGCGGGATATAATACTCTAGACACACTATCGAATGAATCGTCGTGTAATTATCATAAGTGATTCCCAGTTCTACGTATCTGTATTATTAATCGGAAACCTGTCTGTTTTGTCATCGTAGCGCGATCTTTATCTGTCAGTTTAGCGATTACCGATAACTGAACGGTTCGTTGATGCCATTTGATAATCCATGTTTATACTAAACTGTATTAGTATAATACATACGAAAAAGACCATGCGATTTGGTACCTAAGAAGATATGTAATTTTTCATGAATTTGTTTACAAAAACTGCGACAGTTTTCCGGTAAATAGAATCAAACGTTGACGAAATTATCAGTGCAAATGCGGAATAGAATAGAATTCCGCATTTGCTCAAACAATTTTCGTCAACTTTAGACATCATTTACAGAAAGTATCACAGTTCCTGTAAATAGTTTTCATGAAAAATGAAAATCCCATTGGATCCAAAATCATATGGCTTGTTTCATTATTATCATTTTCTCGTCGATTGAGTTTTGAATGTTGTCGTTAAACTTTTTACGATAGGCTAATGTGTTCTTTGAATATATTGGATTATATGATAGTGATGTACGTGTATATAATTTGTTTAGTTATTGTGTACCTCATTGTGGTTTCATAACTCATTAATCACATACGGTGTTTCGTCTGAAATAGGCCCTGTCAGAAATAGAATAGAGTTTTGCAATTATGGTAGACAGTAAAGTCGATCTATTCACATTCACCACAGCCTGGAAAAGTCGCGGGAATACTGGACGAAGGCCGGAAGGCCTCGTCCAGTATTCCCGCGACTTTTCCAAGCATTCACCACCGCCTGCGATAATCTTACTAATACAGTGCTAACGACCACCTCCGAATAGCAATCGCCTCGCTGTAAAGGCCACAATTTCGTTGTCCCAGTGGCACAATTACTATATAAATGACCATGCGAATAAAGACCACCTGTGAACAAAGGCCATATTTGTTACTTCCCATAGCTGGCCTTTATTCACAGGTTTGACTGTACATGTATTTGCAATTAATATTGTTTAAACAACTTGAATATTATGCATGCTATCAAACATCTTGATTAGCTGAGGCTGAGCTGTGCTACAGCTCAGGCTTAGCCAATCAAGCTGCTTGATTGCGAGTGTAGATTGCCTATACAGTGGAACCTCACTAAATCGGACACCAAGAGTACACATGTGATGTTATTGTTGATGTGATTCACATACATGTAGCACACAAATATGGCTCATAATGATCAAATTCCTGATTTACAGTGAGACCTCTCTAAGCCGGACACCCTGGGGACCTCCCAGGGTGTCCGGTTTAGAGAGGTTTCACTGTATATGTTCAGAAACGTTGACTTCTGGGCCAGATTAACGTAGGCGGTTGCGCATCAATGTGTCTTGTAAACCAAGAGAAATGGTATTGTGAAAATGAGAATAATACACATGTATACAGTCGAACCTCCCCGAACGGCCACCTCTCTACAACAACACCCTCACTATAACAGCCACTATTTTATATCCCAAATGGATGATTTCCTCTGTATCTAACCATTAGACTGCTGAGCACGAAAATTGTCGTCTGCTGTTGCTTTTGCCTTATTATCAATACAAACATGCTTTGGCAGCATTTTAGAATCATTTCCATTGGAAATGATTCTAAAATGTTGCCAAAGCATGTTATTGATGATAAGTATCGAAACAAATAATAAACAGCGGACGACAACATTTAGTTCAGCATTAACCTCCCTACAACAGCCACCTCTCTACAACAGCCAGTTTTGCGTCTTCCCACGGGTGGCTGTTGTAGAGAGGTTGCACTGTATGTGCATTTCAGTTTTATTGGCTCCATTGTCTCCTTATTATATACATTCTGTAGTACTTTAAACAGGAACTATATAAACAATAACTGGCATCGTTAAACGAAGCTAATCCCCTCGCTGGTAGCCTTAATAAAAAAATGTCAAAAAAAGTGACATTGACCTTGGGCGGTCGAACGTGAGTTATTGACATATGAAAGGGGTTGGGTACTACGTACGTACGACGCACGCACACGCACGCACGCACGCACGCACGCACGTACACACGTACATGTATTAACGCTATATCCCCTCTTGCCTATCGGCGAGGGGATAATAAATGGCGTGTACAGTGTACTCCTGGATCGGACTGCGTGTGTGCTAAATAACACAACACTACTCTGGTCAGAAAGTTCCCGCTCAAATTCAGTTTGTAAATAAAACCAGTTTCCAGAACGAAAGTAAGCGGTGTACATGCGAGGTAAATTGTTTAAATTCGGCGCAGATCAAACGAGTTCACGGCGATAAAATCTGAAACACGTGTACGAGAATGTGATCAAATTTCCCATCAGGGAAAGTTAAAAAACTATTTGATTTCATGCTTCGAGTAAATAAGACATCTACCAAGCAAAATACCGAGATCGATTTCATTGTAGCTAATTATGCATACATTACAACCATTGAAGAAATACCTATTTGAAGTTGCTGTGATTTCGAAACGTATTGTCTAGTACCCGCCATGATATTAGCATCAACATCAAAGTGATGCATTTTAGTTAGAAACGTGTGATCTGTACAATACGTTCAATGCCATTTTGTGTATTATGGTATATGTCGTTGTTTGATTGATATGTGTGCCTTGATTAATTAGTATATCAGTACATACACTCTGTACAGTGGAACCTCTCCAAACCGGACACCCTGGCCAGGGTGTCCGGTTTGGAGATGTTCCACTGTAAATCGGACATGTTAGCACTTCATGACACGTTATAGTGCTTTGCAATCACGGACAGTCATTGTAGTCAGTGATACATAACAGCGAAACACATCTAAGGTAAACATCCATATTTTCCCGAGTGTTCGGTTTAGAGGTGTTCCACTGTATGTTTGTCATAATTATGCGTGTGTGTGTTTATTAAAGTCTCACCAATGTACATATCACACGATACTATACTAACATAAAACAGTGAGAGAGTACATTGTCATTCTGAATAAGAATTATTAGAGACTACATACCCAATCACATGCATGTGACAAAATATATGTACGACATACAGTGTACCGATCGCTGGCATTTGGTTACATATATATCTAGTTTGAAAAGAAATAAAACAACATACACATAAACCAATAATTCCAGCACAAAAATATTTACACAATTCCTTAACATTTGATTGGTCCGTAGCAAGTCTCTGTCCGAAATTTATATCCCAGTAAACTCCCATGCCGAACTACTTTCCGTAACCGTCAGGCGCAGTTAAAATAATTCTTAAGAAAACGGAAAATAAACACATTTTCTTGATGAATTTATTTCAAATGCTGGAATTATAAGGAATGAATGGCCTTTTTGTGGAATTTATCGGGGATATAAACTTGGAAAAGTCACGGGAATATTAAAGGCCTCGTCCAGTATTCCCGTGACTTTTCCAAGTTTATATCCCCGATAAATTCCACAAAAAGGCCAGTCATTCCTATAATAACCAATAGGATAAAAATAAACAATTGGCGATAAAAAATTACAATTTTCGAAAAAAAAAAAAATCTTTTTTATCGCCAATTGTTTATTTTTATTGCCAATTGCGAAAGTGACTTTTCCAAGTTCATACCCCGATAAATTCCACAAAAAGGCCATTCATTCCTATATTGTTGTCACTGCGCGTATACTGGCACATTGTTAGTATTCCCTGATTAGAGATACCGATCACGGGTCAAAGGTTAAAAAGTGTTTGACTGTAATAATGATGCGAAATGATGTTGGTTTGTTGTTCTTGTCAAATGCCATTCTACCAAAACAGCTGGCAGTTGTAGTTACGTGTCAGAAACGGTTGTACTTAATTGCCAAAGGACATAGCGCCATATGCCATATGGCGTTTGCATCTGTAGTAAAGCAAGCTTGGTATGTATCCGCTAACACAGTAGACTCGGATCAGATTGCACAACTGTGCAGCTGTGCAGTTGCAAACAGAGTGTATGGTCTGATCAGAGTGTACAGCCGTGCAATTATCTACAAACAGAGTAGGTCCTGATCATATTTTACAACCGCGCAATTATCTGCAAACATAGTAGGTCCTGATCAGATTGCGCAACTGTGCAATTATCTACAAACAGAGTAGGTCTTGATCAGATTGCGCAACTGTGCAACTGCAAACATTTAGAGGTTCAGATTCTGAATTTTCAGAGTCTTGGTCTGATCGATTGCGCAACTGTGCTTATCTCAAACAGTAGGTCTGATCAGATTGCGAACTGTGCTTGCAATATCTGCTTCAACTAATTATCTGCAAANCATAGTAGGCCCCGATCAGATTGCGCAACTGTGCAATTATCTGCAAGCATAGTAGGTCCTGATCAGATTGCGCAACTGTGAAATTATCTACAAATAGAGTAGACCCTGATCAGATTTCACAGCACAGTTGTGCAATCTGATCAGGGTCTACACTGTTTCCAATTGCAAATATTATAATTGTGTACATTTTCATTATCTACATGCCTATTCACAGCTGATTATACAATTGGTATCGTACTAATCGATCTCTCTGTTGCTCACTAAACTAGTTCAGTGCTCTTCAATACCACGTGTATTTCTAAATAAAAATAAGTATTCGATTGTTATCTAAACCTGCACGTATTTACCCGTTGACATTGCCATTTTCACGGACACTTATCCCCGGCAATTATCACCATGCGAGATCTTTGAATATTTTAACATTTATAAATCTATTTATTTCGGGTCACGCAGTGCGTCCTGAATGACTTATGATATTTACATATTTACATATGTCACATGTCCTTCGTTGTTGGTGGAATTTGAGTCATATGCACAAAGTTGATCAATATGTCTATACATGTATAATCGAATATCTTCAGTGCCGCTAGTAGACGGGTGTTGGTCAGAAAACAGTGCGGCTCTGTGCGTTGTATCCATTTCCCGTTCTTTGTCAAACGCCACATGCGGTGAAACTGGCTTATGACTTGAACAGACAAAGACGGCCAAGTTGGGCTGCGGACGGCGTTTGCTTCGAATTAGAGAATATATTTGAAAATATAAATCATCAAAAATATGTTTGAAATATCAAATATTCAAATACCATGTGCTGTGTAATGTTAATGTTAGCTTCTTTATGTTGCCACAGTTTCTGAAAGTCGTGAATATCATGCCTTCTTTGTAATGCATGCACTTATAGCACTGTTCGTCCGCATGTACGAGGAGATAATCGCGAGACAAACGTGATCTAATTTATGGATAATACAGCTACGCGTTTCATGGCCGTAACTCCGATAGGCTACACCACTGTCAATGTTGCCAATATTTGGAAATTTCATTATATCAAAATATTTTAATATTGTGCTTGAAATCAAGCAGTTTGATTGGCTGAGACTGAGCTGTGCTATCAAACAATTTGATTGTCCGAGACTGAGCTGTGCTACAGCTCAGGCTCAGACAATCAAATTGCTTGATTTCGAGTTGGCATTGTTAACAAAAGATCGAAAACGTTGATGGTCTGGGCACGATTAACGCAGGGGTTGTGTAATAGCAAGGCCGCTTGTTGCACAAATCCTTTGCGACAGTCATAGTATAAAGGACCTTTGAAACAAGTATGGCAAGACAAATGTACAATACACAGCAAAATGTGTCACATATGCAATTCATATGGAAAAGAAATCATATGATGTTCATATGCAAAACATATGAAAAACATATGATTTGCATTTGAAATTCATATGAAAAGAGCCGATATGAAATTCATATGTTTTTCATATGAAAATTTTATAGATTTAAAAGCATTGTACATGGGTCTTCATATGAAATTCTTGTGATTTGCATATGAAGTTCATATGATTTGCATATGGAATGCATATGAAGATTTTGCACATGACTTGCATATCGGCTCACTTTATATCATTTGCATATGAAACTTTCATATGTCAGTTTAATTCACAATTTAAGTTCAAACCCGGGTTTGATTAATTATTGTGCATTTGTCTTTAATACCAACAGCAAGAGTCTGTGTCAATATTGCAATAACATAGAAATATCTTGCTAGCAACACTAATTTCCAGACAAGATCCATGTGGCTGTCACATGAGAAATGGGGAGTATGTGTTTTGCGATCAGTGTAGATCCAGCTCAGCCTGCGCACCGTTCGCCATCCCATCAAGTAAACACCCCATGCTTATAACAAGAAATATAGGTCGTTATGAGGCTACAGGAGTATTCGATCGGGATTTACACTAGTCACACATCATAATAGTCCCATTTACCCAGCCACACCCATATATGAGACGCGCCATGTGATTTTTACCTTCAGACATCTGCGTAATGTCATTAAATACATTTACAAAATTTGCAATATTTTTCATAAATTGCTTCAAAAGTTGACATTTTCAGAGTATATGCGGAATTAAATTCCGCATGTACTCTGAAAATTGTGTCTACTTTTGACGCCGTTTACGGAAAATATTGTAAATTTTGTAAACGTATTTCGTGAAATAACGCAGATGTCAGTAGATACAAAATCACATGGCGTGTCTCAAAGCAGGCTGTCTGCAATACTACCAGACCGCGTCTACGCTGAAACGCAAACATCGTAATATGCGAGTAATATCGGTTATGTGTCATTTGCTTTGTATATTTACAAATATTATGTTAATTCTATAAATAGTCTTCCCAGCCACGCATAAATCGTCCTGTTGTCAAGGATTTCAGTCACGTGGTACGTTACACTTAATTTACGCCGGCAAACGTGTTCTGAAATGCTAACCTACTCCTGTCTCGCTCGTATACTTGACTTCAAAAATTACGTACTCCAAGCTTCCTTTTTATATCAGTCGCATTATTTATAACATTTGCGACCAGTGTAGATCCAGATCAGACTGTGCGGACGCACAGTCTGATCTGGATCTGCACTGTTCGCCAGCTGCACCTTTTCCGCTTTATAGGCAACAAGTTGCACTATATCGCTACATTACGCTACACAGTCAAATTGCGTGTAATAACATTTACATTTCGCGCACTAAAGTATAGAAAAAACCTGTAGGGCGTTGACTTTTATTCTTCGCTATATTGTTATTGTGAGACAATTCTACAATATGATACAAACATATGACCATAAACTTATATAATCATGTGTGTATTAGCAATATTCTAAACAAAGAACGCTTCAAACGCACATTTGGAAAAACTACTCCCGTCATATCTCTTATGTGATGCAGTGTAATGAAATATAATTAGCGTTATGAACTCAGAACTATTATAACATATACTTCGACTTTGTTTAACTTGGATATTTTCTGCATTGAGATCTATTTTATTTATACTATATTTTAAAGGAATTACTCAATATCTCGCCAATAATTTTTTGAGTATCTATCAGTCCAGAGCAAATTGAGTTTGAGTTGATCTCATACTCTCAAATGCACAGAAACTGCTGGAAGATCCGTAAACGCAATATACAGTTGTCAGTTAGATCACGGTTCGTCCGCATGTACGAGGAGATAATCCGCGATCTTTAGCGAATGGGTTATCGATCGTGCGTGTGGACGAACGTGAGCTAACCGTGATTATTGTTTGCCCTAGTTTATCGACCAATGCAAGCACAGAATTTCGTATCATTTAGTCGCATACTGCGACGCTTTCGCCAATATTTATTAAAGTAATCATACAATAGTGGAATCAACTCAGCAGTTATATTAGGCCCCGCCTTGTTGACGTAATTTCAGGTGACGTGCACCATGTGTACGATCGATTCAGTGTTATACCGCCTAGCACGTAATAGTATCGTTGTTGAAATAGAGAATAGTAGGTTAGTGCCGTGAATGGGAAAAAATATCTGGCAAGGCTCAGGAAACGGGATGGGCGAGGCTCTGCCGAGCACATCCCGTGTCCGTGCCGCGCCAGATATGTGTTCCCATTCATGGCACTAATTTACTATTTTATTTATCACGTCAACACCTACAAATGGCTGTAAAATGCAAAAATAGTATTGACTGGATATCAAAAATGTTTCACGGCACCGTGTTTCACGGCACATACGCACTGTGTTGACGGGATAAAATACGTGTATGGGTCGCTCTCCATTCTAACAGGTGTCCGCGATGGGGCGAGCCAACCAATACATTAGTTATAGTTCACATATTGCATTTTGAATAAACTAATTTCTCGCTCGCTAGCGCTCGCTACGAAATTAATTTATTAAAAATTCAATATGTGAACTATAACTATTACTAATGTATCAAAGATGTGATAATGAAATATATCTTTAACGGTCCTGGTAGTAAACTACATTGGTCGCAGTTATGAAATAATATGATATACATGTACAGTTTAATTAAAAACCATCAATTGCAATTCATATTAACCATACGGATCAATGAATTCTAAAAACCTGTAAATGAGAAACACTGACCCCGAGTATTTGGTGCATGGGTACATGTACATTGACTTCGCCTATCAGGTTCATCAAGAATGTTAAATGGTGTTCGTTTAATACATTTCTAAATGCATTTACAAGAGACATTTGCCACTTTTCGTGACAGCCAAATCGACCGTTACAGTGATAGTGTAATGATATACGTGCACTTGTCTTATTAGTAAATGTTGTTTAGATGTATGGGGCGATGGAATGATGAAATAATGCATTCTATGTCTAATGTTTGCGGTATAGAGATGCTGCACTCTTGTTTCAGGAATGAAAGTGTTGCTGTTGCGTTAACTGTTGTAATGAAAACATTTGGCCTGTTTACAGTTTGCGAGGAGTCCTCACTCCTCGCAAACTTTAAACAGACCAACTGTTTTGATTACCACAGATAAAAAGTGCATGATCACGTGGTTACAACAACAACAACGTCGCCCACTCCAAAGTAAGTATTATTTGATAGTTTCCTTATGGGCGCATTTCACTAGGCTACGACAGGCTGCGTCGGTGTCGGTTAGCCACCATCCGACAGCATCCGACAGGAACGTAGATTGACCGAATATCAACCAAACACTGGCCGAAGGGTGACGTCGAGAAACCCCAACTGACACAGAGTGACCGAGAGAACATTTTCTGACCCCGGCAAATTTTGAGCATGCATAAAAATCGGCTGCGACAGGCCAAGATAGCATTTTGACAGAGTACTAACCCTCATCAACCGAATTGCATCGCAAGGTGACGTAAGTCTAACCGAATAGCAACCCCCATCGACGTAACACAAACCCTGAGAAACCCTGCCTGTCCGAGTGTTTTATCAGACTCGGTCAACAGTGCGTTTCTCTGCGTTGGTGTTACGTCACAGTCGGTTGACCCTCCATGGCGTAACATCGACGCAACTGCGTCGCACACTAACCCACATCGACGTATGTCTGTCCTATGTGCATCCCAGTGCATCGCAACTCTGACACTCATCATCGCACCATCAACGCAGCTATTGCCGCACACCGACCGACACCGGCCCATTTTGACCGAATACTGACGTAACTCTGACCGATATGAATCGTGGATGTGACATTTGTGTTCGAAAATGTTCGAAAATGCTCGAAGAGTTCTGCGACAGCCCAAAATTTACTGACCGACCCTGATTGACACTGACGCAGCGCAAGTGAAATGGGCGCATTAATATGCAACGGATTTTGATGAAATATGGCGCAGCAGCACGCGTCTTCAATAGCTGCATTTTGTGGTCTATGGAGTTTGGCACAGACGTATGTTGTTTTTGCGAAGAATCGATTTCCGTGTAGGAGACACGGAAATCGATTCTTCGCAAAAACGACAGAAGTTTGGGGGAAAATACAGCGACCACCAAATGCAGCTTAACAAGACGCGTTTGATGCGCCATATTTCATAAAAATCCGTTACGTAATAAGGACACTATAAAAGAATACGTACTTTGAATCGGTACTTGTTGTTGTTGTTGTTAGTACCACGTGATCATACACCTTGAGTTAGGACAACAGTCCTGGCTTCGGACTCCTTGCAATGTTTTGTTTACTACAGTAAACGGAACAGCCCGTGGTTTTGTTTGCCTATCTTGCAATATGATATGTCCACGTACTTTTCACGAAAACATCAATTATATTAGACGCTTGCGTGAGACTTCACATTAGTAATGCCGAAATGTGATACAAATCCCTGTCACGTTTTCAGCCTTCTGCAAAATGCAAAGTAGCCTTAGAAACCCGTTCACCGGTGCATTAACAATTACATCGGTACACACTAGCCTAACAAGAAACAATTCCAAATAAATTACATACTACATTCACTTACATCTTATTGTCTTTAAAAATACGAGATACAGTGTGCGTGTGTGTATTCCACATTGTCAATATCGTCCGCCATCTTGTATTGACCTAGATAGCTGACTGTGATGATGCAATACCATTCACTGTTGTAATGACAACAAATGCCCAGCTGACTCCAGGGGCCCGTTTCACTAAACTTCGTAAGTGCAACATTATGATAGTCTGTCAATTTCACATTAACAATGTTTTCTTGTAAAGAATTATTATATTTACATTTATTGAGCATAGGCTGCATATGCAGCCTATGCTCAATAAATGTAAATCCATCAATTTAAATTTCCAGACTATTCTAAATTTGCAGTTACGAACATTTTAGTCTGGCTGTGGTTTCATGTAGATACTTATATTAATCTATATTTTGCAGTACTAACAAATGTAAGTGAAAAGTTGGAAGAAAAAATAACTTCTTCAAATGTTCATGAAACCTAATGTTGTATAAAGTACCGGTAGGCCTTTGTAATCGGATAGCATACTGTATTAGCACTAATTTTACGTTAAAAGTACATACATTTGAAGAAAAAAATATACACGCTAAGCGATCAGTAAAGCTTCAATACATGATGCAGTGCTTCTGTAATATATATACTACAGTGGAACCTCTATAAACCGGACACCCTGGGAACCGCCAGGTTGTCCGGTGTAGAGGGGTTTTACTGTATAGCATTTGTCTTGATATACATGTAACATGTTACATGCATGTGTTAGGGCCCCGCCCTATAGGTTTCGCCTTGTCTATCCATCTTGTCTGTCTGTCCGTCCGTCCGTCCATCCGTTTATATTTTGGAAGTTGTGTAAGAGTTTCTCAAATCACCTATAGGGGCCCTAAGTGCGTCGACACACCACAGTTTCCACGTTTTGCTGCCGACGAACTTTTGGCTATTAAACACATTAAATCTAAAAAGTATTTAAAAGTAAGTACTTTTTTATCAATAACTAAAAAGTGGAACAGACAGTATAGTTAAACTCGTTGGCTGAGTTCATAAGAAACTCAGCATAGCCTGAAAAAACGCATTAAATAATTTAATTATGGCTCAAGTATAATCCTATATGTATTAGCTGCGATATTGCGAGAAATTCTGAAGAATATTTTAAGGCAGTTATTCACAGGCAGAGGCTCATTATTTTCGTTAATTCATGAATTATAAACGAGGATAAACGTCAGACATTATCTGTAATTTCGGGGTGAAATAGCTACTATTACACGCAACTTTAACTGGCCAAATTACGAGAGAGACGTGGGGCGTAATTACCGTGGAATTGGAGCCGGTAGATACACCACCGCCGACGCTAATCTTGCCAATATATATATAGGAATGAATGGCCTTTTTGTGGAATTTATCGGGGTATAAACTTGGAAAAGTCACTTTTCGCAATTGGCGATAAAAATAAACAATTGGCGATAAAAAATTACAATTTTCGAAAAAAAAAAAAAGACGATCGAAAATTGTAATTTTTTATCGCCAATTGTTTATTTTTATCCTATTGGTTATTATAGGAATGAATGGCCTTTTTGTGGAATTTATCAGGATATAAACTTTGAAAAGTTGCGGGAATACTGGACGAAGGCCGGAAGGCCTCGTCCAGTATTCCCGCGACTTTTCCAAGTTTATATCCCCGATAAATTCCACAAAAAAGGCCATTCATTCCTTATAATTCCAGCATTTTAAATGAATTCATCAATACAATGTGTTTATTTTCCGTTTTCTTAAGAATTATTTTAACTGCGCCTGACGGTTAAGAAAGCAGTTCGGCATGGGAGTTTACTGGGATATAAATTTTGGACAGAGACTTGCTACGGACCAATCAAATGTCAGGGAATTGTGTAAATATTTTTGTGCTGGAATTATTTGAATTTATTTAGGGATGCGCCGTGGCCTACTGTCTGTTTCACGAAACCTGCCCAAAATCAATATATTTTTCGATAATATTAAATTATAGCAACATTTAAGAATGAGCCTACTTTTTATTTCGTGAAATTCGGTCCAATATTGCTTTTATTGCGAAAAAAACAATTTCCACATGTTAAATCCCCATAGACATCTTCACAGATACTTGACGTATCGTAGTCAAATTCGTTATCTCCCCTTGGCGGCCATTTTTAATTTTCGCACTTTGTATCCTTTTCCAAGGTTTATGGATCGTAACCAAATTCGGCATACATGTTTATCAAAGCAAGATGAAAAACCCTATTGATTATCAGTGACATATCTCCCCTTGTTGACTGGCCTTGCCTCGACGGGCATATACTGTTATAGTGTGACCTTCGGCAATCTTAATTTTAAAATACTGGAATATCGTACTTGAAATCAAGCAGCTTGATTGGCTGAGCCTGAGCTGTGCTACAACTCAGGCTCAGCCAATCGAGCTGCTTGATTGCGAGTTGAGATCGCCAGTATATGTTCAGAAACATTGGGCAAGATTAACGCCGGCGGTTGTGTATACGGAGCGGGTTGTAAGACCACTCCCGGGCTTGTCGGGTTACATAGACGCTCACACTTCTCATGTCGCATCAGGTTTTCTAGATGAAGAAAGGAACGTGACGCGTCCGTCTCTGAGTAATTTATACTGCAATGGTATTTATGGGAGGTTCGCGAGAATTTCGGACGAAATGAGGTTCGGGGTTAGGTATCGTATTCTTCAATCAATTCTTGACATTATTATTCGGAAGATGTGACCCAGCAGACCAACCACAACCAAGGTATGTTCTTTTTGAGATTGCGGATTTTGACTCTGCATTCAATGCATGCATAAGTGACCTGTTCGCCAACTTCTAATGTTCAGCCAAGAGCGTATATATATATGCACTGATCAAACTGCGCTGAAGATGGAGATACACTGGTGGCAACCAATACAAACCCATTTCGAGGCGGGTTACACCCATCTTCATCTTGACGAAAGACACACGTCCTCAGGACGTGTGTCTTTCGTCAAGATGAAGATGGGTGTAATTTGCGATTTTCTAACTCGTCATTTTCTATCCATATTTAGCACAATGTATCTCAGTTTCAAACAGATGTGGTTGCTTTGAAATAGGTATAGCGTCAAGATGTTAAGAAAGATATCATTATGCAATAATTTTGCAAAACTATCCTGCTGGCTGCTGAGTGACAAGGCTACGACACTGGTAGGATTCATTAGTAGATAACACGAATGTTCTGTCTGTAACACAGGGCGACTTATACGTTTGGGGCCCGTTTCACTAAACTTCGTAAGACTAAACTGTTCTTAATTGTAAATTTAGGATCGCCTGGAAATTTCAATTGATGGATTTACTATGCAGCCTATGCTCACTAACTGTAAATCGAATAATTGTTTGTAAGAAAACATTGTTAATGTGAATTTTACAGTCTATCATAATGTTGCACTTACGAACATTTTAGTCGTAGGAAGTTTATTGAAACGGCCCCCTGATACTTGTTGCATTGCGTTACAGACAGAAATTTGGGTTAATTAGTGTAGAGTGGCCCAGATTCGCCATTGTAGAATCGACATTGAGTCATTGGTAATACATAGAGAATAGTAGGTTAGTGCCGTGAATGGGAAAAATATCTGGCAAGGCTAAGGAAACGGGATGGGCGAGGCTCTTCCGAGCACATCCCGTGTCCGTGCCGCGCCAGATATGTTTTCCCATTCACGGCACTAACCTGCTATTCTATTTATCCCGTCAACACCTGTAAAATGCAAAAATAGTATTGACTGGATATCAAAAATGTTTCACGGCACCGTGTTTCACGGCACATACGCATTGTGTTGACGGGATAAATGTACATATTCGCTCGTTGGCAAAAACATCCAAATATGTGCATAATTGAAGGTATCAGTGAAACAAGACGACCAAGTCCCTTAGGGACACGACGGTGGGGGAGGGGGCGTTTCACTAAACTTCGTACGACTAAAATGTTCGTAAGTGCAAACTTATGATTTGACGGTGGGGGAGGGGGCGTTTCACTAAACTTCGTACGACTAAAATGTTCTTAAGTGCAAACTTATGATTAGTCTGCAAATGTCACATTAACAATGTTTTCTTGTAAGCAATTATCGGATTTACATTTATTGAGCCTATGCTCAATAAATGTAAATGCATCAATTAAGTTTTCCAGACGATCCTAAATTTGTACTTACGAACATTTTAGTCGTAAGAAGTTTAGTGAAACGGGCCCCAGGTCACCTATAAGGACATGATAGGTTTGTTAGTACTGGTACAACCCAGGAATGCAACCAATCCGGCTTCCGCACAGTCTGTTCAACATCTGCACTGTCCGTCATTCCATCAACGAAACACCCGTCAGGCTTATAACAAGCAATATAGATCACTATCAGGCTAATGGAACGTGTATTTGATTAGGAGCCGGTCACAAATCCCATAAGCCACATTTCTCGAGTCACAGCCATATATATATGCGCTACCGACTGAGAAAAGGAATAGTATACATACGTTCCTCATATGAGTATGCACTGGTCATTTTACACATATTGCTTCATGGATTAATCCTTTGGCTGTCTGCAGCAGTTATGCCTTAGTCAGAGAATGTCAAACAGGTTAGACCCAGATCAGACTGCGCGTCCGCGCAGGCTGATCTGGGGCTAAGCTGGTTGCATAAGGTACATTTTCCCAGCCGAGGGCCCATGTGGAATGACGCGATAGAAAGCAGCTTATCGATGTTTTCACAAGTGAAGCTCGTGATCGGCTAGCTCACTCGTGAAGCCAGATGATGAACTTCCAAGTATTTAGTTACGTGTATTTTGAACCTTTGTTCAAGTCAATACCGACCGTTGTAGGCCCTGATCAGACTGCGCGGATACACTAGTAACAAAACATTTGTGTTGTCATGGCTAGTCATATTTGTACATTTTATGCAAATGTATGCATATTGTTTCCAACCAAATTGTAAAAATCGCAATAAAGTAATATATATTTGTTTTGTTTTCTTTTTATTTCATCCTAAGTTATCAAGTTCATGTATTAAAATAATGAGAAAAAAATATATTACACTTAATATAAATAATTATAAAAACGAATTATTCATGATGACGTCATAATAGAACATGCATATTTCAGCTAATTAAAACATTCAAACCTTTGTCGACTTTTAAGATTTGTTATTTTTGCATGCAGTTTTCAGCATTCATTTCATATTAAGCGATTGTATCATTTACAGAAATAAATAACGTTGTTTTATCGCTTTTTGTCATACACTTATGAGCATAATTATACGTATAGACGTCGATTATCCCGCGAGTTTGGATATATAAATTGAGGCGCCCAATTTATACTTACCTGATGCTGCAATAAACATGTCAAAGGAAACACAATCGGTTTAATGACGGTTTTCGCGAGGTGAGACCTGTGATGTGGACTCTTAGGCGTCGCTTTACACTGTAATTGCGCTTCTGTTGGCCGTATGAAATAGCTTTGAAGGCGTCAGTGAACGAAGAGAGACTTAGCCCCATCCCATTTTCCCACTGACCCATTCAATTGAAAAATTGAATGGGTCAGTGGGAAAAGGGGGCTAAGTCACATTTGTATCGCCAACTGTATGTTGTATTGAAGAGGTATCTTATGTATATAGACTCCTTTGTTCCCACTGATCCCTCAACTGTGTCAGTGAAAGAAGGGGTCCATGTCCCTTATGAGGTTTCGGCCCTTTTCCCCACTGCTCCCTTCCAATGTTGTCGTCAGCTACAGTGGGGTCAGCGTGTAAGTGCACACACGAACGAACACGACAGGTTGGAACCAACCTGTCGTGTTCGTTCGTGTGTGCACTTACACGCTGACCCCACTGTAGGTTGTATTGAAGGGATCAGTGAAAGAAGGGGTGTAACATCCCCTTTTTCCACGTCCCCTTCAAGTGTGCTGCCAACTGTAGGTTGCATTGAAGGGTTCAGTGAAATAAGGGGTCTGATAAGTCTCTTATGGACGTATATCCCTATTTCCAGCTGATCCCTTCCAAATGTGTCGTCAGCTAGGTTGTATTGAAGGGGCAAGTGACAGAAGGGTTCTATGTCTCTTACCCCTTTCTTCCCACTGATCCTTCCATTTGTGTAGTTAACTATGTTACATTGAAGGGGCCAGTGAAATAAGGGGACTAAGTCCATATATAGCCCACTTTTTCCACTGACCCTTTCCAATTATGTCATCAGCTAGTTGCATTGAAGGCGTCAGTGAAAGGAGGGGCCTATGCGCGTTTTGGACTTTTTCACTTTTTCTCCTTGGCCCCAATTGTATCGCCAATGGTATGTTGTATTGAATGGGTCGGTTGAAGAAGGGACCTATGTACCGCTGTTCCATGACCTCTTCAACTGTGTCGTCCAACTATAGGTTTTATTACCCAGTAATCACGGAGTATTATATTAGATGGATTTTTCATCGCCTTCGCGGTTGGAAACAACATGTTGTCGCCAACCGTAAGTTGAATCACCCAATAATGAGTGTTATAACTTAAATTAAAGTTTCGTCTTTCGTCTTATATGTTGTAAGTATTACACGGAGCAGAGGTTGATGCCTTGTATCAAATGATTGGCTGACAAAAGAACCTACGATGTTTGCAACCGGATCAGTCGGTTATTATTATTCCCTCGCCAACGGGCAAGCTAGGATATAGCGTTTGCCCATGTACGTACGTACGTTAGTAACACCTTTCATTTTTCAATATGTTCAACAATTCTGCAAAAAAACAGGGGGACGTTTCAGTAAACTTCTTACGACTAAAATGTTCGTAAGTGCAAAATTATGATAGTCTGTAAATGTCACATTAACAATGTTTTCTCGTAAACACTTATTATATTTACATTTATTGAGCATAGGCTGCATATGCAGCCTATGCTAAATAAATGTAAATCCATCAATTGAAATTTACAGACGATTCTAAATTTGCACTTACGAACATTTTAGTCCTACGAAGTTTAGTGAAATGGCCCCCAAGAACCCAAAAGTGGGTTGCTGGTTTTTGCAGAGTTGTTGAACATATTGTATTATTGCGAAACGATTACATATTTCAATAATGTATGAATCGCTTAACCGATGTTGATGATATTTGGCCACAATGTGTGTTTATGGATGGTGCTTTGGTTTGCATACGACCCAAATCCGACCGTCGAATTTAAGGCCTCTGAGGACATATGTCCACCTTGTTTCTATGGCAAATGCGTTAGTTTTGTATGTGTTTAATCCTACCTTGCTACATATTCACAGTTTTTGTCGCGCCCGCTTGCGGACATTGCGATATAGTCGGCACATTAGTGTACGTAGGTACGTACGTCCGTTCGTACGTGCATCCGGGTTAACGGTTTTGGTTTCAAGTTTTTTTCGGTATACCAGCAAAGCCTCGGCCGGCCCGACATGCGGGCCGCGGCCATCTAGTATCGCAATGCCATAACCCAGAGTGTGAACTGTGTTTGTGCTGTTTCTATTCCTCTATAATGCCTACATGTACCAACTGCAAGCAACTTGGTGGAACATAATTAATCCACTACAACATAAGGACACAATAATTTTAGTTGAAAAATGTCAATAATGTGATTATTACTCCATATAGGTATGTATTGTTACCACTCATTTGAATCGTCTCGTCGAGACGGTTCAAATGAGTGGTAACAACATATACTTCTGATACGAAATAAAGAAAATAGTGAATTTGTTCCTCAAAAGTTTCATACTACTATAATTGTATCCCGTCGCTAATGGATTTAAAGTAACTTTCGTCCGACAGAGACTGAAACAGGTGGAGTAAATATGAATCAGTTTACGGTTCATAAACACTTTCATCACGCAATTGTTAATGGACAATACTGCTGTAGTATATAGTATCGTAATAGTGTATGACAATCCACGACAATCCACGACATAACAAAGTGGAAGGTATACCGAAACAACTCCACTGGGCCCATAATTGTGAAGAGGTTAGCGGAAAAAGGGGACTAAGTCCATTATGGACTTAGCCCCCTTCTTCCACTGACCCATTCAAGTCGTGTCGAAAAGAACAGCGGATCCTCGGCATATACTTGTCCAAAATTAACTCGGTTCAGTCTCTTCTCTGAACGTTAGAACATACTCCTGATCAAATAGCACTCCCATGTAGCATGACAACGATCTATAGTGCTTGTTAGAAGCATGACGGGTATTTCATTTATTAAATGGCGAACAGTACAGATGTGGATCTACACTGATCGCAAAACCCATAATCCCCATTTATTGAGACACACCCACACATGTATGAGACACGCCATGCGATTTTGTACATTCGGACATCTGTGTAATTTCATTAAATACGTTTTCAAAATTTACAATATTTTTCTTAAATAAAGTCAAAAGTTGACTAAATGTTCAGAGTACATGCTAATTCCGCATGTACTCTGAACATTGTGTCAACTTTTCACGCCATTTACCGAAAATATTGTAAATTTTGTAAACGTATTTAATGACATTACGCAGATGTCCGAAGGTACAAAATCACATGGCGTGTGTCAATTATATGAAAACGTTACTATGGTTCCCATTCAAGACGAATGTGTCACAAACGCAACACGGATGAATTATTCATATCGGAACCAGTTTATATTTTATTGTATCCTGAATAGAGAGTTATGCAAATTAGTTCTAAACATACGGACATTTGGGTTATTTTAATATAACGTCCACTCTCGTAGTAATACATTGTCATTATAATGATATTTATCCCGTCAACTATGTCGCTACTAGACGTGAAAAGCAGGTACGTGTATTTTTTCTCGTTCACGTCTAGTAGATACGTCATTATGTATGACGTTACGTCATTATGTGAATGACGTAACACGATAATCTTGTCGCTTCAGAAGACAAACTTATGAGGCCACAAATGCATTTTTAGAGACATTTGAACAACTTTGATGTGGTTAACGGGATAAATAGAATATTATTATAGTGTCATGAACGTGAATAAATATCTGACTCGGCTCGAAATCAGGATGTGCTCGGCAAGCCTCGCCATCCTGATTTCTCAGCCTCGACAGATATTTATTCACGTTCATGACACTATACTAATATTCTCTATATCATTTGTAACGTAAATTATTCATGAATTATAATGGTTGATTTTGATTGACGCCATAATAATAGAAACATAATAAGAAAGCCTACAATGAAAGTCACATTCACAATCACATTCACAATCACAATTCACAATCACATTCACAACACATTGACAATCACATTCACAATCACATTCACAATCACAATCACATTCACAATCACATTCACAATCACATTCACAATCACATTCACAATCACAATCACAATCACATTCACATTCACAATCACAATTCACAATCACATTCACAATCACATTCACATTCACAATCACAATCACAATCACATTCACATTCACATTCACAATCACATTCACAATCACAATCACATTCACAATCACATTCACAATCACATTCACAATCACAATCACATTCACAATCCACAATCACATTCACAATCACAATTCACAATCACAATTCACAATTCACAATACACATCACATCACAATTCACATCACATTCATCAATCACATTCACATTCACAATTCACAATCACATCACAATCACATCACAATCATCATCACAATCACATCACAATCACAATCACAATCACATTCACAATCACATTCACATTCACAATCACAATTCACAATCACAATTCACAATCACATTCACAATCACAATCACATCACATCACATCACAATCACAATTCACATCACATCACAATCACACACAATCACAATCACAATCACAATCACATCACATCACAATCACAATTCACAATCACAATTCACAATCACAATCACAATCACAAATCACAATCACAATCACAATCACAATCACAATCACAATCACAATTCACAATTCACAATCACAATTCACATTCACATTCACAATCACATTCACAATCACATTCACAATCACAATCACATTCACAATCACATTCACAATCACATTCACATCACAATCACAATCACAATCACAATCACATCACAATCACAATCAACAATCACATTCACAATTCACATTCACAATTCACATTCACATCACATCACAATTCACAATTCACAATTCACAATCACATTCACAATCACAATCACAATCACAATCACATTCACAATCACATTCACAATCACATTCACAATCACATTCACAATCACAATTCAGAATCACATTCACAATCACATTCACAATCACATTCACAATCACATTCACAATCACAATCACAATCACATTCACAATCACATTCACAATCACATTCACAATCACATTCACAATCACATTCACAATCACATTCACAATCCTCATATAATGTTGGTAATAGTTGGTAGATCTCATGTTCATAAACCGACTGACTTCCGGTCGCATTCGGATTACTTCGCACCGTGTTATGTTTCGTCCCCAAGGCAACCAGATATGTAATTATTATTCAATTTATGTGGTAGCACGTTTTACGGCATGCTAGGACGTACTTATAGACAAAGTATAAATCGGGACACGCACAAACATATGTGTAGTTAATTGTGATATGTTCACTGTATGTTATCTGCAGTGATAAAGTATGCGTTCATCACTGTAAAAAATACTGTTTACAAATTAAACACGTATGAAAACACCTTTCTGTTACACTTTTTAAACACCACGCGTCACGTGTTTTGCTCTTAAACGCCTAAACGTTTTGCTGCAGAACACGTACCATGTTTATAACTTAAACACCCAACATGTTTAATTTATAAGCACATTTATTGTGTTTATATTCTAAACACCAATGTGCTTACTTATGGAACATGTATCATGTTTGAAACTTAAACACTCAACGTGTTTATTTTCTAAATACCTGTTACATGTTCTTCTTCTAAGCACCCAGGTGTTAGCAATGGAACGTGTACCATGTTTAATACTAAAACATGTAACATGTTCCAAAACAAAACACCTTTTCTGTTACACTTTTTAAACACCGACACGTGTCACATGTTTTGCTTGTAAACATCTAGGTGTTTTGCTCTGGAACAAAATATTTCTGCTGTACATAACATGTTTTGTTTTGGAACACGTCCCATAAAGGCTATAGAGTATAGGGGTGACTGGAACAAGACTGGGTTTAAAATCAAATATAATATGTATTCAGTATTGGAACAGACATGTACCATTAGGGCCACTTCACTTTTTTTAATTTCCATTTATTCAAGATCTTTTCTTGAATTTTCAAGATCTTTTCTTGAATTTTCTTGAATTTTCAAGAAAAGGTCTTGAAAATGCAAGAAAAGAAAATTCAAGAAAAGAACTTGAAAATTCAAGAAAACATCTTGTTTTCAAGATGTTTTCTTGAATTTTCAAGTTCTTTTCTTGAATTTTCAAGTTCTTTTCTTGAATTTACTTTTCTTGAATTTTCAAGATCTTTTCTTGAATTTTCAAGAAAAGATCTTGAAAATTCAAGAAAAGATCTCAAAGATCTCGAAAATTCAAGAAAAGATAAAAAAAAAAGTGAAGTGGGCCTAATGGGCTTCCGTAGACATGATAAGATATGTAATCCCAAGTCTCCAACGGATATATAAGAAATAGATTAAATTTGCGTTATTTGATCTGACAAAAGCGGCATTCCTGCCATAGCTTATTATAGAGGTCACCTCAGACCAGACTGCACATCTTTGCAGTATGTCCACCGTTCTATCAATTACTGGGATGGAGCAAGGTCATATGCAGATGGGTCAACAGGGTAGATTCATGTTTGTTAGTTAAATGGTGTATAATGGCCTGTCTACAAACAGCAAAGTCGATTTTGTTTATTCACTGGTGTTTATAGTTCATTTACACCAAGAAAAGTATATTCAGCGGGTTTTGTCAGATCGTGACCCATATTGTACTTAAAGCAACTGTGTCTCAGATGATGCCGCAGATACATACGGAAGCCCATTAGGGCCACTTCACTTTTTTTTAATTTCCATTTATTCAAGATGTTTTCTTGAATTTTCAAGATGTTTTCTTGAATTTTCGAGTTCTTTTCTTGAAAATTCAAGAAAAGAACTTGAAAATTCAAGAAAACATCTTGAAAACAACATTTTTTCTTGAATTTTCAAATTATTTTCTTGAATTTTCCAGATCTTTTCAAAACAACTTGAAAACAAGATGTTTTCTTGAATTTTCAAATTATTTTCTTGAATTTTCAAGATCTTTTCTTGAATTTTCAAGATCTTTTCTTGAATTTTCAAGAAAGATCTTGAAAATTCAAGAAAACATCTTGAAAATTCAAGAAAACATCTTGAAAATAAAGATCTCGAAAATTCAAGAAAAGATAAAAAAAAAAGTGAAGTGGCCCTAATGGGCTTCCGCAGATACATGTAGGCCATGTGTGTTTTTTTCACCTTGTTTACTGCAGTTGTTTGTTTAATGGTGTTTCATGACACATCAAGAGCTAGAGTCATTTGGGAGTTAAATTCCAAAATCAGAGCTGAATATTTAAAACAAAACGTATATATTCAGCCCTGAGATTAGATTAGTGTAAGCTGGCATGTGCCAGGTACTCCCAACACCATAGTCACTTAGCTCATATTAATAGGAATAATGCGTATTACACTTAAAACGGGTATCAACTCATGTATAAGACACATGTCCCTTTAAACTAAATTATATACAAGTGTTCGTTTTAAACTAAATCAACTAAGTATAATACATGAATGAGTATCACACAATTATGCACATTTAATCTTAACAGAACAATATGTAGTAAGTAACGGCGGCAGCAGGTTGTAACTTACATTTCCCCATGTTAAATCCCCATAGACATCTTCACGGAGTGAAGATGTCTATGGGGATTTAACATGGGGAATTGTGTTTACCAAAGCGCTGCATATAGGTAAAGTTAAACACGCTTCAAAACTTCACGACACGAATCGTGCACATCACTCTTTTCAAAGTAAATATTTCACTAAATTAGCGCCGTAAATATCAACCAAATAAAGTGATCTGATACTACCTCCATGAGATTGACATCGTAAAGAACATTATTTTTGTACAATATACCAACTAACTCACTGCTATTAGTATACATATGTTAATTAGTAGCTATTTTATCAAAACTGTGGCAAACATATTGTTTTAAAAATCAAAACAAGAACTGGCATCGTTAATCGAAGCTAATACCCTCGCTGGCAGCCTTAATAAAAAATAATCAAGTCCTCAGTGACCTTGACATTGGGCGGTCAGACGTGGGTGAGGTCGTATGCAAAAAAATAGCATCCCTAGACACACAGTGTGGCCAAATATCATCAAAATCAGTGAAGAGGTTGACGAGTTATTAAAAAATGAAAAAAAGCTTTAAACATTTTTGCCTTACAAACAAGATGAACATACGTCCTCAGTGACCTTGGGCGGTCGGACGTGGGTCGTATGCAAAACAAAACACCATCCCTAGACACACATTGTGGCCATGAGTTATTGAAAAATTAAAAGTGTTACTAACATATGTGTTCTGTACACGTACATGGACTAACGCTATGTATATCCCCTCTTGCCTATCAGCGAGGGGATACTAAGTGCCTCGTAATCAACAATTTACGTATAGATGATCATTTACTTCCCCAATGAACTGTATACGAATCATACAAGGTGTGTTCAAAGATTTGTGGACATATTTCTTAACACACTGCTATATATATATATAGTCACACTAGTTGTGGCCTTTAAACGGCAGCTGCAAGACTACATGTTGAAAAAAAACAGAACTTGGGAATAGATCATGGGGTATTCAAAGTCCACAACATAATAGAAGTCCAATAAAACAAATAAGGCTTGTTCTACGACGGCAGTATCCAATATAATGGAGCTTGAATCCGCCACTACGGCAAAGTTCACCATCTTTTTTCAATGCAATCAGCATTGGGGGGCGCATTTGATGGTGAGCATAGCAAACTGTCCATCTTGTCTGTTTCTCCCACCTGAAATAAGCACCATGTGTACTGTACATGTATGGATATGCCCCAGTGTCATACTCGACTCTAATTGGAGAAAATCTACAAACGTTTTTGACTTTTTGACGTAAATGTAAACGGACGGACGTATGGAACCTCAAGAGCAATGCAATATGCCCCACTTGCTATCGCAGAGGGGGTATACAGACTACCCATTTTAATAGTATTGACGAGACCTTTCAAATGGTGGTCATGGCATATACTACAGATGAGAATTAACAAGTATTTTCCATTAATTAACAAAATAGCTCATCCAAAAATATTCAGTTATATACACTAATGTCAGGTGCCATACAATTACCAATGTACATGCTAAAGAAACACACCCCAGCAATGTCCAAAATTTAAGTCCCACAAAGTTTAAGGTCATCAAGTTGAAGGCCAGGGGGATATATATCAATGTGAGGAAGCTATTGATGTTTCCTAATAGTCCGACTAACGGACCAAGAGATACAAACAATTTGGCTACGTCCAAAATTTACGTCACAAATTGTTGACGCCGACGGAATCGTGACTGCTGTCTCACTTTCCACTATCGTGTCTCAGAAAATAAATGGGCCGCCTAAGAGAAGGGACCTTTCTACATATGCGACAAGCATAGCCCCATATCAGGCTGCGTCTGAGCGGTCTGGTCAGGATCTACGCTGTTCGTCATTCAGTTACCGGCAAGCTATAAAGATGTAAACATCAGGATTATATTATAATTATTTTGTAAATGTGTGCATGAGAATCTGAATCTACAAAAGTTGAAAACAATGAAAGGTCCTTTCCTCAGTCGGCAGCCCAGATAAACTGGCGCTCACATACAGCTTATTCTGCCCGTTTATGAAATTCGAACAGTAACTCTTGCAATCTACTCACGTAGAGAGCTACGGACGGTACGGGAGTAGATTGCAAGTTACCGTTCGCAACTAATGAAACACATGCCACGCCAAAAGCCTGCTCAACTCTCTTCATCACAGGTGGGATTGTAATTGCAGCATCATCATCATTTCAACCATCATCTGCAAGGATTTTATTAAAATATAATTCCAGCACAACAATATTTACACAATTCCCTAACATTTGATTGGCCCGTAGCAAGTCTCTGTCCAAAATTTATATCCCAGTAAACTCCCACGCCGAACTACTTTCCGTAACCGTCAGGCGCAGTTAAAATAATTCTCCAGTGGAAATGTTGCTACAATAAGACATTTGTAAGTTATTACAAACATTTCAGGGGCGGATCCAGCATTTATGGAACGGGGGGGGGGTGTCTAGTTGCGAAGGTAACTCTTGCAATCTACTCCCATACAGTCCGTAGCTAGCTATGGACGGTACGGGAGTAATTGCAAGAGTTACCGTTCGCAACTAGGGGGCTGTCCTATTTGTGAGCTCTTCGAAATGCATTTTCCTGTGTTTTACGGCATTTAAATTCGGACTCCAACTGGCCCCACCCCCTCTAGATCCGCCCCTGTATTTAATTTTCTTGTAGTATAGCAATGTTCCAAAGTTTTATATAATTTGTAGACAAAATTATGTGGGTGGGGTATCATTACTTTAGTAAACTGTTCACTGTCTTCAGTGTACGAGTACCACAATGAACTTGGACCATGCACGTATTACAATGGATACATTTACCTATTTAGCACATATTACAGAGTGATATTGTATGTTGATGTAAGCTATTTATTAAAGTTGTTGGACCAAGATTTATAACAAATAGATTTACAAGTCACACTGCTCTTGTTTGGCGCCTGGATAATATAGCCTCCAATCAAAAACTCAAATATTATTATTTAATAATTATACTTAAAATTACATTATCTGTCATAAATAAAAAAAAAATGATCCATTCCCCACAACGCTTAATAACTTTAGTAAACGCATTACATTGTTAGAGATTAAGTCTTTATATTTTTCTATTTTTAGGCAAGTGTATTCGATGTAAGCACAGTGGCGTTTTAAACGTAAACATCAGAGATCCACCGACGTTGAGCGTGTGCTAAAGCTAAGCACGCTTGTTCTAAACTAAAACGGATACACACGTCTAAACACCACCAAAACACCGACGTTTAGAAAGTAAACGGCGTAGGATGGTCCGTGTTTAGATTAAGAACATCTACAGAACACGTTAGGCGTTCAGATTTTGTACAATTGTCATTTCGTGGGAACGAATTGTTATTTTGAGGTAACGAATTGTTATATCGTGGGAATGAATTGTTAATTCGAGGGAACGAATTGTTAAATTGAGAATTCTACGTCCCCTGCGTAGAAAAGTGCACAAAACAGGTGTGTTTACTTGACACACAGTAGAACCTCTCTAAACCGGACAACATGGGGACTCTCCAAACCGGACACCCTCACAGGGTGTCCGGTTTAGAGAGGCTCCACTGTGTTGACATTTAATCGCCCGTATTTGAGCGGCGACTGGATGTAACATTGCCGTGTCATGTGACATGTTTACTACATCGTTTGTAGATCAATCGGGAGATACAGACAGAGTAATGGAGCAGGTCATTGGTGACACGCCTGGTCCCCAGTTCACGACAAATGCACGTTATTGTTTTCGTTATTTCTTATTTATTCAGAGAAACATTTTTAATTAATCTGACAAAATGCAATAGCATTCATATGTGATTATGACTGGAGAAATGTAGCTTATGTTCTTTACGGGCAACATAGATTCACACCAACCTGCGCATCTGCAAAATCTTATTAACTATTTCACCCCTAAATATCTCACATTGACTACTGAATGCTATTTGTTTTGGAATATTCCATAATAAAAAGGGGTATTGATCTCAAAATCTTGAAACTCTGAGCAAATACTGCTGATCCAGATGAGACG